>OX459028.1:51695887-52320887 GCA_949775025.1 Tricholauxania praeusta | reverse complement strand
AAGAAATGCAAGAAAATGATAATGAGGTGGACGATTTTAATTTGAATCCAAACTCGCTTTTAGCACAAACAGTCCAAGGAGTCAGCAGTCAGCGTAGTGGAAAAACGACAGAAACCAAGGATATAAAAAATGGTACCGCAGCAAAGGCGGAAAATGAAATTACAGACAAGAAAAAACATAAAGATAAAAAAAAAATAGGAAAAGATGACCTGAAGCAATCCAGCGAGCAGGAAGAGGGTACATCATCTATAGATGCCCAAATTTTTAAAACTAGCGCGGAATACTTAAAAGAAGTTGTTGAAGACGAACTAAGGTTTTTGGACACAATTATGGAGAAATACTGTTTAAGTTTTGTTTACTTGAAAATCACCACAACTGTGGGACGCATCATACATTTAAATCATACTGGTAAGGTAAGTAACATTCATTATGTGCTTGAAGGTGTTAATATATTCCAAGGCCAAATATCTACGTATAAAAGAAATAACAGCCGAAAAATAAAAAGGACAAGACTTCAAAATTTTTATATTTCAAAATATCATTTAAAATCTGTCCAATGTCATTAATGCCAAAGTTAAGTCACGTTGCATGACCCCATTTTGAGTCGTTTAAAATATGTTTATTTGATTCTCAAATTAACACCTTCGCTTATTAGTTCTATCCACTCCTCAACACTTCTTCAATTATGTTGTTTACATGCAAATCGTGATGTGAAACGTCAAATAATGTTCCTCAAAAACATATTGCCGATAACCTCATTTTCCAGGTAATGTTTTCTTATTCTTATTGGAGAAAAATTTTGAAGGAATGTTTGTTCATTATAGGGTTGAATGTGTTAAATGTGTTGAATATGAAATAATAAAAAATAACAGAAGCTTTCTGTATGAAGACTTTATTGCGAGACAGAATAAAATTAAAAAAAAAAGGAAACCTAAAGTATTATTTCATTAAAACAGAAAATACTTGACAACTTTAATTTGGAATAAGCAGAGTATAAAATTTTACAGTATTGAATTTGATATAACAAATTTCAACATAACGTTGGTACGCGTGAGTTAAATATGTATTTATATATATTTAAGTTAAGGAGCGAAAGACTGTGGTTATTTTTTATTGAAACGTTTATTATCTGAACTGCAAACTTCAACTGAAACTACTTAAATTCTAGATGTAGACAATTGGCACATATTGTCCCATCATATGAACAACTTGATTGTTTCATATTTGTTGAGGCAGCATTTTATTATCTGCGTCGTACAATGAAACGAGCAAGTTGTTTATTTTATATTATATTACAATATGGTACTCTTAATGCCACTGTTTGTAGCTGTATGTTTGGGTGATATAACTCGTGCGAACGAAGTAGGCGGGAACTGACTGGTTCTATCCTAGAAAGCCGCTTCTAGTTCGAAAGCCGCTAACAAATTATTTACTTATAAGTTAAGGCAAACTTTTGTGTGCTTTAAGACTTTTACTTCAGACCCAGATTAAAAGTGTAGTAGGTGGGCGTGTAGAACGCATTTTCTTTTATATAATTCGTTGTTGACTTATACAAAATCTTAGAACATTCAGCATTCTCGCATAATCCTGACATTCACCGATTTGTCCAATAACAATGATGAATATATCTACGGTGAACACATTTTTTAAAGCAAAATAAATGACATGTCAATATTATCTAGTTTAAATTTATTATACCAACAACAACAATCAAATCAACATCAAAAATAATATTTATACTCAGTAGAAAAAGGAAGCAGTCAAATCGGCATACTTAACGTCTTCTATGGTCGCCAATAGCCATTCAATTTTTTTCCGTTATTCTTTTAAAACACTGTATCCTTTTTCATTGTAAACAATTTACAAATTTAAGCCCACAGTCGCAGGATATGAATTCGATTAAACATATTTGGTACTTACTGAAAAAAAATACGGTTTCATCACATAACATAGAAGGATTCTCTCAAGGACGCCTTATGCACAGAATGGCCAATTATATCACCCGCGGAGACATCTAACTTAGTTGGAAGTGTGTGTAGACGCTTACAGGTAGTTATTCGAGCTAATAGAGATCAAACCAAATATTAGATGTTCGAAAATTGGACCAAGATCTAAACTTTTTTTATATGAAAATCGTGCATTTTCTGTAATTGTTACAATATCACACCTAAAAACAAATGGGATTCATATACCTTTTGTTTAAATATTTCATAAAATGTTCCTTATTAAAAATTACATCCTAATTATTTATGTTAGTTAAGTGGAAAAAAAAGTTATTAACAGATAAACTTTGTAAACAGAGCTGTGCCTAAACTTTTTTGATTCACTGTACGTAATATGCATACAAAATTCACTGTCATATATATACATATATGTGACACTGGGAACATGTATGCTGTATTTTGAAATAGTGTAGGAGGAAGACACGGTGGGCTTTAACCAGCCCAACGGTATTCACTGTATGATATTTCATTTTGAAGTGTATAAAAAATTTAGCAATATGCATTATAATTTACGTATTTTGAATAAGACCTAGATTTGGGGCACCATTTTCAAAGTTGTCATATTTTACTAAAGCCTTTTTCAATTAATTTGGTCGAAATAAAGATCTTAATGTCTAGGAGCTTAAAAATATTTTTTGTGTATGTACATAAGAAAAATAAAATGATATCCATAATTTTGAACTTAGATTTGTGGGCTTTTAAAACTAAACTTCTTAAAACGGACTAAATTGGCTATTTTCAAGCCACAATACAGCTCTTTCTCAGTACCCCGACCACCTAGACAGTTGATTTGGATGAGTAATTCGGAATTTGGTGTTATCTATTTAAGTACTTTGACGTGTAAGAACTTGAACAAAATCGGAAATTTTTTAAATTTCATACTTATGTATTACATGTCCATTACAGTATATATGGAATTAAAAAAAAAACCTCTAAGGATTTTTTATGTTTTTCATATATCGACTTCAAATTACATCCCAAATAATCCTCAATTAAAGTTTTTGTAGTAACTCACACTTTTAATAAAAGTTGGTTAAAGCCCACTGTGATGAGTTTTCAAGGAATTACTTGAGATCTGTACAGATCCTATTGCACATGTCGTCTACTTTGAGAATTTTTTTTTTACAAGCGTGCGGTTACTTGTTGATTTAAAAGCTAAAGGATTTCATGCTACTGGGACTGCACGTAAAAAAAGGACGAAAAGATGCCCATAATAACGGAACAGGAGATCAAGAAGAAATACCGTGGATTTTCCGATCACCGTTTTGATGAAAATAATGAAATATTGTGTGAAATGGCACGATAACAACGTGGTAGGTCTTCTGACAAACTTCGACACCACTGAACCATTTACCAAAACTAATAGGTACTCTAAGGCTAAGTTCACACGAGCGTTTTTTTCAATGCGCGTTAGCTATTGCGTTTTTTCAAATAGATTTTAATATGCGAGATCGACTACATACATACATATGTATGTATATAAAAAAATTAACCAACAATGAGGGACATAAGTATGTGACAACATATTAACAGTAGTTACAATAATTTTAAAGTTAAAGACAACATGCTGAGCATAAAAAATTGATTATTTTTAGGAAAGAATTGCACTGTTTAAGGTGTTAAAAAAAACAGAAACACTTCTGAAACAGTAATTTTTTTTATTCTTATATAGGAGCGCTCTGTGGATCCCTTATAAGCTATCTTATTTAGGAAGTTTCGTAGATCATAATATCTATACTATATTCTCAATTTTGACATATACATATGTATGTACATTACTTTCAGATACTTGAAAAACACCCATTATCTATGGTGGAGTGGCATGATTATTTTGCCAATGAAAGCTATGCCATGCGCGGTGACGGTGTCAAATTAATTTGGAATAAAGATGAGCTCAAATGTTACCACGTGGATAAAACTCTTATAAGAGCTCAAGCAGAGGATATAGTAGTTAGTGATGCGTATGTTTTTGAAGATATCGGTAAGTGAAAAAAGGAATAATAAAAGCTTATATAAGATTTGAAAAAAAAATTTTTTTGCATTTAATTCATTGAAATTAAATTGCTCGTAGTACCCAACAAAGTTGTCACTCGTGGCAATGTTGAAATTGGCGACACTTCGTCTTCTGCAATCCTCGTCATGTTCAACTCCAATTTCAATTAAATATCATTCTACATATAAACTTTTGTTCCGTATACTGGAACTATCGAACGGAGATTTGTTTGCTCATAGTAAACAAGAAACTATCAAACATTTGACTTGAGAAATCATTTAGCGGAAGATCACATTTCGCTGTGCCTACTCTACTACACTTAACACTTTCCATGAGATATCCAAATTATGATATAACGAGTATTTGTAGTCTTTGGTAGGTATACTACATGTAATTAAATTTTTCTCAATATTTTTAGATATTCATATAAGTGAAAGTTCTTCACATGTACCTTCTCCTGGGGAAATCGGTGAAAATACAGTAAGTAAAGAATCTTCAAATCAAATCAAAAAAATGTTATCATACTTTTTGAAAATTATTTTTTCTTAATCAATATTTTAACATTTTAGCTTTTACTAATTGATGATGTCTATGAGGCTTTACACCGAGAGCAAGCCTTAGCTAAAAATGCTAATAAGACCTATGAAGATTTATTCGATGAAATAACCGTACGTAGGGATCGTCATATAAAGCATATGAATTTGGCAAATGAAATGAAATATAAACAACTAGAAGGTCGCGGCAGCGATTACACACAATATCTTGAAAAACATATGGAGGAAGAGCTGCCATTAGAAAAGGATATTGAATATGTAATATTTCAGGATCACAATTATTGGGCACATCATGAGCACTATGCAACAGTGCATTGTACGCTGCTGTCAAAAAATGTCACTATCGATAGAATTGATATCGAAGTCATTGCTGCAGATGATACTAAAATTCAGGTTGTGCCAGATGATATTTTTGAAAGAGAAAAAGATGTCGATGTCAAAGATGTTGATAGTCTTAATGAGATGGACGGTAATGAAATTGGGCCAGTAAAAATATCAAGTATTTTAAAGAATCGTAACTTTGATGATGCTGTCAATAGTTTTCTCCATAAAGATAATAACCGAAAAAGTAAAGACGCTCACACGTCAGGAGATTTACCTCAGAAAGAAAATGATTCAAAAAAATTTGTTATTAAAATAAAATTCGGAGAAGACGTAAGCATTAAGGTTAGTGAAGAAATGTGCAAAATAGAAGCAAATATGGAGCGAAACGATGCAGAATATGGAATCGTGCCGTAAGTAATTATATACATATATGTGCATTGAGTGTTTTCTTTTTTGAAACTTTTTTTTGAAATTTAAATGATATGAAGAAGCAAATCTCTGAATTCGAATATTTTGAGGTTGCCCATAGCCAAAAAAATTTTTCATCAAAGTTTTTACTTTAAATGTAAAAATCAGATTCGAATTTATAGATATGAATTCAAGCAATTTTTAAATTGCTTTAATGCTTTTTAAAAATGTCACTACAAAATTGTTCTAATTCAAACAGTTTCAGAGTCACAGACCTTGAAAATAAATATTTGGTCACAGATTTTGATCTAACGTTTGATCTAAGCCAGTAAAGCGATTCTGTGCTCGCGATCAAAACGCGTCAAAATTTAAGCAGAGTCTGCGTGTATGTATACATAATGTGTACGTAGCGAAATACACAACATCCCAGCAGATTTTGGTCATCGATAGTAATCGAAGCTTTCATCTATCTAATAGGCTTTCTATCGCCTCCAGAATGAATGATTTTTAACACGGTGATGTCATAGCAAAAATAGTGTATAACTCTTTTCATCGATATAAAAAAAAAATATAAAAAAACTGGCTGACTGAGTATCGAACTCACGCACTATGAGTTATGAGTTCACAACCCTAACCATTTCCCCATGCTGCCTGTTGTTTTACAGATATCTATTTCACACTATATCAGCGGTGGGCATAGAAATCTAACAAAAGAGCAAAACAACAACATCAAGCAACAACAAACGAAATTTTAAAGTTTTTTGTTTTCTTTCATTTCCAAATTTGCCATTAGCACAAAAAAAAACCAAATTGCACTACAAACAAAAACAATTGCTACATTCGTCAAGACGCAATGCAGCGCCGTCGTTTATGCCTTTGTGTTTTGTTTTTGTTTTCATTTGAATTCAAGTCAACGCTGTGCCTCGATAACGTTGAAATTCTGCGAATTTTTTTTCGCTTGCTTGTGCGTCAAATAACGGTAAGAGCAATGAGAGCAAATAGAGCCACTATGTGCCCATCACTGCACTATATTATTCATCAGTGTGATTTTGATAATTTGTTTATGCATTACATGGTCCCAAAAACTGCTGAGATGTGTTGTTCATGCGCACATAGATAGAAATGGAAATGCATTTGTGTAGATTTGGCTTACACTGATCTGAACTCATAAATTTTTATAACAATTTTAAAGAAAATTAAATTTTTAAAACTAAGTTTTCCACAAAATTATTCTAAATCAAACAGTTTCAAAGTTATAGACCTCAAAAATTAATTTTTGTTCAAAAATTCATACTAATTAAGATAGTTTTTGAAGATATATCATCCATTTTATCAATTCTCCTCTTTCTCGTAAGTGTCATGTGCCAATTATTGATTTGTTTTTTTTTTTTTTTTTTGGAGCACACTCTTCAACCATGGTTTCGCTTGAAGCTAAGACTATCTGGAATTAATATTCAAGGTGTAACAATTAAAATTTAAAGACTTATTTTTGTTATGAGTAGTTCATTTTAGCCCGGCTATGGTTTCGATTTTTTTTTTCGGTTCACACCCTTCAACCATGGTTTTTCTTGAGTTAAGACTATCTAAATTAATACTCAAGGAGGAAAAGTTAAAATTCAAAGGGAGACAAAGTTTAAAGTAAAAAAAACATGAAAGGTTACATATAAAGCTGCATAATAAAATAGGCCTTGAAATTTAAATGAAATTTTTAATCTTTGCTTTTAACAATAAAATTTCAATATGTTATTTTTGTTGTTTCAGTGATTAACCTCGCATATGGTTTTAATTTTGTTATTATATTTTTATGGTCTTTATTTTTCTGAAAATATATATTTACATCGATATATGAGTATGAATAGTGCATTTCTTTGTTTATATTTGTAAAAAGAACATCGAACATCGTAGTTTTTAAAAATTCATAATAATAAAAAGTGAACAAAATATTTTAGGCAAACGAGTATACATCATACGCGATCAACGTTCTCCCGAGAACAAGACATCGGCCAGATTTTTTTTTATATCGCCTCCTTTTCGTTAGCGAGACCAACAACTATAACGATATTCATCGGTTCTCGGTTAAGCACTTACCATATATAAATTAGCTGTATGTTTAATTTGATATCCCCAATATCTCTTAAACTATACATAACTCATACTTTTGATCAGGACATTAATTATGTTATATTCATTGGAAAATGAACCTGATCTTCAATTTTCTCAAAACTAAGCAATTTGTATATTCTTAAAAAAGATGTTTTTACTTAGAGTTTCGTTATTTCGAAAAGGAGATTCAAATTTGCCTGAATTTATATTCAAATGCTTAATTGCATAAAGATTTTTAACGATTAAAGCCAAAAAATCAGGTAATTCAAATAAATGTTTTTATATTGTAATCAAATTCGAAACTACGACACCCTAAAACAAAACCTGGTGAGTACAATGGTGTATTCAGAAAATTCTAGCTCATTTGCACGATTTTTCTGATTGTTTAAGTTATTGGAATTCTTTTTAGCTTAGTTTTCGATAATATATCGCTAGTAGTAAAGGAAGATAAGTTTATTTTTCCCATGAACGATCACATTTGTATATGAACATGTTATTCCTTCGGATGCCCCATATGACTAAGCCAAATCGTTCTTTTCACAGCGATAAATTACAACTAAAATTTAATTTGGATGATAAATTTGTGGAAATCTTTAAAAAATTCACACAATGCATCGCAGATTTTAAGAACTACTCTAAGCCAGCATGTAGAGAAAAAACATTTCTGGAAGTAACGAATGATAAATCCTGTACTTTACAAGGTAGAAATCAAAATTTGTATCAACTTTCTCAGTTTAGAATTTTTTTCAATATTTTCTTAAAGGATTTGATTTCATGGAGAAAATACCACAAGCTTCTGGTTATAGCTATGCGGTTAGCAATACTGTTACTGTATTAAGTCCTCTATGCACTATGATGGATAAAATGGTCATTAGTTTGGAATCATACTTGCCGGATATGAAAAAATTTCCACGCTTTCGAAAACGCGAGAGTAGAAGAAGCATAGCCGAAAGTTTTCCAAGAGTTGCAAGTTGTAGGTAAGTAGAAGAAATTATTTTATTACCTAGATATCTTTACATATCTAATCTAAAACACGTAGTTCATTAAAACGATCTAAACTATACCTTAGTGTCTGCACAACGCGTTGCTCTTCGTACATCTGTTGGCGCTTTTCCGCAATGGCACTTGCATTAGTAAATGTATCGATTGTTATGTCTTTTGACACCTGTTTACTCATGCAGCACAGTGGAAACTCGCAAACCACTGCATAGTAGCCAAAAAATTCTGTATTACGTATTTCCTCCATAATCATCTGCCAACTTGGTATTTGCATTCTAGGATATCCACTTGCCACCAAGGTAGAGCGCAGGGCATTGTAATAAGCACGTTGCAGCTCATAACGCTTGCACTGCAGCACATCAAGGGTTAAACTGGTGTTTAGAAAAAAGTTTATATCAATACCTGGACTTCCAAGAAAACTATTTTGGTAATCAATCTGAAAGTTACTAGTAGTTTAATAAAAAAAAGCAATAGCTACAATGCAATACTCACAAATAGCACATCATCTGGTTCGCCCTTTTCATTGTAGCTATAAAGAAAATTATTGACCCAGAGGTCACCGTGATTCAAAACGCACACTTTGCATTTTTTAGGATCTACTGTAGCACTGATGCGCTCATTATAATTCGGCAGTATTTTATGCATTTTTTGTGCAATATCTTCAAAATTTGACCATGTTTTAACTACACTCAATGCATGCTTCATGCCGCCAATAGCAACCGTATTACCCCACTCATCCGCAGCACCTTCAGCAAAATGAGATTTTTGTAATGCGGTAACTATATCTGTTTGCTTTTGACAAAATATCATTGAAGCGGCGTGATATTTCCCTAATTTTTGCATTAATAGCATAGCATGCGCTTCATCCAATCCAGTCCAGCGATCAGCGACGCGATAACCCACTGAAGTTAAGTCTTCTAGTATATAGGCCTCTTTATCATCGCAATCGATCATTAGGCAGCTAAAAAGATTGCAATTTATTTGATAGAACAATTTTTAGAAATTATTTTCGTACATATTTAAATCAAAGACCTTAATATAATGTGTTAACACCGTCATTAAACAAATTCCTTACGCGTACTATAATCATGCACATTTTTGACACAGTTACCAGATCACCAAAAACGTTTCTAATAATTTCAAGAAGTTCATAAGCTATGTCGACGTTTACACGATGAAAGTCTGAGAGACAAATTCTTGTCTATTCTTTTTTGTGATTTTCGTTTTGCGGCTGCGACCTATGACAAATTTTTTTCCTCGTTCCTTTCGTTTTTCCCCTCTTGCTTACAAATAAGGAAACTTTGCGGAAGAAGTTTCCTTGAGTAAACATTGTCTTTAAAAATTTTAAAATCTACTAAATAAAACTTTTTAGTGTAAGCTCACTCATACTCACACATTCGTGCTAGCATTGATTTGCAACGGCTGTGGTCTAATATAAAGGGCTACGGCTATTTTTCTCTTGTTGTTTTGTTTCTTACGCCTCACTTACCCAGCTTTAAAATATCTTCCTTCTTCGCCTTGTACGCCTTCAATTTCCTTTATATACGCCTCCATAGCGGGTAGCACCTTTTCATACATCGCATGCTCATTTGAGCCAATTTCTACCATTTTTGGTATGAGAACTTTCAAAATTAACGATTTCTCTTCTTCTAAGCCATTGTGTATAAATTTCACATTCACACGATAGATGTCGCTAGAAAAGTTATCACCATTAGCACTAATATACTTTATTTCGCATTTTATTATATGCACTTCACTAGCGTAAGCTTTTATCAACGCTTTCTTAATGTAGTCTGTATTAAGATATGTCGGAAATTCCATCGCAGAGATATTGCAGTTGAATAGCTTTTTGACTGCTCGTGCCTGTACTCTTTGCGCACCAGAAATATACTGAGCATAATTTCTGTTGACATCAAACTTTTGTTCCGAAATAAATGAAGTATAAAAGCTGTGGGCGGCCAATGTCACGAACACTGATAAACAATAGTTAATTGTTTGTGCAATATTTTACGCCGGGGGTGCCCAAAAGTTTCTTATGGAAGCAGTGGTGTCATTTCACCAAAACCTTGGGGGAGCGAGAGTTTAAACAACATATCGAATCGATGATATTTTGAATTGAATCGTTGTACTGAATAGTAATATCAGATCCTTAGGGGGGGGGGGGGGAATTCCCTCCCCCCCTAGCCCTACACAATTGACGCCTATGCAGTAGTGTCATTTCACCAAAAACTTATGGGGGGGGAGCCGAGATTTTAAATAACATATCGAATCGATGATATTTTGAATTGAATCGATGTAATGTATAGTAGGGGGGCCAATGCCCCACTAGCTCTACACAATTGACGCCTCTGTATGGAAGTGCAAGCACCAATATATATAAGCTTTATTTAAAAACAAAAAATATATAATTCAATATGTACACTGAAAAAAAAAACGAATTACATTACAAAGTTATCTGAAACTAACTGTTCTCTTGATCCACCTGCTATCTATCGTATTGGCAACGTATTTTACATAATGGCCCATATTGCGGCTGTCGATTTACAATAGATAAACGCTCTTTTTCTACTAGCGATTTTGTTTGGTATTGTGTTTATCGATTAGTAGAATGTTTGCCGACTCTGAATGGCAAAACAATCGCTGGCCTTTTTCCATATTTTAGTTGCTGATATTTCTTTAATTTTTAAATATTTGACGCAAAATATTTCAAATTTAATGAAATTGAACGGCTGCCTTAAAAAAAATACTTATAATATTTCAAGTCACAATGACGCAATTCTTTCAATTGAGTTTTGTGATACCAAAATGGCATCGTTTCTATTAGATCGATGGCTATCGATTTCATCGCAAATCGACAACCGCAATAAGGGTCAAAATATCTTAAAATGTTTTTCAACACAGTATTGTTCGAATTAATGTGAACACAAGTGATAATTTGAAAAAACAACATTTATTAGTTATAGACGAAGAGCTATGTCACCACTTGGCTTTTATAACTTCTTTAACACGTTTTGGCATAGAATCCACAAGTTTTGTACACATTTCAGATACTTGCTGGTCTTGAAACCATATCTGGATTACAGTCCCAATAATTTTTGTTTTTGTTGTGAAATCTATTTTACGAAGTCTAGCCTTTACAATAACCCAAAGATTTTCAATCGGATAAGATCCGGTGAGTTTCTTGGTCATTCAAGGCATGATATTTTCTTGTCCTTTAAATATTTCATCATGACGCTCAGCACGTGACATGGAGCTGAAACTTGTTGAAAAACTGATTGACCGTTGGCATCAACTTTTCGTCGTTCAGCTTCCAATCCTTGTTCCAGAGAGTCCTTACATTTTTGTAAGTTCATCATGTCTTCGATCGGTACAAGGAATACTGCACTTTTCTAAGAAAAGCAGCCCCGAAACATCTTCTTTAAAGGATTTGGTCAATATGAGCTGTCGTTAGTTTTTCGTTGTCGCTTTTTTAACGAAACGAGATTGCTGTCCTTGCACCAAAAAACTCCTCTCACGAAGATATCATGCATTGAATGGCCAGGAAACTGACCAGATCTTAATCCGATTGAAAATCGTTGGGTTATTGTAAAGGCTAGACTTAGTAAAATAGACTTCACAACAAAAACAAAAATGATTGGGACTGTAATCCAGACATGGTTTCAAGACCAGCAAGTATCTGAAATGTGTACAAAACTTGTGGATTATATGCCAAAACGTGTTAAAGAAGTTATAAAAGCCAAGTAGTGACATAGTTCTTATTAAAACAATTTAAATTGTATTCTTCGTCTATAACTAATAAATGTTGTTTTTTCAAATGATCACTTGTGTTCTCATTAATTCGAACAATACTGTGTAATACTTTCGTTTGAATTATTTTGAAAGCATATTATACATTGTGCATCAGCCTTAAAATTATGAGTGAAAAAAATCACTTTCCACTTCTCATCTAAAGGTCTGTAATTCATATGGCAAAGTTGGAATAATTTAAATTTGAAACTTAAATCAAACACATATTTTTCCAAGTGCTTCTCAATCCACAGATGCAAACTTTTTTCAAACGAAAGCAATTGCTAGACAACAACAAAATCTACGTTGAATATCACTGTCCCCAATGTGTATACGAATGTTTTGTTGCTTTGCACACATAAGAAACTAAAATAATGCATTTATGGTCATGTAAATGCCACCTATCTATAAGATGGTTGAAAAGTCACGCAGCAATAGCCAGGAAAGCATGCTTTCACATTCAGAAAACCATAGTATCATGAGATATATGTATTTCAAAAGTGTTTATTTTAGTATACAAGAATATTTACTAAATGTGTGAAATTTGAAATATAACGTTTTGAAATTTCCGCTTGCATAGGAAATACCACATACTCCCGTCAAAATTCACCAAATTTTTTTTGTCCAGAGTTTGCTTTTCTTGCTGAATATCATTCAATCGAACATGGCTAAATCGACTCAGGTGGGGACGCTGATCAAGAATATACATATGTATGTATGTACATATGTATCTTGCAGTAAAATATCATATATTAAACTAAAGTTATTGCACAATTTACAGAAAAAATAAAAAACCAATTACAAACAGTTTATAAGTACTAATTTGAGTTGTATGTATATCATTATCAGACACGTTGTTTAAAAATTTCAACTTCTCAATTGCTTTTGTAATGCCGACCGAGATAAGATTCATATTGCTTTTTATGGAGCTTTTTAGTGGTGGAGTGCCAAGGTAGGTTAAGTGCCATTTTTAACAATTTATTTTGACAGGCCTGTTGATTCTTGGTGTGCATTTTGGCACAAGTGCCCCACACAAAATTATTGGCTGAAATATAACTTTTACTAGTATAATTTCATTTTCATTACTGAGTTTGAAACTTCTGTTCAATAAAGAGTAAAGTAAGTGTTTTACAATTTTGAACTTAGCATTAATGTTTTTAACATGATCGCGAAATATTATATTTTATATATATATTTTTTGTCAAGATGAACTCCGAGATACTTCACACAATCTGACCATGTAATACGACAGTTACTTAATTGTAGTTGGGATTTGGGATAAAAACAAGGTTTTCTTTTTCTAGTGAAAAAGATTGCTTACGTATTATTGGCATTAAGTTTAATTTTCCACTTCGTAAAATAAGTATTTATCTGATCAAGGGCACATTGCAATTCATTCAAAATATTTCGACCAAAAGAATGCGAATAAAAAATACCGGTGTCATCGGCATAAACTGCATATTCGCAAGTTGAATATTTCGGCATATAGGCATATAAAGGAAAGTTGCAAGTACTGAGCCTTGTGGAACGCCCGCTGGGACTCACACTAGGTCAGAAAAACCTTCATTTAGACATATGCAAAAATAGCGATTTGTTAAAAAACTTTGAATTATTTTGGTGATATAGAGAGGAAAACATAAATCAATCATTTTGTAGCCAAGGCCATTATGCCACACTAAATCAAAAGCCTTTTCAACATCAAGCAAAACCAAGCCAGTAGACTTTCTTTGCCTGAAATTTAATTTAATTATATTTTGAATTCATTTAATTTTATGAACTGTACTGTGAAAACTGCGAAAACCTAACTGTTCAATAGAAATAATACATGACCAGAGCTTCAATTTCAAAAATTTTCAAGAATTTTACCTATGCTGCTAGGTCGGTATCTGTCAGCCCTGCTCAGAACTTTACCAAATTTATGAACTAGAATAACTTTGGCTACTTTCCAGGGGTCCGGAAAATATTGCAATTTTAGGCAAGAGTTTATGATGGCAACTCTGGGAAGCTTTTATAGCATGCAATTTTCAATTTCGTCAAGCCCTGAAACTTTTCTTATACCTGACTCTTTAATGATCCATTATTTGTAATCACATCTAAGCTATTGAATTGTCTGATGGTTTCATCAATCAAATCCAAGTGAATTTGATAGCCGATACTATCAGATACACAATGGTTACTTAAAAATATTTTAAAAAAATATTAACTTTTTCTTCATTTGAAATTATAATTTTTCTGTCTTCGAGAAGAGGCATAGATATTTTCCAGAAAGACCTAGAACATTTATCTAGTCTGCTGATTTTTTCATTCCAGTCTTTGTTCCTAACTTTTTTCAATTCATCACAAATGAGAGCTGAATATCTTTTCATTACAACGTAATCTGATTCAAGCCGATATCTGATCCATTGTTTTCTATACCGATTTCTTATTTTAATTAAATTAACAATGTAACTTGGGATTCTGTTGTAATAGTTTTAGGTACTATGATAGGAATTGATATTCTAATTGCATGCAAGGTTTTTTGAAGTAAATATTTCAATATGTTCATCGACTTTACTGAAAGCATAAATACATTCTAATTCATAACTTTCATTATTAAATGAGGAGTTAATTATAGATTTGAAGCTACGCCAGTTCGCATTTTTATAATCAAATACTAAGTTATCGAAAAATGGAACATTTACAATGAGATCAAATATTACTGGTAAATGGTCAGAGCTGAGGTCATTAAGGGCAATATGTTGTGAGATAGACGCTGGAATATTGCAAAGTATCAAGTCAATGGTAGAAGATGCAGGAATATACTTTGGGTCCCTGAGATAAGGTATTGTCACTGGATATTGTAGGGTACAATCGGAAAGAATATTTCCCCAAGTTTTAGCTCTACGACATCCCAAAGACCTATGCCTCCTATTTAAATCCCCACATATAATAAACTTGTCGGAATGGTTGAATAATTTTCTCAGATCATTTTTATAATTATTTCATAATTCAAGAGAAGCTGAATTTGAGTTGAATTTGATTGTTGCTGCACTGGAGCAGAATGTGCATGGAGAGACCGAATATTAGTAAGAGGAGGAAATTGTGATAAGTTATTACTGTAGTTGTTGTAAAGCTTTTGTTTGTTATTTAGTGAGTGTTTTTTTGATTATATGACTGAGCATGTCTTTTATTCATATGCTATACTAGGGTAAGAAATGTCATTTACTTTTTGCTCATTTTTATAATTGGCACATTTTACTTTCGTACTCAGTGAACAATCAGTAGTCAAATGCTTTCCGCTCACCATGACCAAATGCTTGGCAGTTTCTGCACTGCACAGGCCATATTTTCACACATAATCTTGATGTCAATAGAAAGTTTCTTCACACAATAATTTGTAATTTTGTGACTATCACATAATTTATGAATAAGCTCACTGTCTTGACTTAGAACCTTTATAGGTGGAATATAAGTTTTTTTCTTTTTTTCTAATGTTGGATCACTCATGTCATCAGAATCTTCTTATCTTCTACGTTAGACAACAATTGCAGAGACCTCCAGTAGTTTTTTCTGGTAATACCAAATATGTGTTACAAACAGAAAGACAAAGTGAATATACCCTCTGTGCAAGGCATACAAATAAAAAGTACGAAATTAAACATTTTTCGTATTCATGTCTTTCATCGAAATAGATGAAAGTCGACGAACAAATGAGAATAATTTCATTTTGTTCCCAATGTTGCATTCACAATAGTATTTTCGAATTCAAATACGTAATCTCTTGCATTCAGATCTTCTTAAATATGATACCTAGTATTTTTTCGCATTGATAAATAAATTCTGTTAATGAGAAATTTAATTGCTGTTGAAATTTGAAAATATTTACTCAAATACTTACTCTGGTGAAAATGCTTTTTTCTGCCGCAGATGGTGGATTTAACAAGTAATAGGTGTGTTCCATAACTTTTGAAGCAGAAACTCTCTAGTTGCATAGTTTGTGATAATAAACAAAAATATTCTCCTCCGAGCGTGTACAATTACCGGAAGTACTGGAATACGTTTAAGTATGAAGTTGCAACTTTTGAAGAAAACTTCAACAACAGATTTATAATTTTTCCATTTTAATTTCAACTTTCAACTTTATTTTATTTTTGATATAAATATGTCGGTTCCATTACTTGAAAATTTGACCAAGTTTTTAATAATTTGTGCAATTTTTTACTACTTTTTGTTCCTGTACTAAAAAAACTTGCAGAAAAGAGTGAAATCAATTATTCCAGTCCCCACCAAATGTTGCTACTTCCTGCTACCCAAATTTCGTGTAGTCAAAATATTCAAGCTCATGCTTCGGCAGCAAATTGTAGCAGATCCCCAAGTAGAAATTTCAGTCAGCGTTCCGTCACTGTGATCACACATTCGGTTTGTTTCGGTTAAGTATTTGTGTAGATAACTACTCAAATCCCGCTATGTTACGTAATTGTTACGTAACCGTTACCAAGTGGGGATATGGAAGATATAGGGATATGTGTAGTTATTGTTACTGAATTTGTGACTGATTTGTGACCACAATGTATAGTTATAGCGACCCACACGCAGACGTTTTTGTGTAGGAAATATTTTACTTTTAAGTTACTTTTATCATTGTAGTTTATACATAAATGAATACAATGGTAAGAAGCATTAATATGTATGCGTATTATTGTGACTTATAATATTTACTTTTTATCTGAACTAAATTCTGCATATTATGCGTAGAAATTCAAACGCTCAAAGCTCATTTTTATTGTAAATATTAGTATTCTGTTGAACGAAAAACTTATGCGCTTAGTGAATATCGAATATTTAGTAATATATTAAAAATATTAAAAAAAATGTTTAGTAATCAAATGATTTTTAAAATGCTTGAATGGTCTTAAAACGTTTACTAGGTGTTTGAAATGTATGATTATAGCCTTATTGAGATAATTTCAGCCTTAAATTTGCATAATAACTTTTTTAGGAATTATTTACAATTATAAATCAAAATGGATGTCTTATGAAAAATGGCGTCAGGCTTATTTGTGACCGCATAATATATTGTGACCGATTGTGTCTACACTGTTACCATTCAGTACAAAACTTATTTTCTGTTACCTACACAGTGTGGTTAACTTGACTTAATCTACACAATTGTGCTCAAACCTACACAATAACTACACTAAGTAGTTAGTGTGTACCTTTAAGGGCGAAGCTGTTTAATCTTAAAAATTTCAACGTAACTCATTATTAATTAGAGTGATTCAAAAAAAAATTGTGCTTTTTTTATGTGTAAGCGGATAGCATTACACATCTTGACAACGCTCCTCAAGAGATTTCCATCAATATTGAATACTGGATTAGCGCCGCCTGTTTGAATTTGTCAATTCAACCCCTATCTTGTTCGAAAATTCGATAGCCCTTACAACTTGAGCAACTTTTAAAATCAATCTATTTCTTCAAAAGCTGACAACTTCAAACAGGCGGCTCAAATCCAGTATTCAATATGATGAGAATCCTATGAGGAGCATTTTCAAGATATGTAACGCTATAAATATCCGCTGACACATCGTAAGAAAAACATTTTTTGAACCGCTATACTTTCAAAATGTTATGTACACATATGTGACCGAAATGTGTCTCTAACTAAATTTGTGTGCGGAATGGTCACATTTTGAGTCACTTTTACCGATTTGTGCCTAAAATATCGTGGTTACCATTAGGTAACTTTTAAAAGGAACTGTGTAGTTATTGTTACTAAAATTTGACCCAAATAGGATCAATTTGGTACACAAAAATTACTGAAATGTTACCATAAAGTCAAACTGACCTTATAGGCATTTTTTCAGTTAATAATCGGTTAATGTGACTCAATACAGTCAAAGTTACACAAATCGGTTAATGCTTTATAAACAAACATGACAAAGACAACAAATGGAACAATTTAACCTGGTAATTGGTGACATATGTTTCGGCTATTACCACATATATACACATATTCATATGTATATACATAGCCTCATCAGACCAGTTTTTGGTTAATTTGTAATGTGATTCGAACCCCCGACCATTCCATGAATTATATGTGGACGGCCGCGGCCATACACATATGAATATGTGTATATATGTGGTAATAGCCGAAACATATGTCACCAATTACCAGGTTAAATTGTTCCATTTGTTGTCTTTGTCATGTTTGTTTATAAAGCATTAACCGATTTGTGAAATTTCACAAGAACATTGGTTACTGCAATTGACTGTAAAGTTCGATTAAAAATTTCAAATTAATTAATAACATTCAGTCGACTAAAACAAAATTAAAAATTTCTAAGTCAAAGTTACTTTATTTACACAAAATTTAGTCACAACAACCACACTGTGACTCGCACGCGAATTTTGTGACCTTAAAAGTCACAAATTTCTACATGGGGAAAATTGCAACATTTGGTAGGGACTGGTATTATTGTTTTCACTCTCCTCTGCAAATTTGTTCTGGTACAGGAACAGGAAGTAGTAAGAAATAGCAAAAAATTTTACGAATTTTCAAATAATGGAACAGACCCATGTATTATTTACTGATAAAGAGTAATTCAAATTACAACCAAAGAGAGAGAGTAGAAGAAGCATAGCCGAAAATTTTTCAATAATTGCAAGTTGTAGGTGAGTAGAAGAAATCATTCTATTCCCTAGATATCTTAACATATCTAATCTAAAACACGTAGTTCATTAAAACGATCCAAACTATATCTTAGAGTCTGCACAACGCGTTGTTCTTCGTACATCTGTTGGCGCTTTTCCGCAAAGGCACTTGCATTAGTAATCGTATCGACCGTTGTGCCTTTTGACACCTGTTTACTCATGCAGCACAGCGGCAATTCGCAAACCACTGCATAGTAGCCAAAAAATTCTGTATTACGTATTTCCTCCATAATCGTCTGCCAACTTGGTATTTGCATTCTAGGATATCCACTTGCCACCAAGGTAGAACGCAGTGCATTGTAATAAGCACGTTGCAGCTCATAACGCTTACACTGCAGCACATCAAGGCTTAAACTGGTGTTTAGAAAATAGTTTATATCAAAGCCTGGGCTTCCAAGAAAGCTATTTTGGTAATCAACCTGAAAGTTATTAGTAGTTTAGTAAAAAAAAAGCAATAGCTACAATACAATACTCACAAATAGCACATCATCTGGTTCGCCCTTTTCATTGTAGCTATAAAGAAAATTGTTGACCCAGAGGTCGCCGTGATTCAAAACGCGCACTTTACATTTTCTAGGATCTACGGTAGCTCTGATACGTTCACTATAATTCGGCAGTATTTTGTACATTTTTTGTGCAATGTCTTCAAAATTTGACCATGTTTTAACTACACTCAATGCATGCTTCATGCCGCCAATGGCAATGGCATTACCCAACTCATCTGTAGTACCTTCAGCAAAATGAGATTTTCGTAATGCGATAACTATTTCTGTTTGCTTTTGACAAAATATCATTGAAGCGGCGTGATATTTCCCTAATTTTTGCATTAATAGCATAGCATGCGCTTCATCCAATCCAGTCCAGCGATCAGCGACGCGATAACCCAGTGAAGTTAAGTCTTCTAGTATATAGACCTCTTTATCATCGCGATCGATCATAAGGCAGCTAAAAAGATTGCAATTTTTTTGATACAATAATTTTTAGAAATTAGTTTTGTACTTATTTAAATCATAGACCTCAATATAATGTGGTTACACCGTCATTAAACAAATTCCTTACGCGTTCTATAACCATGCACATTTTTGAAACCACAATTGGTCGCCAAGGTATAAATGTTAAGGCACAGTTACCAGACCATCAAAAACGTTGAGAAAAATTTAATTTACCTCGTTTGACTTTAAAAATGTTTGTACCTGGAAACGATTATATCCTCCCTATGTTTCCAAAAATGGGGACTAACAAAAAATTTCGTCAATTCAATATCTAAATCGAAGATATTTGGTTGCTGTTTATTATTGATTTTAAAACAAAATATACTTTTTGCAGTGTATTTTCACGATTTTTTTTTAATATAATAGAAGTTCAGTATATGTATAGGAAAATGTTTTTGATTTTTTGACAACGGTTTGATAAATAATAATAAGTGCCGGCTTACACACGCAAATGAAGTGGAAGATATTGTTGTATATTCTCATTTGCGAATTTACACATGAAACGTGCTTCTAAGGGCCGGTTTCACAGTGTTTAGTTAACCAATTAGTTAACTTAACTAATGTCTGTTAGTTAACTACCGAATTTAAGTTGTTCAGTTTCACAGTCCATTGGTTAACTAATGATAATTTTTTGTACAAAATTTGGCATAACTGCACAAAACATTTGTTTTTTATTTGACATTTCATAGTTTGCGGAATGGAATCAACAACAAGAACTTCTAAATTTTCGGCAGACGAAATAAATTGCTAATTGGAGCTGGTCGGCAACTTTGAAAACATCATCGAATGCAAAAGAAACCGATAGTTAGTCTAGACGAGAAGAAAAAAATATGGGGGACCATTGTAGACGATTTTAACTACCGAAAGTAATATGGACGGGATCTTGACACTTTTTTTCGACGAGCACTTGCAATATTCCGCAATATTCCATACTACTTCAGTATCTGAATCAGTATGAACTTTGCAATATATGTATATAGGTACTTATTTGCTTTTTTGAAACTGTGTTTTTTTTCTTATGTTCTTTTTCGTTATGTCAGCAATCACGCAGCAGATTTTGTTCATCGATAGTAATCTAAACTTTCATCGATCTCATAGACTTTCTATCGCCTCCAGAATATATGATTTTTAACACGGCGATGTCATAGCAAAAGTAGTGTATGATTCTTTGCATTACCGAGTGTGTAAACTTTTCATTGATATAAAAAAAAATTGAAAAAAAATGTCTGACCGAGTATCGAACTCACGCACTTAGAGTTAAGAGCCACAACCCAAACCATTTGCCCACGCTGTCAGTTGTTTTACAGGTATCTATTTCACACTATGTTATTCATTATTGTGATTTTGAAAATTTGTTTATGCATTACGTCTTCGCTTACCTCATCATGCATGTTTTCTCCATCTACTTATAATATATGAAATCAATGATTACAAATCGTAAAAATGGTAATGCATGGTCCCAAAAACTGCTGGGCAGCTGCTGTTAGTTAACTATTAGTTAACCTGCCAAATTTGGTATGAATTTGATCCCCTACGACCAAACAACATTAGCCAACCGGCTACAAATTTATTTCATCTTGATCGTAGGGGATCAAATTCATGTCTTTTTCAAATAGCTGTAACTTTGCGAAGAAACATTGCAGATTACCACTTGAAAGCTCATTTTAAAGAGAAAGAACGGTACTTAATGATGCTCTTATTAAAAATAAGCTGAAAGTAGTAGTATCACAGATGGCTGGCAAGGTTGAAACAAAAATTTAAATATTTTTTTTTGGAAAAAAAATTCTCATTCACCTCAAATGCCTCTAAGCGAGCATCAAACTCATCATCTCGTTCTTGTTTTAGTATAAGTCCAAAATAAAACATTAAGCGAAAAAAAAGGTGGGGTTTTTCAGAAAATTAGCTTTGTTTTTTATCATAAAAAGCGCTATAACTCTGCCAATTTTCAACCATTTTGAAATTTGTGTAAAGATTCTAACAGAGAATAAGAATTTCTATAAGAATCAAAAGACAAAAGTTAATTATTTTGATTTGGATGGAATTGCCGCTTTTTTAAATAATTTTCAGCCTAAAATGGGCATAACTTAAAATGGTCATAACTTCGTAAAAATTTTTTTTTAATCAAATCGGAGAAATATGGGTCCCCTTATATCCTTTGAAAAACAACATATTTAATCGGCAACCAATTCCATAACATAAAATAATACGTGCGCATAGTTTGATATGGATTTGGTCCACTATAAATTATTTTAACTTCCAAAGTCAAAAAAGCTTAAAATCCTTTAATAATCAAAATTTTCTAATAATTTCAAGAAGTTCATATAAGCTTTGGAAATTTTAAAATCTACTAAATAAAACTTTTCAGTGTAAACTCACTCATGCTCACTCATACTCACACATTTGTGCTAGCATTGATTTGCTGACCTCTGTAGTCTAATTATTAGACTCTAATATAAAAGGCTACGGCTATTTTCTCTTTTTGTTTTGTTTCTTATGCCACACTTACCCAGCTTTAAAATATCTTCCTTCTTCGCCTTGTACGCCTTCAATTTCCTTTATATACGCTTCCATAGCGGGTAACACCTTTTCATACATCGCATGCTCATTTGAGCCGATTTCAGCTATTTTTGGTATAAGAACTTTCAAAATTAACGATTTCTCATCTTCTAGGCCATTGTGCATAAATTTCACATTCACACGATAGATGTCGCTACAAAAGTTATCACCATTAGCACTAACAAGCTTTATTTCGCATTTTATTATTTGCACTTCACTAGCGTAAGCTTTTATTAATGCTTCCTTAATGTAGTCTGCATTAAGATAGGTCGGGAATTCCATCGCAGAGATATTAAAGATGGGTAGCAGGTCTGGAGTGTATAGCAGTTAAAAAGCTTTTCGACTGCTCCGTGCCTATACTCTTTGCGCACTAGAAATTTACTGAGCATTATATCTGTTGACATCAAACTTTTGTTGCGAAATTAACGAATTATAAAAGCTGTGGACTAGCCAATGTTACGAACACTGATAAAAAATAGTTAATTACTTGTGAAATAATTTAAACAATTAAAACAATTCACAAGATTAAATAAATTAATTGTTTCTGTCGGTGATGCATATATGCAAAACTCTATTAGTGAGTCAAATGCTTTGGCGGAAAATTCGGTGCGATGAAAATTTTTTGTAACCTCAACAGAAAAAACATAAAATAATTATTTCTTAAATTATTAAGTCATAAGTTTTTATTAAAAAGTTATCTCTTCCACCACGTTACGTGCTGACTGGTTTGACTTGAATCGGGCAACATTTGCGTGCATTTATCTCTGTGTAGCTTTGAAGCTTATGGTTATATGGGAGATGCTAGACTAACATGAACAGATACTTTTCAGCAAAACGCGGAACAACAAAAAAAAAACCATCCATTGGCCTTAAAATCCAAAAATTTTTCGGAAAAAATTTGGTGACCTTGATTTTTTGGTCCTTACTTTCACATTCAGAAAACCGTAGTATCATGAGATATATGCATGTATTTCAAAATTATTTACTAAAAACAAGGTCCGAAAAAGTTTCCGAAAACCCTAGCAAAATGAAGTATTTATCATGAAATTAAAACGTGGACCACGCGGATCGGAAAAAGCGGAAAAATTAAAAACGCAGACTTGTCCCGAGTAACGCGGATCACATGGTCACGTTATGCTAGCCCAAACCATTGCTTGTTTATATGTGAAATTTGCTTCCTTTACCTTGACCATTTTCTAAGCATAGCGCTTTGAAATTTTCGCACGCATAGGAAGTGCCACGCCCTCTCGTAAAAATTCACCAAATTTTCGTCGTTTGGGAAATTTGGTTATACATCAAATATTTATTTCAATATAGCGTTTAAATGTTTTACTTGTATGGGCAGTGGGCGTGTCCATGAACCGATTTCATCCATTTCCAATCTCAAAAATCATGTGAAGCCATGTGTCAAATTTCATTCAATTATCTAGCTTGCTTTTCCCGTGAACGTGCTTTCCACAGACAGACTGACAGACACACAGGCGAACATGGCTAATTCGAATCAGATGGGGACGCTAATCGAGAATAAATTTATGTCCGTATATACTTTTCTATACCTACGACGCCCCCTTCTATGTGTTACAAATGAAATGACAAATTGAATAAGCCCTCTGTGTAAGGCATAGAATTAAAAAAGTAATAGAGATATGAAGGCCTATTCTGGTTTGACGAAAGTCGACGAACACATGAGAATAATTTAATTTTATTCCCAATGTGTACTGTCACAATAGCATTTTTGAATTCAAAAAAAATTAGATTTTTACATTCTCAATCTCACTCTCAATCATTCAGAATATCGCCCATAAAAAAAAATATACTCGTATATCTACGATACTTTTCTATTATTGATTTTAATCAGGGTTTCGAACCCTGTAAATTTTGGATGCGGGTACGGGTTCGGGTTTAATGCATTTAAATTTAGTGGGTCCTGGTTTGGTTCGTTAAATTTCTTTCCGAAAAAATAAAAAAATTAAATAATTTCACTTAATTTTTTTTTTAGAATCTTGTTTTAATTATTTTTGGAAAATATTTTCATTTAAACGCACAAGTAGAATATTTTCTAGTGATTCTAAATATCATGTCTGCTATTTCATCTTCGTTAATATTTTCAGTTTTAAGTTCTATACTAGTTTGTGATACCGTCTGACTCTTATACGTGGCGAAATTGTCATTTCAGCGCTGCCATGTTTCAATTGTTTTTTTTTTTTTTTGGAGCACACCCGTCACCATTGTTTTTCTTGAACTTAAGACTGTCTTGTATTAATATTAAAAGAGAAACAATTAATATTCAGAGGGGGACATAGTGAAAATTGCATTCAAAGAAAAAAAAACATGAAAAGTTGCATTTAAAGTTTTGTAATCTAACAAGCGTTAGAGCATATCAAAAGTGGAATTCCAGCGATTTGGACAACCAAGCTTTGCTTTTTTTAAGCCTAATCTTTATACCAAAGAAGACTCTTCTGTAAAATATGTAATTTGATTTTCGGGTTTACATAATGTAAAATAAAAACATTGAACCAGAGCGGATTCAGGGTTCGGGTTTGATTCGGATTCGAAACCCTGATTTTAATCACGCCAGAATGGACCTTAAAATAAAATGGCATCTTTTTTTGTCAGTCATTGATGTAGCATGGACAGCTTTTATTTTCAGGCATTTCAAAATTTTATTCAAAATTTTTAGTAAACAAATTTATTTCTTTTTTTTTAATTGCCATGGGAACGACAAAAAACAAAGCACACACACTAACATATTCAATTTGCATTCACCGATTTGTTATGTTTACATGCTTGTTTCTATGTGTGAAATTAATTTTTTTAGCAATTTTAATACTCAAATATTTTGATATTTAACAGGAATATTGTGTCAATTTTAATTGGAGATTGAGACCAAGCGTTTAAGAAGTAGCCCTAAGTAAATCTGATTTAAATTGATCAAGCAGTTTTTAATTGATATGCGAACATCAAAAACAGCTATCATTTTATTTATATAGATTAGTATATTATTTGTAACATTTCAACAATTTTTCTATGCGTCTTGTTTAGATAAACGATATAGTTACTCTTTTGGAATAAATTACTATGATTTTATATGAGCATTTGTATAAAAATCATATCAATTTCCTATAAATAGATAATTTAGTTTAAATTATGTATATTAAATTTTGGTTTAGAATAGTTTTATAAAAAAAAATAATATAAATTTCACAAAAAAAATCGAATGCATAAGTTTATAAAATCAAATAGTTTAAATAAGTTTATACTTTATACCCAAATTTTTTGCCGTAAGATAAAAAACGTATTGCCCAAGATACCATTACAAATCTAATCTAAAATACGAAGTTCATTAAAACGATCCAAACTATATCTTAGAGTCTGCACAACGCGTTGCTCTTCATACATCTGTTGGCGCTTTTCCGCAATGGCACTTGCATTAGTAAACGTATCGACCGTTGTGCCTTTTGACACCTGTTTACTCATGCAGCACATCGGCAATTCGCAAACTACTGCATAGTAGCCAATAAATTCTGTGTTACGTATTTCCTCCATAATCGTCTGCCAACTGGGTATTTGCATTCTAGGATATCCACTCGAAACCAAGGTAGAACGCAGTGCATTGTAATAAGCACGTTGCAGCTCATAACGCTTACACTGCAGCACATCAAGGCTTAAACTGGTGTTTAGGAAATAGTTTATATCAAAGCCTGGGCTTCCAAGAAAGCTATTTGGGTAATCTACCTGAAAGTTACTAGTAGTTTAGTAAAAAAAGCAATAGCTACAATACAATACTCACAAATAGCACATCATCTGGTTCGCCTTTTTCATTGTAGCTATAAAGAAAATTGTTGACCCAGAGGTCGCCGTGATTCAAAACGCGCACTTTACATTTTTTAGGATCTACTGTAGCGCTGATGCGCTCATTAAAAGTCGCCAGTATTTTATGCATTTTTTGTGCAATATCTTCAAAATTTGACCATGTCTTAACTACACTCAATGCATGCTTCATGCCACCAATGGCAATAGAATCCAACCAACCCAACTCATCCACAGCACCTTCAGCATAATGAGATTTTTGTAATGCGATAACTGTTGCTGCTTGCTTTTGGCAAAATATCATTGAAGCGGCGTGATATTTTCCTAATTTTTCCATTAATAGCATAGCATGCGCTTCATCCAATCCAATACAGCGATCAGCGACGCGATATCCCAATGAAGTTAAGTCTTCTAGTACATAAACCTCTTTATCATCGCGATCGATCATAAGGCAGCTTAAAAGATTTCAATTTTTTTGTGATAATTGTTTTTAGAAATTAGTCTCGTATTTATTTAAAACAAACACCTCAAAATAATGTGACTAAAGCTTGAGCTTTAGTGTGGGGAAAACTTGATGACCGTTAAATGTAGTTAAATACTTCGATTTCCAGTGGTTTCAGAAATTTTTCAATTCCAATTTCTACCGGGCCACGGGCTTTGGCATGAAACTCCGGGGTTGATCAGGCAACTTGGCAACCTTGCTAGATAGAACAACTCTGACCGCAGATTCGTCTTCAGTACACCAAAAACATACAGTATGCTTCCAATTTCAAGACTTTTTTCAAAAAAAATATGAAAAATAAGGATTTTTGAGGCTCTTCAGAGGTCTGTTAATCCCAATAAAACTACATAAAACTTTCAGTAGTCTAAATTGCCATTTCTCACATATTTGTTTTTAAATGTTCATAAGTCAGAAAAAGCTTAAAGCATTGTTCCTATAAGTCTATGATTTCAAATAAAAATTTAAATAAAAAAACCCTCAGGTGTTCGATGGGCTAAAACAAACTTTTTTTTTTAATTTTTTTAATTTTTTACAACATATATCG
The DNA here is from genome assembly GCA_949775025.1 of Tricholauxania praeusta. Taxonomy (NCBI): domain Eukaryota; kingdom Metazoa; phylum Arthropoda; class Insecta; order Diptera; family Lauxaniidae; genus Tricholauxania; species Tricholauxania praeusta. The sequence goes on along the minus strand of OX459028.1, from coordinate 52,293,620 downwards.
CGAGAAGCTCGGAAATATCGGACAGTATAATGTAAAGGGCTGTAGCTATTTTCTGTTTTTTTGTTTATTATGTCACACTTACCCAGCTTTAAAATATCTTTGTTTTTCGCCTTGGGCGCCTTCAATTTCCTTTATATACGCCTCCATAGCGGGTAACACCTTTTCATACATCGCATGCTCGTTTGAGCAGATGTCCACCATTTTTGGTATAAGAACTTTCAAAATTAACGATTTCTCATCTTTTAGGCCATTGTGCATAAATTTCACATTCACACGATAGATGTCGCTAGAAAAGTTCTCACCATTAGCACTAACAAGCGTTATTTCGCATTTTATTATTTGCACTTCACTAGCGTGAGCTTTTATTAACGCCCCCTTAATGTAGTCTGCATTAAGATAGGTCGGGAATTCCATCGTAGAGATATCGAAGTTGGGTAGTGGGTCTGGAGTGTATAGCAGTTAAAAAGCTTTTCGATTGCTCCGTGTCTGTGGCCTTTGCGCACAAGAAATCTACTGGTGGCAATTCTGTTGATATCATACATTTGTTAGCTTTTGACTGGCTAATGCTACGAACACTGATAAACAATAGTCAATTGTTTGTTATATATTTTAAGCAATTGAGATAATTCACAAGATTAAAGAAATTTATTAAGTACATACTTGTTTATGTGCTTTGATAGCGACTTTGGTAACGTGAATTCCAAAGACATATAAGTTTGACATACAGTAGCGAGCATAAAAAATGCAACTGCCATCACTGAGTCAGAAAATTTGCGATATCTCAAAAAAATTGTGTTAGAGCTTTATAATTTTATATTAACATTCAAATGGTCAATCACGTTATTGATGTAAATTTTTGTTGAATTATCTGCATACAGTATTCTGTAATGCATATAATAGCCAGACAACCTCAAAAATTAAGCGAGCAAAAAAATTTACGAGTATGAGCAGTGTTGAAAAAGTTGAAAGAGATTAGAAAGCTGGAAAGAAGTTGAGAATCTCGAAAGATGTTGAATGAGGTTGAAAAGACGTTGAATGACGTTGAAAAAGTCGAAAAATTATGGAAAATGTTGAAAAAATTTGAAAGAAGTTGAATAACTCCAAAAAAGTTGAATGAGGTTCAAAAATTCGAAAAAATACGAAGAATGTTGAAGAAAGTTAAAAAATATTGAAATACTTGAAAAAGGTTGTATAACTCGAAAAAAGTTGAAAGAGTTTGCATAACTCGAAAAATGTTGAAAGAGGTTGCAAAACTCGAAAAAAGTTGAATGAGGTTAAAAAAGTCGAAAAAGTTTGGAAAAGTTGAAAGAGGTTAAAAGACTCGAAAAATTTTGAATGAGGTTGAAAACTCGAAAAAAGTTAAATGAGTTTGAAGAAGTCGAAATAAATTTTAAGAAGTTGAAAAAGTCCAAAAAACATGGAAAATGTCCATGGAGGATTTCTTCCAAGCTCTTTACTTTGGAGTGGTTTTTCTCTTTCACTTCGCGATCTACTATTTCCCATAGTTCCTCTGTGGGTTTCAGATCCGGCTACTGAGTTGATCTCTCCAAAGGTCAGGCGCCATTTTTACCGTGGTTAGTTGGTATATAGGTAAATAACGTTGTCTTGGGAGATTCCGCACGTAATTTATTCCATCAGAGCCGAACAAAATAAACTTGCTTTCTTCGCTTCATAACACCTTGACCCATTGCTCGCTTGTTCACTGCAGATACCACTTTGGAAATGTAGGCCGCTTTTTTATTGGCTTTGCTTATATGCATTATTATAGGTGTCCGTCTGACGAACAAATTTCCCTTGTTTAACCCTCGCCTAACTGTATGAACTCTAATGGGAATGCCAATTTTTTCGACCATGTAGTCAGCAACATCTTCTGCCGTGGTCCTTGTATCATTTTTAACCTTCAACACCATTTGTCGATCTTAGCAAACTGTTGTTTTTCGTGGATCTCAACCCTATAGAGAACCTATGGGAGCTAGTAGATCGCGAAGTGAAAGAGAAAAACCACTCCAAAGTAAAGAACTTGGAAGAAATCCTCAAGGAAGATTGGAATAAGACATCCATGGAGAATTTTGTGTCCTTCTATGCTCTCCAGATTGCGTGCAGACATAGCCAATAGCTCTAAGTATTAACTTTAGATAAAAATATTCTCCTGTAAGAATACGGAAACTATTGAAATAAATTAAATTTTGAAGAATTGCATTTCTTTTGCTCGCTTAATTTTTGAGGTTGTCTTGTTATTTTATGCATTACAGAATACTGGATGCAGATAATTCAAAAAAAATTTCCATCAATAACGTGAGTGATCATTTGCATATAGATATAAAATTATAAAGCTCTTACACAATAGTTTTTAAGATATCGCAAATTTTCTAGACTCAGTGCTCGCAGTTGCATTTTTTATGCTCGCTACTGTATCTAGTTTAGAATACTTTCCTCAAAATCAATAAGTTTTCTTCTATGTTGACAGAAAAGCGAAAATTTCTACTGCGCAAACCAAGCACGATCAAAATTAAATATTTCTCAAGACAAAAAAGAAAATACATATAAGTTTCAGAAACGCCTTTGGTGCGAGATAAATTGTTTGCAATTTTAACAGAAAAAGAAAACATCAAATAAAATGCTTAACTCAATTATAAATTTAATAAAAACTAATAATTGGTTTGATCGTTCATACATGATAAATTTGGTAAAAGAAAGATACAAAATATAATAAGAAAGTAAAAATTGACTATATTTAAAATTACAATCTAATCCAACAATCCTAAGTTATCAAAATGTTTCAGCATATACCTATATGTGTCTATAACTCTCACATTTTCAAACATATCCTTGCGATTACGAGTCATACGTTCAACGTCAAAGAATCCATTCAAATCCATGTCTTTCGCCAACTCCTCACTCAAGTTTGTTTGTGGAAAAGCAAATATAAGATCATAATACGCAAAAAATTCAGTGCGTGCTATCTCTGATTTGATAGCGTCCAATGTGGGAATGTTCGAGGTATCATAAGCGCTTTGCACAAGTGTTGTATGCAATGCATTATAATACTGTTCAATCAAGTGCTCACGTTTTTCTGAGCTGTTCATGACATCCAACTGTACGCTGGTCATAAGCAAATTGTTGAAATCTATACCAGGTGAACCCTCAAAACAGTTTTGATAATCAAGCTGTAAACAAGAGAGAAAAATGTTTCAATGAGGTTCAAAATTTCTTAAAAAAAAAACTTACAAATATTGCATCTTTCGCTTGCTCATGTATGAGCAGATTTTTTATCCAAAGGTCACCATGTGCAATAACACGTACTTTGCAATCCTTTAGCTGAAGTATGTTGAAAAATTTCCGCCTAAAGTTATCACCTGTATTCTTGCGCATTTTTTCAGCAATCGCTGCATAGCCAGACCACTTTTCTATGATATTAACAGCATATGCGGTATTATCGTTTATGAGCATTTCGATGAAATTCATCAAATTTGGATTGGATTTGACAAAACACTCTTTCATACCAGCTACTATGGCTGGGTGCTAAAAAGGAAAAGCATAATGTGACCAAAATTTATAGTACATAAATCAGAAATATTAAACCCTATTCTAGAATTTGAAAAGGAACACAGAATTCTGCTCGGGTCGTTTTTTCAGTTGTTCAGATTAATTTTACTTGATAAAGTCATAAGCGCCATAAGAAGAGCTTATCGCATATTCTAATCTTTCGCATTTTTGATTTTTTATTGGTGTTTTCTTTTGCAAGAGAAAGTGCTCTACATAGCTTTTTTTCAGTATTTCTATATTAAAAATCAATAAAAAAAAAATGTCGTTGATATCGGACTTATTTCTTGTTATCGAATTATGTATAATATGTAGTAAAAAAATTAATAATTTGACTTCAATGTTAGATTACAAAGAAAATTACTCAGGTAAATGTAATGATAACTAGTAAGGTATTATCTTTGGCCTTGTCAAAAATTCAATAACCTACACCGCGTTAACAGTAAAAGTGCGCGTAAATCATATGTTTTTATTAAAAGGGTATTTCATCCACCACACTTCGTGCTGACTGGTTTGACTAAACATACCCACATTGAATTTGGCAACATTTGCTTAAATAGCTCTTTTTTAGTTTTGAAGCTTAGATTGTGTGGGAGGTGCCACATTTTGTCTGATGCTAATCCGAACCTTTTCTTGTATTTGTGTGAACTTTGGTTTCATTACTATAAATAATTCGCTCAGTATATCGTTTTGATGGTTTCGTTTCTAAGGAGGGCGACACGCTAGCCCGGGTTTTTCAAAAAAAAAAATTGTGATCCTAGCCTTTTTGGATACGGTTTGGCGAAACAAATAGAGCGTAAGAAATCTTACATCGATACCTTTCATACAAATTGTTAAATTTCATGGGAAACAAAAAACAAAAATTATTTATTTAAACCTCAAAAATCATTTAAACTGTTCGTACAGTGTATGGGTATGTCATAGCCGTATCTATACAGAAATACTCTCGTAGTGTATTTTTTGAAAAAAAAAAATATAATTTTCGATTTTTTTTCCCCATGAATTTCGATAAACTTTGATCGCTCACAGTGAGCGACCAAGCGAGATGTGGCTGGACTCTAATAAATAATGTCTTTGATAAAAGAATAGAGCTCAAATTATTATATTAAAAGATATTCACAAAAGAAACAAACAGAAAATTGACAGGTTTAATAATAAACAAAATGAAACAAATAGTTGGTAAAGAATCTTATCCAATAAATTACGAAATTGTGGGTAATAGCTAGACGTATTATGAAACAACTTTAAATTCTAATAATTTCAGATAGAAGTGAAAATAAAAATTTAGAAATTGAAATAAAAGGCCATTTGCTTTTTCCAATCGTTCACAAAATCAAGAATGAGTACAACTTTGATTTTAGATCTCAGTTTCTGTTACTAGGTACATATAATTACACTAGCTAATAAAATGTTTTTCTCATTGTCGATATTTTTACCCCTGGTCAAAATTAAATTTTTTTGAATTTGGAAAAGTGAAATGGCCCTGTAAGACAGAGAAAAAATGGATACTATTTGGTTTATAAAATGCTATTATGAATACATACTTACTACAAATATTAATGTGAAAAAAAGGTCGAAATAAAGATATGAAGACTTTTTCTGGTTTCATGAAAAATCGACAATGAGAACCAAATTAGAATATTCACAATAACATTTTCAAATTCAAATAAATTTACATTTTTCGCATTCTATATCATTCAGAATATCTATAAGCTCACCCTCTTTTTGTAAACCATTGATGCAGCATGGAATTGACCCAATTTTTTCAACACAATTTCTGTCTGTAAAGCATTAAAACCCACTAGACGGTCACAAATAACATAGTATCTTGCGTTCAGGTCCTCAAAAAGATGCTGCTCAGTATTTTGTCGTATTGATAAATAAACTCTGTTAATGAAAAATTTTATTGTTGTTGAAATTTAGAATATTAACACAAAAACTTACTTAGGTGAAAATACTTTTTGCTCCTGTGGTTGGGTGTCACATAAAATTTTATTCATTTCTGGCAGCACAGTTTCATACATAAAATACTCCGTTGAATTCTCTGTGCAATTCTCAAATAAGTCTTTTAACAGCAAGTGTAGTACCTCTGTTGACTCTTCATTATCGCTCTTACGTGTTGTATATCTTACTGTAATTCGGTATATGTTACTACAATAATTCCCACCAACTTCAATTGGGCGCACTTTGAATTCTTTAATTTGAATTGGTTGTTTCAAAGTGTCTTCAAGTGATTGCTTAATATTGCTTTCAGTGAATGCCGCTGGTAGACTCATGTTGTTTTTGTTTGCTTATTTTCCAAATTAAGAAGCCTTACAATATCTGTTTTACGTTTTATGTTCCAGTGCTTGAGCGGATCCAACAAGTAATGTTCAACATTTCAGTTGTTCTTTGTTTTTTATGCTGACTTTTATCAACGAGCACGTGCGGTTAAAAGCTCATCAGTCTGAACTTGTTAAAGAAAAAGCTGTTGCCGTTTGTTGTGAAATTCTTTTTGGTAAAAGCACAACGTTTAGGGTGGCATAAGCGTTTTTTTTTTTTTTAAGCACAAGTTTTTTGAATTTTCTTTGAAATAATCGATAGATATTTGAAAACTGGCTTCTTAAAAATAAATCGAACATTAGATCGAAAGCCATCGTATTCACATTTAATATGAATTTTAATAGAAAACTAAGTGATTACGCAATTACGCAAGGTTTGATATAGGAAGTTAAAGTTTTGGGAGAAATTTATTTAAACCCGACCCTATAATATTTTTTTTTTTTTTTTTTTTTTTTTTTTAAAGAATCATTTTATTTGCAATCTATTCAATGAATAATAAGCAAATATAATAACAATATTCATCTTAACTTAATTTATTGATCTCCAACGAAATCAATACAAATTATATACATTGAATTGACTTATACGTATTTTTTTTTTAAATATCAAAATATTTCTTAATACTGCCTGTAATTATTGCCTAAAAGGGAGATCAAGAACATGCAATCTTTTCAGTCTTCTAATTTCGTCTGTTTCATCGAGAAGAGTTATTGCTAAAGGGTTCACATGGTTGCTTAGTCTATCGAGATATTTTGTACTAAATTTTTTAACTTCTTCTTTTATAAATGGAATGTCAAGATCATTATGTATTGAGTTGTTAGTTACAAACCATGGTGCATTAGTTATTGATCTTAAAGTTTTTGACTGAAACCGCTGTAAAATCTCTAAGTTTGAATTACAGGTTGTACCCCAAAGTTGAATCCCATATGTCCAAACTGGTTTTAACAAAACTTTATACAATAAAAGTTTGTTTTCAAGGCTTAGTTCTGAATTTGGTCCCATTAACCAATAAAGTTTTTTAAATTTTATATTCAAATGTTGTCGTTTGGCATTTATATGTTCTTTCCACGTTAATCTTCTATCGAGATGCATACCAAGATATTTTACACATCTAAATTTTGGAATTTCATTCCCGTCAAGCATCACTGGTGGACATTCTCCCCTTTTTAAAGTGGAAGTGACATGAGCAGACTTTTCTGTATTAACTTTAATTTTCCAACGCCTTAGCCAATTCTGAATTTTGTCAAGTTCTATTTGGACAAGGTTGGAAGCCTCAATTGAGGACTCATGACAAGCCAACAGAGCGGTGTCGTCAGCATATGTGGCCATTAATACACCTTCAGTTTCTGGCATATCAGAGGTGTATACTGTGAAGAGAACTGGTGCTAAAACACTTCCTTGTGGCACACCTGCATTTATTTCACGGATGCTGGATATTTCGTGTTTTATTTTAACATAAAACGTACGCTGATGCAAGTAAGATCTTAATACCAGAAAAAGTGGTGTAGGTAACAGCTTTTTTAATTTAAATAGCAAACCTGAGTGCCAAACCTTGTCGAAAGCTTGTTGTACGTCAAGAAATACTGCTGAGCAATACTTTTTGCTCTCCAAGGTATCTGTAATAGACTTAACAATGCGATGACATTGTTCAGGCGTGCCGTGTTTGTGACGAAATCCGAATTGATGGTCAGGAATTATCTTTTCTTTTTCTAATATTATCTGCATTCTGTTCAGAAATATTCTCTCAAATAATTTGGAGAATGTTGATAATAAACTGATAGGTCTATAGGAGCGTATTTCATTTTCTGGCTTATTCGGCTTGGGAATCATTATTACTTCAGCGCATTTCCACTGTGTAGGAAAGTAACTGAGTCTTAAAATAGAATTGAATATTAACGTTAGAAAAAGTATACACTTTTTTGGCAAAGATTTTGCCACTTTTGCATCAATGTTGTCGTACCCAGGCGAGGTTTTGCTACTTAACTTTGTTATTTCATTTAGTACTTCCTTTGGAGTTATATGTTTGATTGGCCTTTCCATTTGACAAGCCACGTCAAGAAACCGCAGAATTTCAGTGTCATAGGTGTTACTAAAAACATATGGCGTAAATGTATTTTCAAGATGATTTGCATAGGCCGTTGCTTTACTTTTGTCTGTTCTGCACCAAGTAGAGTCCAAGTTTTTGATAGGCGTATTTCTTTGAGTTGGTCTTTTTAAGTATTTTACAGCTTTCCAAAGTTGGTGGTCATTATTTTGTTGAAAGTTAAGACTATTAATATAACTTGCAACAGATTTGTTTTTGAATAATTTAATCTTTTCTTTCAGTTCAGCTGTTGCTTTGTTTAAAATTGTCTTATCAGCAGGATTTCTGCTCACTTGCCACACTTTCCGTAATCTTCGTTTTAGCATTAGAAGTGCTCTTATTTCACCTGATACGTGAACGCTATTTTGTGCTGTTTGACTAGAAGATTCAGGTGGGGTTGAGTGAAATGCAGCTGCATGAATTAGATTTGTAAAATTTTCCACAGCATCATCTAAATCAGGTCCAGACTTAATTGGTATATTGAGGTTCACATATGAATTTAGCCAGTTTTGAAATGATGTGATGTTTGTTTTTTTTCCCAATATTTTGTGGTTCTGAGGAATCATTTGTGGAGTGGTGTTGTAGTTCACAATCAGAGGAGAATGATCAGAACTTAAATCTTCACTACTTATTATATCTAACAGATGACTGCACACTCCATTGTAAATTATAAAGTCCAATAAGTCAGGTACTTTTCTTGGGTCACTTGGCCAGTACGTCGGTTCGCCGGTAGATAGGGTATTATAGTGCTTGTTGGTGATGCACTTAAACAGTTCTCTACCTTTAGGATTTATTAATCTTGATCCCCACCATGGGTGCTTAGCATTAAAATCACCTCCTACAATAAAACTGGATCCGAGTTTGTTGAAAAAATCGCAATAGTCTATGTATGCGATATTATGTCTTGGTGGAAAATATACAGCGAATATATTTGTTTCCATGTTACCACATTTAATTTTGATACCAGTTGCTTGGATAGAGGGAATTTGTACTGGTTCTAACACTTCATATTTTATATTTGACTTAATCAAAATACCTGCTCCAGCATGAGCCCTATTGTCGGGGTGATTTGTTGCAATTAAATCAAATCCTTTTAACTTAAAATATGTTTTATTTGTAAAATGCGTTTCTGCTATGAGGAATATGTCAATGAAATTAGTTTTTAGAAACATGTCAACTTCATGATAGTGATTTGGTAGGCCATTGGCATTCCATATTGCTAATCTTAAATTCAGATTTTGAGTTAGTTGCATAGCTTGGTCATTAAAAGAGACATCATATTTATTAAACTGTTGGTTAATTCGATTTGTTTTGCTAACATTGTTTCTATCTTCTTCATTATGCTTTGCCCTTCGCTCTCTGAGTTATTATTTTGTAATACTTTCGAATATAGCATATTATTATTAGGCTGATTAGAATCAGTATTATTTGTGTTGCTTTTAATTAGTTGAGGAAATTGTTGTTGATTCATAACAAATGAGGACGATTGGAGACGGCTTTGTGCATTATTGCGATTTGAAAACTTCTTTTGGATAAGATCCTGATACACTTTGCAGCCCTTGTAGCTTGCTGCATGATCTTGCAGGCAGTTTATGCAGCGTGGAGGAGTATTATCAGGCTTAGAACATGCGTTTGTTGCGTGGTCCAGGCCACATTTTACGCATCTAAATGCCTTTTTACAATAAGATTTCGTGTGCCCGAATTCTTGGCATCGATGACACTGGACGAAGTCGGATGTTTGACGTGGAGGTTCAATGTGAACAATCCCATTATTGATTTGTTTTACATTATATATATCTTTGTTTGTAGCACACGGTTCCAAGTCCATAAAAAACATTGAAAGTGGTTTTTTTGTTATTTTGCTATTTATATTTAAAATGTTACGCACCTTGTGCCCTAAGCTTAACAGTTCAGTTTTAATTTCTTCTGTTGGAGTTGAATAATGCAGACCTTTTATCACAATTCTATAGGCTCGTTCATGTTTTAATTGGTATGTATGAAAATTTTTCTTTTCAGATTCTAAATATTTTACTACCTTCCTATATGAGTCTACTGTTTTAATCATAATCCTAATTTCATCATTTCTAAGCGATTTATAACTTAAATCATTTTTACTTATAATATTTGTTAAGCTACTTAACAATTTTTGTATATCATAAACACCAGGTATAATAATCGGTGGAGGCTTAGGAATGATGGATACATTAGTTGAGTTTTCTGCTTGTTGATCTTCAATATTGTCATCTAATTCAGCTAGTATTGAATATTTATTGTTGTTTTTTTCGCTTTGAATTAATTGTTTCTTATGATTGTAAATTTTTGGTGATTCAGTTACTGGACGCTTATTCGTACGTTTATTTGGAACATTTTGCCAATTAGAATCAGTATTGTTAGCGCAGTCATCACTTATATCACCTAAATCAGACATTGATTTGGTACACAGAAGGTGGATTGAATGTCAATCACACCCGCTATTTAGTTGTTATTGATTTTTACTTAATAATTAGTTCGATTGTTTATATTTTGTTTTGACTATGTACGCACTGATCGAGTTTGCAAGACTACTCGCATGCACGGTCTATTGACAACAAAAATGATCGCAAAAATTTATTTAAATTATTTTAAATTATATTTTTTATTTTTTTTTTTTTTTTTGGAAGAAAAAACACCCGCACGCTACGAGAAATTGATTGAATACCACAAATTTAAAAAAAAAAAGCCACTTTCGGGTGAATTTTGTCAGCATTTTCAACTACACAAAACGGGGGCGTGGTTTGACAACAGTGGGTGGCATCTCCCATACAACTGAAATACCTAAAACGCTATTTCTTGGCATCTAAAGCAGATTTTTTCTACGTTTTAGTAAGTCGGTTTCATAAAATTTCAACGAAGTTGGACATAAACTCTGTCCGCGCCGTTTACATTTTTTCTCATTTATTTTTTTAATGGAAATAAATGTAGTGGCATTGACAATTTCAAATTATAGTTTATTGAGGTGAATGCAGTGAAAACTCAGCTCGAAAAGCTGTTATGAAAGATTTACCAAAGCTCTACTCGCGGAGAGACCACAGTTTTTTCCCTATATATAGGCTTAAAAATTAGCGGTAAGTTTTTTTCCGATACTTCCTTATGTGTACATAAGGAAAATCGAAAAAAAATTTTTAAAAAATAATATAAATAAGAAAAAATCAAATTTCCTTCATTTTTTTGGCCAAATTCCGAAACATTAAAATTTTGCAGCTCTGGTAGTATTCCTAGGACTAATTTTTTTTTTTATTTTTTAAATGAGGATATGAATATATTTTCGAAAATGGAGTGTTCTTGAAGTATTCTAGAACATGCCATTTATTTGAGCATGTCTAATGAATACATATGCTAAGCTATGCAGCTAAAAAGTAAAAATTTTCACTGCTTTAAGTAATAGCAATATGAAATCTGTGCAAATAAGAAATAACAGCTTAAGTCGGTCTGTGATAACAAAACAAAGCAACATAAGTTCTGTATTTAAGCATGTAACTTAATCTTTTTCGATTTGTCATCACAGATTGACTAAAGCTGTTATTTCTTATTGCACAGGAATATATCACATTGTATAGCTTTAGCCAATTCAATCAATCAATTACAAATCATACTGACTTAAAAAGTTTCTAATCATCAAATAATTAAGAATAGTTTTTGTATTACATACTTCTGTATGGTATATAAAAGAAATTTTATTTTAATTTTTAGTCACACTTGAAAATAAAAAATGTATACGCTCTGCTTTTATCAGACGCTCTGCAATCAACTTCATTTACATTAATAAATAAAGCTCGAGTGAAAAGAAAATAAATAATAAAGGTCCGAGGATTTTTTGGCCCAAAACTCTAAAATGTGTTTTAGGAGTTTATAAACTAATTGTCATTTCACACTTAATAAACTTCTCCGAAATGATTTACCCTTAAGTTTTTTGAGTTCTTTGCTTTGTCTTTTAATCACTCCCATCCAGTACTCCGAGTTCATCAAGTCGCTCTAATGTATATTTTAATGTTTCCAATACGCGTTGACACTTAAAAAAATTATAACTCATTTTTTTAACAAATGCCTTGTCCGAAAAATTATTCAGTAACAAATTATCACACTGATCTCGCTGTAGACATACAAGCGGCAGCTCACACATGACTGCATAAAAACTGTAAAACTCACTACTGCGCACTTCTGTTAAAATAGCATCCAATGAAGGTGGAATATACCAAGGTTTCGTTAATAAAAATTGACGCAATGACTCTGTATAACAACACAGCAATTCTTCACGTTGTTTTTTCAAAACATCAACTTGCAAGCTGGTGTGTAGAAAATAATTTAAATCTAAACCAGGACTACCATAACGTGGCAATTGAGATCGAAGCTATAAAGATATATCTTATAGAAATCAATTCAAATTAGATATGAAATTGCGTTCAAACTTACGAGCATAGCATCCTTTAAAACACCATTTTCTTGCTTAAAAACAAAATTATTTAACCAGGCATCACCATGATTGATTAATCGAACTTCGTCACCAGTCCAACAAGGAATTTGTAAAACTTTTTTCATCTTACAATCCAATTTATGAACATTATTTTTAACTTTAGCTAGTAGTTGTTCACAATTGGGTATGTGTGTTTTAGCGGCTCTAATTGTGGCATATGCAATTTCCTTAGATGCATCAGGTACTCTATATAAACGATTTGCCATACGTTGTTGTTGTTCAAAATCATAAGGCTGCCAGATTTTAAAGTTTAGCAACATAGTTTAGTATTATAAAGGTTTATTTACCTTGTTGCGAAGTTTTATATAGTCTGCGTGTATTTCTGCCACTTTAGTAACCGCTAACTTGGCTTCTTCAAATGTAAGCCCTTGGCAGCGATCTGCTTGATAGTAGCCCAAAGGTATTAATTCTTGAAAAATGGGTGCTTCTCTGTGAGTGAGTGAGACTAAAAAAGAACTAGAGAAGCGTATACAAATTTTAAGTACTTCTGTATTTATTTTTTCCTTGAGTTGTAAGTACATAAGGACACAAAAAAAATATTTACTTGCGCCAAACTATGAACTGATTGGGATTCTGATGCCCATTTTACCCCATCACCTTTGTGTTTTTTTTAACGCTGACTTTTTAGGAATTTCATTAGTTAAAAAAACGCCTAAAAAATTAATGTGATGGACCTAAAATCATTATAGTGCACAAAGCTTGGTCCAAGTAAACAAAGTTATGTGCTGTGCTGTTATCACTATAACATACTCCAGCATTTTTTAATCTTTCGAAAAAATGTCGAAATTTCATTAAAAAATCTAAATTTACTTACTTGGGTGTAAAACGCAAACACCATGATTCCGTTTTGCGCAAATTGACTATTTCTGTTATTTTTCGCTTTGCAATTTGATTTTCACTTGGAACTATTTTTGCTTTGCTTGTCGGTGTATGAGGTTGACGTTGTCTGTATTCTCGCACATTTGCGTTCCAAAACTTTTTACCTTTATTTCCATATATATGAACGTAATCGGCATAATCTTCACCGGAATCTTCCTTCAAGTCCATTTCAAACAGATGTTTACTCTTGCAATGCTATCCAATAACTAAAGTGAAAATAACAAAATTTACGTAGATATTTCGTCAGCCAGATTACTCATAAGTTGTTAAGAATCAGCCAAAACAAAGCTTTTAGTATGTGCATCGTTTTATCTATATTTTTCTATGAAATTCATATAAGCCTTACGAGAAATAACATAAAAATGGTGACTAGCACTTGGAAATATATGGATCGTCCTTTTCAAAAACAGCGTAAGTCCTACATACATATTTATGTAACTTGTGTGCCAAAATGATTTATTTATTAACAATGAATATACTCTGATATGCAAATTTACAGATAATCAACTCATTTGTTTTTCGCAAAATTAAGTAGTTTTAACGTGTTTTGCATCTACGCGCCTCACTTACAGAAAAACTCACACTTTTCCTTATTCTTAAATTTTCTGATTAAAAAAGAGCTGATGTACTGGACATACATATCTATATAAACGGGTTAATTAATCAGGAATAAAGGATCGATACACTAAATTTATTGATTTTTATTCCAATTTAAAAGATTTCATAAACTACAAGTATTTTATGAATACCACGAATTTTAGAAAACATTAAAACAAACATTTTTTATTTTCCACTACTGAATATTTGCAACAGTTTTCTACAATTAACACGAACGAATGTCTTAAATTAAGCATCGAAATCAGTAATATTTGCTTCTAATTCTTTTTTTAACTAATAGCAATTTGATACGTAATGCAATACATTGTTTAAGACAATTACATATTGTCCATAATTCTGTAATTCAAAATCAATAAGAATTTCAGTTTATTAGCCAAATTTAATTCTTATAGAAAGACCTTAAATTTTTCCCAATTAAATCAAATATATGGCAGAGAAACAGATTGGCAATATACATTAAAATACATAAAAATATAGGCTTGTCTGTTAACTACGAACCTCGTTTTCTTGGCCAAAGTTTGACATTAAATATTGAAAATTTACTTATTGTAAAATTGTTTTCAATTTGTTGCTATTTTTTTTTTGAATCTTTGAGTATTACTCATCCAGCACTCCAAGCTTATCAAGTCGTTCCAATGTATATTGCAGTGTTTCCAGCACGCGGGGACATTGAAAAAATGTATGGCAAATTTTCTTAACAAAAATCTTGTCCGAAAAATTACTTAGTAACAAATTATCACACTGATCTCGCTCTAAACATACAAGCGGCAGCTCACACATGACAGCGTAAAAACTGTAAAACTCACACCTACGCACTTCCTCTAAAATGGCATCCAATGAGGTAGGATCGAGTCGAGGCATCGATGATAACATAAATTGGCACAACGACTTATGATAGGAACGTAACAACTCTTCACGTTGTTGTTTTAAAACATCAACTTGCAAGCTAGTGTGCCAAAAAAAATTTAGGTCCAGAGCAAGACTGCCATAACGTGGCAATTGAGATTTAAGCTGTAAAGAAAGAACTCTTTGATTTCGAAACAAATTGTAGGCAAAATTGCATATCCAACTTACAAGTACAACATCTTTTAATACACCATCTTCTTGCTTAAAAATAAAATTATTTGACCAGGCATCACCATGATTGATAACAATAATGTCTTCATTCCTCCAGCCACCTTCAAAAACATATTGCATCTTAAGATCAAATTCACCTAAATTTTTTTTCACTTTTTTTGCTAGTCGGTCAAAATTTGGTAGATATATTTTTGCTGCCATAATGGCACCGTATGCTATATGCTTTGATACATCAGGTACTTTATATATACGGTTCGCTTTATATGTTGCTTCTATGGGCTATAAAAAGAGTAAGCCGAAAATTAATTAAAAATTTTAAGATACTTGGATTTACGTACTCCGCTACGATATAAAAGGTAATCAGCATGTACTTCTGCCAGTTTGATAAGCACCAGCTTGGCTTCTTCAAATGTAAGTCCTTGACAACGATCTGCTTGATAATAACCAATTGGTGCTAACTCCTTATAAATGTTTTCTTCCTTGTGTGCCAGTGAAACTAAAAAAGAACTAAAAGACGTTGGTTATCAGCAAGAGTTTTTGAACTTATAAAAGACTAAAAGTCGGAATTAATATAGTGCAACAATTTTTAATTTTTTACTAAGAAACAAACTACACCAAAGGTAAAAAATGTCATAATCGTTTCTGGAGAAAATTTTGGTTTGATAAAAGACGGAGATTTTTCGATGTTGTATGCAGAAAATGGCTCTGAAATTTGCTTATGTGCATTATTTGACGATTGGGCCCAGGTAAAAATTTTTAAAGACTTTTTTTGTCGTCTGATTATTAACCCTTCATGGATCAAGTGTTGAAATATAATTCATGAAATGGTCGGGATTCAAATCCTAGTACAAATCAACCAAAACTGGTCTGATGAGACTATGTATGTGAATGTGTGTATATGTGGTAATAGTCGAAACATACGTCACCAATTACCAGGTTAAGTTGTTCCAATTGTTTTCTTTGTCATGTTTGTTTATATAGCGTTGACCGATTTGTGTAAGTTTACATGAATATCGGTTTTTGCTACGAAAATCAAATAATCTAAAGCTTTTATACAACAGGGATTAGTGTCCAAACAATAGAAAACAAGAAACTCTATACTCTATATATGGTGTCGTAGTTAGTATAAAAGAAATGTGTATTATGAACTAATGGAATGCAATTTTTGTAAATTCATTATATGATTAATTTTACTGACCTGGGCGTAAAACGCAAAAGCCGAAATTCCTTCTCACGTAAGTTGACTATTTCTGTTATTTTACGCTGAAAAATGTTGTTATCTTTAACTTTTTTTTCTGTTGTCTTGGCTGCGGTGATCGCTTTACTTGCCGTTGAAGAAGGTTGTTGTTGTCGCCGTTCTCTTACATTTTCATTCCAAAACTGTTTGCCTTTGTTCATATATATATGAATATGTTCACTATAGTCTTCATCAGGATCTTCCATCAAATTCATTTTAAATAGCTCGTTAGTGCTGCAATTATGATGTAGAACTAAATTTTATGGAATAAAACTTCTATGTATGGGTATTTCATCGACCGAAAGATTACTCATACACATATATCAACTAAACAATTATTTTATTACTTTTTACAGTGTTTATATCAAGATACCGAAGCAACTTGTGCATAGCGATGAAATAGAGAAATTCATTCAACCTTTTGATACGATTTCCTTCAAACGTATGCGTCGCCAGATGAGAGAGTAAGTACAAATTTGATAATATTCTATGAAATTGGCTGTTTTACCGGTTTTGATCAATGACAAACTTGTTTTTTTTTTTTTTTTTTTTGTTTAATCCAATAACAAATAAGCCGTTCATGAAAAATTATCCGTAGCCGGAATAATATGCTCTTACTTTATTTTGATTGTCGGCTTATGAGTAAAAAGGGTTTCACTCATATATAACGACTCCACCTTTCTTCTAGCAGTAGCGGAAACCGCAAATTTAAAAAAATGTTAGTACCAGGAATAATCTTTCAAATGAAGTCCAACCGTGGGTCACTTTCAGCCCCTTTTTTTAACAAATTGATCTGATTAAATTTTACCTGCTTGATTTTTATTCCATGACGGCTCACCAGCAACTCTGCATACTCAGTGTTTGTTGTTAACTTGCTTAAGCTTATTCCATACCAAAGACCGCTATGTATTTATAATGAAAAGAACATTCGAACCAGAAGCGCAGCTCTGGACTGAAAAAAATTGAGAATGAGGAAGAAGTCGTGAATAATTGGTATAATATAATAGATGGAAAATAAATGAATGCTTTCCCATTCTCAAACCAGAATAGCCGTTTTCGGATTATCGGATTTTTATTTAAAGTATATATCCAACTAAACATGTTTCTAATGGATTCCTTGAGGTCTCCTTTTTGAAGTCTACATCATTATGTTGTCATTTGAAATGTGAAGCATTTTTTTTAATGTGGCGATTTCACCTCAAGATTTTGAATAATTATCTTAATTGCTAGTAAACGTTTCCACAATTGTTTTTATGTTGCGCATTTGAGATAAGAGCTACGTTTTCAAAGTGCTCTTAAATGTTTTACTTGAATTTCATGATAGGCTGTTAAGTGCAAATTTCGTATTTTGCACCAAGTCGCTATGCTGAAAACTTGCATTGAACGCGGAATCTAATCAAACTTAATTTCATGTAATAAGAATCAGCATTTCAAAACATGTTCCTACTCTAATCTATTTTTTGCTAACCTGCATGATTTTTACCGTCATACTTACAGGAACGTCATATACCACATTATGCCCCAAATTCGCATGGAAATGCAAAGATTAACCAGCAGAAACAGTTGGAAGCGACGCCAAATGTTCCATAAGTGCCGTTTATTATCGGAAATGCAACGCAAGGGCCTCTACCATGCCATGCTGAAACACAGTGCCTTCCCAAATTATCAAAACTTTAGGGATCATTTTGATTTTCATGTGCAGCACATTGATTTCTTTGACTTCATGATGGAAAAATGTAACGAGGAAGCTTTGAGAAAGAAGAAAGCAAGGGAATTATTGGCCGAAGAACGCGGAGGATTGAAATCAAAATTTTGGCACCAAGGGCTATGAAACGTGTAGTAAAATTGTATTGTTTACATTTTATTAAAATTGCTCAAACTTTAATCGCGACTTTGTTTTGATTCACCTAATTTCTGTTTGACAACTGTCACTTTATTGCACGTGTTGCCATGTTTTCATTACTTAACGCTGTTGAGGCATTATGCCTCGTACTAACGTTGCGATCTCTCGTACAACAGCTTTTACAACCCCATACAATTATGAAAATTGTGCGACAGACTGTAACGTTTGTATGATTGTACAACACGTTGTACCAGTTGTCGTATTAAAAATCAAAATTTTTTAATATTTTGACGAATCGCAGCCCTGGTCGTAACGTTTGTATGTGCGTTGGTACAATTTGGTTTCGGTTTTAGTTTCTTAAAAATTTTTGGCTTTAAAAATGTGCTATGCGTTTTTTTCTAATGCAACCAATTTTTAATTTGTTTACGTTTTCTTTTAAATCGTCGTTCTCCCTCATCATCACTTACTGTAGTAATTATCATAAGCGCAACAACGTCCATCATTTTTTCAGTCATATTGATAATCACTCTGTGAAAACTTCAACCAAAATAAAGTTGGACACAAAACTGTTTGAGAAATTGTAGCGTTTGTACAAAAGAGCACAACCGATTGTATAACACGTTGAGCAGTTAGTCGCAACGTTAGTACGAGGGGTAATGCAATGGACAATTTATCAATCAATGAATTTTTTATACAAAAGTACCCAATACTTTATTTATCAAAAAGCTATTGTATGTAAAAATAAAGTATCAGTATGTCGGTGTATTGATTACAGCAGCTTCACAAGGTGTAGTATTTTTTTTTAAATCTTTACAAAAGAGACATGTTTATAACCTAACTTTAAATTAAAACACATTTCATTAATCTGACAATTATTTTTGTAGAAAACGAGGTTTTAACTTTTATGGAGTGATACAGAAGTGATCCCACAAAAAAAAAAGGAATTTGTAGTAAACTATGAACAAATTTTTAAAAAAAGATAGACCAGTGTAAATTGACATCAAACATTGGAGACAAAATGAACAATAAAAATAATTCGAAGGCAGCGTAGACCAATGTTTAAGGCTGTGGGCTCAGAACTCAGTGCTTGGGTGCGATACTCGGCCAGTTTCTTTCTAGTTTCTTTCTTATTATTTATATCAATAAAAATAAATTTTTCTAGATCTTAATTTACTCTGTGACATTTCTTTCTCAAAAAATAATTTATAACAGTATTTTAATAAAATAATAACAATTTAATATGAAATGTCACTTTAAAACTAGCTTTTAAATATTTAAAACCACCTTATCCTCAAGAATGATTTGGATTCATTTGAAGATAAAAAATTTCTGGCTGCAATATCTCCTTCCACCTGTTTAGGCATCATTTAAGAGAAAATAGAAGAATAGGTCGACAATAGATTTTGGAAGCGCCCTGCCGCTTGCTTGCCCTTATTTAAGGAAACTAATCAGGGTTGTGAAGAAGTCGTTTTTGACAGGGTTAAGCCTTTAATTCCATGTTAACGTTCGGGGCTTTGTAGGAATTAAAAAATGTGTGTAGTGTAAAAAAAATATGGATTTTTATATTAACTATTTTTACTACTAAAAAAAAGTTTTTCTTAGTTCAGATTGTTCAGTTACTATGTTTTTTGATATTTCCGTGGTTTTCCTCAAAAATTTTAAATAAAAATACATCGAAAACCATTTTTAAAAATTGACACATATTATCTGATTGTATAGTATTTTTTCCATATGAAAAAATTGCCTTAAGTTTGGTATTAGTGTTGCGGAAAATTTTTTCTTGATTTTTCTTATTATTTCGATACTAATTTCCATTAGGAAGTGTTTCCTCTTCGCTGTAGGTGATCTTTATGTATTCTAGTTAATTAAAATATCCTGGCTCACACCAAAATTTAAAGTCCAATTTGATTTGATATCCCTGATATGGGATAAGATAAGATCACTTAAGGCTTAAGGGAATTATAACTAGGTAGTAAGTAAGAGGAAGTAATTAATTACTTTGTGTGGCAACTCTGAACAAGAATAAGAACTGTCAACATTCAACATAACCTGACAATTCACTTTTATTCTCTCTATTGTCAGACGCACGCAAAATAAATTCCTTGTGCTACCTACGTTAAAAAAAGAATTGTTTCAGAAAATTTCCGCAATTTTACAAAGATTTCGTTTAAACGAAATAATTTTACTAGTAACTGGGTAAGAACCTGCTACTTATGTCAGGAGAAAATGGTAAGCCAGCATCACTTTCTGCCCAAATTCAACCAGCAACAACAACAAAAGTTAAACGCGAAGCTGGCATCGTTACCATGCCGCTGTTGACCAACGGCAACACAGCGTTAAATGCTGCCACAACGCTGAAACTTTCATCATTTTCTCCTGCACGCGACTTAACTTTAGGTGGGCGAGGTGGCGGAGGTTCCCTTGGAGCAGTCAATAAAAAAGTTTTCACTCCCAATTTAAATGTGGTACGGAATAAAAATGCGTAAGTTTGTGATAAAAACATGTGATTTCCGAACGTGAATTTTCAAATATATTTTTCAGCAACGTTAAAACTTCAAAGGACACGACTACTCGTGGGCGTGGTGGTCGTGGCAAAGGTAACCGTGGACGCGGTGGTGTCGCTGGTGGGCGTGGTGGTCGGGGCGGCGGTGCCAACTCCTCGCTTATACAAACTACTGGCGTTTTTTCGGAAGGTGCTGGGGCTGTCAATATACGAAAAGCAAGTAGTGGTGGTGGCGGCGGCTCATTCAGTCGGTCTGCAGATGATGCGCCAACTGCGATGCGAAAGCCTATGATATTGAAGCATGAAAATCAAAAATTAGATTTCAAGGCTGAAGCGGCACAAGTTCGCGAATTGTTAGGAGATTCGGATGATGATGATTTTGGTGATGAGAAGACTGATTTGGAACAGATTCCAATAAAACTAAATGAAGGTAGGTATAGGAGAGCAATAGAATGTGAGAGATATTTAAATTAAACACTGGGTCTTTGGAAATCTCCGTCATGTTAAGATATTTCTGATCACAAACTTAACTTCTACTTGCATCACTATGTACTATTTTAATTTTTAGTTAAATTTTGATTTAAATTTTATTATTTTCCATACTATTTCCTTACACATGCATTCTACTCCCTCTTGGACCATATTTATAGCCAAATGGAAATATATTAACATTGAGAAACCAAAGATAAAATTGGAAAATGATGATGGTGAGTTCCAGCAAATGCAGCCGTTGCACGCAAAAAAAAAAAAAACGCTCTAAGCATACAAAACTTCGATTATGTGTTCATATTCGCTTCTACAAAAATAGCATTCATTCTTTGTTTTTTGTTGTTATTACCATATCATTTTTTGTTTTTTTTTTTTTCTAGAAAAAATCATTAACTCCATGCTTTGCATTCTTATCTTCACTATAGATAATAGCACTGTTGGTATTGTGCAGCAAATACAACAAATGAAAATGCAGCAGCGCTCCCTAGGCTATATTTCACGCTACCCACAGAGTGTCGAAGAATTACTCGAATCGAAACAAGCACAGATTTTTGTTATGCAGGTAAATTAATTTAAAATGCATTCCGGAAGTATAAAGTCTTTATTTAAATTCCGGTTTTTGTTTTTTTTTTTTGGGCAGCTCCCAGATACTTTACCTTGTGAAGATGATGGAACTGATTCACCTGCGAAATCAAATACAGCTGCTGATCAGAAAGAGGTAAATGATAAGTTGGAATTCAGTAAATTTTGACACCAAATATGTACATATATATTGTGTAAATGACTGCCCCGAAAATTGGAGTCACTGTGAATATTGTAATAAGGCTTATAATTAAGCTTTTTTTGTGACTTTTTTTCACTTCCAAGTTTGTCGCACTATATCAAAATACGCCAAACCATCGCTTAGTAATATCGCACATTTCCATTTTTGGTTTGCATGGTCGTTTATTTTGCGGAAAAAGTAAATACAAACCATTAAATTCTTAAAGTGCAAAACTGACAAATTGTTGCATAATTTTTTATGTCAATTTATAAAACTACTGGTAATTAAAGATAAAAAAATTATTTCTTATAAAACAATCGATTAGTCTTTAATTTTCATGCCTGAAAATATGCTATAATAGTTAACTTCATTAATCGCTAAAAAAAGTTAACTTCGTTAAACGTTAAAGCTTTACATTTGGGAAGATGTAACGCAAGTTAAAGTTAATCGTTAATGCGTTAACATGAGATAAAAATTGCATTTTTTATATCGTTCATGTTGAAGTTCTTGTCTGAAAGCGAGGCTCGTTTCGGCGTTAAAATATCATTGCCCGTGGATAAAAGATTTTCAACTGCAGCGCTTGAGTGTATGTTGAGTAATTATATTTAATAAACAGATTTGTGAATATCTGTTCCCCGAGGAATGCCGCATCGTTGAACAAGTCTTGATTTCATGTCTAGCCACATTTTGACGAGATTTCGAGGCTTACTCGTTAAAGATTTGTGGCTCTTATGTTTTTCTTTAGACTGAATGACAAAATTGAGTCATCCTTATTACGCGATCACAAACAGACGCACCAACGATTATATATGTATACCCGTTGGAGATTGTGTTTTAATTGTTATACATTTTAATATAGCAGTCCACCAGTGAATTAGTCAACACCACACCTGCCACAAAAGTTTGTACAAGTTCGAATTCCCTTAAGAAAATGGAAGAAGGTCAAGTCGGAAAACTATTGCGTTATAAATCCGGTAAAATTAAATTAGTCTTAGGAGAATCACATTTCGATTTAGATATGGGCATGGAGACAGGCTTCTTACAGGTATAATTGGTTTAAAATATGTATATGGTAAATTGCCAACATTTCAACTAAATTGCAGGATTTAATGTCTATAACAACAAATCGTGATGAACGTAGCGGCAACATGATCAATTTGGGTACGATACAAGCCAAATTAACTGCTACACCCGATTGGGAGTATTTGCTAAAACAATTAACCGCACAGCAAAAACCATAGCCACACGCACTTCTTCACATTCTACATGATGGTGAATTGGCGTTAGTTGTACAATTTATTTATAACTATACTACTTTGACTATTAATTTAAATTATGTTTGCATTATATTAGTTTTCTTAATATTGTCAATTTTATACCAGTGTAAATACTTACGATATAAATTTAGCATTACTTATTATTATATGAAACAAGAAAACACTAAAGTGAACACGATACAGAACACGAGATTCGATACAACAAAGTTGCTAAAGTTTTGTAAAAAAAGAAGAATAAAATTATAACTCCTTGTAAACTTTAGCATTACACTATACGCTATATTACTTGTTATATAAATTACTGTTATTTTATGAATAACCACACTTTATTTATTATTTAGTAAACATTTCGACATTTTTTAAGTATGTAATCTTAGGTTTTATATTAGTATACGTAATAAAGAACTTTTTTAAAATGAAAAACGAATTGCTGGCGCAAACTTTAAAAACAAATGAATCGACACTTTGAATCAAAGAAAGGTTTTTGACGTTGACGAGAAATTTGATATTCGTAACCAATCTAGTCACGCAGTCTAGATTGGGCTTTAATGCAAAGAAAATACAATTATTTTCAAAAAATGATTTCATGTGCTACTCGTATCAATTTTTTGCTTCAAGCTGTGGCTTTTTCTCATCAGTGGTAGCTGTTGCTGTACCGCCACCCCCACCAGCGGGCAGCGTATTGCGTCCACGATAAATGTTACTTTGCAAATCGATAGAGAAATTGTGATCAACTGGATTGGCCAAGGCGATGTTTATAGCTTCTTCTAGTTTTTCGCGTGCAATAAATGTTTTCGATAATTCCTAAAGTTTTTCAAAAGAAAAAATGCATGGTTAAAGAATTTTCAAGCACGAGGCAATTTTAGTTATGAAATTTTAAGTAAAAAACTGAAGTTCAAACACGAGTTAGAATTTACAGAACGAGCCTAGTTTAAAAGTTCCAATCAGAAGTAAGAGTACAATTCTCATACATGAGTCTCTAAGTAGTTAAATTTTAAGACACAAGCACACATCAAGTAGAAGCGCAAATTCTAAATACAAACTCGAATTTCAGGTATAAGGTTTCTACTACAGCTCTCAGTTGCAGAGGTGAAATCTCTAGTATAGGCATAAAATCTACGTACAAAATCAAATTTCAAGAGCTACGACAAGTTTTAAGCATAAGTTTAAGCCCAAGTTGGGGTTCATGTTAATTTTAACAAATTCTTAGTTTCGAGTCAAAATTACAAGTAAGAATTCAAATAAAAACTCAATTACGAATCCGTATTTCAAACCTGAGCCTTAACTTCAGGTGCGAATCTAAATTTCAATAACGAATCAGAACCTGAACTATGAGTTTTGAAACTTAAATGTTCATAAGGGCTCATATTTCAATATTAAGGGCTATCAATCAATGCTTTAAGTGCAAATATGAATTCTAAGTAGGGGTTAAAACTTAAGGTATGTTTCTGAAATTTAAGCACGAGTAGTTACATATACAAATACGAATTGAAATTGAAGGTAAAAGTTCAAATTCAAAGTACGAGTCCAAAATCCAGGTAGGTATCGTAATTTCAAGTACCTACTATGAGTTGAAAATTGAAGTACGATCCCAAATCAGTAGTAGCCTAAATTTCAATTCCAAATTAAAAGTACTCGGCTGTTTTTGCTCGAAAAATGATTGTTCAAATTAGATAAAATTTTAGTATGATGTAGCCTATGCCAGGCTCATCCAAACTGCACATGGAAACAATGTTCTTTACGGATCCGTTTATTCTTTTTTGATCAATATCTTTCAAACTGATACTTGGCCCGATACGGATATGGGGTCAAAAGTCTGTGAAACCCATATAAATAGCAACATGTACATATTTCAAACTATACATTACCAAGGCATGTGACCATAGACTTGACAAAGATCAAAACTGCATTGTACTAAAATTAGTCAACTTGAGCGAAAGACCATTTCCATAAAACCGTGTTGAACGCTTTAGTAGTACGCAGTTTACATAATTCTGATCAAAAGTCTATAAAATATGATAGTTTACCTTTTCACGCTTCACGATGGCTTCAATTTCTTCCATGCGCTCTTCTTCGCGCACTTTGGCCAGTTCCAAACGTTCGCGTATATATGCTGCACGTTCCTGTCGCTCTTTTTCTAAACGTTCATTTCGCTCTGCAGCGAGTTGTACATTCCACTCCTCATTTACGTTCATGCAACGTTGGAATTCTGCTTCTTGTTGTTCCGGCGTCAAGACAATGTGATCGGCTGTCGAAGTCTGCTCTATACGTTTTGCCTCCTCACGGAAATACTGCATCAATGAACGCATTTGAGTTTTATAGTTGTTATGTAATCGCATTAGCTCAGCGCGTTCCTCAGGATCTTGCCGTTTACGTTCAATTACACGATTTTGCTTGCTTTTTGCCACCGGTATCCATCGCGGTTTCCTACGCCAACGTACGAACTCTAACGCGAACACACTCTGGCAGCTTTTTGTTTCCGTGTTGATAGCGAAACGGGAGAGGATACCAACTCCAGAGCGCAGCATTGTTTATGTGATAATAATTCAAAATTTGTTGTAATCGAACAACTTTACAAAGTTTTATAAATTTTTTCAGCACGTTGAGTTTGCTGCAGAAAATTATTACGAATTCAGTGGAGAATGTCAGAAAGTCGAATAAATTAAATCAGCTGCGATAGTGTTTTGAGAAATGTCAAAACAGCACTGCCAGCTCTAATTTTTTCTTAATTTCTTAGTTATTTTTTAGGGATTAAAAAAAATGTCGATAATGTGTCCCTGCATTATATTAATAATGTGTCCCCTGCATTATTAATTTGTAAAAAAATTCGCTTTTTTCGTAATAATAAAAAAAAGAGATGCTGGCAACAGCTGAAATGTAACTTTTGAAACTGCCTAAAGGAACAACTAAACTATACATAGGCCAGCTTAACCTACTGTCAAATTTGAACGAAAAGCATGTCAGAATAGACTTTCTTTTTACATCGCATTTATTGTTTTTAATTTTTCCCCAATTTTTTCAGTTTTCTTCTCAACAGAAATATTAAGTAAGTTTCTGGAAATATTTTTTTTACTGACACTTATATACTCATGCACTAGAGGGTTAAAATAGAATTTCTATCAAAAACTGTCATGCCACCAGTTGGTCAAATCCAGAATTACCTATAAAAGGTCAAATTTATGCGTTTTATTCATTTTTATTTAGGTTTAACCAAAGCGAATAAAACACGAGTAAAAAAAATGACACACTCCCAACTTAGATACAAAAACATAATTTAGAAAAATTTGAAGTCTTAGTCGAAATTAAATCTATTTGAAAACAGCCGGTGGAAATGTGGAACACGAAAGATCAATTTCAATTTTGTCTGAAAAAGATTTCTATCACAACTTATAAATTCTATAATGCTCATAAAAAATTAAAAATTGAATGCAAAAATTATATAATAATGAAAGGAGGATATAAATAAAAATGTTTCATCATAACAGGTGAGAAAACTCTTACATTAAATTGATTAAATTATCTTATTAAAGTTTTTTTCATTTGCATTTTTAGAACATAAACTTATAAGGACGGTTGCCACATCATTTGGGATTAAAATATGTCATATTTTTATTCATTAATCTCCCCCCTCTATACTTTGTATAGATTTTTACAAAGAAAAGGGTGTCACTTTGACTGCTTTGTATTCACTCGAATCTATTTTACGACGGATTTTACTGTTGACGGTTTTTCCGCTGACAGATTTACGTCGTCCGTCGGAATTGTAGTTAAGCTAATAGCTAATGGGGAGAACGTGTTATGTACTGAACTGCTGAACGGCATTTGACTGTTTGTCTATTCTATTGTGAATAAATAAAAAAACTAAATAAATAAACAAAAACAAAACTTTAGCAAAGTGCAACTTAACAAATTTCACCTCAAAAACAAAAGCTGGCAAATTTTATTTTATAGCAAAGCTCTCTTTCTAAAAAGCTTAGCATTGCACAACAAGAGCTGTTGCGATTGGGAGCGAATCATTGTTTACCAAAAGCTTTGGTGTTGTGTTTTTTTTTCATGCATACCAGTTCATCTCATTGCGTACCGCAGCGCAACAGAGCGAAACACAAATTCAAATGCCACATCGAAAGTTTTGCTAAGTGTTGAACTAAGTTTTAGTTACGGTTTAGTGGCACTAGCGAAGTGTTGTTTGTATCTGCGCCATAACGGAAACGCATTGGGGCGTTGAGTGCGTTTGTTGTGTTGAATTAAAAGTTACAAAAAAGGCTTACAAAATTTTGGAAATAGTTTCTGAATTGAAAGTGTTCTAGTTGTCTTTTAAATGTAATTTTTTTTCGAAAATAAAAAATTTGAATCGTTGTTATTTATGCAAAATAAAATAAAATAAAAAAAATATTCAAAAAATTGAATTGCATTTGTGTGATTTGTGCTAAAATTTAACAAAAGTATTAAAATCGAAGAGATATAAATTCTTTTTACAAAAGTGCATAAATTAAAACCGAAAGCAGCGTAGTTTCGCTCCCAGTCAGCATTTGCTTGTGAATAAGAAAAAATAAAATAAAAAAATCGAAAAATACCTGCACAAACACATATGCAAATTTTTTTAAAAAGAAATAAGCAGCAAATTTTCATGTGTTGGTGTCGTTGACTGCGATATTTTGAGTTGATTTTTATTTTAAGCTGAACTTCGCGAAGCTGCTAAGAACCGCAAAAACCACCTTCCCAGACAAACACAATTAAACATCACACACCAGCGCGTACTACACAGATTTAAGCCATTCATTCTGACTGCTGCTCAGGTATTCTAGCCCGTTTATATTCCATGACTCAAAGCTTTCAAGCGACAGTTGAAAGAACGCAAAGAGCAGCGAAACTGAGCGAAAGGGCGACTTTGTGTTAAAGTCTGGCTCTCTTTTGTTGTAAACAAAATGAAAAGCTAAAACACACCTGCAAACAAAGTGGAAACGAAACGACAGAAACAAAGCGGCAACAAAACCAGCTAAGTCAATAGGGCGCAACAGGTTTACAAATACAACAACTGGCATCAAGCGTACAAAAAAATACCAATAAAAAAACAGAGATAAATAAATAAAAAATATGGCAGCGCTGCCGCCAACGCCGACGCGGCCACATTTTTGAATGCAAAACCGTAAAAAATGAAATACTGGAATTGAAATTGTCCATGGTCTGTCTGTGTGTTGGCTAAAACTACAAAGGCTCTCTTCATCTCAAGGTACGTTATTAGTACTCTCCGTTTTAAATAATATCTTTCGTAAGACATTACATTACAACCTAGATGGTTACCGAAATATAGTTATCTATAAGTCAAATTTCAATTACGACAAAGCTATATGGTATATGTATACAAACTCTTATATCCTTGCAAAATTCTGTCTCATTGAAATTAAAAAAAACCAATTTGTTTCAACATATTAAACAGCCCAAGGTTCTTAGCCTTTACGGAAATTAATTTGAATTTGACTTGTAACGTTTCAAAGATAATTACTAAAAAAGTTTGAAAAATAGGTTTTGGAAAATATATACATATGTATGCACATAAAAACATATATTACATACATATATCTTACATGTATAACATATTTTTAAGAGTGAAACAAATTTTTAGTTTGATATACAGTGCAATACATTTTAATTTTTATGCTCTGGGAAAAAAATCATACTTGCCCGCAAAGACGGTTGGTTATCTTTCCAGGGCAAAATTTTCTGGAGTACAAAAACTGTCATTTAGTATTAAAATTGACTACTACCTTTTTCCAAATGGCATTACAGGTTTTTTGAAATACTGATCAGTATTAGCAGATGCTATAAATTTATGAGTTTTCGCAATCTCTGAAATCGTACATCATCAAAAATTGGACATCATTAACCAGTCATATACAGAAAATGCTGGTGAAGAAACCGAAGAGGAAGTAGTAAGGGGTATCCATAAGTACATACATATACATATGTATATATGTATGTATATCAAATATTGTCCGGTTGAGTCAGCTTAACATTCAAACGGCATGAGCGATTTTCTTGTTTTATTTATTTTGCTTGTTATTGTCTGAAGAAGGTTTTTAGCAAAAAAATTTTTGAAAAATGGGAAATCGTGAAAACGATAACGATTTATTCACTAGCTTAAAAAAAATATTTTATTAATAGCTAATTTTGAATTATAATTTGTAAAAATCTAAGACTACAAGGTTAGAAATACAAGCGAAGTATTACAAAGATTTTTAATACAATTTTGATTAAATTTAATACTTTTGAATATATTATAAAATTTTGTAATACATTTTGTATTAATACAGTCAAACATTAAAACGATATTTTATAACATTTGATGCTATCGCAAGTATTACATTTAGCCAACGTAAATTACGTTGTTGATGTCGTTAAAATGTTCATGCAACCCTTGTATTGAAAGGGAACCAGGTTCGAATCCCAGTGGATACGACACCTTTTTTTTTAAATTGTAATAAAAACTAGCATTCAATTTTAAAACAAATTTATATTAAAAATGAATTTTAATATCTAGACAGTATTGAATTTTAATACAAATCTGGTGTAGTCATATATGTAAGCCCAAAAATATTAAAATTTATTCCAAAATTTCTAACCGTGTATGTA
The DNA here is from genome assembly GCA_949775025.1 of Tricholauxania praeusta. NCBI lineage: Eukaryota > Metazoa > Arthropoda > Insecta > Diptera > Lauxaniidae > Tricholauxania > Tricholauxania praeusta. The sequence goes on along the minus strand of OX459028.1, from coordinate 52,263,846 downwards.
TGCACTTATTCATAACATATAGTATGGAATACTGTCACTGAGCTGTAACTCTTAACGCTAAAATCGTATAAAAAAAGTCACGAGACGAAATTTGTTGAAAATGTTTTACTCTTTAAGACATGTTGAAATATACCTTTTTTTTCTGTATGGTTCATCTTTTTCGAAATACTTTACAAATACCATTTTTTTTTTGTTTCAATTTTGGGAGCGCTGTAGCTCAAACTCTTCAAACCTTGGAAAAACCATTTCAAAAGAAGATGTTGATAAGTTTTGTAACAAGAAATACCGTCTAATTGGTATTTAAAAAAAATCGTTTTTTGAGGTTAAATCTGATGCACATGAATGAGTACAAAATTAAGAATTATGAAGAAATAATGCTTTCACTATAACATAAACTGTAGTGTAGAAGCAAAGTTCTCACAGTACATTCAGCAGATTATCTATGATTAAATGAGAGTGATGAGTGACGAGTGCTGAAACACAACTGCAAAATTGATTACGATATAGATAATAATATCTATGTACTTATATTACCAACCTGTGAAGAACCATCAGTTTTTTCAAATATTTTTCTTTGATGTGAAAACTTCAAGCAGTGAATTTGTTACTACTTGTGTATATAAAGTTTTAAGCTCAGAAATTCTCACGGTCAAGGTTTCATCACTGCAAGTAGCAATATAATCAAAATGTGAATTCAAATAACTGAAGTGTTTCGTTGTTTCGAAACTGTGCCTATTTTTCAAGTGCATTTTTGTCATGTTAAAGAAAAAAGACTTTCTTCTTCAACTTTAGGAAAATGTCATATCAGCAACAAAAACCATAAGCAAAAAAGAAAGAAGAAAGTCTCGTCTCAATAAGTGTGGGAGTATGAGAATAAATGGGGTTGTATGATGTTTTTGTTTTTCCTGCTTCCTCTTACTTGTGTCAAACACTCAAACGTTCATAAACACCAACTTTCAAGAGACTGTATTGTATTTCAAGAGGCTTTATTAAGTTTTGTGAGAAGAACATTTTGCTTTTGTAGATTATTATAGCCAGATTGCAAAATTTCAATGGTAAATGTTGATATTGCACTGGTAGTTGCTGCTATCATTGTTGCTGTTGAAAACATTTCTAATTATTTTAATGAGAACACAAATTTTCATTTGATGTAGTAGATTGTTATTGAAGATTAGTTTGAGAAAATTAAACTTTTAAAGGTTAGCATTATTAAAAGGGTTTAACTGCAAGTATTTGCATTGTTAAACCGGTTGTGAGAAATATATATATCAGAAACAGGTGAATATTATAATTAAAAATGTTTAATGTTTCCTGCAATTATACGTATGCAATAAATATTGCGGTATATCTTGTACAAAAAACTAAATAAAATTATGGAACTTAATAATTTTTTGAGAAATTTTCGATTGATAAGAAAACCATTTGTCCAGCGCTTTTACAAAAATGTAAAGTCGATTAACTTAAACCTAATTTAAAATGTTCTACTGAGTGAGGTGTTAAGACCAAAGTGGGCAATCATAGTAAGGAAAGCACACAGGCGCTCATCAAAATGTAGACTTCGTTGTATTAATGGTCGTGGCGCCTCCCATGATATGAAGGATCAAAAAGTTCGATATGCATTATTGCTTTTGGATCCCCTGTAACACCTACACTGACAGTAGAGTTGTCTTATGTCCATATTGACTTTTAATCAAAATGGCATAAGCTACATTATGCCAGAATTTTAGCTAATGTATTCGAAACCTCTTTTTCATACAAGTTAGCTTGAAACTATTTCTGCGCCTAGTATTTTAAGATTTTGTTAACACGGTTAGAAATTTTGGAATAAATTTTAATACTTTTGGGCTTACATATATGACTACACCAGAATTGTATTAAAATTCAATACTGTCTAGATATTAAAATTAATTTTTAATACAAATTTGTATTAAAATTTAACACTCGTTTTTATTAAAATTTAAAAAAAAAAATATGTCGTATCCACTGGGATTCGAACCTGGTTCCCTTTCAATACAAGGGTTGCATGAAGATTTTAACGACATCAGCCAACGTAGTATTATATTTACTTTGGCTAAATGTAATACTTGCGATAGCATAAAATTGATTTCAAATGTTATAAAATATCGTTTTAATTTTGTAATTTTGTAATATGTATATTCAAAAGTATTAAATTTAATCAAAATTGTATTAAAAATCTTTGTAATACTTTGCTTGTATTAAAATTTATTCCAAGATTTCTAACCGTGAATGTAGAAGATGTCACACGCATTTGTCAAAAGTCCCATACTTTGTTCAGCGCTTGCTTGTTCCGCCCAATGTTCTCGTACAAAAATTGGCAAGATTTGTTTGTAGGGAAGGCACTTGCCCACGTTCTCGCAACAATTTTATTTTAATTGGCCTTAACACCTCACTCAGTAGAACGTTTTAAATTTTTCGTTTGTTGAGAATGTGCTACGCTCTTTGAACTTTTAGAAAAGTGGCAAATGAATTATTTTTTTAAATGGCGCGCAAATCATAGAAAATATCACTTGCTTGCATTAAGTTCTTAATTTAAGTGGAAATTAAGGATTTCTTGAACAACAGCTTCATATACTATATATTTTAACTGCATTGTTTTAAGCTTTGAAAAAAAAAACAGATAAATTTATGCATATAAAAACTGGTAAAAGCACCCTTACACAAGTCACAATTTTAAATTTGTTTAATTCTCTTGAAGATTATAACAATGGATCATTTTGCTTGAAATGTCGTGCTTAGCATCATTATTTCATATGCAAAACATTTTACACCAACACAACATATCGTCTAAACCTGGCTAAAAGCAACACGAAACGCCACCCTTTGTTATTGGACGCTCAAGGCTATGCCACCAGCAGCGCAGCATTAGCTGTATTCAGCATACATTTGTTCGGTAAAAAAGCTTTTGTTTAAATTAGAAAAAAATTTTTTAGTGAACACTTTTTTGTTCAAAAGCACACAACAAAAGGTGCTTACTGTAAATTAATGGTGTACTTAATTTAAGATATCAAATTTTTATAATAGTCCTAATAAGAAATAATGACAAAAAACGTTTTTAATAATGATTAAATGAGCTTCGATATTTGAGTTTTCAAGCGTTACGAGTAATGCAAAGCTCGTTGCAGGTATGCAAAATATTTCATGCTTTCACTGGTATATAATCTCATGCACACAACAAAAGCTTTCGGTTGGTGTTGAGTGTCAGTTGATCCGTAGTTTGTAAATGCAGGTTATTTTTTTGCCTAGCCAAATATTAACTTTGGTGCACTAATAAAACGCTTAGTTATTTATTTGTTTATGTGGTGTAAAATATAAATGATTTAAATTTAAGATTCAAGTATACTTAGCTACTAACCCATGCCTGATGTGGTTATGAATTAGACCGTTATTTCACAAATTTCTAAAGCACTTCTCGCGATACTTAAAACTTGTTGCTGAAGAGCTTTTGAAATCGTTTTTATCCAAGCCCAGTTTAAATTGTCAACGTGCACTTGAAGGATTTCTCTTTATTTATTTTACTCACAGAAAAAATTCTTTAAATAGTTTTGGAAAAAGTTAAACACACTGAACCCAAAATCCTTTTAAAAACCTAAAAACCTTAAAGCTAAAGGAACAATGTCAGAAAAAGCTTTTGACATCGAGTAAGAAACACTGATTAAAAATAAAGCTAAGTGCTCGGTGGCACGCTATACTGAACTGATGTAAAAAATTTTTTTGTGGAAACTTAAAACTGAAATACCAATCTTCTCGATTATAAATTTTGGGAACTAATGAACAGTCTATTATGTAGCACTATGAAATTATTAAGCACATTCGAGAGGATGATTCTATAATAGCAAGAAAAAAAAAAAAGAGATGGTTGAGCGTTGTTTTTTCGAATGTACAGTTATTCAATTTTGCAGAATATTTTTAGCCTTTGAAATTAATTCATAAATCCCTTTTTTATTTTCGCTTCCCTAAATATGCCATTCAGACTTTAATCAGAAGGCATTTGAAGAACTAAATGTTCCTGTTTAGTGATGTGGAAATAAAAATTTTCGTTTTGTCTAAACTTAAACCTTCTCAATATAAATGCTTGGGTCAATAGAATGCTGTTTGAGCCAAATATAGGTCAACATTACTGCCATTAACTGAGTGACTGCCTAACTGAATGTCTGTTTATTTGTGTGTGTGTATGTGGGTATGTGTATATCTTTACATATTTAGTTGTGTTGGGTGTTTTCAGGTTTTCTTTTTTTGTTGGGTTTTTTATTTGTTATTGTCATTAGTTTGACGTGTTTTTCTTTTCTACTGTTGATATTTCATTGCTGGCTGCGTGACGCTACTGTACTGCATGCAAATACGGTGGTGGTTGAACATTTTTTTTGCTATATTATGGTTAATAAATTAAGTTTAGAAGTTCTAACGTAATTTTTCTGATTTTAAACAAATGTTATTAGATATCTTGCAAATTTTTTTCGTTACGTATTTTTTGAATAAATTGAAACAAAAAATCTTCAATAAACCAAATTACAGAAAAAAACTTTCAAAATAAATGGTTCATCTACATATTTATGTATGTATTCTAAGGGTGCTACTATACCCCATTGTCCAAAACGCGCTACTCGATAAGCTTTAAATAAAAATTAGGTGAATTTTGACAAGAGTTCGTGGCACATTCCATACAAACAATTCAAAACTCTTTACTGTCAGAGTGCAATCAAGTTTCACATAAATACTTGAAATGGTTCGGACTATCATTAGACAAAAAGGAGGCGCACCTTGGCGGTATGGTATTTAATTGTTGGCAAAGCTAAAGATAAAGCCCAATAATTTTACTCTATTTAACTATAAGCTTATTTTTTGTAAATATCCTTCCTATTTCCAGACTACAAGCTTTTGTCGATGTATGTATTGTAAAGGTTCCTAATTATGATGATAAATAAAAATATTTAAACTTAAGAGCTCTCATACAGTTTGTTTTATAATCTTAAAAATATTTCAATATTCTACATATTTCCGAATAAAATTGTATATATTTTGGGTTAGAAAATTCATTCTTATTTCAAAAATTTTTGTAGTCTATACATACATATGTATGTATAAAGTTAAGATTTTTTGATTGGGATGAATCTTTTTTATCTAAAAAGTTTGTCTTTCTCTGTCCAATTACAACTAAGAAAGGACATGGGAAGTGTCTGTCAATCCTTTTTTTTAAACTTTTTATATAAAGTAGCTCTCCTAATGCTGACAAAGGGTATTTAATTCATGAAAAAAACCTGTGCAAAATAAATATTTAGACATTAAATTTTATTAAAAAAAGCTGCATGGCTATTACACTTTAATTTCGTTCATAAGTTTGGAAATATGGTTTCTTATGCTGACCACTGTACTAGTCATTCAGTCCTTAAGGGCTTTGTCTGTGCTTTGCTTGGCTTGCAAAGTTTTTATGATAATCAAGCTTACGTCATCGTGTTGCTCGACAATAGCTTAGTTAAAATGTGTTAAGACGTAATAAAATCTGGGCTGTATAAATACAAGCTACCTGGCCAAACTGACCCCTACGCAAAGTGATGGTGTCGAACCTACTTAAATTTTTTGTTTTGTTTCTTTTTTCTGTAATTTGTGTTGTTATATTATACATTATACACGGCGTGCTGAAAGCAAGCTTAAATGCGAAAAAAATGTCTACAAAAATAGAGCACACTATATAGCCTCAGATAAAATTTTCGTTAATATGTGTACCCCTTCAATGCTTGTTACTATGTTTTCGGTTTTTATAAAACTTGGATAGATTATGCATTAAAAGGCATATAATCAAATAAGATGAGAAATATTTTTGAAAAAACTTTTTTGAGGAAGTGGCATCACCTAAAGACTTAAATTTGTATGCCTTTTTTCTCGATAAATATAAAAAATGTTGTTACAAAATTTAATGGGTAGGCGGAAATATCATTCACAGCACAGCTTGTCATAAAAATGGGCAAAATCGATGAATAAGGCGTGGCAGCTTTTGTACAAATAAGAAGTTAGTGTCAATTGGTATTATCTTTTCCACTGTAATGATAGCATGTTTTACAGACATACATACATAAAACTCTACTTTTTGGACATCGACTTATTCAACATCTTTCGATTATCTCAACATTTTCGTACATCTCAACACTCAACATCATCAAGTTCACACATCATGGGATGAATGCTTGCTTTCAACTATTTTTTCAAAAATTGCCACGCCTGCTTATTTAAGTTTGCCCACTTTTTGCCAGCCAGAAAGAGTACCACCAATTCAAATCCTCTAATTAAAATGAAAAAATTATATTATTTCTTTGGAAGACAAACTTTTTCTGAGGCTTTGAACTATTATTTCCGATAGATACCATACTACGTTATTGTTGACATTTTTGTTGCTTTTAAGCTTATTTTCAGCACGCTGTGTATATAAATATTGCGTTATGTGAAAATTTATATTACTTTCGTCACGAAATACGCTGGCTTCTTCAATCCACCAATAGTTATAGTGCTGTTTTTCTATATATTTACTACGTTGGCATGTTGGCTGACAACGTCATCGTATGAAAAGCCATTCATACACGTCCCGACAAGTTAGACAAGGTATTAAAGTTAAAGAGTTTCACGTGTTCAAATATTAAAGTCAAGTTATTTTAGTTTACTTGTATGTGTATAAAAAAATTATTTGCAATTTTTATCCTTTATACATGTTTGAACACATGTACATATGTACATAGGTTGAACAAAATAGTAGTAACTTTTGTTACAACCCTGAAAAAGTAGGTAACACAATTTTGCTTAGGACTGTGTTTTGCTTTACCTATGTACGTGGAAAACTATTATAATAATAATAATAATTATTATTATTTTTACTTTGCTTGTTGTTGTAAGTTGTTTTAATTAGAAATACTTGTTGTTACAGCTGTGTTTTGTTTTGCAACTTTTGTGAAAACATTTTTTACTTAACTTAGTGTTAGATTAAAAATTATCAAGCAGAATAGTGTGCATGAGAATTCTTATAATTATCATAACTTTTAACTATTTAACACAAAACTTAAATGTGGAATATTTTTATCAGCTTTTGGAAGTTTTTTTTTGGTATTTCGCAATTACATTACAGTCATACAATTTACTGTGGGCCTATAGGCAGAATTAGAGAAATATTTTCACTTTTTGTCGAGAAAATTATATACGTTTAGATAAGGTGAAAAATATATTAACAATACAAAAGATAAAAAAAGTTGAGCTTCAAAATATGCAATGCAAATTGCTAGCCCGAGTCAATGTGACAACATTTCACTACATAGCCTTAGGCGCGCTGTATAGAGGATAACTTACAGTCATACATTGTTTAAAGTGTTTTATTTCTTGGAAACTTTTATGCCAAAATATTACTATACCATATGAAATTTAATATTGTGCTAAAATTAGCTAAACCTCGAAAAATACGATTAATCACATAAGGCTGACAGATAGGTTAAAAAAAGCAATCCTCAGCATGATGAACTAATTTGTGAGGGTGTGTCTGCTGACGAAGTTTTGCCATATTTATTTAGAAACAAAAAAAAAATTATACACATTATGTTTTTCATGGAATCCCTCACAGCACATATACTCCAACACTCAGTTACCAGGTGAATGTGTCAAATGCTAAGGAAAAATGTCAAATACACAATTGCGTGCTAAAGTTTTGCCATTTTCCTGTAATTCTTCACACTTTTCCAATATCTTTGCAGTGAAATTTTAATTGAAGTGCGTTGTTAAGTGATTCATTATGCTATTAACGGCTCAAAATATTTGCAAAATTTCTAAGAAGCCTAATTGGGTTTGTTTTTATACATCCAAAAGTTAGAGTTCAAAGAAAAATGTGTCAAGAAAGTGTTACCTTTAAAAGTTGCAAACCGCTGTAGTCGCTTGCATTTTAAACTGTTTTTGTTGTTGTTATTCAAATGCAAATAATGATGTCATTTTATGCTTACGAGCTGTAAACCAACCGTTTTGTGCAAAAAGTCACATTTTTTTAAAAATAAAAAAAAAAAAAAAATATAAAGCATTTGTGTCTGTTTTGAGCCACATTTCATGCAGCATTTTATGACGGTGTTTTTTATTATTTTTCATTTTATTTTGTAGGTCGTAAACCGAAAAAACTCGTTTTTGTTTTTTCTAAATGCATTTTGTGTAAGGCATATTTATCATATGGTTAAAGTGGGCTTCGTTTTGTCTGAAGCTTTTGGTGTTATTGAACTTTTAATTATAGTGCAAAAATTCAAAGCAAATTATATTATTTCATAATTCTGCAGCTTAAAATACTCGTATGTAAAGCATTTTGGCAAAAAATTTATTATTCTATTTTAGGTTTGCTTGCTTCACGGGAGCATTTGCTATTACTGATACTTTTGCATTGCTATGTGTGAAAATTACAGTTTTTTTTTAAGTTTAAGCATCAAATTATATATTCTTAAAAATGCTCTCAGCTTATACAAAATCCTTAGGAAAGGATCTAATTGTTCGTTTATTTACAATACAATAGTCAGTGAACAGAGCTTTGAAACTTTCGAAGTCCTAGTAAATTTTGGGCCAATTTTCCAGAAAAGTTATTTCCTTTCTACAAACGATTTCTCAACAAATTTTTTCTTTTTGTTTGGTATTTTTGTTCTTTTTTTTAAATATGATTTGCTTTTGTTTATAGGCGGCTTTCAGTTTTCCTTAGAGGACTCAATTTTTCAATGAGATTTTTCTTATCATTCTTTTGACAATAGTATAGGTCAAAGTAGGTTTTGAAGGGGAAACTATGAGGAGAAACTTAATTCGTGGTGTAATATACTACCGAATATAAAAAACGGTAAGTAACAGTGGTATTTAAATTTTTTTTTTCGCAGAAAAATGGTCAGGGTGGTACTTAGCACTTTGAGTTTTTGGAGGAATACAATTTTAGAGTTGAATCTTTTTCCAGCAAACCGTGATATGCAAAAAGGTCCCTTTCAATTTTTATCAAAGTCGTTTTTAAAGTTTTGCTGCTTTGCGATGCGGGAGAATAGCCTTTTCGTATAATCTCTGCTACCATATCTTCAAACGCAGCATTATTTTCATCTGCTTAAGCCAAATAAATTGAATGCCACTAGGCTTTTCGTTATTTCTCTTTCCCCGCAAAAATAATCAGAAATATCCTTGGGATTAATATAATCGAAAATAAAAACTTTTGTTTAGTACATAATATCGAGGGTTCATGCAAACTTTCAAGGTGTAATCGAAGGTTCATATAACCAAGTGCAAATATAATCGACAGTATACTGTATTTTGAAATCTATATAGTTTTTATTAATGTTAAAGCTAAATAATTGAAATAGTTATCAATTTTTAGCTATGTAGAACTGTGAACATAAATGCGATTTGGCTGCTACAATCTCTAAAAATTAATATTTTTCGATAAAGTTTAAAATTTTACAGAATTGCATATCTAATCGCTAGAATGTACTGCTTTCCGGACACGCGCACACCCCATAGAAATTCATTAGAAAGACAAAAGTGGCATCCAAATAAGCCCACAATTTTCCATCCAAAAAAATACAGTACGTATTGCACTTTCACTTGATCGTCAACTCCTAAATATTATCTTCAAAGGCTAAAGTGAAATAAACATTGATCAAAAAGTTCAAAATCTAGAAGACACCGTACAACTTCTACGTCAAATCAAAAAAATTTTTTGAGTGGAGTCTGATATTTTCGCAGAATGGAAGCTTGCAAAATATGCGAAATTTATCGTCTTTGTTTTTAGTTTGATCGAAAAAATTGACAAAATGTATAGATACGTATGTACATTTGACTCATAATGGGATATTATTTCCTAAATACCATTAAAAAATTGTCTATAGTTAGCTTGAAACTGATATATCTCTTCGAACCCATGCCGCATTAAGATAAAATATATTTGGCGTTATCATTGGAAGGCTATTTAAAGAAAGAAATTTCTATTTTGCAAAAATGGTAACTTTTTTTCATGTTGACCTTACATACTTATTTCCCAAAATAGACAAGCAAACATTTTAGTTAACTTGTCGTATGAGTAACAATTGAAGCGCATTAATTTCATAAGCATGCTAAAAATAACTTCGATAGTAGACTAATTTCTTTAATTAACATTTGATTTAAAACTACAAATTTTTGTTTTAGCTAAAACGATAAAATAGTATCCAAATAGACATTTTTATAGCTAACAAGAGCATGCAAATGTTACAATGAATATTCCTTTCAACCGGACACATTTTGAAAATTATTTCATATGAAAAAAAAAAAAAATAGTCACGAAAGTTTTCGGCCCTTAACACTATCGTTAAACGTTTATATACAGGAAACAAAAATGGTGGGATAACACTTAAAAATGATTTTTGCAAATATATTGTTGGTAAACATATTTGCAGAAAATTGTTGCTAAGTTTTAAATATAAACAGGAAAAAGGAAAACGATTCTCGATCAGTTTGGCTGAAGTGCTTGTATGTATTATGAAGTTCCAATGATCTACCTTTTATCGACAAAAGTCTCAATGAGCGTGACCATCAAAAATCTCCTCCCTAAGCTGCAGATCTCAGCGAAAGCGCTACCATACATATATTGGTTATTTAAGACCATAACATCTTTCCAGGACGCTTTCTTAAAGTGGCGATTAATAGAAGGTTTTTTTTTTTCGAGGTTACACCCGTTGAAGCTCCTATCTAGGAATCATACTAAAACTAAACAAAAATCTACTGAACCCTTTTGTATTTATATTTCAAAAAAATTGTAGTCTTTCTTAATTAAAAATTTTTTTTTATAAAAACTAATATAAATAAAATAAACCTACGCTTGGACCCAACAAAAACTTCTCAATTACAATATTATGAAATTCCTATAATACTGAATCATTTTCTTTATTTTCATTTAAATTTAAATGTTATTGAAATTTTATTATGCACGTTATGTCGAAATTTCGACATTGTTACCTCATTCAAAACAAAAACAACAGTACGCTTTACTGCTGTCAAAGTTAAATGTCAAATCGAAAGGTCAGATTTGCGCTTATTCAACACGTATTCGCACTTGAGTTTGTACAAGCAAGAAATTTTACTCAGCTCTTTCTTTTCTAAATCAATTAGTAGAGTATTTCAGTATGGGTATGTATAGTATGAAAATGATGTATGTAGTCACTTAAGAAGTTAAAGTAGCTAGAGTTGCCAACAGCACTTAAATTGTATTGTAATTGAAGAGTAGATAGCAAACCAAAGTAGGAACTTTAAAACTATAGGTACATTTAGAGGAATGATACAAATTTGGAATATTATTATGTATCCCAATAATTTAGTTTTATTTATATGCAAAACGACTGCTAATTTTTGCGCCATCTGTGAAGACTTTTGTATTGAATTTTCTCCTCAATGTTTCAATGCGACTTCTCTTAGGCCAAATTATTCTTTCTTTGTCTGGTTTCGGGATACAGTAGCCTATTGTTCTGGAAAGCTATCACATTAAATTATTTTGTCGGTCTGACTTACAGGATTTAGTCCGAAAAGCGTTTCTGTACTCGAAAAACCTGCAAATGCAGAAAAAGAGAGTGTATTTGAGCGCCTCTCTTAGTTTAAAGTTACAGGATTTAAGCCTAAACCAAAATAGACGAGACGAGTCATAACGAGTAAGTTCGAGTGTATGTAAACCAATGTTGATAGCCAAAATGAACTTACGTAATTGATCGAAAGTGAACGAAACATTTTGACGAGACGTAAGAGTTCCGTAAGAACCGAACTTCTAAACGTTGGTACTCGTCATAACAGCTTTTTCGGTTCGTTGGCTAGCGTAACATTTTGGGTTAAACGTCAAAAAAAGACGAAGCGAGTGCAAACGTTCGTTCAATTGCTACCGTCTCGTCACGTCTATTTTGGTTAAGGCTTAAGGTCAGAAGATTTTTCGCTGGTAAAATCATGAAAAGTGTCAAACTATTTACTGTACAGTGGTGTGCAAGCTGAATTGTAAACATTAAGTTTATACTGACTACTTTTATCTTCCATTTGATTCCTTGCATTTAGAGAATTCAATTTATTTTTCAACTACATGCATTTTTGACGTTTATTATTATAATTTTCATACTTTCTCGTATTTGACGGATTTAGTTCAAAAAGCTAAAGAACGAACCCAATATTTAGTGTAGTAGCACGTCAAATTATTTGGTCTTGTAATGCTTTTGAGCTATTTACATCTTAATAAAATGTTACTTTTGGCTTTGAGTTAATACAAATGCATTTGTAAATGTACATTTTAGTTATTGCCCTCAATGAAATTTTCTTAGTTGGTAACTCTTTTTGTAGGGCACACAAAGTGAAGGCAAAAAAAGAAAAAGATAAGCAGAATAACAAACATTAAAGTCATTTGCTGAATGGGTCAATTGTGCAATTAATAAAATTATGTTAAGTAACTAACTGGCGCATCACCAAATTGATTCTTTCAGTTACAAATTTGTGTTGCTATTTTATCATACGTTCAGCAAAGGTTACACTGACATTACAGTAAAATCAATTACTATCTAATGTTACACAATTATGTTTATAGCTACAATTTATTGCCTTTATAATTTGCGAAATTAAATTTATCTTTGCAGTCTTGCATCGTTTTCTTGACAGGCATATGAAGGGAGTCATATTTGACAACTGCAAACCCTTTTTTTCAAAAACATGAGAAGATTTCATTCAACTTTTCGTTCATCAGTTATTCTTTACAAAATCAAGGCATTCTATAGATCTGAAACTCGAGAATTCCACTAAACACGTCCCAATACTCCACCGTTCTTCTCATCTGCGTTACATGCGTTGACGCAGATTGTCTGCTGCGTCAAATTGACGAAGCTTTTAAGTGAATGTGACGACACAATTTGCATACAAATTGCATATTTTTTTTCAGTTTTCTTTTTACAATTTTTCCAACACAATCATCGATGATTAAGCGTGCAATTTTGTTTTTGTATTGAACATTTTTAAATTTTAAGTAAAGTTTTTTTAATTGACTTCATGTGTGCAATTTGATTGTTCATTTCTTGTTTTTGTTGTACATACACAGAGAGAAATTGTTATTGGCAGAATGCAAGTATTGCATGTAATGGTTTTTTAGGAGATTTCAGATTTTCCTTAAGAAAATAGCCCAAATACGAATGAAAAAAGGTTCTATAAAATAAATGTCTACACCTATTCAATATAAGAGTTGGGTTAAAATATTGCGCGATTATTTTTGAACTTTTTTTTTTCGCAATTATTTTAAAAAAAAATAATTACCACTAATCTGATTACTGGAATCTTTTACAAAAGGCTATTTTGGCAATTTATTTCTGCTGTGGTTTGACTTTTTCTCTCTCAATCGTATAGCGCAAGGAAATATGAGTTTAATTTGTAAAAAAACTCAAACAAACTAGAACTTTTTATATGTTATCATAAGATGTTTTGTGAAATAAAAACTTAACGGAGCCGAAAAGGTTACCAATATTAGTATTTTTATATTTTGATTGAAAACAGAAATGAATGTATGCCACAAAAAAGCACAACAATAATTTTTCATACAGTTCAAAGCTCCATTAGAGCGTAAAAATAAATTCAAAAGTCATCTCATAATAACAGTAGAATTAAGCTACTACATCTATTAGCTTTCATAGCTATTAAGTTTTAAGTCAAGTAAAAAAAGCTTATCAAAAAGCCTAAAACTTAATAGCTCAGAAGGCTAATAGCTGTAGTAGCTAAACTCTATTTTTATTATGACTATCTCAGCAAAGAATCAAACCACATAACTCAACAGAATGTTTTCATGACTCTGTGTTCTACTCTCTTGCAATCGCAGGGGAAGCGCTAGAAAAATAATAAAAACATAAAATATAGATTTTTATCTGCGATGCGACGTGGTAACAAATGAGTTTGAAGTTCGGGATGTTTCTTTAAAATTATATTATAAAACTGACACAAATAGAAAGAACAACTTCTGGGAAACGTTTCGAGCAGTAAACTCATTGATCACCAGGTAAAAATCGTTTTGAGCAAAAACTGATCACCATCGCAAGGCACATATCAAATCATATCTATCTATTGTGTTTTTTTTTTTTTGTTTTTCTATCCTTCTACAAGCGATTACGAAAAAATCACAGTGCGCGCCGAGTAGCTCGCTCTCAGTGGGCGCACCCATATTTGGCTTAAGACTGAAGTAAAATTTTTTTAATTTTGAACTTATTGAAATTCTATATAATACCGATTCGAAACCAGGAGCAACAATAATAATATTTTTTTTAATCTAATATTAAAAGTTATTTTTATCTATACTTACATCGCAATCCTTAAGAAGCTTCTTTCCTTAAGAAGCTTTGTTTCTGTACGAAACATGTTTTCCAAGCACAACATATTATTCGTAGAGTATTACGTCGCTAATTAAAACAATTTCTATAATTAAGAAATAAGTCAAATTATGATAGATTACAAACTACTGATGTGCTCAATTATAAGGTTCTTACATATAGTCTAGCTAAAAAAGCGTACAGTAGAGTTTGCAATTAGTCTTTTGATGCCTATAATTTCTTTGTGGTATGTACTCAATATGCATATTGATTTAGAATAAACAATTAGCTCAATAGCTCGTAGAGTAGGAGCAGTTTTACCTATCACTTACTTTTATTGTGATTTTTTATTTGAATAGAAATAAAACTGTTCCCACTTCGAGAAAACTTTTACCTATACAATTTCTTGCCGCATTTGCACTTAAAAATCCTTACCAGTTCTAAACTGCTATTCACATAACAAGGCTATGCATTTCACATGTCCTTCTATTGCTTCCACCCTTAAATTGTCTTTATCTAAATGGCAACATTTACGTGCAATCGTTGTAGGAAATCAATTTTAATTTGGCCAAAGCGAAAACATTTATCGAAAACTAATGCACGTAATGCCATTTCCATGTTTTAATCCAACAAAGTACCTTCCCATTTTGGACTCTCTACTTAATGCACTTTCTTTAGGTTGTTGGCACTGTTATTGTTGTTATTACCTTATTGGCACTCGCATTACCATGACAACGTCAACAAACTACTGCAAAATATACGCTTAGCTTGCTGCCAAATGTCAGTTACCACCATTGGCACAATACACTTGTTATATATTCCACAATAAAATCGATTGGAATAACAATACGCCAAGTAGTCTCGGCAGACGACGCGATCTATGTGGAACACGTGGAAAAAGCCACCACCGCCAACAGCAGCAGCAGCACCTGAGTGGCAGAGTTTTTGCTAGCACTTCTTGTATTATAACGTAAAGTTTATATTTTGGCCTAGTTTTATTTTTAATAGAGTGCCGTAAAATATCACATTTCTGTTTCTTCTCTTTTGCGTTTGTTGTTTTTCGTAAGCTCATGTTACAAATTACTTTATTTACGCTTAGCCGTCACGGTCGTTCAATGAGGGGGGTAGGGTGGGTAAGTGTTTTTAATGTTGCGGGACAAAGTTAGAAGCAGTGTTTCCAAAAACTTAGTTTTAGTTTTAACTGCATTTCAACTGCAAAAGGAATTGCATTTTAAAATGTTTTTTCAGCGTGAGCTTTTTTTTTGTTTTTTACTTTTGAATGACATAGTGCAACTGTTCCCACTTAATTTCATTGCTAAAGTGAGTGTCTTGGCAGTAAACTATTTTACACATTTTTTTTTATTAAAATTATTTATGGTCCCTCAGGTTTGCTGATTTCTTTTAAAGTTATACAAATCTTGCTTTGTTTTATGTTTTCAGTGCTATAACATGCAACAAGTCACTTGGCTTGCACAGCCAACGAATTTTTAAACTGCAAGGACAACGTTTAAAAGTTTCCATACCTAAAGTAATGCTCGGTATTTTTTTAACATCGTACTGATATGCTATTCAGCATTTTTCTTTTACAACATTATTTACAGTAGTTTTGGATCACCATGTCAACCTTCGTAATCTTTTGTCAGGTACCCAAACATAAGGAGTGAGATCGAAAAAATCTCAACATATATAAAGTTCAATAATTTTTAAACGGGTGATCTTAGAGTTTTGATTTTTTTTTTATTTAATTGATAATATTTTACAAATTACAGAAAAATATAATTTTTATAGTTCTAACCACTATTTATGTACTCGTGGACCTTTTTTGGTAAGCCTTCCATTAGAGATTTGATAGTCGTTTCAGACACCTTTTTGGAACAGTTTGCCCATCTCCTTTTAAAATCTTCGATATTTTGGAACACCTTTTTTGTGCTCTTTAAGTTCCTTTTCACAAGAGCACAATATCTCTCGAATGGTCTTAGCTCCGGACAATTTGGAGGATTGGCCTCTCTTGGTACAAAAATTATGTTACTACTTTGGTACCACTCCAGAGCTTTCTTACCGTAGTGAAATGATGCCAAATCGGGCCAAAAATATGTGGACACATCGTGCTATCTTATGAAAGGAAGAAGTCTTTTTTTCAAACATTCTTTGATGTATATTTCGGTATTTATAGAGCCAACTGTAACAAATGACTTGCTTCTTTTGCCGCAACTGCATATAGCTTGCCATACCAGGAATTTTTTAGGAAACTTTGTTTGCTTCATCGACATTTCCTCGAGCATCAGCAACATAAAAATTTTGACCTGGAAGCTGCGTAAAATCTGCCAATACATACGTTTCGTCGTCCATTATACAACATGAGTATTTTTGTATGAAATTCAATTTTAATTTCCGGGCCCTACTTTTGGCGTCTAAATTTTTTGCAGAATTCCTATTTTGGACATTGTATGTTTTCAAACCTGTATTGGCTTTCACTTTTCGCACCAAATAGTCAGAGCGCTGGGCTAACCGGGCAGCTTTTCTAGCAGATGTGTTTGGAGATCTTTTCAAGATGCTTTCAATTTTCTTGGCTTTGCCAATATCATGTGGTCCTTTTTTTCTTCCTGAACCAGGTTTCCTATCGATGGTCAAATTTTCCTGAAACTGTTTAATAACATTGGAAACAGTTTGACGGCAGACCTTCAATTCTTTGGCCAATTTTTTGTGGAACCAAATTGGATTTTTTTGAAAATTTTTAATAATTTTAAGACGCACTTCTTTTTCTTCACTCATTTTGATCAAATTCAAAACAAAACAACATGTTTGTCATTAAATTGTTCAGCCAATACTTTCTAACAAGCTCATTGTAATTTACTAATTGTTATTTTAAAAATCATATCATTGCGGTTACTCAATCAAATGAAACGATTTGCTCGATTTGAGACCACTTTGCGTCTTTGAGACTCTTTTGACACGTTCCAAGTTAAAGTTCATATTCTAAGAATTAGTGTTTGACTAATTGATGAGGAGATATTAAAACTGTTATTGTTCTACATCAGAAATGTTTTCGGGCCTTCTAAGTACCCATTTTCGCGTATGTTAGAATTATAAATGATATATCTAATCTAATATATCTAAGTAATCCAATTTTTGTGCATTAAAAGAACCTAGTTCTTATTGTACTAATTTTTGAAATAAATTGGAATTGAAATAAATTGAAATAGAATATAAAATAAAACATCAATAAGAAAATCATCATCGAAAATTAATCATGGATATTATAAGGGACATTCTGGCCATATAAAATTATGCTGATGTCCAAAATTCATCTTCAAACTTTACCTATTGATCGGGCCGAACATTTGGCTCGGAGATGTCTGTGAGGAAAAACTTTCTTTTGGATAAAAAAAAATGCGCTCAAATCAGGCTCAAATAACACCTTGAAACAGTTTCCATAATATTCAATATACATTTTTGATCCTTTCTCAAAAATCAATTTACAATGTTTTTTCGTGAAATAAGTAAGTGCCTGGATCCGTCCATTTATTCGGAAGACAGTCCAAAATTGAATTCAGCTGCTGCCCAGATGCGTTTTATTTATATAAGTATTACAATATTTTACAAAAAAAAAGAATTAGAATTTTTCCTATGTATTTTGAGGCGTAGATTCCAAAAATGGCAACCATTTTTTTTTTGTTTTCTTAAGAATCGTTTTCGAAATATCCCTAAAAACTCATTTTTGTCACTTTTTCATATATTTGGCTATATCTCTCGAAAGATATTTTTTTTTTATTTATATTATTATTATATTATATTATTTTATTTTTATTATTTTTATTTCCTTTCTTACAGTATGCTATTTGTGTAAATCGGATAAGATTAAGCAATAAATTTTTATAAAATTATCTTTCTCTTTTTTTTTTTTATCTGGGTCTCGGCACTTCAAGATATTATTGAAAACAGGTCATATTTTGAAAATCCATTTTGACCATCAATACACAACTTTTTATCACACAGGAATAATGATTTTTAAAAAATCGACATTATTCGAACAATTTCTTTCCACCCTAATAGGCAACCATTCAGAATTTTTTAAATATTTTAATTTGTAAAATTTTCCAGGTGTTAGAAAAATAAATTGGGTCGAAGTATCGTGATGAATATGTGGGTCAAAGAATATACATATATTAGAAGTTTCATAATCATCTTCATGACCATGGGGTCAAATTCTGAGAATTTTTGTTCGGCTTATTTCCAGCCTGATTATATTCACATATAACCTTTAGGGTTGTTAATTAAAACTGTTTTGTCCTTTCAATTGAGAAAACTTCACACTATATGTCACGACTATTCTGTAATGTGCAATTTTTTCTTTCAAGTTACCAGCTAAATTTTCTTTTTTTTTTATATTTTTGGTTCCTTTTTGTGTTCTCTTGCAACACGTACCTAACTGTTATACTTGTCAAAAAGTTGTTGCTGTTGTAGTTGCCTATATTTACCAGTGTTGCCAAGTAACGGCAGCAAACGTATGATGAGAGTTAAGCAGACAGACATTCAGACCGCAGCATAAAAAACCCAGAAAAATGATTTCCATAACCATTAGCCATGAATCGTCATGTTACGTTGTTGTTGTTGTTGCCGGTTATTGTTTGCCGGTTGAGAAGCAACATACTACGTACTATGTTACTTTAACTTCAAATGATTCATTTATCAATGCTGTAGCCACAGCCACAGTAATAACTGTAGAATGGCATGACTTATTTCTCGTAAAGGCCTGTATTTTCGGGGCCTGAATTTGAAATAAAGGAATTACATATTAAATGGGAACACTTTTTGTGCATTTCAGAAATTTTTAAGCTAATGTTACTTATTGGTACTACTCTATAAAGAAGAGAACATAAGTCTGTTCGCACGAAGCTTTAAAATTTTATAAGGGCCGTACCGTCGGTGGAATGATTTACCCACACTAGGATATTTTTCAGGAAGCCTTACATATCGAGATAAAGGCGCTGCGCTTGGTGAATCTGTATGTAAGATATTAGGAAGCAAAGCATTTTTTAATTTCCTCTTTTGAACATTACTTTGAACAGATTGGGCATGAAAGAGAGGCCTCTTAGGTTCTAAGATTTTCACTGGAAAAATCCAAAAAAAGTAACATTTTTTCATCCTAAGCCCACATACACCTTCACAGTAAGGTTCTGTATCTATAGAACGTTTCCTTGTCGAAAAGTAACTTGCAGGTTTTTTCGTCCACGTTTAATGCTTAAGTTGGTCATAACTGATTTTGATGCGCCATAGCTGTCTATAAGAGCTTTATGCTAAAGACACATTTTTGTTAGTTAACTTGTTCGCACGAAGCTTTATCATAAGCTGAGAGCTTTTTTTCAAATGAAATTATAACCGTTTTAAAGCACAACGTCTCAGTGTTCTCAATTAAGCTTTAGCTTTAAATTATTTTTCCCAAAAAAAGTTGTAATATTACATTTGGCCTTGTTTATTTCATCTTTAACTCCTCGTTCCTCACGTAATGAGTTCTTCTGTCTGCTATTGTTGTTCATTCGCCGGTTATTTTTTTGAGTTTTTTTTAATTTCATATTTTTTTCACTGGTTTATTTTCATTATGACACGAAGAACATGTAGCAAAGTCGTGCATACTCTTAATGTGTGCAAATAAATACACTTTCTATTTACTGTAGCAATTGTTACTGTTGTTGTTGTTGTTAGCGCTAGTGTTGTTGTTGTTGTTAGCGCTAGTGTTATTGTTGTTGTTGCTGTTTAAGTGCAATTGAGTTTATTTGAATATAATTAAGCTGCTGTTACTAATGACTTTATAGAGATGAAGAAATCTTTCTTTCTTTCACTTTGTTTGCTTTAAAGTGTGCTTATTGAAGTGGGAAGAGTTACTTATTAATTAGCATTTAAATTAGAGTAAGCTAGTATGCAGCTACAATTTTAAGGCTGAGTTGAAAAGAAAAATGATTTAAATTGTAAAAATCAGCAGACAAAAGAAATATGCTGAACTGTTCCCAACTTTTGCAAAATTATTCTCAGCTAAAAACTAAACAATGTAATAAGGAATAAAATAATTTATTTATAGCTATAAAATAAGTTACATTATAAGCACTAATATCTCTTAACTTTTGACTGGGAACAATTCCAACTACTTTATATTGTAATTATTGAAAGCAATTTAATTCATATTTAAAATTAGATTTATAAAAATACACATAGGTATTTTATTCGTTATTGTTTACCATTTTTGAGGTATAAGCATAACCCTGTCACTGCGAATTAAATTAATCTTTTGAATTTAACTGTACTCTGTTAAGAGAATTCTCCTGAAACCAAAATAAATTATAGTCTAATGGTGTAAAGCAAGCGATTTGGGGCAATTTGTTTTAATTTTTAAAGTCTAAGACGTGTAGGACTGCTGCAAGGAAATATAATATTCTTCTCCACTCTCCATCCCATTTTTTTAATTGATTTTGATATAAAACTTTAATCTACTTTATACTAATATTTCTGTTGCCAGTGTCTTTAGTTTCAGTTCAAATTGTATTCTGCTGTAATTTTTATTTATTAATCAAATTCATAATTTGGAAAAGTAAAGGACTAAATAAAACAAATAAATTCTTTAGACACCTTATTATTTTATTAATCTTCTAAAGATATCAAAACGTACTAGAAAGTCAAATGACTTCACCTAAAAAGTTCTTAGAATTGTATTTCATTAATTTGATCCAGCATGACTTTTACGCTTTAATTACTAACATTTTTCTTAGAATCAATCAATCAATAAAGATCACAATCAAACAAATAAATATTGTATAGTCAATAGTCCTACTTACTCATAAGTATTCGCAATATTCAAAAATATCGAAAACTGTTCTCATTTTAAGCAAATATTTTCAAGCTTTCAAACAAAAACATAATTTTGATCAAAAACTATTAAATACTTAACTTAATAATTATTTAACATTCAAAGCACTTTTGTGAAACTTTTAACCCATACGACCATTAAATACAGAGCCACAGAGCTAATCTTAATTTTTAATAATTAACTTATCGTTTCATATAGAATTTGTGCTCAAATCATTCTTTATCGAATACAAAACTCTTTTGTGAAATTTCCGTATCTCTTATCTTAAAAACTCAAATCTTATCGAATATTCTTTTAGCATCAATCGATGAAGAAAATTCAGAAATATTTGAGGCGTGATCAAGATCTCTACAATCACTCAATAAAGAATACTTGCACACTTCTCCCAAAAAAAAAAAAAATCATACAACTACTTATTTATTCTGATAACGAAATATTTTGGCGATTGTTCATTGGCACGAAATATTTTGATTGTAAACTGGTGTTATCAAAGAATAGAACATACGCTATTGTTGCTGCATACCCATATTTTAAATAAATCTCGAATAAATTTTTTACACACTGTCCAAATAACTCTATTCCTGTTGAAAAAGGTGGCTCTCAAAGTTAATATTTTTACTTAAAATATTTTTCTTCCGCTTTCTCTTCCTGGATCATACTATTCAACCTCTAGATCACGTTTGCCACCTCTTTGCAATGGCGAATAAAAATCCAGCACTCGAAATTTGTGAGGTAAAAGTCGTGACACAATTTAAAACGTTTTTTTTTCTTTGGTTTTTGTTATTTTTCTATCAAAAAAAAAAGTTTGCAAATTTCCAATAACAAACAAATGGCAACAAAAATAGAATCTTCAATATCGATTATGTCGTTTTGGTGTTTGAAAGATTTGTGAATGTCAGTAAGAAACCACCATTTAAATTTAGTTTTTTTGGCTAACAATTTAATGCCATGATATTTTCAATGCCTTTTTCATTTTCCAAGCATTTGAAGCCATTGATATGTTGTAAAGGGAGAGAGAAATCTGGCTGAGTTATTATTTTAATCCATTCAAATGTTATTCATTGAACCTTAATTGTTTGGAAATTTCTCACATTTTTATTCCTTTTATTTAATATACCCTACATAAAGTATTTGGATTTATTTGGGATCGTTACTGAACTAAGAAAATGAAATGAAAACTATTATAGACCATAAAAGAAAAAATAAATAATAAGTATTTCGATAACTATTGGAATCAAAATATGTAGTCCAAATGAGTAAACTCTTACTCTGCTTCAAGAACATTACAGCATGCGAATATCATTTCTTGAAATTTATCTTGTAGCGTTACTTCTATATTGAGGATAAACTAGCAAATTATATTATCTACCATCAATTGAATGCTTCTTGTTCAGCAAACGCTTAGAAGAGATTTTGATTTAGAAGGTTAAGTTGCCAATGTGATAAGTACGCAACTCTTCCTTTGATCTAGGTAATAGTTTCAGAAACTAGGTAAGTCTAGGTAATAGTTTCAGACAATCCACTAGGCAATGAAATAACTTATTCAGCGCCAATGCCAAATTCTATTTAACAAACCACGTGTAGCGAGTTGCAAGTAACTGGTTTTAGCCTTGCATATTTTGCATGAATCACTCCCAACTCGTTTTAGGAAATCATATAGATTTCTTCTTAGTGAGTCGCATACGATTAACGGGTCACGAAATTCTTCCGAGTGAGTCATTTACGATTGGCGAGTAGTTTGAAACTCTATTCAACAAATCGCTAATAACTTTTCCTGGAGTAACATATCAACTATGTTTCTTTGCTGAAAGTCAACTGGCTTTCTTTATAGCGAGTGCAATGCTAATGGCTAGTCACTTGTAACTCACTTCAGTAAATCTTTTAGAGTTCTTCTTAGCAAGTCACATGCAATTGGCAAATAACTTGCAACTTTATTCTGTATATCCATTGGAGTCCTCCATATTCACATTTTGTGAATCACTTAACGCTCTCTTGAGTAAATAGATTTCTAACGAATTTCATATTTCTAGTGAATCACTTACAGGTCTTTTAAGGAAATTGCTATATATTCTTCCTAGCGAATCACATACGATTGGTGTATAAATTGTCACTATCTTCTTCCTTCCGGGTCGTATTCCCATTAGTAAATTGCATACGATTGCTTGTTACTATATGCATCAATTCACTTGAGACTCCTTCTGGCAAGTCGTTTTCGATGACTTGCATTTACCAATTTTCAAATTCGAATATTCTGAAAATCTTTGAATCATTTGCATTCACACGTCCCGAACACTAGTTAACGGTCCTTGATTCATTGATAATCAATAAAATGGCGATTTAAGTTGATCTTCAACGTGACCGGCAATGCTTGCTGGCATAATTTCCATTATGTTCGAGAAGGTTAATTGTATTGCTGTTGGTTCTATCAACGTCCCTTATATAATTCACAAAACTCTAGCTTAAGACACGCTGATCGACTGTAGTTTCCTTTTGGTTATTGAAATAGAACTTCCCACACCATTTGAGATTTTCTCAACATTCATTGACCCTAGGTTGCTCCACCGCAGTGCTTTCGCGTGTGGCCATGTGGTGCAAGCATTGCTTAACACCGCATAAACTTCAATTAGCTAATAAAACCGTTTGAAAAACCTTTCTAAATAATGCTGACTTAAGAAATAATAAATAAGAAAATGAAACAGTTACAAGTTCCACCCAATGCGCTAAAATCTAGTTTACCAGCTAGTTTACTTTGTGCCTGTCTTCGCTCATCTAAGCAGCTTCTTCGGCTTTGACTGCACGTAACATAAAACGTTCTACACAGCTTCTTTTAGAAATGTGTTCTTTGTTAAGTCAGCGACTCTTCTTAGCCGTTTGCATTCACTCAAGTGATCGTGTTACATGCTATGCTGCTGGTACCTTTGCGGGAATTGTCGCAAGATCGACATAGGCTTAAATCTGTGGCACATCGTATCAGTCACAATCATCTTGAATGTCGTACCAGTTTCATTATATGCAGCGACGCGGCATTGCTTTATTTCAGAATTTATTAAATCATTTTCAAACGAAAAAAGGTGCGTTGTTCTTGAGTCGTAGATACGTATTTTTTTTTTTTTTTTTATATATCACTGATCAGTGACTTTTCTTAACGATATTCTTCTTCATCGTGCTTAAGTCATTTGAACGGTAATTTTTTGCTTCATTTTTCTACACTTTATTTGCAAGGCAGTAAATGTAGCGGGCGTTGATCTACGATAAGAAGCCATGTTCAATGTTTATGTTACAGGGTTTATAGAGCGTGCTGTTGCGATTTAGAACTGAAACATTTGAGTTTTGTATTAAGTTTAGAGTTGCCAAGTGCCTTATACGAGATGCTTTAAAAAATATAAATATAAATTTGGACGGGCGCAAAACAAATTTGGGGGAGGGAGAGGGGGAGGTGAAAAAGAGGTATCGATTTGTTTTTTTAAGTAAAAAATATTTAATTTTGCTAGGGTTCTCTTGATGTAAAAAGTGCTTATTTTTCTTTAGAATAAAATGTTATGTTTTAGTGGAATTTTTTTGTTTTTTTTTTTTCAGACGGGTGGCGTATTCGATCTGTATTCCGACTGGCAAACAATCACGCTATGCCACTGATTACTTTTTGAGGAATTCAAAGCTAAATTACTAGTTTCGTAATGTTTTAAAAGTCAACAATATTGTAAAAGTCGAATGTCTTGAAAAGTGTTGAGAGAGTTGAAAAACCGGACGTATGATGAAAATTTTCACAAAGTCAAGAAAGTGTTGAAAAAATAGAAAAAAGTTGAAAAAGCCAAAAAAGGATGAAAGTCAAAATTTTAAAGTAAAATTCTAAAACTTAATATGTATTATCGAGAACATATGTAATGAAGTTCACACATTAAAATTTTGACTTTAAGTTAATTTCAACGTTCTCCAAGCTTCATTTTTGCAAATTCTCAATTCGTCAAGTCTACTGTATTATACTATATTGCTTAGGAAATTCATTTTCATGTCTATGCCGTATTTTTTCATAAAAAACATAGTTAATGCCAGAGTGGCAAGAAAACACACGTTTTGCCCTAAGGTTTACTAAAGTATCATTAATGATTTTAAATTAATATACTGAAACTTTATTCTCGTCTTCGTGTCATTACCTTCGACAAAAAAGTGAATATTTTTTAAGTCTATAAGTTCTTAACGAACTGAAAGATAGAAAAAATTCCACTTTGCTGAGTCATGTTAAACAATTGGAACGACTCCAACATTATTACAGGTTAAAAATTGTACTTATTCTATTATATGATGCTCTTTATTATTTATCTGTTTATTTCCAATACAAGTTTGAAGATCAACGCCAAGATCAATCATAGGGAAAATGGCAAAACAACAATTTGTATTAAATAATTTAATTATAACAATGAGTTTTTAATTACAATGAAAAAATTAGCAGCATTTCAGTCCTACAAAAAAAGAAATATCTTTCAATGGGGGCGCACAGAGGTGGTAGAAATTTAATTAGAAACCGCCGATCAGATCATGCAGAGCACGATCGCAAATTGCCTCTGATGATGATGAGTCTAGTATAGTATTATGTGACACTGCAAATGATGGTATAAGCTTAAATTATAGGTTGTAAGAAATAGGGTAATTTGGGGTAAACTGGAATAGCGAACACTTCAAACTATGTTTATGTTGCTCGAGCAAAATGTAATATTTGCAATAGCTGTGGAGTACAAGTAAAACATTTCAATTACTCCGCCACACCATGGCACTACCACACGCGCGGCAATATGCTTTGAAAGGTAAAGTTCCCAAAACAATATTCCTAAAAGAAATTGTCAAAACATGATATATTAATCTCACTTCACCCTATTCTTATCAATAACTGCGCCATTGCAAAGTTCAAGCTCAACATTTTTTCACAAGTGAATCATTTTTCTTAATTTTTTGTTGATGTTTGTTGTTTTTTTTTTTAATTTCACACATTTCATAATTTAGCGCTTGTGGAGCGTCCGAAAATCATAATAGTCGCTCATCGGTAAAAGATAGAACGAAAAAAAAAAAATAAAAAACAAAGTGATAAATGTTGGTCAGCTACTTGAGTAAACAAATTGAAAAAAAAAAATCTCTTTACATAACTCGTCTTAAGTTGATTTTAGCATTGGTCTTTTCGCAGGTTCTTTTTGAAGAATTTTGAATAGACTTTTAATTATACATAATTTGTACTTAGTGAAAAGCCATCAAAGGTTAACAACCTTGAACAGAAGTCACAACAATAAAAGTCAATTAAAATTTGTATTCACGAATAATTGCGAGTTGGTATTGGAAATAGCATTGGTATGCTAATAATTAGAATTATATAAAAATTTTAATTATATGACAAGTTAGCGAGTTAGATGAATGGTTATATTTGCTCTGGTATCGAAGAAAATTTGTATGAAAGAAAATGTTTTGTATTTTTTATTTAATTGACACACCCTGGTGTGCAAATGCATGATGACAATGTTCAAATGTATAGCTTAAATTAAATAAAAAAAAGTTCAAATTGAGGATCAGTAAAATTTAAAATCCTATGGTACTTAAAAAAAAGACATTCTATTCTCAAAAATATTTATTTTTAAAATTCTTTTTTTTTATTATATGGGCTTTTTAATTAAGTCTAACAATTCAGGTTACCCACACAGTTTTTTCAACAATCGAACCCATTGTTTTTATTTTGCATTTTTATTATATCTACCCACAATATTGTTGCTTATTAATATTGAAACTTAATTTATTTGTGTTGCATTTTTTAGAACTTCTAGGAGAACAACTTTAATGTTTTACCTGCAACCGATCAGATTTTAACCTAGGTCTGCTAAGTTATGCTACTTTTAAGAGATGTACACCTTAACCAACTGAGCTACTGTGATTATTAATTTCCATGAGGCTAAATTTATATTATTTTTCTGTCAAAATTAAAAATTCAATTATTATTTTATGCCACTTAATAATTCAAATAATATAATTTTAGACAGCCAAATAATAGCAATAGGATTGGCTTTGAACTGGGCTTTAATAAGACAGAATACAAGGGTTCAAATCCTAGTGGATGTGACATAAATTATTTTTTTTTTAAATTATGTAGAATTTCGTGTAATAATAATATAGGCCAAAAAAAAATTTTTTTGGTCGGAAAACCAAACCCAGTTATTCTTGTGTAAAATTCTTCGCTGAGTTCGAAAAAAAAAAATTATCGAACCTATTCAGCTCAATCCCCCATTTCCCCCCAGATTTGTTTCTAAATATGCCTATCCTTTGTAAAGTTCTTCGATGAGTTCGAAAAAAAAACAAAGTTTGTCGACCCAATTCCCCTCAAGAATTTTATAAAGGATAGGTATATTTAAAAAAAAAAAAAAATTAGATTTTGTAAGCATTTTGGTGAGAAAAGGCTAGACAAAAATTTTTTTTTTAGAATTTAGCGAAGAATCTTACAAAGGATAGGTATTTTATAAACAAAAATTGGGTTTTTTAAATATTTTAGTGAGAAGAGTGTGGGAAATGTGAAATGGGGGGATTGAGTGGAATTTATTCGATAA
This sequence comes from Tricholauxania praeusta, assembly GCA_949775025.1. Lineage (NCBI taxonomy): Eukaryota > Metazoa > Arthropoda > Insecta > Diptera > Lauxaniidae > Tricholauxania > Tricholauxania praeusta. The sequence continues at coordinate 52,236,073 of OX459028.1, read as the reverse complement.
TTTTTCTTTTTTTTCGAACTACACGAGAATAAGTGGGTTATTTTTTTTTTTTTGAATCCTATAACATTTGAATATGCAAAACAAAAATGACACGGTTTTTATTGGAAGCTAATTTCATTTTTTAAAAAATTTTGTATATTGAAGCACTATAGGGGCTTATTATTAAAATTCCCGAAAGACTCATATAAGGTCCGCCCTAATGTACATAAAAAACTGAACCGATACTTACCACATGTAGGCATAAGTGACTGACTTAGAACGAGAGGACTACAAATGCAGAACTCTAATTTTTACTTGAAAGGACTAAGAACCAGTGGGGTGCAGAGAATTCTAATTTTTAATTAAAACTGGATAAAATTGTAAAAAGAAAATGCCACCAATTGAATGTACTAGTAGTGCCATCTCTATAGAAAAAAAAACTAAATAGTTAAAAAAGCATTTGTACCCCTCTGGTTCTAAGTACGTCAATTTTAAGAACAGCATAATTTGTCAGGAGAAAAATAATAGAGTTTGAAAAAAATATTTACTACTTAATTTTTGTGTACTCTGAAATGATCCAAAGCAAGTGGTGTTCTTGCTACAATTGCACAAAAATGGTTCAAATCGTGTATGTTGTTTGGGATTATTTAAATGATCTTAGCTAGAGATGCACAGAATACCTATTTGACATCTCTAGTTACGAACATTCTAGAGCCTTCAATTCAATTCAAGATAATTCTAATAAAGAATTTTAAAAATTTTAAAAGGGATCTAAAAGAACCGATTTTAAATATATTTTACAAAAGTACAGCCCATACATTAACCAAATTTATTTAACAATTATTTAAAAAAATTATCCAAAAATTGATATTTTTGTTCAGTCAAACGCATCATTCTCCTTTGGTTCATTTAAGATTATTTATCTCGATAAAGATTACTTTTCTCCAGCATATTTGCTGGTTAGTATATTTCTGTGACCAAATTCTTTTAAAGTATCTGGGGATGTGTAAACCAACAATAAATGTTCGACGATAAAAAAAACTATTAATTTTCTCCAACTTTAAATTTTACATGTACTTTTGAGCTAGTTTTGAAAACCGTAATTTGTATAGCATTGAGTTTTTTGAGTATTCTAGCTCTTTTCTTAAGGGAGCTCTCTTCAGTACTTTCTTTAAATTTTTTAAAATAAATTTTTCGGACTCTAAAAGCGTCCGTACCGTTTTAAACAAAAACTATAAAAGAGGGTCTCTACTTAGTTGAATTCTTTAAGGTTCTTTATTAGTTCGTATAAGTGTTGCTGTCGGGGGTCCTTAAGAATACTAAAAACATTTAAAATTAATTAATGCTCTGTTATAAATTTATGATCTTACTATAGTTGTATAAGTTATAGTCAATAAAACAAAAATGGCTCACTTCTAGTTTCTACTTGAAGTGCATTGGTGAAGATTTTATCATTTTTCTTATGATTTATAACTTGGGTAAATGAATATAATTGATCTGATTTTTTAGTCTTGACTTTGCGAATGTCGTTTATTTGAGCTAAAGTAGCAAACTACTTTGGTATAACATTCAATGGGCTTAATGTTTCTGAATACCATTGAAAGAAATCCAATCTCGATTTTGTCGCACAGTATTAATAATTGAGATCACAAATAATACAATCAAAAATGCAACCAATAAGAAAATCACGAAATAATTAATACATATAAGCAAATCTCAACTGAGAACAGTTCAATAACGCTCAAAATCATATTTTTTATATTATTAAAAACTTTCTTTCAATCTCTCACACTACATATAATTTTAATTAGATTTCAAACGTTTAGTCAAATTAATGACCGGAAAAGTAAATTTTAATTTACGTCAACAACAAAAACTTTCACCCAGAATTAAAGAAGCGACGATTCAAGTGTATAATTTAATGTTCAAATAGAAGCGATACAGTGAGATGAACATTTCGGCACCAAAAAAATATGACATGTTAAAATATCATTATGTATTTTCAGCGCGTAGTCCGGCTTGAAGTTTCAGATACTCATACCTGCATAATAGGCTTTCTGTTTGCCCATTTTGCTGTGTGAAAAAAGTTTTTCCACGCTTTAATTTTATTTACAAATTATATCAGCAGTTAAATAGAGAAGCACACAAAATCTGACAGTACTAGAAAAAGGTTATGAAGAAAATTAGGTAAAAAGTTGAGTGCAACGGCATTAGCAGCGCTTTTGCCACTGACCCACTTTTAAAGATGCGCTAGCTCTTCTTCGAATCGCTCTTTGGGGGAAAGGTTTTCTATTTCTTTTGCTGCATCATGTCTTGTTTTATTTTTTTTTTCAATGAATTACAAAGATTTTTTTGTATTTCTCTTTGATTTACAAACCATTTAACTTATGCACGTGATTAACATGCCTGGCTTGATGTTTTAGTTCCAATGTAAGACACATCATTAACCTATGTAGTTTAGGTCGAAATAGATTTGAGTTGAAATTATGATATAACAATATTATTTGGTAAACATTGGTACGGTATTTGTTTCTCTGATTAATTGAGATTTTGAACTGGTTTTTTCTGTGCTAATGACCAACTGAATGAATAAAATTTAACTCTAATAAGCAGTAGTTATTTCTAGTTTTATTATCAATGATAGAAATCTAAGAGATTATGGTACAGCACTGCTACATCACTAAAATAGTACGTCACACCGAAAAATCGACGCACGATTAACGAAATCGATGCTTAGAAGAAGAGTAGTCGCAAAGTTGAGTTGGCCGTAGTGCACGCGCCTGCAAATTAGGCAATAAACAGTAACAGCAGGCAATCGTTGCCAAGCCTTTGCATAGGAAACATAAACTATAGACAAAAGTGGATCAGACATTTTGTTTTGGTCGCTGCCCTTGTAGGTGAAAGAAGTTTCCAGGCTTTGCTATCTCTGAACATAAACGATGTTTTGCAAATATTGTTTATAATAAACATTTTTTCTTAACTGAGACGGTTCAGAGATGATCCTTATAAAATCAATCCCCTCCCCTGGTGAACTTTATTTTACCGACATAATAGCAGTTTGGAAGCTTCATAGTGCAGCCAAAGAACGAGTTATCACAATCGTGCACCACTCTACTAAACACCGTTTGAACGTAAAAGGAATGGGCCTGATGGGTGCAGGAGCTATGCATGTAAGAAACCTGAATTCTAGGGCATATGAAAACTTAAGTTTTTTAGAAGACATCAAAACTTTACAATAACCCCATCCCATTTAAGTCTCTTGGCATGTCGTTGTACTCATCTAACACCTCCGAAGTAGTTTTTGATTGTTCGCGTCAGATGTGCGACCAATTTAGTTTTAATTCAGTCAAAATGAACAGTGCAAAGATCAACAGCGGTGTTATATTTCATGCATCGTTTTCAAAAACCAATGACTGTTTTCCAATGAGCGAAGGAACTACCGACCCAAATACATTAAGTTCAGATACGAATGCGTGATTCCATACTATATTAAGAGTGACGAACATACTTTCAACGTGAAGGATTCTAACTCCGAATGAGGAATGCCATCAGATTTCCAGCAGAGTGATGATAACAAGGAGGAAGTTTATAACTCTGTAGATCGCAGATGTGCCAGTAATTGTTAAAATGGGTGGACGTTGGGAAAGTATGCTACTTTGTGTGATTATAAATTTTGGTTAAATGAAAGAGAATGGACAAATTCTTTGTTTATGTTTGGAATATAATATTAGATGAAAATCTGCCTCTGCTAGTCACAAATGCTCTCAAGGCTCTTTTGAGCACATTTTTCATTACATTTTGAGACCCAGTATATTAATTTCATCACGAATATTTTGTTTGAGTTGCTCAAGATATTTTCACAAAAAAAAGTCCGGAGAAGTCATGTCCGGCAAAAAATTATACAGTAATTCCATTGCTATTCTGACTATATGCGATGTGGCACCATCTTGTTGGAACCACATGCTAATCAAGCCCAAAGTATGCAGTGCTGGCGTCAAAAAGTTTTCAATCATTTTACTATATCGTTCTGCAGTGACAGTTACTTGAGCACGGTGTCGAATTGTGATTGATGAATTGTTTTGAACGCTTTCATGAACAGCAGTAATGTTCTTGCAGTACGTTGTAGTCCAGGCAGACCCTCTTTCTTCGAAATCATTCACTACACGATAGTGAAACATATAGGCTGGTATCATCCTAGTATCCATTAAGCGATGAAGCTTTTTTAATTCTAAGACTTGCAAATACTCTTTTCAATGTCCTTTTTTGAAAGTTAGTGATCTGTTTTGTTGAAAACTTATTTCGAACGTAGGGCAGTGGCTCATTGCTATCTGCATGCTTTTTCAGTAGGTTCTATAGAAGTTGGGTTATTCACTTAGAGAGGCCATTTGTATCGTTTCATAACAATTTTTACATAGTCTATATACATAATACTCTGAACTAATTCTCAAGGATGCTCTATATATATGGTACTAATGATGATCTTGGCAGTATGCATAAGTGATTGATCAATATTTTTGTAAGACAACTTATATTGAAGATTTCGGTTCACTTATATGAACTCTTTTTATCCTCTACATAAAGAGGTTAAATTTGTGCTCTTCTGGCTGTCAGTAATGGTGGCTGCAATTTGTTGTTGAAGACAAACAAAAATTTCTTCTTTCTTTTTTTGTTTTCTCTTCTACTACGTCGGTTTTGTGAATTCTCATCCGCGGAAGTGGTGACTGCATTTTTCGTTGTTGTCGTTGCTGATTGCTGTTGTTGCGGTTGAGATTTTTATTGTGTCTCTGTTTGGTTTATTGTTTTGGCATTTGTACCGAGGTTAATTGCATGTTGGATGTTGCATGGATGTTGTCTTGCTGGCTTGATGCTTCTTGTTTGCTATTGATAACAATAAAAATACTACGAGATAATCTGCAATAAACAAATGGTTTTGCAAATAGAAATGTCGTAGTAACGGTTCAAGGCTTCAAGTGATTCTTACGGTATTTAGGCTTAAAGCAGCTGGAAAGCCCAATAAAAAGCAGTTGGTGCACTTCGGTAGATAGTTGAGATTGGAAACTGAGCTTTCAGTACAATTTTATCTTCATTAGTAGGTACAAACATTGTTTAGGTAGGAAGCGTTAGTTACAAATTATTCAGTTATAAAAATTGGTTTTAAGCACAAGATTTTTAGGTGGGAATAAGTCGTTTCCAAACTCATGAGATAAAGGAATTGACTCAAGCTTAATAGTTTTAAAGAAAAAATTGCTTTGTGTTTTGTTTTCATTTCCATTTGTCAATATTAATAAAAATAACAATAAAAATAAAAATAAACAATAACATTTCCTATAAAATCATTAAAATTCCAGTGCTGTCACAGTAACATTTTTTTACCACTGTTCCCACCTGCATCCGTAACCCAAATAAGGGGCACTAATTAAGGGGTCATATCTCTAAGTTAATTCTTGGCATTATCTATGTATAAGTATGTATGTATGTATGTTACATAGTTTTAAATCAAAACCAATTTCGAATTAGTTGCGCTATGAAAATCATTATTCATTGCATGCATGTGAAAGTGTTGCCAATGCATTTGAAAACTTAATTGGTAATAATATATCTTACACTTTCTATATAATTGCATGTAAAAATAAACAATGCAGTGAAAAATAAATAAATGATTTGATATTTAAATAAAGAAAAATATTCTCACGTGTTTTTCTAATAAAATTTTAAATCAAATAAACAGTTCGTCATACCATTGTTTAATGTTTATGTACGTAGCGTCTCCAATTGCAGTGCGAGTGAATTCTTGGAACTTTTTGCAGTGTGTTGCCAAGTTATGCGTTCAAAGTAATTAACTAGCAACTAGCAAGCAGTACACTTCATTGTTAACCATTTATTGCCATTTTGGCGTCAATAAAAAATCATTGTTGGTAGTCGATATGAATTTGAAATTGAAAGTTTTTTCGCATATGCTGTTGCTAGGCGATTGAGAGTAGAAAGCTCAAACAAAAGAAGGTATCAGCATGAAAAATGTGAAGCTCAGTCTATCAATTAGAGGCCAGACAGTTGAGTTGATGTTGACATTGAATAATGCTGTATGAAATGTATGAGCTGGGTATTTGTGAATTGATATATGAAGCACATAAAAGTGGCTACAACAAACAGCTTTTGCACCTACAATTTTATTGCATTTTTTAATATTTAACTATTTTGTGTTAAATTTATGCTGATTAACACTTCATTTATTTAAATAAAATTGATTTTTTAGATATGTAGGTGTTAAAATACTTTCAACTTCTATGTCAACATTGGGAATTGTAGAATTTTAATTTTGGAAAAACCATTTACTTAAAATTTTTAGATTTGCTTTAGATTTAATATTATCCCTGTCACTAAAGCAAACTTTTCAAAAATCGACTGTTGAAAAATGTGTCCATTATTTGTTTGGATTAAGATCTTCTGAGAATGCTCAGAAGGTCTTAATATTGCCTTCATATATGACAATAGATTCACATACTTACTTGTTACATTTTACTCAAAACAGTTGGGTACATATAATAACAAATTCGGTCTTAACTCAATAATAAAAATAAATTTCTTTGTTTACAAAATTCATTTATTAATAGACAATAAGCCTGCTGGAAAAAATATTTTTTTATAGGTACCAAAACAAAATTAAAAATATGCTCACACAAAAAAATTGTCAACACATTCCACAAAAACAAGAAAAAAACAGAAGCCTGTCTTGCCAAGCTGAATTCGACTCAATACAGCTTAACCCATCCCAAAAACCAGTTGAATTCTTTACGTAAAACTACTCTGTTTTTCATATGTAATAACGTTATGCTAACGCGCAATGTGCGTAGTTGTCTGCTGTGTTGCCAGACAACTGAAAATTAACCGAAAGTGGGTGTGTTGTTTGGAACTAGTTTAATAAAATAAGAAAGGTTTGTTAGTAGGTAATACAGCAGAAGTAAAAATTTAAAACCATCCTAAATCTAAAAATAATTAGCTTGAAAATAAAAAAATAAATTTTCATCAATCGAAAGGAAAAATACAAAGGATATTCCTGCATTTTGACATTTTCTTTTATTTTTTTAACTTTTCATCGATACTATATTTCACGGAGAACTGTTTTTTGTTGTGCAAGGCGTACGAAACTAACTTCTAAAGGATATTGTTTTCATTAGTCCTCGTAATATGAAATACAATTTTTTTTTAATACAATTAAAAATTTTTATAAAATTGAGGCTTTTTTTTCCTTTTTTAGTAAATTGCAGTTGTAAAACAGTTAAGTGTGCAGCGCGGCTTTTGTAATTTGATGCATTGTGCTAGGGTTGTGGGATGTGGAAAGTGTTATTATTTTTTTTAGCATATAAGATTTTGTGTGTGGAAAAAAAAATATTTTGAGAGATAGGGGGCGCCAAATGTCCACGTTAAGATTGTTATACCATAGCCAAATCAGAAAACTGTCTTTTGGAAATTAAAGCAGCACAGTGAATTTTAATATGCACTTGATACTTACTAGTATCATTAAAGCTTCAAAGAAACCGAGATATTGACATGTATCAAGTTAAAGTAAAATTGTCAAAGGGAGATTTTATAAACAGTGGCGTACCGCGGACAGTCGGCGCCCGGAACAAAACGCAATTTTCAAAGTTTTTAAATTTTTCACATTAAAAAATTTTTGTTTTTTTTATTTACTAAAAATAAAAAAAAATCATCACATTTTGCATTCTAAAATGCCTAGGAAAATGAGATATTTTTGACAATAAAAAACCTCATGATGAGGCCACTGCACATAACAATTCACTATTTTTATATAATAAAAAAAAGTATAATAACACCCAGGGACCACTTTGCCGCTCCCAAGTCGTTGCAAACGTTTTACTTTTAAAATTAGCACTGAATAGCCGGGTGGCCAAAATTTATTTACGAAATAAATCGAAGCAAATTACATATAAACGAACCTTAGAATGCTGTACTCCTCAAGAACGTTCAATAATTGTGTTAATGTTTTTTGACAAATAAGCGGTCGATGATTTTGGTTCCACGTTGATTTCATCGTCGATTCTTTGGTCATATGGCACTTACAGTGCTGCCTTAAGCTGCTTGCCTCGAAAAGACGAGATCAAAATGAGACATTTAGAGACTTGACCGCCTACAGATCAATTGTTGAGTCCAAAAGATCTCTGCTGTGACTGCAGATATTTTCTCCGATTCGGCATGAAAAACTCTTTCGATTGTGCATTTGTCTTTGGTGTACTTTGATGCTTCATCCATAGTTCAAAATGGAATCAAAAAGTCTTATGGATTGCGCTTTGATCAAACATTTTTACAAATTTGTCTTATGTGTGAGCTGTGAGCAATCGCTCGGAAAGCTTTCTCTTATCCAAATGCTCATTCAGAACTCTTCAATCATTTTTTACCAAATTGTGAATTTTCCCATTTAACATGCATGCATCTACAAAAATTATTCGCATGTAATGGCTGTCAAACACAAACTTAATGACGCAATTGGCTGATAAATTACGAAAAATATGATTTACTTAATATTAAATAGTGCTCCTATCCCTTACAGATGTCAAAACTTTGTTACATGGCTAATTTTTAAGATTTGTTACAAAGGCAACAACATATATATTTTCAAGAACTTCTCATGAAAACCTTTTTCATTCGACTGGCAACGCTATTATCATTTAAGCCAGCTTTGCCAGCCGGTTATTGCCGGATTTTTTTTTTTTTTTGGGCACTTCATTTGTATGTAGACTCGCGACTTTTGTTTTCATGGTGGACTGTTGTTGTTGTCAGACTGTAGTCCGATGACCTTATAAAAGAAGAACTCGACTATTAGGATTTCAGTATTTGATATTATTGTTGTTGCTGTTAGCGCTGTTGCATACTGTCATCATCATCATCATCACAAATGTTGTTCCCATTTTTGAAGTCATTTCATTTTCAATACGCGTACGATGCAACTCTGCTGGATTGCTGTTGAATTTGATTTTTCGTTTTCTTTTTCGACCAAACTTTCCCTGCTCATTACCAGGAAAAAAATATATAGGTAACGTTAAATACCGTTATAGGGCTATTATAGCTATTGTTGTTGTCGTTTAAAATACACAGCCCAGCCCCTATTTTTTGTGGACGTTCATCGTCATCATTTGTGTACCGTAAATGAGATTTGTTCATCTGAAACGATCGATGGCAATTGTGGAAAAACTAATTATCAATTTATATGGTAACAGGTTTTTTGTTGTTTTGTGTGCATTTATTTTATCTTATTGTACTGTTGCATAAATTTTAGTTTTATTTGTGCGTATGGCAACTCTGCAAATGTGCTCACATGTGCTTGTGTGCCTATTGTAATTTACTATAGGGATGTCTTTTGTTATTGTCGCTTTATTGTTTTGTTATTGGCTGCACTTTGTTGCCAGTTTCAATGTTTTTGGCCAACAAATTTAAAAATCAAATTAAGCCAACCAACAACTTCCGCTGGGCGATGCATTCAATTAGTAACCGCATAATGAGATTTTCGACCATAAGGGACAATTAATTATTCGGATTATGCAGCCAATAAATGTTATGGTGCATGCAATGCTGTGAATATTTTTAAGACTTAAGCATTCTCAAAAAAAAAAAAGCGTTCTCTGGAAAATTTTGTTATTTTCTAATACACATAAGTTGCAAAAGTGCTGGCTTTATTTATTATATTAAGAAATCTAAGCTTTGGACTTAAGGCTAAAACAATATTTTATTATATACCATACACCCAAATGTTGCTCCATGCAAGGATATTATTGGAAGTTTACTGATGAGATTCTCAAATTTTGTTACTTTCAAATATAAAGAAATGTAGCATGGAAAAACTTTCGAAAAAATTATGGGCCGAAACAAAAGCCGTATTCAGATAATGCGATACAAAATTCATTAAAGAAAAAGTAAACTTTCGAATATAAAAAATGTCTGGCATTTTAAAACAAAAATTATTTTTTTATAGATATTTGGTCGCTATATTTGGTCAACGTTATCACGTCAAGCCTTACACACCCAGTTCGAATGCTGTATTTTTTTTTGTTAGTTGAGGAATATCTGGCAATATTGACCACAGATTAAATTCCGCTATCAAAAATCTATGAAAGAAGCATGGTTTGTTTCATGAAAATAAAAAAAATTTTCCAAGAAATATTATATTTTAAATTTTTTTCGCGTTTGTGAAAAGGCTTTATGGGTTATCAATTTTAGTATCAATAATTCGTATAATGATGTTTTCAGTAGTTTAATGTTTAGTTTTTTTTCAGTTTTTAATATTTTTTTAATCAATTGCAGACTTTGAATCTTTGACTTTTTAAAGAATTTCGTATTTTGTTAGGGTATGGCATAATTTTATAAAGATTATGAACTTGTACTTTAGTAATAACAGCAAGAGAGTCAATAAATATAATAAGACATTAGCACAAAAATGTTGATTGACAAAACTGATGTATGTACTATATATACTTGTAAATTTGATAAGTTCATTTTATGTTATAAAAAAAATTTTATTTTTATTTATATATCAAAGAAAAACAATATTTTCTTGAGTATATAAATGATATTTTAATTGTAAAAGCAATTCTAGAGGTTTTGATCCGCTTATTTTAAGTCTCCGATGCATTGAAAAGTGTTAAAAATCTATTAAGGCCTTTCAAAAAAGGCTTATCGAGTTTTCATTCTTTGAAATGTTTAAAACGAAAAAGGTCACGTAAAATTTTTATAAAATACTGCAAAGAGAAAAATTTTTGGATTTTAAAAATGTTCAGACTATTTTACTTTAGTGATATGAAGGGTTTTGGTCAAATTATTAAGAAAAAAAAATTTTTTTTTTCGATGTTAAGCTTAATGCCCATGTTTTGAAATATTAGGTGAGTTTTATGAAAGTAGGTCATCGGGTAAGTGGTTTGCGTAACTGACTAATTTTGAAAATTTGAAAATCAGAGTTAAAACCCCTTAACTGCAAAAACGTTTACACAAAGAAATGTTTTTCTTAACACTCAAAACTCACTGGAAAAACTTTGAAAATATTCTGAAAAATCTATAGAAACTCTGACATTATGTATATAATAAAAAAACATTTGAAAATCATTAGACATGATAAAAAGTTCAAGTTCAGGAGAAGGTTTGTCACGATTTAAAGCATCGAGTATCCGCAATTATAACGTCAATTGAAGCGGAAAAAACGAAAAAAGTTTTTTTCTCACAATTATGCGATCGTATACTACGAGTATGCCAGCATACGATTATATTTATTAGACTACAATTGACAGCACTTTTGGTAAATCGTTTTAAGTTCAAAATAGACAGAGATAATATTTGTTTATATTTTCGTGATTTATTCATAAACACTCTGCGTGCACTGAATGTGCGAATAATTTTTTGTTTATTTCTCGAAAGAAGAACTCAATTAAACTTTGTTGTTCTCGCTTAAAGTTAATAAAAATCTTAAATAGATTTGTTTGCAATTTTTATATGAAAGAAAACCCATAAAATTTCTTATTTTATAGTACCACTTACAAAATGGTCATAATGGGTACAAATGCTATATCTCCAAATAATTGTTGCGATTCATTTATGCAAACATTGTAAGAGTCGTACGCTATGACCTTGAAATTTGAGCAAATCAGCGTCTAAAATTGCATATCTATACAAGTTGTCATATATGTAGCTATCTGATTCATTACTTACAATCAGTGTCGTAGCTAGGGGATAACAAAAAGGGTTGGCAAAACGGGCGCAAGCACTACATATCACTTTAATCTTAAAAAATGCTCATTAATTAAGTATTTCGGGGTACATTCTGTTTATGATTTTGAAATGTCTTAGCTCGCTTGTGTTCAGAAGTTGTGCGAGATCGCTACATTGTCCCATGGCACTAACAACCTTAACTACGACCCTGTCTTATGATATGTAATTTCAGTGTGAATTCAAAATAAATAATAAATTATAAAAACGACAACAGTGCGGCTAATTTGTTTAGCATTCAAAATGAAATAAAAGTTGAATGAAGAGTTTTTGAGTAGAAAAAATGCAGTGAATGTCATTAATGCAAATTCGAGATGGAGGCGATACGAGTAATACGTGTTTCTGTAATTGTAAAAACAATTAGGAAAATATTATATGATAGAAACAAATGCATTGCTCTAGATTGTTCAATAAAATCTAATGTAATTTTATTTTCTCATAAAATATACTGGTGTGGCAGCTAAAGAAGACTAAAGTGCTTCGGAAAATAGCTCCAAAAAGAGCTAAGGACTCACACAAAAACTTTATCTGGAATTTAGATTATGTGCATTTACAAGAAAACTACATACATAAGTATATACTAAATTATATGAACGAACAAAAAAAAGTAATAATTACTTTATACGCATTGTATAATTTGAGCAAAAGAGTCGAACATTTAAGCAAACAAAAAAATATATATTCACAATCTCAAAAATTCATTTGCTTCAAAAATCAGGTGTTTTTCTCTTCCATCATATCACATATTTATTGTGATAATATTCTAATGGGATATCCGAAAGGTCATCTAGTTGCCTCTATTGATAAATTTTTCAAAACTTTTTATAAAAATCGCTCATAGTCATTAAACAATTTTAGTTGTGACTATATTAAAAACTAAACATGAAAGAACAAATCGAATGACAGATTCGAGCTCACCGCTTTAATCTTTTAGTAACGCAAATTTTTTGATTCAATTTTAATGTTAAATTTAATTTTCTTTAATTATCTCGAGAAAATGTAGATGAAAAGTCCGTGATAGTAACGAAAATTTAGATTTTCTATCAATAAAGATTTTTGGAATAGAACAACTTCTAAATTGTTCACAAAGTTTACTTCAATCAAGCTGGTAAGACCCAAAATATATCATAACTCGAAGTCTTTTTTTTCTCATCAATATCACATTTAATGGGCTAGGAACGCCAGACATACCACTCCAAATGCGGCAGCCTGGAGCTGTTACTGAATACCTCTAACAAAATAAATCATTTCTGGGTCCAAAGACATGTAAATAAGTAGTATAAGCCGCATATTTAAGTCTTCAACACATATTTTTCTAAAAAAATTCTTCATATTCAGAAATAAAGTTTTAGAAGGAAATTTTTGAAGTGTTTTCGTCCTGATAAATCATAAACAAAACATATTTTAAATATTTTTTTGAGATTCTACTCTGCCATAGGATTACTATTTAGTCAAACTGAGATATGCTGAAGTATTTGAATGTTTTTTAATCTTATATATATATCCGTTGAAACTTTAAAATTCTTTAAAATGATGTCATGATATATGTATTTGTGAAAAACTGAAGTGGCAGTTTAACTGCATTTGGGCTTTAGTTTCGCGAGTATATGGATAAAAACACACGAAAAATCGTGTGTGAAAAAAACAATGATTGTTTTTTTTTTTTTGTGGGAGATAATTTATATATAATGACAAATTTTTTTTAGAAAATATATTACAGTGGCTAAGAAATGAAACATAAATAAGAAATCAGCTAAATTCTTTAGGTTGTCACCCTAAACATAAACTATAAGTACCTTGTGTACCTTGGACCGCCATATTGAATTTTTCAAAAATTCATGTTTCTTGCGAAAGCATGGATATTTGTGTTGTTCACTGTAAAAGTGAATTGTCTCCTTGCAATAGAATTTTGAAATAACGACTATTTTATAATGAAATGTTCCCTAAGTACACAAGTATTGCCATCTATCGAATTTTAGTGCAGTTATTGAAGTTACTTCACTTATATAATTATTATAATGAAATACTAAATGTGATACCATTAAAAAACAAATATGTTTTCTAAAAATGTGGAGCTATGCCACTTTAACTTTGCACGAAACATTTATGAATCTTTTGAACTTTCTTATAGTCTTTTTCAATACGCTAAATTTCGGGCAGAGAGGTAGATGAGCCGATTGACGTAAAAAATTTCACAAAAAATTTTATTTTGTATTTTTTTTTTTTTTCAAGTTAAATATTGACCTAGATTTTCGCAAATTGTCATAAATGCGAAAGTGGTTTTAAATAGATTTTTTTTTTATGTTTCAAATTGCAAAAACACATCTGTACGCGTATAATAAGAGCATTTTCTTTTCACGCCCACATCGCAGTTGATACTTTCTTGGCACTGACATTCACAATGTTTACAACAACGAGACACAATAGTCAACAATTAATGAGTAATTTGTATGAAAAAGTTGCTAATTTAATGCTAACTTGGTGTTTCTTTTTTTTTGGTGATAATTAAAACGACATTAATTTAATATTGATTGATTGATTGGAACAATTTTTTACCATTTTTTTATTTTTCTTTCTTCCATTAACAGTTTCGATCTCAGCGCAACGTTTATACAAACTAAACAATTTACAATACTAGTCGTCACGATTTTTTATAACGAACAAAATAGAAGACGCTGAAGAATAAAAACAAGGCCGAAAAACCACCATATTGCATTTAGTTGGCTAATACAATTATGCTGATCAATAGAAAATGGCCAAATCAAGAACCGCTTTATATGCTGCAGGGGTAACCTGCTTGGGTTTCATATGTTTTGCTTTGGCATCAGCTGCGATAGGTATACCCATTTGGGGTTATTACGAAAGTCCAAGAGGTGAGTACTTTCTTCATTGAAAATTAAAAAAATTTTTTAGTAACGTGGCTTAAAAGTGCTATTTTTCATTTATGCAACATGTTCTCACATAATTTTTCTCTATAAATGCTCTATAGGTAGCTATGAATTCGATCGCGGTTATTTTGGCCCCTTCAAAGTATGCAAACAGCTGTCATACAATCGTGAAAAGTGTGGTGAAGATGTCTCCAAATTTCGGCTGTCAAGTGAGTACAAATACATACATACATACAAAGTACATAAATACATTGAATTGTAATGACAAACTTTAAATTTCCCTTTTAGCTGCTGTTTTTGTTAGCGGTTTATTGGCTATACTTAGCTCAGTATCGTTGGGTATTTTTTGCATTCTATCGGTGATACAAATTGCAATGATAGCATCACGTGAGAAGGTTGTGTCGAGCTATACCTCATTGGTAATGATAAAGATGATATTTGCGCTGGTTGGCTGTAAGCTTGCACTGAATAGTAATCTAGAATTTGTATTGATTTTTTGTAAATTTTTCAGCTCTATTGGCTATCATTGCTACAGTAATGTTTGCATTGCAAATTGATGAATCAGAGCAATATGGTTTTCGGATCTCGCGTGGAGTATCATTTTATTTACAAGTGAGTTGAAGTGACAAATTAAAAGAAAAGCCTACCCTTTGGTGTTATAAAAAACAGCACTTGCAGCATATGGGTTGAATAAAAAAATGTTTAGATCTTTCGGTTCGGATATTTTTAGTCACAAGTTGTTGCTTGATTTATAACAAAAAAAAATTGATTTTCATTGATCATGTTTCAAGAAAAATGTCAAAAGCACAAAAATCAAAAACTTTCTATGTCTCAAAAATTATCAAAAATATCGTATCATGTCTAGAATTTGCTCCGTGGACATAAGGGGTTTTTAATACCGATGGGTAGATGTTAAAATTAATAAAACAACTTGTGTGTGAGTCATTAACGAAGTTTTTGTTTTGTTTGAAAGGATTATTCCGCCCTCAGAAGCGAAAAGAGCGTATCTCAAAAAATTGCGTTTCGAGACAATTGATGTTGTGTTAATGTCTATTTATTGTAACTAGTATCGCCTGAGATCGAAATTCTACCGTTAGCACTAAATTTTAATCTTAGAAGAATTTTGCCGACCTATTAATAACAAAACCTCACCTCACCTCACCTCACCTCACCTCACCTCACCTCACCTCACCTCACCTCACCTCACCTCACCTCACCTCACCTCACCTCACCTCACCTCACCTCACCTCACCTCACCTCACCTCACCTCACCTCACCTCATCTCACCTTTGGAATTACATTTAATTTACATTTGAGTGCAAAACAACATTCAATTAGTGCTACATAATTTTTATTACGCGGTCTATTTGATGTTGACTCATAAATTGTCCCCTTATCCCTTTACCGTTCAGTCCGACCCGACATCGTTCTTATGCAAGGCACAACACAACTATATTTTTCGTTTATTTTTAAACAAAAATAAGTTAAATCGCAACTGTAACTCAAAATAAATCAGTTGAACTTCGATTATCCGTGATGGTTGGGACCGAGGGCATCCTGGATAATGGAATCACTATTTTATTTTATTCCTTATAAATTTTCAAAGTTGTAAATACATAATATGTATGCGAAACTAATGGACTGCCCTTTGCAGCACCGTTTTACAAAAGTATTTAGTTATAATACTCATTTAATGAAGATCAGCTAGCTCTAATTATAAAGATATTTTTTAATGATGCGGGCATAAAAGTAACAAAAAATACTTTTCAGTTTTGAAAAACTAAACTGGAAAGAGCTATTTTTGTATCATGTTGTTTATCTCTACCTCTTACTCTTCCTTAGGGTGCAATCTATCTCCATATCGAATTTCACCAAAATCGGTCCATTAGTTTAGCTGTGAAAACATATTTTCCTATTGGGGGCGTGGCACCGTCCACTTTAGACCGAATACCTTTTCTCAAAATTCAATCTACCTCTGTACCAAATTCCATAACAATCGGTCCATTAGCTTAAGAATAAAAACGATTTTCATTTTCGGAGCAGTACCACGCCCACCAAAAGAACATAGAATTTTCAGAAATGTTTTTAAGGGTTCAATCTATATCCAAACTAAATTTCTACACAATTGGTCCAGTAGTTTAGCCGTGGAGACGATTTTTCTTGTTAGGGGCGTGGCACCGCCCACTCTAAACAAATATCTTTACTCAAGGTTCAATCTATCTCCATATAAAATTTCATAAAAATCGGTGAGGCATTTCAGCCGTGACATCGTTTTTTTTTTCCATTAAGGGTTAATGCGCTTTGTATGGTGGAATCATGTTAATATGTTCACTTTATTTTACCTGCCTTAACGGCAACTTATACACCTGATTTTTCTGCACATCTATGGAACAGTACCTTTCCAATGATATAAGTTTCATTCCCCTCTCCTGCAAAATTGAGATAGAGAAAATTCTCTTAGGAGACTTTTTATATGTTTGAACTAAGATACCGTCATTAAGAGCTATCTGATACCAAAAGAATCACGAATATGAATTATTTTGAGATACGTCCTTTTTGCTTCTGAGGGCAGTATTGATCACATTATGTCCATTGTGGTGGCAATTCCATCTCGTCGTTTTCGAAGAAGTACGGACCGATGATGACGGCAAACAGTGACTTTCTGCGGATGCATTGCTAAGTACTTGGTGGACCTCGATATCCTACAATTTTGCTAGTTGACGTACCCGTTCATCGAAAAATGGATCTCGTTGTTACAGATAATTTTTTTTTGTGCTGAAATTGAGGTCTGCTTTCAACTGCTCCAGCGAACACATGGCATTGTCTGTGGTCGTTTTCCATCAACTCCTGGGCCGGGACACAAGAGAACACCCATTTTCATATTAAAGTTTTATCAGATAAAACAACATGATCGCGATGAAATCATTTTTACACACTTAATTGTTTCTATAATAACTAGAACCAAAAAAGCATGGAGCAATTCCTTCAACAATTTATTTTCCATTAAAACCGAATTTTATAATATACTATCGGTTTTTATAAACTAGTGATTTAACAACAAAAATAATGTACGGTATCATAATATAACTAATCTTTGAAAATCGACCTAATCTTGCCAGAGGTGAACATAAGGATGCTCCGTGTATCTTTACGACTATCAGGTGACGTAACCCCTTTTGCATGGTAAAAAATTTTTTAGAAAACTACAAATGATCATCCATTCATATGAAGTACCCTGTGAATTGTTCAACTGTTTTCATATTTTTCCTTAGCTTCGAAAGTTTTAATACTTAAAAACTCTTTATGAATAATTTCTTTGGAAACTATTAATTAAACTATTAAATTAATTCTTCTCTAATTCTTTCAAAAAAGAATTCTTTTTTTACCCAAATGATTGTAATAACTTTCAGCACCCTTTATTTAAGCTTTTAATAATATGTATCTCTTTAAAATTACAGATTGTTGTCATTATTTTGACAATTGTACTATTCATCACATCTGTCTACGATGGGCTCTTCGCAAGACGTCCTGGTGGGGATCCCACTATGATCGTTGATCCATCACCAGCAGCTGCCACCACATACAATAATCCGGGTTACAAGGAGCCTCGCTCAAAAAATGGTACTACGTGCAATAAATTTTTTTAAAAAACTTCCATATTTATATGCTTTTTCTTCAATTTTTTTAAGGTGTCTCCGTAACGGATGCTTCAGGCAAACCCTACAGTAATATACGCAATGGTAGCAGCGTAGCTTCTTTGAGCACAACAATGACAAGTGTTTCAAATGGTTCCACAGTTGAGTCAGTGACACGTTCACCTTTACGTTCAAGTTTGAAAAAACCACGTCCACGTCCAGATCCCGCCTTGGGTATACAAAATCCGGGATTCTCTGGTACGGGTCATTCGCCCCCAATGAACCGCAGCAATAGTGTGAAAAAAGTACGCATACAAACGCACAGCACAGAGGTGTGAGTGAAACATAGTCACCGGTATTTCGCATAACGACGAGAACTGCGCAAAATGGAGTAGCTGAAATTTTAAAAGTCAACAAAAAAGTAGCATTCGCAAAATGGAAACAAAGACTGTGTTTAAAAACTAAATTTAAAAGAAAAAATCTCCCTATATTTTCTCTTTGGTATTTACCGAAATTTTTTAACTTCTAAGTAGCCGCATTAAATTTTTCAAATGCAATGGAACTAATTTGTCTTCACCAACTGAAACTGGGCAGGATGAATTTACTGCAAGAGGGCTTGAAATGTGATTGCAAATTTGTTTCCTCATATTTTTTTTTAAATATTTGTGATTATTTTCTTTGAAAATTATTTAGTTTGAAAAGCGGTAATTTTTTCCAGTTCGTTCTATGATACACAATACCAAGCGGGTATAAACGTAGAAGGTCTCTATCCATTTATCTAAGCATATTCTACTTAAAACATATTTTTACTTAGACTTGGGGAAGTATTGCCGCCTCTCAATGCTTCTTTCACTTTCTCTGACACTAAGGCCAATCGTATTGTTTTATAAAATGATGTTTTGTCTTCCAACTTATTTACGAAAATAATTTGTTTTACTAGAAATCTAAAAAATGTACAAAAATTTAGTTTAAATGCTTAAGGGCAGTTTCTTAGTGTTCAGTTAAACTTTAAATGGAACTTTAATTTGCAGTAACAGTAATATTTTGTATGCAAGTAAAGTCAAACAGTCAGTCAAAGTCCCAGTTAAAGTTAAACTTGAACATTGCAGGAAACGGACCTAAAAATTTTGATACATAAATTCATTAAATTATGCAACACTTTTATTTTTAAATTAAAATTAATTAAGAAAAACTATTTTAATGGCATTGCAGCGTATTTAGAGCAACGTGTCCGTCCAACGTTATGTAAAGGCAAAATTGTTAAAGTATTTAAAACAATCTTTACACATACTTAATTCGTAACAGTTTCGGTAAGCAGATTCTCGTAACTTTGCTTGCATAACGTCTTCATAACGATTATTTGTTGACATGAGTTTATATTCGTGTGAAAGCACAAAAAAGCGTGCGTGTGCATTTTATGAGTTTGCCGTTACTGTTTTTTTTTTCTTTCAAAACGCACCACAAGGAAATATTGTATTTTGTTTTTTATTTCTATAAGTTTATTTAACCCGATATACTTTTTTTATTCATAGTAGCGACTTACAAATATTGTTTTAATAGGTATATAACTAAATGACAAGTGTTACAAAATATTAAAGTATTTAGCGAGTAAGTGAGCTTATGAATTAAAATGTTAATACATATTTCTAAGATGTAATATCACTTAATAGTTCGATTTTGTATTCTCAATTATTTTTTATCTGAGGTAATGCGTATAGTCCCGGTAGGAAAAATAAAAACAATTACAAACATTAGAGCATATGCTTATATGCCTTGCTACAACATAATTCGATAAGTGGTCAAAACATACAAGGAAACTGGCCACTTTATATGGCTTAAGCTAATTGCTATATGCAATTTGAGTTTGAGCTTCAGCTCTTGTCCATGCAAACTGAGTTTATCAGTTGCAATTTAGACGCTTGTTTTTCCAACTATAAAATCTGCGAGAGTTCTTTAAATAAACATAGCTTTTGTCGTTTTATTCTTTTTTGATCACAAACATAAATTTGCTACTATTGATGGCATTTGGGTTTTAAGGAAATGTACTGAATGGAGACTTAAAATATACTTTTTTTTACATGAACATGAAAAAATTACTTAAAATTAATTCAGCAAAACTTTATCTTTTTTACAAAAAAAAAAAAAGGTTAGCAAAGTTTACTCCAAGCATTTTCGCGGTAAATTAACCAAAAAAATATGGTTATTTTTAGAATCAGTCGAAATATACCGAAAATGTACTAAAAACTGCTCGAATGTACTGACGACGATTTTTCACTACACAAATGTACTGAAAAAAAGTACTCGCTCTTTGACCATGCATTTGCAAAAACAAGAAAAATTAATTTAAAACAATGCAAATAGTCTCAGCATCAACTGAGAGCTTTATTTTTGTACACTATAGGTCTGTTCGAGACTGAAAAAATAGGTAAATATTTATAAATATTTATAAAGTTTTACCACAAAAAGTGTTCGAGACAGAAAAAATGTGGTGTTTGAGAGAGAAAAAATGAGAGTAAGAAACAGCTGATCACTTCCCCTCCCAAAAATAAGTTCAATTTTTACCAAGATAAATTTCTTGTGGCTAAAAATTGAAGACTGTCAAAATCGTAGGGAACGAGACTGGCGACTCACTTTTTGCATGCGAGGGAAATGAAATTTCCTGTCTGAATTATACCTGTCAAATACTTTCCATATAAAATAATTTTCAGCGTTGATTTTTTTTCACTTCTTTTAAGGTTGTGTTAAGAAGAAGCAACATAACAAAAAGCTTGAAATCAAAACATTTTTGGTGAATGCTCATTTATTTAATTAAATAGCTGAGCGATTTTTTATTGAAAAGGAATCGTAAAGTTGAATGTTACCTGAATGGTTGTACGGTAGTCAACCAGATAATTATTTTAAAGATACTGTTTTTCGAAGTGCGCAGTTTTAACATAAGGAATTGGAAGTGTTGCTAAATGAAAGTTGCTCCATTTTTTTTTTGTTTTTACAATTCCATCGAACATAACTCTTTGTTTGAACAAAAAAAATTTAGTGCACAACTTTTCTGGACTAACTAGCTGTTAAAAAACGTGAATTCCGTAACAGCGTATGCGAAATTTAAAATTTTTGCCTAGCATAACATGCATCAAAACTGTTTAACTCAAAATGTAAAACAATTTTGGTTAAAATTTACTTAACGTCAAACTTCTTATTTTTATCCTAAGCATTGTTTTAAAATGCATTTTATGCATTTAAAATAAATCAAAGTTCAAGATAATTTATGAAGCTATAAAAATCAGGCAGAAAACTTTAAAATCGAACATTTACTTTTTAAGTTATTTCAATAATATTCTCGAAAATGCTTCACTCGCTTTGCATTCAGAATGTCTTAACCAAACGGTTACGCAACTAAGGTGCTGGTTTTAGCTCCTAAACTCTGCCATTGTTTGTATACTAAAATACGCGCAACTTTTTGACAGTCTTCAATTTTTACCAATTTTTCCGTTCGAGACAGAATTGTGCATGGTGTAATAACCAAGGTGGCGTACTTAAAAACGAAATTCTCAAAAGTTTGGGTTTCTTGTCCTTCATTGTCTTGTTTCGTAATTTTTTTTTGACACTTCGGTGTTTTGATTAATTGGCGCGTTCAGCAACTTCAGTATTTTTGAAGCGCTTTAAGCAACTTTTTACTGAGAGGTATTTGTGTTGAGTTTCAAAATTCTGATGCGAACAAAAAACTACGCTAAATAATGTAGCAGGCTTTAATATGATAGCAATAAGTCTTTTTTGTTTTTGCAATAACAACCACATCGACTAAATTTTTAAGATTTAATGTAGTTTGCAGCTATCGTTCAGAAAATGTTCAAGACCTTACGCCTAAGCGCTGCAATTTATCAAAGCGCTTAAGTTTTCTGAATGGGCAATTGAAATGCTATGAATGTCAAAACTACAGCAAATAGGATGACAGATGATTGAAAATCGAGGCTCTCCCTAATTACTCCACCTTGGTTATTACACCATGGAATTGTGGTGATTCGAGTAGTCAGAGAAATTTTAGCTTTTACTCTCTCAAAAATCGCGATTTGACACTTTTCAATTTTTACCACAAAATCTGCTTCGAACAAACCTTATAGTGTATTAGTGTTGACTATAGAGAGAAAATTAAGCTTCTGCACTGAAAAGGGAAATTTCTAAAGATTTTAGAATTAATTAAAATAATTGTAAAATAAAGCTCAACCGTCAGGATATTAGCTGGACATTATTGTATTATTTTCAGCAAATGTTTTCCACCAAAGAATGTAATTGAAATTTGTTCGTGGATGCTCGAAACTTTTCGGGTTTTTAGGAATAAAGCGAAACAAGTTCAATCCAAACATCATTTTTCTTAAAATCCTATTTTTCTATTGACCGTAGTGCCTGCGATAAAATTTAACTGAGCAATGCAAATCGTTTCTTGGCAACCTATTAAATTAGTAAATATAATAACATAGGTATGAGTTCAACAATATCTTATTATGATATACACATATACCCTAAAACGGAGTTAATATATTAAATTGTTTAATTAATTAAGATATTAAAAATTGTTTAAATATTTTAAGCTAAATTGCGATTAGTGATTACATAAAATATAAATATTAAATTAGTACGTTAATAAATGTTAGTTTAGTTTTAAACTATTTAATTATTATTAATTACTTTTCTTATAAATAGCATTAGGTTTTTATTGCCTATTAAAAATTAATAAAATACAAATATTTTAATAAACCAAGTACATTTAATATATAAAATAAATAAATATATATTTAATAAATTAAGTGCAATTAAACAAAACTACTTATGAAATCAGTTTATTTCGTATTTCATTTGTTCCACTGTCAGCGTTAAAAAGCATTTCATTTTCACTTTGTTTTTGACGCTCTCAAAAAAGCTTCAGAAATAAATCAAAGCATTCTGTATGTGGAGTGTAGTGATACCAGGTCACGGAAAGTTTCCCGATTTGCAGGTGATTTTAGTTCTAAAATAAGAGATTTTATTCTATTTTTGGTGAACCATGAACACAAGGAAAAATGTCTTATCACGAAAGTGTAATGAATATTTGAAAAAAGTTGTTCAGAGAAAGTCGCTAGCTTGCGTTCCTTTTTTTGGCTCGTGTACATATGTATACTACACCAATCGATGTTAAAAGGTCGAAATGAAGTTTTGGAAGGATGAAGTGAAAAAAAAAAATTATGCCACTTATTTTGGATAATGTCGAAAATGGGGACAACAAATTCTTTTGATAGATCTATTCCCATCTACTGGTACAATGCATCATCCTTAATAAGAGCCAAGCAACCTTCACATGCCTCCAAAATGCATTTTCGGCTTCTTTGCATAGATTAGTGCCAGAAATTGTATGCCTTTAAATGAGCCCAACTAATCCCTGGGAATACTTCTTCCCGTCTCCTTTTAAAGTCCATTATCTTGACTTAAAGAGAAAAAATGCAGTTAGAGCACTTAAGCTCCGAAATATTATTTTGAAAGCTGCAGGTAGGACATAAGTTATGTCACATGACGCATATAGAGATCTTTGAAACCGGAAGACAGTCAAATTTTGATAGCACCAGACAAATGAGAGTTAGGACACTTATACTCTAAGCTGACGACGCTTTTAAGGCCTCAACCCATAGAGTACGTCAAGTCCGTTGCATCAAAGTTCACAACTGACAAGACGGAAATGAAGGAAGAAAGCGGCCCAATGAATACGTTCGCAACGCATTTAAAGTCAAATAAAAAATTTAAAAAAAAAGATTTTTGAATTATTAATTTCATTATTTCTCCATTTCCAACATTTTTGTCATACTTTAATATTCATGGTGTTGCAATATAGTAGCGCTATAAGTAGGGTAAGTCGGAATTTCAATATTTAAGGAGACAGTGTTTAAGTGCTCACAAACCATTTTTTCCTTCTATTTTCCGAAAACCGTTTTCACCATGTATTTTCAGATTTATTCAAATAGAATTTTACATGGCTAAAATTTCCCGTAATCTACAAGGTAACAATCCATATCGACTGTTATCTAATTTTCGGGGTAACTCGAATCATAAATACTACTGAAGCTCATCTTCTATTTAAATAATAAATGAAGCTTCATATTGTATATATTTAAGCCTTATGTTTAACAGCTCAAATTATTCAATTAAAAATTTTAAGTTCAATTAAGTTTCTGGTTGAACGCGAAATTTTATAAAAGTTCGGGTTCGCAAAATGAGTATAAAAAATATCTGGCATCTCTCGTGCGAAGTAGGGCTTTTTATAGGAAAACGTGAAAAATTCACATCAACACTTCAGCAATCCACGCAACCAACGCTATGCTTGTGCGGCGAATTGCAATTTAGCAAAGTCAAGAACCACTTTAAGCTAGTGCTACTCACCGCTCCTAGCGTGCCACCGGTTGACTACTGCTAAAATTGATGGAAAAATCTGACTGCACTTTTTTTCTATGAAAAATCAACAAATCGCTGTGCTGAAAAAAAATTTACTGTACCAAATGAAGGGACAAGTTCGAAAATTAATATTGAAAGCCGTCAATAAGGTCCCCGATTACTCTAAGGGCCTCAGCTTTGAATAAAAATTTATTGGAACAATCAAAGCAAGGTACAAAATTTAACAAAAACGAATATACTAAAAAATATATTACTTTTGTATTTGTGATTTCCAAAGAGTCAAAAAAGATTTTGGCACTCACTAGAGGGGCCTCAGATGCCGCAAGAAAGTTTTCACCGAATTTAAAAAAACAAATATTCCACCAATCGATGGTGAAAATTGGAAATTGTAGTTGGATGATAAAAAAAGTTAAGCGACTAAAAAGTTGGACGATAGATAAATTTTCTGGTGGGATGAAAATAAACTGCAAAAAGATTCGTTCTAAGTATTTTACCTACAAATTTGCATTCCATGGCCTGAAAAGTGTGCACTTGTGGTATCATTTAGTCAGTGAGGACAAAATGTCTTATGAATAGACGATAGAACGGTATGCACTTTTCAAAACTGATAAGATTTGTATAGGAAAACATACATAAATAAATTGTTTAAGCTTAAAGAAATTTGAGAAATAACAGACAACCTCGTATTAATTGACATACGTGAACCTTAAGAGATATCATGGATCCATCAAAAACATATTCAGTGGCAAGTATGAAATATTTAAAAATTGCGTCAGTATAAAATCTGCAATTAAGGTGTTCAAACAAAATTTAGTACGAACAACATATTGTAGCGAAATTTGGTTTATGCTAGAAAACTCTTGAAATAAATACCAACGAAAGAAAACTAAACGATACTAGCTAGCATAAACATACTAGCACCATCTAGCGGCAAAATAATAAACTGAACAGACAAAAAGTCAACAACCGAGAGAAATTATCGCCGTCGTACAACGTACAACGCCATCTAACATCTAGCATAATAGCTAGCTCAACGTCAGTGCGCCATGCGCACCATTCACCATTGTGGTGAATTGTAGTAGAATGCACGCTACAAAGTAGCACTGGTGGGTTGTAGAAAATGGTAGAATATACGCCACTTAGAAGGTACTGGATTATTCGAGAGAGTGATGACTGCAGTATAAAAAGGGTTGTCATCTGAGCTGGACACACAGTAGAATTAAACCAGCGAAGCAGTAAGCAATAAAGTGAATACAGTGTGATCCGTAGTAGAACAAAACAGTTTTCTATACAGTGTTAAATTAATATTAGAATTTGAACGTTAATAAAATAAACCATTTTATAACTAAATAAGTTTGTGTGTTTTTAATTGTTACACAATCCAGTGATCGAACTCAGAAAAGTGTGAGAGATCGAAATTATCGTCAAAGGGACAGAAATTTCGTAACAATTGGTGTCAGAAGTGGGATTGTGTAAAAGAATTAACAATCAATTTAAAAAAAAAAATAAAAATAAATAAAAATGGTCAAGTTTGAAGATCTGAAAGTGGATCAACTGAAGAAGGAGTTGCAGCAGCTGAATCTGCAATCTACTGGCGGAAAGGTGGAGTTACAGAAACGCTTACGGCAGGCTCTTGAGGCTCAAGGTGTAAACCTAGAAGAGCATGAATTTTATAGTGATGTATCAGAATCAGCAGCGAAAGTGGAAGAAGCTTCTGGATCAGCGGCAAGTGGTGAAGTTGTAGATATGTCAAAGTTCGAGAAAATGTTAATGGCGATGACGCAGGCCATTCGAGAAGAAATTGGTCAGAACGCGCTGCAGATCCAGACGGTTCGGGAGGAAATCGGTCAGAGCTTAAGTCAAAATGCACTTCAAATGAATAGCAATATCCAGGCGGTTCGAGAAGAAATTGATCAGAGCTTAAGTCAAAATGCACTGCAAATAGACCACAAGTTAAGTCAAAACGCGACGCAGATCCACGAGGCTGTTCGAACGGAGGTTGCCAAAATGGTAGATGGCCTCGATGCAAAAGTGACTGAGTTACGAGATGACGTTGAATCATTCAAGGAAGAAGTTCAAAATAATCTTGAAAAAGTTCAAAATAATTTTGAAGACGTTAATAAAAGGATTCAACAGTTGGAAATAAGTGAACCAACCACTCAAGTGATAAGAGAAATCAGCGCAGAGAGGCTTAAGGCACCCTCGTACGATGGAACAACGCCATTTAGTGTTTTCAAGCTCCAGTTCGAAACAACATCTGGTCACAATCGTTGGGATAACGAAAGCGCAGCTGCAGCGCTAATTGTGGCATTAAAAGGCGCAGCTGCAGAAGTTTTGCAAACGGTTCCAGTGGCGGAGCAGAAAAATTACAAGGCGGTGATGGATGCCTTACAGCGAAAATATGGCAGTGACCACATGAAGCAAATTCACAGATTGGAGTTAAAAAGTCGTATCCAGAAATCTGGTGAGTCCTTGCAGGAGTATGCTGCGGATATTGAGCGATTGGCACACCTTTCCTATCCTGACGAGTTAAGTGTCGTAGCAGAAAAATTCAAAATAGAGGCGTTTATTGACGGCATACGTGACTCAGAAACAAAACGCGAGACAATGAGGAGCCCGAAGACGACATTTAATGAAACAGTAACGGTTGCCCTCACGCAGGAGACGATTGCGTTAACATGCCGCCCATCACTGAAAACTCGTCGGATGGAGGTGGAGGCTGAAAAGAAAAATTCATCGTTCGCCAGCGGTAGCTTCAGCGGAAAATGCTACAATTGTGGTAAGCAGGGACACATGGCACGTGACTGCAAATCACGTCGTAAACGATCTGCATCACGTTCACCAAAAAGAAGACTTGGAAATAGGGTGAACGATGGCGAAAATGTTAGCGAGCAGCAGTCGTTAAACTAAAGAGAGTCAGTACAGCGGGGCGTGAGCTGACTCTTACAGATGATTGCCCCATAGTCTTGGTTTCGAAGCTCTGCCGAAATTCCAACAACCTTACCATCGGTGGAAAAATCAGCGGAAGACCATGTGAGCTTACTTTGGATACAGGCGCATCGCATTCAATTGTGAGGAAAGACTTATTTGAAAGACGACGAGTAACGCCGTTAAATGGGATCCAATTGAGAACAGCGACAGGAGAAATTGCGCAAATAGTAGGAAAAGTTACAGCGAGTATTCTCATCGGCAACAAAACTGTGGAACATGATTTTATAGTTGCAAACATCACCGATGAGGTTATCATTGGCGTGGACTTCATGATTCGACACGGGTTCACTTTGGATCTTAAAAAAAAAACGTTAAGGTATGCCAATGTAGAGTTACCTTTAGACATTGGCTGTGGACAAAAATTAACAATTGCAAGAGTC
This sequence comes from Tricholauxania praeusta, assembly GCA_949775025.1. NCBI lineage: Eukaryota > Metazoa > Arthropoda > Insecta > Diptera > Lauxaniidae > Tricholauxania > Tricholauxania praeusta. The sequence continues at coordinate 52,208,023 of OX459028.1, read as the reverse complement.
TACATAAGTGAGCGCTGTCGAATCGAACCCAACACCGAAGAAATTATTTGGGCCACAACAAATGAAGACTGTGGGACAAGCCATCTGTGGGTAGTGGAAGCAGATAAGAAAAATTTTAAGAAAGACCTGATTATTGGAAAGACCCTAGTAAACACAAGAATAGACAGAAAAATACCGGTGCGAATTTTGAATCCAACAAATAAGCCGAAATGGATGCAAAAAGGTGAACTTATAGCGCAATGTGAGAAAGTTACGGCTGTGATAAATTGTGAAAATAACCAGCAGAACACACAAGGCCCAACTTTAACGAAATCGTCGGCCATGGAAGTATTGACGAAAGAATGGACGAAGGAGTTGTCTGCCCAGAACAAAAATAAAGCAAAAAGGTTTCTGCAAAAACATTGGCGGATATTTGCGTCCAAAGGAGAAAATAATGGCCGAACATCAGTTGTCAAACATCGTATTGATACAGGTGATTTTCAGCCGATTCGTCAACCTCCAAGGAGGCTAGCACTCGCTAAGAGAGAAGAAGTGACGGGCCTTATAGAAGATATGGCGCGAGAAAATGTCATTGCACCATCAGAAAGCCCATGGAGTTCACCGGTCGTACTTGTGAAGAAAAAGGATGGAAGTATGCGATTCTGTGTGGATTACAGAAAACTGAATGACGTCACCAAAAAAGACAGCTACCCGTTACCCAGAATCGATGATACACTGGATACGTTATCTGGAGCAACATGGTTTTCCACCCTGGACTTACAAAGTGGATATTGGCAGGTGGAAATAGATGAAAAAGACAAAGAGAAAACTGCCTTTAGTATTGGGAATGGTCTATGGCAGTTCAACGTCATGCCGTTTGGTCTTTGTAACGCTCCAGCTACGTTTGAACGGTTAATGGAACGAGTTCTCAAAGGACTACATTGGAAGACTTGTCTAGTGTATCTCGATGACATAATCATCATGGGTAAAGATTTTGATGACCACTTGAAAAATCTGGAGGAAGTGTTTGAGCGCTTGGAGGCAGCTGGACTAAAATTAAGTGCGAAAAAGTGCTCACTTTTCCAGCGTGAAGTCAAATATCTGGGGCACAAGGTTACGTCAGAAGGAATACACACAGATGAAGATAAAATAAAAGCTGTGAAAAATTGGCCACGTCCATCTAATCTTCATGAGTTGCGAAGTTTTCTGGGTCTATGCACTTATTACAGACGCTTTGTTCCTGGTTTCGCAAATGTTGCAGGCAGTCTACATGAGCTGACACAGAAAAATCGAAAATTTGAATGGAGTGGGGCACAGGAAACTGCATTCCAAAAGCTGAAAGAATTACTGTCTACAGCGCCAATACTCGCGTACCCAATACCCGGCAAAGAATTTGTATTGGACACCGATGCGAGTGGCCATGGTATTGGAGGAGTTTTGTCCCAAATCATCAATGGCCAAGAAAAAGTCGTCGCATATTTCAGCAAAATTCTGTCGAAACCTGAGAGGAATTATTGCGTAACTCGGAGAGAGTTACTGGCAGTAATGGAATGCGTGAAACACTTCCATAAGTACTTATATGGACAGCACTTTCTCCTGAGGACAGACCATGCGGCATTAAGGTGGCTACTTCAATTCAAGGATCCTGAAGGTCAAATCGCACGGTGGATAGAACGCTTGCAGAGCTATGATTTCACCATAGAGCATCGCAAAGGAAGCCAGCATGGAAATGCGGATGCACTTTCCCGTCGTCCATGTAAAATTGAATGCGGTCATTGTTCGCGAACAGAAAATAAAGCTGGAACAATTGATGTGCGCCTTTTGAACGTTTTGCCTGAAGAAAAGTGGACAAAAGAGGAGGTAAAACGGGACCAGCGCAATGATACAGATTTGGCAATTATAATTAAGTTTAAGGAGCTGGGTAGGAAACCGGCGTGGCAAGAAATTTCAAATGAAAGCCAAATCTGTAAAGCATACTGGGCGCAATGGCAAAGCTTGGAGTTGCATGATGGTTGTCTCTACCGAATCTGGGAAAGCGAGGATGGTAAAACTCGCTCAAAACTGCTGGTTATTCCAAAGGCCAAATTTAAGGAAATAATCGAGGATTATCACAATGGATCGAGTGGTGGACATCTGGGCATAACGAAAACCACAGAGAAAATAAAGAAACGGTTTTATTGGGTAGGATGCCAAGAATCAGTTGCTGACTGGATCCGCCGTTGTGACCAATGTGCAATTGCTAAAGGACCAAGGCAACGCACTCGGGGAAAAATGCATCAGTATAACGTTGGAGCTCCCTTTGAGAGGATAGCCATGGATATAGCGGGACCTTTTCCAATCAGCAATGCAGGAAATAAATACATCCTTGTGGTAATTGATTATTTCAGTAAGTGGCCAGAAGTATATCCCATTCCCAATTAAGAAGCAAAAACAGTGGCAGACATTTTCATCAAAAATTGGATTTGCCGATATGGAGCTCCACTTGAGTTGCATTCCGACCAAGGACGAAATTTTGAGTCGACACTTTTTAAGGAGGTTTGTGACATGCTTGGAATACAGAAGACACGCACCACAGCTTTGCATCCTCAGTCCGATGGCATGGTCGAAAGGTTCAACCGTACTCTAGAGGAACATTTAAAAAAGGTTGTCGATAAAGGGCAAAAAGATTGGGATGAGCATCTACCAATGTTTCTGATGGCTTATCGGTCGGCAATACACGATACCACTACAGTTACGCCAGCAAAAGCCATTTTTGGTACGGACTTAAGGCTTCCAGCAGATTTGAAGTACGGAGTAAGCGTTGTCCCAGAAACGACCCATGCTGACGATTACATGTCGCGGAAAAGAGAAGAATTAGCAGATATACACGAGCTTATTAGAAGACGTACTCAATTGGCTAGCGACAAGATGAAAGCTCGGTATGACCTGCGAGCAAATACTGAAGGGTTCAAAGAAGGTCAACTAGTGCTGCTACATAACCCACAACGAAAACGAGGCTTGTCTCCTAAATTACAGACTCATTGGGAGGGACCTTACCGGATCGTCACAAGGATTAATGATGTTGTGTATCGAATCCAAAAATACCCTGGGAACAAAAGTAAATTAAAGGTAGTCCACATCGAAAGGCTGGCACCTTATACTAGGGACGGAGAGACTCTTGTTCGGGACGAACAAGTTTAAGCGGAGGGCAGTGTAGCGAAATTTGGTTTATGCTAGAAAACTCTTGAAATAAATACCAACGAAAGAAAACTAAACGATACTAGCTAGCATAAACATACTAGCACCATCTAGCGGCAAAATAATAAACTGAACAGACAAAAAGTCAACAACCGAGAGAAATTATCGCCGTCGTACAACGTACAACGCCATCTAACATCTAGCATAATAGCTAGCTCAACGTCAGTGCGCCATGCGCACCATTCACCATTGTGGTGAATTGTGGATAGTAGTAGAATGCACGCTACAAAGTAGCACTGGTGGGTTGTAGAAAATGGTAGAATATACGCCACTTAGAAGGTACTGGATTATTCGAGAGAGTGATGACTGCAGTATAAAAAGGGTTGTCATCTGAGCTGGACACACAGTAGAATTAAACCAGCGAAGCAGTAAGCAATAAAGTGAATACAGTGTGATCCGTAGTAGAACAAAACAGTTTTCTATACAGTGTTAAATTAATATTAGAATTTGAACGTTAATAAAATAAACCATTTTATAACTAAATAAGTTTGTGTGTTTTTAATTGTTACACAATCCAGTGATCGAACTCAGAAAAGTGTGAGAGATCGAAATTATCGTCAAAGGGACAGAAATTTCGTAACAATATAAAAGAAATAATGAAATTCGAAATATTAATCTTCTTAGCGATAAGTCTCTTTTCAATAAATAAAATACAGGCACGCATGGGTGAGTAATAAATAATATACACAAAAATATTTCGAAAAGAAATTAATAATGAAAAAATTAACATTTTCAGCACATTCAAGTGGAGAATATAAGGAATTATTACTGAATACACCGAATATACAAGAGACAACCCTAAAGAATTTCCAAGAAAGCTGGCAAGTAATGGCGCAACATCACAGAGGCTTCCCCGATCGACCTTTATTGCCACGCGGTAAAACCGAAGGAATGCCAATGCGGCTCTTTTTTATAGTAATACCGGCAACGGATGCAAATGATCTTATAAATGGGGATGTTGATATACAAAAAATACGAAAATGTACAACAGATGGTAAAGCCTATGGATATCCATTCGATCGCATAATAGATGATGCAGATAAATTCCAACAACCAAATATGTACCACAAAGATGTCAAAATTTTCCATGATGAAAATTATATTATACAAAATTTTCGTACACAAGAAAAAGTGTACACGAACTAAAGACACAGTTATCGAAAATAATTCCTCGGATTTGAGTCAAAAGCATATGCTTTTAAATTTAATATTTTTTTGTATGTTCTTATTGGTAATTAAAGTTTATATTATTGGGCTGCTATTAACTCATACAAATCGAGTACAAATTCGAGTCAAAAATGAATAAAAGTAAATAAAATTCTTGTCTTCTAATCTTAAATAAAAATTAAAATTTATGTCTAAGCCTTATTTATGGCCTGAGTTTCATTTATGGATCATTTACTTCTCGCTTTTTCTATTTGAATCATAAGTGAAATATTATTTTGGATATAGAGTGGCGTCTCGTAATTCACTTCGTAAGGAATGTCCGAAGAGATTGTATTTCGATTCAGAAAACCAATTTGTATGCAACTTGTAAGTACTGAACACACTACCCAACATAAATTCTTTGATACACAAGTTATGGCTATCAAATTCATACTTTGCGAAAAATGTGTATGATTTTGGCAGAATATATTTATTTCTACTTTATCTCGAACAGCCCTAATATTTGGCCTATTAAGCCGAGTCTTGTGCACATTTACCTTACTTGCTTACTGCAGAATATATAACATTACATTTAATTCAATTTTGCACTTAATATGAGAATCACCCAGATACCAAAACAAAATTGCTTTTCCGGTGTTGAAAGCGAAATTCCTATATATAGTGACCACAAAATTTTTACAATTATATATAACACAAAATGTCCACAGACAGCTATGTAAATGTTCTTTGTAAAAATTTTTGCCTACGGTGTAGACAACATGACAGCATGCATCATAAAATTGTGAAAACCGTTATATACCGAGACGACAAAAAATAAAACAATGGCGCTCAGTACACTGACCCATTCACACCCATTTTCTCGGTGAAATGAAAACGACAAAATAATTTTTGCGAAATTTTGCAAAAATAAAAATGAAATTAAAGGACAATAAAAAAAGAGATAAGGGTTACAGCATTTACAAAATAAACGCCCCAAAATGACTACCATGACAGTCAGTGTGTTTTTGTCCGTCTAGCATGTACTACTATATGTACACATGTATATACGTAACAAAATATTTTTAGAAGTTTTACCCATGTGTTTCAGTCAAGTGAACGCTCATCCCATTATAATGTAAGTGCTACAGTCTCAATGCTAGACTGTAAGGCTAGCTTATGTAAAATCTACACCATGCAACATAGGTTGCGATATTATATTTTTATTGAGTTTTCATATCTCGCTATAACTACTGTTCGATCTCAATAGATCTTTTAACTGTTATATGGTACCAGCTCCAATACATTTTTCAATATTCTCGTTCCTTGTGAATTTAAGAAATCTTAGTAAGACTTCGAAAATTATACTTTTATATTTAACATTTAACCTTCCTGAACGTGTTGTTTGAATATGAGCTACCACATTATGCGGTTTTCAAAAATAATTCCAATATACTCGTATACAAAAAATATATCAAAATCTTTAATGAAGCTATGGTAATAAAATATGTCAAGGTGTTTTTTATTTGAAAACATATTTGCAACGAGCTCGTCTTCAGCTTTAAAAAGTATTTCATTAATAACGCAAAATTTTCGCAAAAGAATTGTAGCACAGTGCTATTTGCACAGACACACCGAGAAATAAAAACGAGAGTATGATTTCTACCATACAACATTTGGAGTTTCACTTTGCTCTCAGTTGGAGGAGTAAAAACTACACTGCATGCTGTCACGCTTTCTGTTGCAAGTCCTTTTTTTATATCACGTTATTCCAGACTTTCGCTTTGGATTTTTGTTATTCCTTTTTTTTTGCGCTGTTTATTTAAATTCACATTATTCCGACAGCAGGACCAACGCCAATAACGATGTAGCTGTTTAAGTATTGGTTTTTTGTTTCAGACAGGAGGCAAGTTGTAAATAAATAATTAGTGGTATGAGTCCCCAATTGTCAGTAGTTTTTGCTAAGCAGTGAAATGGCGACGCAATACCTTTGAATTATTTGAGCAGTGCTATTTTTATGAAAGTTTAGAAGTTATTGTTGGTGTTAAAAGCGGTTTTCTTTTCATTACATCCATATGTAATATAGTTTTCAGATTAATTACATTTACTTTAATTACATTGATTTTTCCTAAAAATTTTGTACAGCGTATTTGTTTTTATAAATAATAAAGAAAAGTAATATACGGGCCTGCGCAACTTCCCCTCCTACACGTAGCCCCAAACAGACAGTTCCAAAGCGTCCATTAGATAAGTAGAAATTTATTTTCATAATTCTCTTAAAAAAGCTTTCTAACTCTAAGTAAAATTTTCGGACATTTTCTGATGACCTTGATCTTAAAATATGTTATTCTTGAGGTTATTCTGACGAAGTGTATATGTCTATAGCACGCGCTCGGACCTTTTTCATATTTTTTTGAGCTTGAAAATTGAATTCTGCACAAACTTTTATGTACAATTACTGTGTCAAGCCAATGTGGTGTTGGACGTATAGAGGATGTAAGCCCTGAGACGCAACCGAAAGCCAACCACTTACTCTAGCATTTATGTTAGAATTACTGTGGCTAGCGAAACCGAAAAAAAAAATACAAGAACTTTGGTAACTTTAGTTATAGCATTTTGTTAAGTAAAAATTTTCTATAAAAACATTTTTGTACCCGTATATAATCTTTTTGTGTATTGATTTTTGAAAGTTTTCAACAAATTGTCACCTTGACAGATTGTTCTAACCTAAGTATATAGCACAGCCGTATTAACAAACATGATTTAACAATCGTTAAACGATTGTTTAGAAGCTCGGCACCTCCCTATATTTGACGGATCTAAAACCATAGAGATACGAGTGCAGAGTACACACTTTTGTTATTTAATTAAGAACTACAAACGTAGTGAATTAAAAAAAAATAAAGCAGTACTCTAGAGTACATTCCGTATAAAAATATATATGTAAAAATTATGAAACTTCTTTGCATCGGTAATCAAATAACTCATAGTATTTGCATTCGCCAAAAAAAAAAAAATAGATAGAGAATAGGCTTGAGGTATCGCACCTCCCATACAAGTAAAACAAACACGTGGAGTAAGTTTCAAGTTTGAAAGGGTATAAGTCGATAATTTCATAAACGCAATCATCCCTGCCAGCTCAGTTGCTTAAAGCTGGTGGCGATGAATTGATAAGGTGCATGCATCAACTCATCAGCAAAATATGGCTAGCGGAAAGCATGCCCGACGATTGGAATCTCAGCGTGCTTCGTCATGTAATAAAGAAAGGAGATCCGACAATCTGCGCCAACTACAAGGGTATCAGTCTTATTTCCAACGCATATAAGATCCTCTCGAGCGTATTGTGTGAAAGATTGAAGCCGTATACAGAAACGCTGATCGGATCTTATCAGTGTGGCTTTAGACCAGGTAAATCCACCATAGACCAGATTTTTACACTACGCCAAATCCTGGAGAAAACCCATGAATATCAAATCGACACTCACCATCTCTTCGTCGATTATAAAGCTGCGTTCGATAGCCCAGTGCGGAATTGCCTATACGCAACAATGTCTGAGTTCGGTATACCTGCAAAGTTGATAAGGCTCTGCAGGATGACGTTGAGCAATACGTGTAGCTCCGTCAAGGTAGGGAATAACCTCTCCGGAACTTTTAATACCGAGCGAGGTTTCAGACAAGGCAACCCGCTCTCGTGCGATCTCGTCAATTTCATTATGGAGGGGATCGTACGAAAAGCCGGTGTGCATCATAATGGCACCATTTTCTTCAAAGGTGTTCAGCTCCAGCGTACGCTGATGATATTGATATTATCGGTCGGAGTAAGAGAGATGTTACTGCTGCTTTCACTGCTATTGAAAAGGAATCAGCCAAAGTGGGTTAGACGGTAAACGAGGGCAAGACGAAATACATGATGTCTACTAACAACAACAAGAGAGCACGGGATCTAGACTCTCATGTTACAGCGGGCAACTGTAAATTAGAAGTTGTCAAGGAATTCATTTACCTTGGCACTGCCGTAACCAGCAAAAATGATGTCAGTCTGGAGATTAAGCGGAGAATAACAATTGCTAATAGGTGCTACTACGGTTTCAGTAAGCAATTACGTTGCAGAGCTCTCTCTCGATCGACAAAGCTAACACTCTACAAGACGCTCATTCTACCTGTGCTTCTTTATGGCGCTGATGCATGGGTGGTTTCGGCAACAGGCGCAGCCGCTCTTGGGGTGTTCGAGAGGAAAGTTCTCCGCAAAATCTTTGGTCCTGTTCGAGTTGGCGACGACTATCGCATTCGAATGAACCACGAGTTGTATGAGCTCTACGCCGACATTGACATAGTTAAGCGTATAACAATACAGCGACTACGCTGGCTGGGTCATGTCCATCGTATGGATAAAGAAGCTCCAGCGAAAAATGTATTCGAAGGGAAGGTCCCCGGTCAACGACGGAGAGGGAGACCATACCTCCGGTGGATAGACCAAGCTGAGGAAGCCCTAACCACGCTTGGCATTAATGATTGGAGTAGGCGGGCGCAAAACAGAGGCGCCTGGAGAGAGCTAATGAGGTCGGCCGTAACCTGACAACGGGTTGTTATGGCCATCTTAGTAAGTAAGTAATCCATCACATTTCCATATAAAACATACTAAAACTACCATGTTTTAGCTCATTTGAGAGGTATCATGCTGACTTCACATATCGATCCACTAAACTTATTTAATTTCGAGTAATGGAAGGTTGTCAAGCGATGGAGTTCTTCAAAATGAAATAAATCAAAAAATGTCGATATCATTTACCAAGAAATTAGAATAAAGTAATGGCTTATAAGCACATGCGTTATTTCTGTTTAAAAAAAAAACCCACAACCGTAGTTCCCATTGAGAAGGTGGCAACGCTACTCAACTGTCACTTTTTAGTATTAATTCAATTTGCAAAATGTGCGTTTATTTCTTGAATTTAATTTTGCATTTTCGTCAATAATATTGAAAAAAATCTTCGAAAAGTATTGAAATCGATGTATTCGCGAAATTTCTGTGATCAATTTAATATTGGTTTTGAAGAAAATTGTGTGAAAATGGCAAAATGTTTGACGCGGCGCGGTCGGCGGAGGCACCAGTCAAAGTGCAGTGCTTTGTTCATTATATTGTAGATTAAAGGGCTAAATGAATTGAAAATAACTTCATTTAATGAAAAAATGCAAGATGTATTTAAAATAAAAATTTTTACATATTTCGAAATCTTAGTAAGTGCTGTGTTGTCTTTTTTTTATTATTTAAAATTGAAAATTGTTTTATGGTGTGAGTGTATGCAGTCGCTGCAACAGTGTAGCCATCTGGTGTTTTTTTATTTTTATTTCATAAGTGAAATGTAGTTGCTGCTACAGTGCAGTAGCTACTGTTGTTCCCTTGAAGGTTACCTTAGAATTTTTCAAATGTTTTGTTACGGAAACTGTGTGTAGCAGTTAAGGCTCAAATGGGTAAGTCATTCTTTTTTATTTTTATTATGTGTGTAATTATTTTCATTATTATGGATCTGTTGGTGATTTAGAGAGAGTTAAGAAAGTGAAGCTCACCCTACAGCCCAAAAAAAATAACGGTAGAAATTATGACAAACAATCAGTCTAAAAGTCGCTATTTAGGGTTTTCAAAATATATTTGGATATCTAATGAATATATGTAATTTAGTAAGCTATTTGTACATGAAAGTTTTGAAACATGTATCATAATATGTATTTGAGACATGAGTATTTAAGATATATGTCCAACTTTTTAAAAGAAAAGCACTATTTTACTCAAAAATACTAGCATGCTATTGAAAGCAAATTCCAACTTGAGTACCGCAATAACATGTGCCATTTTTGAAAATGCAACGCTCCGATTTTATTCACATGAACTGTCAATAACATCACTTAGAGTTTGGCACCAATAGGGTTATACATTATTTTATACCAATATATTTGTAAATGTGAAAAACAATTCTGTGGTCTGTGAATAACAGCTTAAGTCAATATATGATCACAAGGCAAAGCAACATAAGTTTTGTGTATAAGCACGTGACTTATACTGTTTCGGATTGTGATCGTAGATCGACTTAGGCTATTATTGCTTGTTGCCACAGAATCTTTTATATGTAGGTTAAAGAAAGCAAAAGCTAGCCAACAGTTCTGAATGTTGCTAAATGAAATTGAAAAAGTACCTTAGATAGCAAATGGTACGCCAGTGATCGTATAATTTCAATTAAATAATAAATAAAAGTAACAAATTGCAAAAATTTGTTGAAGCTTGAATTTTTTCACAAATTTACAGAAATTTTGCTCATTTTATTTTACATCTGACAACGCTCAATTGTAGCTCACTGACAGTTCATCGTAATAACGTAACTTAGCTAACGCAATCACGAAGTAATTAACAAAATGCTGATATTAAATCCAAGTGATGCGCTTCGTTTACGTTGCGTTCCATCACCTTGACTTACAAAATATGTAATACATAAGTATGACGCTCTCGCTGGTGATCGTATTAATGCGCGTTCTCATGGAGAGACCACAGTGATATTCTGTAGACCAATTTTTTAGTTGTATATATGCGTAGGCCCTAAGTCTTTTTTGAAAAACAGCGCTGTAAGGAAACAATTTTAATAATAGCATATTGATTATCAAAATTTTTGAAATCTTTTCTGAAAAATCTGATTGCAGCAAAAATATTTTATTAAAAAACTGCACCAGTAAAATAAAAAGTCTTGAATTTAAATTACATTTTTTTTTTGAATTATAACTGAATACTTGAAGACGTTAGACCATAATCGATATGTATTAAAGGACATTTCAAACATCCAGTTAATACATACTATTCGAAAATCGCTGAGGCTATTATTCTTAAGGCTTTGATTTTACTGCTGCCAAGTTCAAGCTTTGCTAGCAGCCTTATTGTCCGAATAGACTACTACATTTCTGTTACCAGAACAAATATTTTCTACTGAGCAGCAGGGTACTAAAATGGTAAACACTTCTGCATAGAAAAACCTCGTTAGCTGAATGAGGCTATCGAGAGGATTGATATATTTTGGGGTTTTATAAATTAAGCCCTATCGATGAAAAATGAGTTTAAAACGCCTTATTCCTAACTTTATATAGTTTTTTTTTTTTTTACCGTGATCGTTGGAAATTAAAAAAGTTGATTTGATTTAGTGAGTTAGATTGCACTACATGGAGATAGTTAGTTAGTTCAACAGGACATTCAGAGCGCCTGTGGATCAGAACCTAAATTATGTCTGCACTGCTATTAAAGTATGCTTCGCACTCTCGCTAGTTTTGCTTGGTTGTAGCCAGAACTTAATAATATAAAACAGGAGAATTCAATGGACCATACAGTCTACATTATCTCACGTTGTACACTCGTTACCTTAAACCATCTCAACTCAGTTTGATATTTTCTTTGGCAAACTTTCACATACATATGTAAGTATTCAGATCCAACAAAGACCATTTCAAGAACTCGCTCATTTCATTCTTATTGTAATCACTTAAGAACGAAGTTGTTGCAGACTTAAGACTTACACTTAAAACCAACGCATTAAATCTCGTAACAACGAGTTTACTGTTACACACAACTTGACAGCCGCCATATAAGCCATGTTTTCCATTTCCGTTGATCTCACTAACACCAAACCAGCAGTAAGCAATAGCACCCAAAGATACCAGACCGTTGAAATAAAAAAAAAGTCAAAACAACAAAAAGAATAGAAGATGAGTGTGCCAGGATAGTAGAGACACAAATATGGGAGTTGTCCCTGGCACTCGTAACATGCACTCGCTTACGTTGCGCTACGGTCTCGGTTGTCGATGATAGGGAAAGCATTCGAAAAACAGAATAAAAATAAAAAAAAAAAAAAATGGTAACGAAAAAAAAAATAAAGCCAAAACGAAATATAGCTGCAGCGGTGAAAGCAATTTTTGTTGTTTCTGCTGTTATTGTTATTGTTATTATTGCAATAGCTGATGTTGTTGTTCTCACTGTTGCTGCCACACTGACTGCAAATATTGCTGCGAAATTCTCAGTACACAATGAAATTCATTGCAATATAGTTTGGTATTATATTGTGTGATATATATCCTTGTTGTTGTTTGTATCATTGTATAGTATAGTACCATAACTGGCAAGCCAAGGTTATTGTACTCGCTCTAAATATTTGGTTGTTGGTTCAGTCTGACTCAGTCCCTTAGTTATTGCAGCAGCAGTGCCCTTTTTAATACAAAATGTATTGCTGTTTTTCAACACCCCCACTTAAAATGATTGCATATGTATTGTGTTGTCGTCAATGCCATGAGAGCGAGTGACAAAGTGTGAGCGCCAATTTTCAAAAAGAGCACAAGGAAAATCCGCATATTAAAATCAAACTTTGTCTGCTGGCACTGTATGGCAGTGTGCACACATACATATGTACTTATGCCATTGCAAAAATACTACACATACAGTCATATTTAATACATAGCTGTAGCTGCAATATTGCACGTTCGTCGGTTGTCATGGCAACTGCGAGTATGTTGCCATGTCTAAAAAGGGAGGTAAGTGGAGTGTGTTTAATTTTCCCCACCCAAAAGCAAACCAAAAAAATATAAGGAGTTGCTGATTGCAGCTAATTTTGCAGTTTCACAGAGCTACTCAACCGTTAATTCGAAAGAAAATATATGGTTTAACTTTAGTCAGCACTTTTGGAGTTTAAGGCGTAGCTGCGTAGAAATCATTTCTTTGGGAACTGAATTTTCAAAAATTTAAATTCTTAAGAATTGGCAAAAGAAATTGATTCAAGGAATTGCAAAAATAAGAAATGCAAAAGGAGCCTTCCTTTCGAAAAAACCAAAAAATTGTTTCCACGATACGATGGGAAAATGTCAAAAATGAGTTTGGGCACTTCAAAAGACTAAATGCAGTATAAAATCATCATGACAAGACATTTCAAACGTGTGCTGACGCAGTCTCAAAAGTACTACTATATAATTTAAATTATGTGTATAAAAAACATTAAAATAAATATGAAAGAAACATCATATTTTTAGATAGCTAAATATTTCTTTAAAGTTTCTGCCATTCTGCTTTCGCTTGACAATAATGCATAGGGTATTCTGTATTTTTTGATTCATGGCAAGTTTACGATGCGACTGCTCGTCTACAATTTCATCAGAAAAAACGACACCGTCGCAACCAAATATATTTATTATGTGAAATATAGATAGCTACAGCTAATGCTGTAGAACTTGATCAAATCTTATCAAAAAGAGGTCACTTGGCCAGGTTATTGATATGTTTTACTCTTACATTTGAGCAAATGGCCATAAATGCTTTTGTTGTCCATCAATAAAAACTATCATCAGAAACAGAGATTATCTCACGTCTTTGCTAAAATGTCCCCCGGACTAGTTTATTCAAATACTAAATAAAGAAAGTTATTTATGTACTGGAATATACATATGTAGTTTTTATTGTCTTACAAAAACGGCTTTGATGTTTTTATTTATTCATTTTTTGTAGACTTACATGAGATATTGTTTAAATATGAACCTTTAAAGTTTGTTTCCAATGTTTCTAAAATCGATCAATAGAAGACACAACATTTGCGGTTTTAAGCTTTTCTTAAATTACTTAACTTCATTGCCTAAGATAAAAACCATACTTGTTCTTACGTCTATTGTTTTGATACTGTATGACACGGGAGACTGTCAGTGTTAGTAACAAAATCTATTTTTTTTTTAGTAGAACACATTTGTTTGTAAAACTTTGTATATGTTCAATTTAATTAATTTTCGTAACAATAATATTATTATATAATATGTAATTTTAATTTTTTGAAATTAAATTATTATATAGTTTTGTACAAGTGAATTTATAATTAAATTAAAATAAATAAATAAAAAAATTAAATAATTCCAGTAAAAACAAAAATTATCGATGTCTGTGCTGGTTTCAAGTAAATATCTACGGAAAGCGTTTTTTGTATGTTTTCAAGTAAAATATTTAAAAAAATTTGTAACTCAATATATTATGAAAATCTTTCTGAATATCTGAGCTAAATGTTCAAGCGAGATATCTATTCCATAAAACCAGAACTGTTTTTAAAAAATGCCCTCAATTTCATTAATACACCTACTAATTCTCAGTAAGCTGTTATTTAACAACCCTGCAGTTTTTCAAATAGCAAGCTTCGCGGTCATTGCGCGACGCTCTCATTAACTCTCACTCCCCAGAGTCTTGTCATTAATCTCCCTAAGCAACCAAAAGTTTTACACCGTAATGTGTGCTGCTGAAATATACAGCGCATGCCTCAACATTCAGAGTGTCAGCACAGTTCAAATGGTAAGAAAAATAACAAAAACCATAACATTTCATGACCATGTCCCTGTCTGTTGCTGCAACACCAACACCACCACCACAAGTCTGTGCATTCTCGCCGCACAAGGCTAATGGCCTCAAAATGCCAATAAATAGTTGTGCATCATATGATGCAGAGAATAGAGATGTGTTGGGTTGCCTTCACTAACGCATTTTACTCTTTCAGGCCATCCATACCACCAACTAGCTCTCATACTCTACTACCTTACCCAATTCTCAGTACCCACTCTTAATCTTTTGTGCAGTGCTCCTCACACTCCTATTTTTGGATCGACCTCTGATGGCAATGGCATTGTACCGCGGCGCACTCTATTCAAACTACTCATAGAACCATGGTATTTTAACCGCAGTGCAGTATTCAGGGCCATTGCCATTCGGTTACTTTTTTGCTTTACCTTTTTTGTTTTAATTTTAAATGTCCGTCCGTTCCTGTGTTTTTTTATCTCTGTGCTTGGTATTTTATTTGTTGTTGTCTGCTTTGTTTTGTTGTTTCTTTTACCATTGCTGGCTGCTGTATACCCCTCACATGGTGAAATGAAACTTACACTTTGTGAGTTCAGTTTTGGGGTACCCCATTTGGGCGCCTGCATGTGGTGACTTTTGATGAACATTTTTCATTCTACATAAATGGTCTTTTATATGACTAACCCTGATTTGCGTGCTCTATCGACCATGAATCCGTATTGGCTGCTGTTTTTGTTTCAGAGTTAATTTTCAAAATATTTTTTTTTGAGGTTTGTCATATTTGCATAAAGTTCTGTTTTTATTTTGTCATGGCCAACTCTTTAATTATTCCCATGCTGGAGAATATGCTTTATAAGCTTTGAATTCTTCTGAAATACAAACAACTGATTGCAAAACCTTGAACTTCATGCCTCAGCAATATCATCTTGCACAGTGCAGCTACGTCTTTTCGCAGAAATTACATGCCGGCTTTGTACGGCAAATGGAGTAGTTTTGGGGAAATTTGCTGGTAAGTTGGCCAATCTATCCTTAAACCTTATTCTTAATAAACCTTTTTCAAGAACGACGAACAGTTTTTCAAAAATTCGTCATAGAAAGGGACAACAACTCTGCCCAAAATGCAATTTCGATCTTTTTATCATTTTGCAGATAGGGAAATCAAATTTTTCTATTTCATACAAGCAAAATTGACTATCTACAAAAAAGTAATGAGTGAGCAACGCTAATTATTATTTTTATTATGCTTTAATCCTCTTAATTTTGCGAAATATTATCTTCGGTATATTCGGCTATGAGAGTACATTCTTACATTGGCAATTAAAATTTGTACACTTTTCATCAAAAACACAAAATTTAATTTTTTGTAGATGATCAATTTTGCTTGTAAGCCGACGATATATGTTTGTATGAATTGAGGCAGTTATTGAATAAAAGAGTCTACATGGGAAAAAATTCTCGCTCAATTAAGCTAAGTTTTCTGTGTGGTATAGAATCATTAATTTAAACTGTTCCAAGCGTGCAACGGATTTTTTTAAGCTGATTGTTGATTTTTAATAAGCCCATGCTGGAGGATATAATTTGTAGGGCAAGAAGAAACACGAAAAGCACAATAACTTACAAATTGGTTCAGCTACTAGGTTGTGAAGATAGTCAATTATGACAAAACCAGGTGCATGCCTGTTAGTCCAGGAATAAACGTAAGCACGAGATGGTATATGAAGAAAAAGATACAGCTAAAAAATTTATTAGCTGTGTAATCGTATAGATGGAGTTCAAATTATGATAGTACTACGACTGTATTGGCTCGAATACACGAAGCGAGTGGAATACAACATTAATTTTACTGCCGACAAGTTCGTATTTACATAAATGTATTTAATTTTTTGCTCTAATGGATATAGTATTCCTCAAAGTAATTTTCAAAATTTTTTCCCGAGAAATCACTACGGATGAAACTCACTAAAATGCACTCGAACTACAAGACTTCAGGAAGTTGCTACGGACTCAAATAATCAAGAATCTACATATGTAGCTTAGATCGAAAATGGGAGCTACGTTATTGAAACTTTCGTCAAAAAAATTGAGTTATATCGTACTAAAATATTAGCCCAATTGACTGTGAACCAATTTCCCATCGGCAATTTAATGATTCACTACCAAACAGGTATTGCGTCTTCAAGCTTACACTAACTTGATAATAAGCAGTTTTGCGAAAAACACCAACTCTAACACAAAGCTAACTTCAATGTTCTAGAAACAGCACAGAAATATGGATTAAAATGACGACAAGCTGCCCCAATAATGAAGCCAAAATTTCAGTAGAGAAACTACTACTGTAATGAAAAACTTGATAATGATGTTGATGACACTACATATTAATAGCAATAACGACAACAACAACAAAAGCTCAGAAAAAGACTACCTAATAAATAGCACGCGAATCGTAGACAATCAAAAGAAGATGGAGGACAAAAGCAAAGGATTGGTAAATTGCCATTTGAAGAAAAAAAGGCAGTACTCGTACCACTTAAGTGTAAACGATATAGGATGAAAGCAAAAAGCATAAACGAGTTGCAAGGTCGACGAACGCAATGCTGAACATGTTTGCAACAAAATGACTCTTACTGGGAAAAAGCAAATGAAAACGGGGAAGCAGGGAGTACACAACAACTCTTCGAGAATGCGATAATCTTATAGCTCGATGACACAATACCGCATAGCGTCAAGTTGTATGACGAGGGATTTTCACTAAGCCGACAAAATGCAGCATGCATTCCAGCAGCAATGCTTAGTCAGTCGGGCATTTTCAACCCAGTCAGTCAGTCAGTCAGTCAGTCTATTGACGAGTCATCCAATGAAACAGCACTTGTGATATGGCGTCAAGTGAAACAAATTGAGTTCTGCTGAAAGCATTTAAAGTTGCCTCGTCGTTGCTGTTTGATTCGATGTCGATTACTTTTTGCTGACTCATGTGAGAAAACTCACATACTACGTCGTCGTTGCATGCAATTCTTCGGAGTTGCCCTATCTACTTTTTGAGTACTCAAACTTCCACTTTCTTCTTATGTTTCTGCTACTGCTGTTGTGTGCATTTTCGCAGGAATTTTGTGTCCTCTCATTTTGCGTTCAGTGCTCTGGCTGCTATTTGTACTTTTGTTGGGATGGGTCATGTTGTGAACACACAATATTTACTGCAGCAGTCAGCTTGTCCCGGTCGTTAGCTTTTCTCGTCTCTGTTTTGTGTGTGCTCTTCCTCAATGCTTTCTTGAGTTTTTCTGTTTCTAGTGTTCGTTGATGCTCTTACCAAGTTATGCTTCATGTCGAACTGCAGTTGTATTTTTGTGTAAGTCCCTCATGCTGAATTTTCATCCCTATTCGAGAAGTAGAGGGGGTGGTTGATTTGCAGGAGTTTCTGTATTTTGTTGTTTGTTTCATTACGGTACAAGGGAATACTTCGAAGTTTCAAATTTCAATGTTACACTCGTGAATTGACTTCTAGGGCTTGTTAGTTCTATACTCATAAATTCATATTTACTTAGTGGTAAATGCAACTCATCTCAAACTCTATTAGACTCTGAAATCATAACGGAAATTGTTAGCAACATATCGAATAAAGCAAAAGTTAAAGAACCTGTGCGCCATTGGTCATTAATTTTTTTTTTTTTGGTTTTCTGCAAAACTTTAATGATTATAAATACTCCAATATTCATAAATTTTGAGAGTGAAAATGTTATTTTTGCTATTTCCCTCAGAATTGGGATACAATGGCTGGAACCAATTAATTTTTTTTAAATAATATTTATAGGCATGGGCAAAAGCATGACCTCAAATACAAAAATCAACGCTAAAATTAGCAGATAAAATACAAAACAAAAATACTTCAAGGCAACTCTCGTAATGCAAACAATACACACAATACTCACAATGTACTCAGTGTCCCAATGTCGATGTTAAAAACGAAGTAACAAATTATTCAAGCATATCCAGGGTGTTGTCTGCGATCCCCCAACACTGACCTCTACACCCTGAAAAACGTGGTTGCAGCGACACTGGTACTGGAGTTTTCTTTGTGTTTTTCGGTGTACGAATGTGTGTGTATTCCACATAAAATGTGAATTATTTCAGTAACCTAAGAGAAAATTATCCCCAGAATTGTTAGTGCTATGACAGTCAAAAAACGCTGTAATGTTAAGAAAATGCATGCGACTATATGACCCTCCTATAACAAAATATGAGTACGCAACTCAACCCACGTGACCTAACATCAATCTATGTATTCTTAAGCTTATCTGGTTTTTCATATCTGTGCCGAAAAGTTGTAATTATATTCATGCAAATTATATATTAACAGTCAGCAAAATAAGGGTTGTTATTATCATTATTTTTCGCAAAGCTTTAGAGGTGAATTGAGGCAGGAATATTTGTATAAGTATTAGGGCGATTAAATAAAATCATACGTCTGTTTTTGGTTTTACTGACTTAAAAGTTATGCGTAAAAATTGAGCTTCATAAACAAAAGTTACTTAGCTCACTTGGTCAAACTCAATTTTCTGAATTTTGGTGCCTGCTCATATGGAAATGTAAATTGGAAAAAATTTTGATACAAAAATCAGATTAGAGAAGCAAAACATATAGGTTTTTGGTCGTTAAGTTCATCGAATCAGGCTTTTTTTAGTTTTTTTAATTCTCGTTTCCATAGGTTTAGGTACTAAAATAGCTCTTGAGCCGCTGGTTTTTTGAGATAAATGCGGTCAAATGAGTCAAAAACATGGACTTTGACCGTTTTCGTGCATCTGTACCAAGTATGCAAATTCGTTTGTAGCCTTTTTCAGATACATTACCTTAATGACTGTCTGCGCTTGGCAGAAATGCAAGAAATTTCTTAAAATCTTATTATAATATCAGTCTAAGAATGCTAAAGCTGTGAGCATCTCAATCGGACGGAAGACTTTTCAAAGGAATATTTGGATATTAGAGAGCTTTCTGCAAGATGAAGTCTTCAAAGCAGAGGTTAGCGATATTGAATCGGAGTCTTAAGAAGCCTTAACGTCGATATGTAACTGTTTATGAAAGAGACCAAGGAATAGTCGGAACAACGAATTCTCTTTAAATAAACCAAATGTGATATTGTCTTCCAACAAGGTCGAGCTTACAGTTTTTTGAATATTCGCAGCATATTCCATATCGTTTATCTTGACTTATCCAACTTACTGAACTACTTCAATGACGTTTTGTAGGTAATCGTCACATTTGGCGAAGAAAAATGAGTTAACATGTGTGTCATCTTCTTGGTTACATTCTATCATTTGGGAAACGAATTTTTACTCCATCTACTGTACTGACTCGGAGGTAAACGGTTGGTCTTAAGTGATAAGGTGAACAAACCTATTGAACTGCCAATGAAGTAGTTAAAACCCACGATGATTTAAACATCACATAATTTGGTCGAAAATCCCTTAACATGTGTAATTTCATAAATAGTTTGAAGACACTTGTCAAATGTTTTGTCAAAAAAACTTTTTCTTCATCTGATATTTTTTAACATAAATTAATAATGCGGAGTACATTGATAATTTTACTGCTTTGCCGCCATTTTGAGTTTTTCTACTGTGTATTTTTATCTTAACATCCGAACCCTTAACTTTGTGCGGTGCTTATTTTCAATATTTCCCTTATTTTCTTTGTATTCCTAGCCAAGTTCTTCTTGTGCAAATAAATTTATCCTGCAGCGTAGTTGATTTCCCTTTCTACCAATGTCTGGCATAATACATAAACTTCAATATTACGCTAAGTCTGTACTTAAGGCAAGGAATCCAATTGCAAGGGGCAACACTGGTTTATTGCCAACATGAAGTTTGCGCTGCTGCTCCAGATGTGCAGTACACACAGAAGTTTGGTACAGTTTACCAATGCCAGTGCGATGTGAAATTGGTAACCAGAAACGCTTTCGCCGTTTAGTGTTGCGCATTGGTGTTCCACTACCATGGTACCACAGTCACTGACAAACGACAAAACCGGCAGTACTGGCAGCAACAACAGCAACGACGACGAGGAAACATGACGATCACGACGACAGGAGAAATACTTTTTCCCCCTTTTTCGGGGCTGCTTGTTTTTTAGCCTCTTTTGTATTTTGCTCGTACACTTGGCTTTGTATTCTGGAAAAATTCACATTGAATTATTTGTACACGGCGACCAAATTGCATAGAATACCACAATATGAATGTGAAGGGCATGGTATGGTTGAGTTTGGTACGAGAAGTTAAAGGACTTTTCTGGAATCCAGTATGGAGCAGAAAGTGTTGAGCTGTTTGTGTAGTTTTTATGCACAACAAGCCCATTGCTTACGAAATGCAAAATGAGGTTAAGAAAATTTACCTTGCATAGATGTTTTTAAAATCTTACAGGGTTTGCTTCATAACTCCACTTGAAAACCCATGTACAGAACCGAACAGGTAAAGAAAATCAGTTCAGAACTTTATGCCATGGAGTGACCACTTACTTCCACTATACTGCCCTTATGGCATAGGATAGTTAAAGAAATTACGCGTCTAATACACTACTCCATATGCTGGTATATTAGTTCAAACATATAAAAAATCTACTCTATATCTATTTCAGACGTATATTAAGAATATGACATCAACAAAACATCAATTTTCTCGAAACTCACTTCTAATGAGATATCGCTTTTGTGCTTATGAGACCAGTATATGTCATGCAGAAAGGCCAAATTTTGTATTTAAATTTTTGGACAAAAAGCAAATACTGAAGCAAATTTTTGCTTGTAGGCGTAAATTAAAGAAGACAAGTGCTGAAGACAGACAACGTTCTGACAATTTTTTTTATATTTTGGACTAGCCTATATTTGAAATCGTCCCTTCGTGCATTTGCCCGGTGTGCCGGGTCTGCCAGCTATAATCGACTTTCAGTACAAGCCAGATACGTTTTATTTGTCCTGTTTTGCACAACACTGTCAGACGCCATTGCGATATGTACGAACCGCAATCCAATGCACGAACGGATGAACGACCAGATACGAACGGATCAATGACCTGCATTTTACTGAGACACTTTTCAATCGATATTTTTGCAGAGCCGGGGAAGTAGTGCAACGCTGACTGCTGCATTGTGTGTGCACAGCTACAAGGTGGAATACGACAAAAAAGGAGTTGGAAAATGCAAAAAGCAGGAAAACAAAAATAAACAAAAGCAGGGACGCCAACATGGCGGCCAAGGTTTCCTGTAGGTGTGAGTTTACTAGCCCGTTGTTGTTGTTATTGTTTTTTGTTCTACCGTCTCTGTCAAAAGGATGAAATTGAAGTTCGTTGCTTTTGGCTGAACTGCTTTTTTGTATGAAACGCGTAGAAAAGAAGCAGAAAAATATCTTTTGAGTGAATTTCTATACAAAGAGGGCAGCAGTGCTCCGGAACTTTCTTTTGCCATTGAAAGCATAGTTTTAGAAATGTGAGTTATTTCTGCTTTCTTTTAATTTATAATTTCTTGTTGCTTCGAGCATTGTAATTTTTTCTGTAATTCTGAAGTAACGCCCTTTTTTGATTTTACCACAAATTTCAGCTTTTTCGCTATTGCTAGGTGCGATATGGTGCAGCTGTCTGACAACGGCCATCTTGTTTCGAAGCATTTGAGTTAAGAAGTATTTTATATAATTTCTGATTTTAATTTTAATATAAGGACTTAGTTCATTAATATGATTTTGAGCATAGATGCGCAAAACTTTGGAACCATAAATTCGATGTCCATTGCAAAAACAAATTCTGCAATAAACCAAATGACAATTCCGAGAATCAAGCAAGAACAACATGAGTGTAGAAGTAAAAGTACACTGATCAAACGAAATGAGAGAAGCAGTCCTCAAAGTGCGCATTGTTGTTTCCCTGTTCGCTCGCTTTGGTTCGCTTTAATAATACAAATCCCGTGCATAGCGCATATAATAAAAAAAAAAATCCAACGATAATCTTTTGATTCAATTGTGCAATCCGCAAACATGGAACTAAAAGAAAAATATTTCAGTATATTTTATGTTCAAAATATTTGCAAATAAACATGAAGCAGCAAGAATTGCAACCTATTTGATATATTTTTTGTTTTCGAACTCAAAGTTCTAAAAGGATGATGCTTAATTTGAGATCAACAAAATTTGCTAACACACCACAGAAGCTATCTAATAAAAATTGAGTTTTTTTTTAAAGAATTTTATATTATGGTAACGAAAAAATATCTTTAGAAGGGGTTCATAAGCCACGTGGTCTTATTTTGCTGCCTTTTGACTTTTTTTTCACCCCCTTTGATGCTACGTGGTTTTTTTCCTATTTGTTAACTTAGAAGTTAAACGATAAATCGAAGCGGTAATCGATTTGTGGATCTTAATTTTTTTTAGGAAAAATTTGTTTTCCAAAAAAATATTGTTCAGCAAAATACTCCCAAATAGACCATACACTTTTCTTAAAAAACTCTAAGCATGTCAAATTTGCAACTGACTTCAGAAAGTTTCACTCAGCAATAATTAAAGATAATGTGTATACCTTTGTCTATTTTTCCTACAACTTAAAGTTGTCAAATTCAGCTTGGAATGAATAGCTCTTAAATTTATTTTGTTAACTGCGCAATTTAAATTAAAAAACCGAAAACTTCCCCACGGTTCAAATAGTAAAAATCGCAAATGTCTTAAAAAGAGAGCTAAAATCAAACATAACAAATCTAAAATTCCATATAAAGTGGGATCTAAAAATATAGTCTGCACTATGTATTAATTTCTACCCTTGTCCAAGAACTGATACGTTACCTGCTCCACCCTTTTCTTCAAAATGTTTGTCTGAATTACATTTTAAAGAAAAAATAAATAAATACGTGCAAAAAATTGTTTATGTCTGGCTTAAGTTCCCCGTAGTTTTGTGTCGCTCCTTCCAAATTCGTCTGAATAGTCATATATTACATTACATGCATGCATACCCTTGCTCAATTTTTATTATTAATTCCCTTATTTATTTGTTTTCTTTACTTTTTGTTTCATTGAAAATTTGGCAATATTATTGTACTTTTAGCACAGTCAGACAATTTTATATTACCTACATATTTTTTGGAGTATGTACAAGTAGTACTGATTTCAACCCTTAAAATATCGTGGATAGAACGTATATGATGGTTCCATTTCCTTATCTGTCTGGCTTGTGTGTATCGTCGTCGTCCACTTGCTTTCATCGCATGTCCTTGCAAATAAGTACTTGCTGATTAGAGTCAAGTCTGAATGTAGTTTCTTAGTGCAAGTGGAGTAAAAGGTGTAGAAAACACCCTTAATATTTTCTAGAGTAAATTTAACGCATATATCAATGTCTGATGACTTTCTCATAAAACGACAGAGAAAGTTAAATTTTAATTAAAATAATAAAACTAAAATAACCATAAAATGCGAGGTGAAGGGACTTTAACTAAAATATTAAAAATATTGAGTAAAAAGTTAAGTAAAAATGTGGATATTACTTCATAAGAAATGGTAAGAAAATTTATTCCAAATATCATCTTGGCTTTTGTGCAATATTTTGGAGATATGTAAGTTGAGGAATTAATAATTTATTTAAGTGCTATGTTATGCAGATATTCTGAAGCTGTCACATTCAAGGTAAGATCGAAGAGGTGAGTGGAAATAAAAAAAAAATCGATAAATATCTTCCCATCGTTTAAATTACACAGTTGTTAAGAATTAAAATTTGGGAAACTAAAGAAATATACACCTTGACATTTTTGGAATTCTTCTTAACCACGTCGAACGAAAAAATCGCAAGTAAGCAAATCATACCCAAGCCAAACAACTGCTTATTTTTTGATAAGTCTTATAATATAACTTTTACGAATTTTGGTACCGAAATCAATCATCAAATTCGATTCAACAAGAAACGTCGATGTCTTTTATCGATGCTTTCCATTTTTTATGAATGGGTCATTTTATTAAAAAATTATGAGACCATATTTATATTTAGCTAATGCTTCAAGTTCAAGTTGATAACTTTTTGAAATCATTTGCAATAACAAAAAAAAAAAAATCGAAAATCTGAATTCTGATCACATTGCCCCAAAAGGTTTAGAAAGACAAAAACAGATAAAAAAAAACCTTACTTAAGTTTGGTCATTGTTCGTGTTAAAAGTAATTGTTTGACATAATTTTTGGCTCAAAAAAAAAAATGGTTATTGCATTTAAATATACTTAACTTGAAAAAATTATTAACATCAACGCTGACGAAAAAGTCTATAAATAGAGATCTAAAATTTTGAAAAATTGCCCCTTTGAAAGTTACGCCTGATGCACTTGTTCTCCTTGCCACCCGATTGTCTTTGGTGCGGCTCTGTACATATAGCAAAAACTCACGTTATCTTTTTATTCAACGAGAACAATATGTATATGTATGTATGCATATCTGTAGGGTAAGAGCAAAGGGGATAACTTTTAGTAGCAATGACCTTCACCGCGTTGTTGTTGGTGCTTCTACGCTCAGTTACATTTTAAGCCTGAGTTAGACTTATCGCTTTTTTTGTTCATATTTTGAGCTTGCATGCTGCCTAGATATGCATGCTGAATTTATTAAGGCTCTCACTCACTTGCCAATTTTCGTGTGCGTCTCTCTCTCTTTCGTTATTTACTCATTTTTTTACAAAGAGTTAACCCTTTAGTGAATTTTGCTGTTTGTTATTAATTCATACTACCTTGTACAGTGGAGGTTTTCAATTTTCTGATGAAAGAAATATGCAATATTTTGTGAAAATATCTATTTTACTCATCTTGGAGTAAAAGTTAATTTAACTAACATTAAGTATATTAGAATTAATCCATTAATAGCTAACCCAGACACCCAACACTCAGTGTGCAAAAAAGACGACACTCTTCAAATTCTATTAACGCTCTAAAAATACCATTTAATAAACTATTTTGTTAGTTAAAACTTTAACCCATGTGCAACTTTTATAAAAACTTTTTTCAAAAATCTAGTTTCTCTCTTTCGTTAAGTCTTATGTTAAGTCTACATAAGAGAATTATTAGCTATTTAAATATCAGAAAAATTTTAAATAAAAATCAAAAACACTAAACGTTTTTTCACTATTGACATTCATCTCATATACTTAGTTATATAACAAAAAATGCACTATACAAACAAAGATTTTATTTAATTATTTAAAAGTAATATTTAATGGAAATTGATTGGATGTAGTCCGTACAATTGGAGCCTGGCCTTACCTTTTAAAAAAATTCACAAGATTGGAAATTATGCCTTTTCAAGTTTTCTTCAAAAGCTTCAAGAAAACATAGAAGATTGAATATTCGATCAAATAATTGCTTTATATAGAGTCTTATAGAGATCAGAAATCTGTTTATGTTGCTTTTCCTACAGCTGAGTAAACGGAACGATGCCATTATGGGTGAGGAAATTTTGTACTCCAGCCTTCAGTAATCTTTGTAACACACTAAAAAGATATTGATTTGATCGCGTGAGATCAAGAACAGCATTAGTCCGTGTAAGTAGCTGATTGTATCTGCAGAAAAGTAATTCATACGTTTTAAGTTCTTTGACCTTAACCATATTAACTCAGCCCATGTAACATTTTTAATTCCTAGTTTTTACAGCGTGTCCACTGTGCAAGATTATCGTCCTCTTGCATTTTCCTGTTTACTCTGACAACATTCTATTTCTGTTCTACCCTACTCATGACGAGTACATAACTTGGCATTGCACCATGAACATGAAATTCAGTATGCTGCTCCTCCATGTTGCATGGCTGAAAAGACGACTGACTGCCTGAGTTCATGACCACATAACCACTTGGCAAGCTATGAAAATGGGATTGCGCAGGCAAATGGAAGAGAAGCACAGCATAGTATTTATGTAGCGTGTATGTAAAGCTCTGCACTATCAAGAGGTAGGAAGGCAGACGAATCGGGTATGAGTTTCTGGTATCATTGACCCGTCGCTGTTCCTGCGTGTAACTGAAAATGCAATTCGCATGCGAAATGGGGAGCGATATTAGCGATTTCGTTGTATTGTATTGCGTTCATGTTGAGTTTGTTGGGATTGGGATTGCAGTTTTCATGCTCTCGTTTCTCTAGTGAATACTGGGTGGATCAGAAGTGGGGAGTTGAGAGTGTTGGAATTGGGCTCTTGGCGGGAATGTTAAGGACGCCATGTTGTATTTTTGTTATCGTTTACTTTTTTGCATTTTATTACAGGTTATTATAGGTTAGTCTGTTATTGTTCTACCGAAGTGAAACGAGTTATGAACAGCAATAGCAACCACGATGACTATGATGATGATGATGACGTTGATGATGATAACTCTAGCACTACTTATGCTGTGAATACTTGTGCTACATGAAACGAAGTAAATATTGTACAATGAAAATGGAAATGAAAACCTCATTGTCAATTTATAATGACATTGGCAATGGAAAGAGAAGAACTCATAGTCCATGAAAAATATTGAATACAAAATGTTTGTCGAGTTGGAAAATTGAAATGTGTACATATGTATGTTATGATAGTGTATGCAAGTATATGAAATTGCTAAAAGTATCCTACAGAGCATTGTAGGATTTGCAGGGTTGTCAATGAAACATATGTACATAAGTCATAAGAACGATGTAGTTGAAAGAAATCGCTCAAAAAATTCAGAAAATCGTCCAAAAACAAAAAAATTATTTTAGTAAATTGCAATTAGTTTTTTACCTCGAAACCCAGCTATACTTAATGGATTTCAATGATGAATTTTTTTTTTTATTTCCTACATTGATATAAAAAAATTAACCTATCAAAATTTTCGCCAATACGGGAATTACAATTTTGGTTCAAATATTGTGATTCTCATTATTTTCATTTATAACATATTTAATATATTAAATAGCTTCATAGCTTGTCGGAAAGTTAATAAAATGGACAATTGTAGTTAATGCAAAAATTCAATATTTCAATACGTGCGAGTGACGCAATCAACAGAAAATTATTGATGCTGAAAAAAAATTATCAACCTCATTAGTTTAAAAAAAAAAAATTTATTCAATTAAAGCATTCTCAATTTTATTTTATTAATAAACATTTATTCTATCACAAATAAAAATATGGATATGTAAGTACAATGGCTATGGAACCATTTGAAAAAAGTTATTTTGGGATTAATTGTCGGTTAATCATTACTCTCTTCTAGCTCCTTTGAGATCAAATTCATAATTTGTGAACGCAGCGGGAACTTACGATGTCGCGTCACATGACGCAAAGCCGGTAGAATACTCATTACAAAGTGATAATCTTCATCCTGCAATTCGCTGGCATCCTGTGGAGCATCATCCGGACGTTGGTTTCTAAAACTGTGCTTACAGTCAATTTCTGTCGGTGTATCTTTAGTAGAGTGTCGACGCCTGCGTTTAGTACCGGTAGAATTTCCACTAGTTGTGACACATGCTTCGGAGTCATTATGACTTGGAGCTGATGCAGCTGTAGTAGTACATGTGGATGACTGCGGAACAGCTAAAAGTTCTTGTCGTTGAGCTGTTGTTGAAGGACGTGGAATTGCATCTTGATTAGCAGTTGAATCATTTGAATCCGAATCAATTTCTATTTTGAAAATATCTTGCGTAGGCACGTTATCAACAACGATGTTATCATCATCGAAATTTTGTCCTTCGGAGGAATCACAACTTTGTTGCGGACTCACTTGCCGATGGATGACTTGTAGATTTTTGTTAAGTTGCGTTTGTTCCTCATTTTTTAGTGATTGGTGTTGTGTTTGTTGTAGCTTCCATTCAGTATTTAATTGAATTGGATGAAAAGTTGCTACCGGAGCTGCTGTAATGTTGGGTGCTTTATTGCTGCACAAGGAAATCATGCTTCTCGAAAACGCACAAGAAGCAAATTTGTCACATGTCATATCCTCATATTCTGATTCAGTTTCAGAATTGCCACCATCACCAAAAGATGAACCTTTAATGCGTACATTGCTGCGTATAAAGTTCATGTCATCGAAAAATCGCCATTTCGAACGTATATTTTTGCTGAGTGTACGCTTGAGATCACGTCGATATTGATCGCGTAGATTCTCCCAGGTGCGACGGAGTTTGTCAGCTACAAGAGACATAAAAGAAAAATCGACAAAGCTATGTTAACAATTTTGCGCTAGGACATTTACTGAAAAAAGTGCAATAGCAGCCCATGGTTCTTAAATAGCATTAAAGTTTCACTTTTCTTAGAGAACACTGAAGTTTGATTCAAATTACTTAGATACCTTGTACTTTAAGTTTACAGCCTTCTTAATTTTTAAAAAATAAGAAATAAAGAAATTATCAGGAAGTATCACTGCTGCTTAATACAAACAGTGCTCTTTCGATATTACACCAATATTTTCCCATTATTAGAGCTTAAGAGGGAAAGTGATGATTTTTCGCTTCAGAACTT
The DNA here is from genome assembly GCA_949775025.1 of Tricholauxania praeusta. Taxonomy (NCBI): domain Eukaryota; kingdom Metazoa; phylum Arthropoda; class Insecta; order Diptera; family Lauxaniidae; genus Tricholauxania; species Tricholauxania praeusta. The sequence continues at coordinate 52,178,872 of OX459028.1, read as the reverse complement.
TAAAAGCTTTCGCTTCCTTCTTATCTATTACGTCGAGTTTTTTAATAATGTTTAAAAAGTGCCAAAAAAATATACGTTTTATTATAATCTTTGACTCCATTTTTTCTAAAATTATGACTTGAAGGAAAAGTTTCAGATTCGTAATCTACAGAAAACATCTTATCATAATCACCTGCATATTTTCTTTAAGCAAAAATCAACTAACTTTGTTTGCTTTTTTCGACACATCACAATTTACTCCTATATTTTTTACTGAGCTTTTAATTTTTTTGCACTAAAAGTACTGAAAAAAATAAAAATAGATTAATTTTGTCCACCAGTGTCATTGTTTTGATTTTGTCTAACATTAGGGTTGTCATAGTACTGATTTTTTGAAATTTTCTTTAAAAACACTGATTTTTTTTTTTTATTTTTGAAATCTGTATGCAAATGTAGGTTTTTACCAATTTTTACGGTTTTTTGGTTTTTATTGAATTACTAAATAATTTTTCCATTTAATACTAAAATTCGGAGCAAGATTCAAACTTTGCGTGGATAATTTTCTGAAAAAGTATTAAACTTATCTTACAGTGTTAATTTGTTTTTTCTTTAATAAATGAAAACAGCGAATTGAAAGATTTCGTAATATTAAAAATATCTTATTTTTGTGCGGTTTTGGTATCTAAAGAGTTATGGCCTTTTTTTTTTTTTGAGTAAAAAAAATTGAAGAGTTGAATCTGACAACCCTATCTGACATAGAAGCTGCTAGTGGTCGTAGATGCGGTGTTAACTATCAACTGTTGGAAAAGTCGGACGGCAACTTAAACTTCATTCACTACAAAGCGACAGCCTGCGTTGTGTACAGTTGTGCGCAAGTGAAAAAAATTGTATGTATGTGGCAAAAATTGTAGTGTAAATAAAGTATGCACTAGAGATGTGAAAAATTGGTTTTTGTATGGAAATTGATTTTTTTCATGTAAATATGTGTAGTTTTGAATGGTATTGAAGAAAGTGGACATCTCTCCAGGTTTATCGAAAATAAATATTCATAAGTATGTTTGGCGCAAAGTCCGCGTTATACAGAGGCATTTACTTATAGCTAGCCATCGGAAATTATGTTAATTACAAAGTATACATACATATGTTACATATCGGTCATTCCTTACATACATATCTGCAGATTTTGTTTTTTTTTTTTGACAATTTTGAACTAAATAAAACTGCTTTAATTTTATAAAAAATATATTAAACTTTAAATACAAATTTTTAAACATTAATTTTTGTATTTATAAAAATGTTTCTCAAAATAATTCCTAACATAGCTTTGGAAAATATGAATTTCTTATTGAAGACACCAGTCCAGAGTTGACAAGTGGCCGGAAATGACCCGGGCAAGCCCGGAATTTCATGTCAAGGCCCTAGCTTTGGTTAGAATTGAAATTTTTTTTAAATAACCAGGAAATGGAGAGTTTTTATAACTTAAAGTGCTTTAATTTTTTTGTAACGAGCAAAACAAAAAAATGTCATAAGGTTTTCCCAATAATTAAACTTTTTAATATTGCAAAATATAATATGTGTTGAAAAAACAGCAGACTTACGCTTTTTACATTAAATTATCTTTATCTTAAATTTGACATTCTACTGCAGAAGATTATTGCATTTAATATTTTGCTCAAACAATTATTTGTAATAAGGAAATTGTGGTATATTACGTAGCACATAATATCAAAGAAAATAAGTAGATTTTACGGTCCAGAAGGATCTTGGAACTGAGCAAGAACATCTAATCAAAATGTGTAGGTTCGATCTGATTTCTAAGGTATAGGCATCGGAATTCGCGCATATATTTGAGCAGAGGTAACATAACTAGCGAATCTAGATTTGCACTTGCTATGCTGCCGTACTAAGCGAAAAAGAGGTATCTCAAAAAAAAAATATCCGAGATTCTTATGGCGTCGTATAGCTTAAGAAATTACGCGTCTAATGAAACACTCCAAATGTCGGCATCTTAGTTCAATCATATAAAAAATCTACTAAGAAAATTTCCTCCATCTCAATTTTACAGGTATTTCAACAAATTGACATAGACAAAACATCAATTATCTCGAAATTAATTTTTTTGAGATAAGTCTTTTTTGCTTAGTACGGCAGATAGGATACTAAAACTGAGCCGAAAACCAGGGCCGGATTAAGAAATGTACCGTTTTTAGGCAGTTGCAAAAATTGGGAATAAATTTTTTTTGTTTTATTTTGATGAGCGAAAAAAAAATCCTCGTTGCTGAACGAAAAACACCTAGCAAAATGAAAAGTACATTGCAAAAGTTTTTTAATCAATAAAATGCAAACATTTTTTCAAAGTTTCCGCTAATATTTGCCGCCCTAGGCACGTGCCTACTCTGCTTGTAAGGTTAAATTACCTATCGACTGATACCTGTATTATTTTAAGCGTTTAAGAATTTTCTAACTTAGTGGGATTTTTCGGAATATTTCTTGCTTCTAATTTATTTTGCTTTCTAATCTCAGCTTTATTTTTATTTAATGCAAATGAATTTTATAGTTTATTCTATTATTTTATAAATTCAGCTTTATTTTTATTTAAATGAATTTTATAGTTTATTAAACTACCTATCTATCAACTGATATCCATATTTTTTGTTTTTGGCACTAAACAATTTTAAACTTAAGAACATTTTAGACAGCTTTTTTCGAAGAGAGCTGTCTGTTTCTCTCATTTTTACGCTCTCACTTAACTAAGTTTTAGCGTAAAATGCAATATAAGAGCTAGGCGATTTGAGGCAATAAAGTGTGACTAAAGTTAACTATATAAAAATAAACAAACACGCAGAAGTAAAAGAGCTATAAAATTATTCACATACACAAATATTGACATATTCACAATACAACCGCATCTCTAGTTCGACCCTCAAAAGTACCCGTTGTCTCTTATCAAAATAAAGACAGCGGTTGACTCAAAATATATTAATCTCATTTACGAATATTCCTACATACATATGTATGCTTCAGAATTTTATTGAAAATTAATGCTTATCTATACCACTGTTATGCACATGTGTATGTATGTACTTACTCGATACGCCCAACTGTTCCGATAACTCCAACCACTTTTGTATTTTCGTTGTACGTTGATTGAAGTCTGCCGATTTTTTATCCCATAAAATGGGATTTGCGCGCACCAGTTCTATTAGCCGTGATCTATAGTAATTACGTTCGATATGCCGCTGTTCATGTGACATTATCAAATCCAAGTCTGCCATATATGTTACAAAAACCGAAAAGAAATATCAGGAAAACTTTTATTGTCTCGTAGGTATTACGCAACTCCACTTAACACCATCGAAATCGCTCTAATCAACGTGGCTGTTCATTAGCAACTATATTGTCGGCCGACGCAACTTGTCTGAACGGCGTACGTAGTACGACCAAAAGATACAACTACAAATGATGGCATGGGTATTTTTCGACCAACACATACAAAAACCAGAGTAGTACCACCAATATTCGACTACAAACAAGTATTGTTATCTCACTTACGCTCAAGAACGGTATGCAAAATTTTGCCTGTTTTCATTTTCCCGCATTTTTTGTCGTTTACAAGTTGTTGTTTTTCTTTTTCGTTCGTTTTGTTTACCATACACACACAATGGCATACAAAATGTACACACAAATCGGTGAAACAACAACAAAATAAATACAGAATCTGTAGCAGCAGTTACTTCGTTTGCTCGCTCGGTTTACTTTCAGTTGTTGTTAGTCACGGCGTTCAAGTGTAGGAGTTGAAAAAATGATCAGCAACAAAGTTCTTATTTAATCTTCATACCACATATATCTATATTTTCATTATGAAGATCCAACACCTTTTTTTTTTCTTAGAGAGAATAAGCTTCTTGAAGTTTCGGAGATAAAACCATAGAAAGTCGCGGATTTAGCTTTACTAATCCGTTTTAAGTTGGGAACTTCTAAGTTGATAAGAAAAAATTTTGTAGGAGTTGTTACATGAAAGAAAATAAAGTTTTGAAATCTTCACATGGCCTTTGGCATATGACGACTTTTCTGAATTTTTGGCTAAATTTAAAACAAAATATGTTCATAGTTTCTATCTTCTTAACTTAATTTCACCGAAAAAAAGTCTAGAATTTTATCATTACTTTTACTTTTATTTCTTTGTTCATATTATATCATCCAGAAGTTATTATTTAATTGAGTAGAAAAATCCTTTCTTTCTAAGGTTTATAGAATATAACATATAGGATCCAATACTTAATGGATTTTTCTCTGCATCAGTAGTGAGTGCCCAAAATTCTCATCAATATATCCCCGATTCTCGTATTTTCTGTTGCAGCAATCGTGTCCACGATGACTTAGGAACTCTTCGGATGGCCCGTTTCCTAAAGGCAGGCACTGGATGCTCAGAAATAGTAAAATGAAATTGGCGTCTGTGCTATAAATGCACGAAAATGTTAAAATCGGCGTTTCTGACACAGTTTACTTTATTTATATCAATCATCAGTATTGAAAGTTGTATACAAAATGAAAGAAAAAATTTTTAAAAATATGCATTCGTTGCTTGAAGTAAATTCTTATTTGTATAAAAAAAACGTCATGACTCAAGAGAAACAAATCATAGGATTTAAAGTTTTACTATCGAAAAAAAAAAATAAAATAATGTTGCAAAACTTAGCTCCTCCGTTTGACCGCCGTGGAGTATGATAACAAAATTGACTAGGCCAGCAACAACTACCGGTTTACTTGTCTGTCGTTTGTCGTATGGGCATATTGCAGTGTTGCCAAAACTTATAGCTAAATTTATTTTCATCAAAGCCTCAATATTGCCGATAAATTTTTTACAGTGTTAAGGTAGATATGTAGGCACGATTACGATTTCCGTGGCGCCGCGATTTTACGATGTTTTTTAATAGAACCTCTCAAAATAAATCGAAAATGTTTAATGAAAAAATCGATATTTCTTTTGGTTTTTAAAACATCCAATCTTAGAAATTTGATTTTGATATTACCATTTGAATTACGATATCTGTGGCGTCATAATCTGACGATGGCTTCCGATGGAACACGTCAAAATAAAGCGAAAATATCTATAATATATCCAATACCTACTTTAATAGTCACAGTGCTTTTAAGTACGTTAGAGTAAGGGTAAGTGGGCGGAACGGAAATATTAATTCTAATGGTACTATCAAAATCAAATTTTTAAGTATCGATATCTCGAAAACCAAACGAGAAATCGATTTTTTTATCTAACATTGCCAGATCAAGTGCCACGGATATCGTAATCTCCCCGATATTTACATATGCAAACATTTAGGAGGAACATTTTAAATTAATGAACATAAACAAAAAATAAATAAGGGCTCATATAAGCAATCTGGGAATCCCTCTTTTTTCAAATATAGCAGAAATTGTAAAAAACAGATTTATTTTAAGTCAAAAGAGAAATTGCTATTTTTCATTGCATAAACGAATTTTGAACAAAATCCCTTTATAATTTTTGTTTCAATTAAATTCAGATTGCAGCGTTTAAATCAATTTAAGTATAAATTGGCGATTTGTTTAAAAAAAGTTCATAGTAAGTGAAGTTTTTATAACCTAAAGGAAAACTGCTTTGTTCCCGCGTTTCGTGAAATATTTGTCTGTCGATCAACTAAATATTATAAAATTATTATTTTCTCGTTGTTACTCAAATTGAAAACGTCGATACTCGCTCTCGACCACTTTTTAGTAAACTGGAGTAAAAGATGATTTTTTTCTGGGCGTACGATTTCTTTCTTGGTCATATGGTAACCCTACTTATTACATATCTCTCGCTTGTAGTTAAACTAATAATTAGATTCTAATTTTACCTGTATCACTTATTCTATGTTCAACAACAATTTTTTTTTTGCAATTACTCACTCTCTTCTCTGTTTTGTTTGTCGTTTCGTATTCTGTCGTCATACACAAGACATTGATGTCGATGCTAAAGATCAATATGGGGGAGTTTTGACCACTATGGTAAACCGGGGCACATTCGGCTATGCCGTTTTCACTAAGAATGTCGATGCTTATGCTCATGGTTTATAATTTGAATGCAGCCTTAAGCGATAACCAGAGATGTGTTGTAGTTTGACACTTCTAGTTAGTTGGGGAAAAAAGTTGCTAGTGATTGAATGTATTTTTGATCGTTGCTGTAATTTTACACTTCTGGTAAGTATGCAATTTTTTTGTGAAGTTTTGTCTATTTAAAAGTAAAATTTTGTGACAAGTGCTATTGAACATTCAATTTAAAGTTGAGCAATTCAAACCTGCTCCAATTTCATAAATTTTACTAAAATATATTGAATAAGATTATTAGCGACATTGGATCACATTCGGCATTTGTGGAGGGGCACATTCCCTTAAGTTTGTCGATCGGAAGCAAGCTATCAACATAAGCTGTTTTTGTTTATTTTAGGCTTTGATATGGTTCGCAGCTAAAACACCAAACTTTCATGTAGTGTTTCAAATTTTTAAATACTTCTGTTGATTTTGTTAATATGAAGGTTTACATTTTTGCTGCCGAATGTGCCCCGGTTTACCATAACTAACGTAGATATACGACTTTTGAGTACACTGTGAAATAGTTCAGTTGAAAGAAGTCATAGTTCAGTTAGTAAAGAAAAAATGTTGCAGTCATGCATATTTTAAATTATGCTTTTATTTATAGTTAAAAATCTTCTGACACATAAATAATTTATTTGTATTTAACAACAAAATGAAAAACAAAAACAAAAATAACGCTCAAAAAAATAAAATAAAGATATTACACGTATGTATACAAAACAGTTGGTTGGTCAAAATTTTGGGTAATTTGTTTGATTAATATAATTTTTTGGTCAGAATACTTTCAACTTCGGTTAATTGTTCATTATTTTAATGAGTAAATTTTTCATTTAGACTTTCCGTAGGTATTTGAGAAAATACATAATACTGGTTTTGAATTTTTCTTTGTGATTTCTCAAAACTCACAAAATAAAAATTATAAAAATAAAATGTCCTAAAAAATTTTTCAGAAGAAAAACACTTAAAATTTGATTTCTTTTTCAGAGGTGTATCTTGAACATTTTTCGCCCAGGGTGAAGAGCAATAAGCATCCCCTTTTATTGGAAAAAAATTTCATAAAAAAAAAATAAAAATGTCCTAAGAAAATACATGTCTCATTAAACATTCAATTGTTATCACACTAAAATCTAACAAAATTTTCAAGTTGAGATCAATGCAAAATTTTAATTTAATATTATTTCCAAGTTTTAATGAATACCGAAGACCATTTAGCCACCCCCTAGTTTAGCGTCCGGGCGGCTGTCCCCTTCGTTCCCCTCTTGTTCCATCCCTGTAAATTTATAGACAGTACCATGAAACTTTGATGCCTAAAGACAAAGGAATGTTGGTTTTTTCTTCAATTTGAACAACACTTTTTTGTGCCAACTTGTTTTCTTCCCAACATCAAAAATGGTCCTGCAATCTGTAAACCAGGGGTCAACAAGGATTATTTCAAGAGTGCAACAGCAATTACAACAAGTGAATTTATATTTAAAAATAGCTGGTGACGAAACACAACGCAAAATGACCAACAACAAACAAAGCAATGCAAGAATTGTGCGCAGTCGCAAGCGCTACGTATTTACCAACAATGACAAGCAAAGCAACAACACGCAAGGGTTGAATTGTTTTGGTCCAGTTGCGCCTATCAACGATTCGGCGAATTACAACAATACGAAGTTGTTGTAAAAGAGTGCAAAGAGTGGAAAGAATTAAGCGCTGTCGACCCCTGCTCTAAACTACTCTCAATCTGTTCAATGTGAGAACAAAATTCTCTACTTTTCAATATGTACATTAGGGTGGGTCAAATTTTTTCGCGACAAAGCGTCTAGCAAAAACGTAATCTACGGAAAATTCTAAGAAAATTTGTCAAAGAAACCATGGATCTAAAATCAATATCGAGCCCCCGATTTTTGCCGAGAACATTTTTATATACGACATTTAAAAAAAAAACATATCATTGCTTTTGCTTTCAAATTGATGTTATGATTAAATTGTGCAGTTGGAAATTATCATGTATTGCGGTGTTAACATTTTTTCGCCATTGTAACTTTTAAAAGCATTTCTCGGAGATGGACATATGCCATATCAAAACTATATTGCTTTCGGCTTACCAAGTGTTTTGAGCGAACTCAATTTGCCAAGTGGTCGCGATATTTTAAGATACTATTTTTTTTTTTTTTTTTTTAGTGAGCGTTCCAGAAATGAAAGCAAGATGTCCTCGTATTCATTTTTCACTCCGCAAGTAGCGGATAAATTAATTGAAATTTGGAAGAAATTAAATATTGTTGTAATTAATAAGAAAAGTTTTACGAAAAAACTAACAAAATTGCTTAATATATCAGGGACGTGAACCAGGTGGAAAATTTGGTCGGTTCGGATCTACGTTCGAACCGTTTTTTCACTTTTGGATTGGTTCGTCAAAACGGTTTCTTTTTATTTGAATCGGGTTTTCGGTTCGGTTCAACTGTTCGGGAATAAAAAAAAGACTATACACATTATTTTTATTGAGTAACAATCCAAAAGAACATCGAAATATATATGTAGACTTAATTTATGTCTTACGCTATAACTACGTAGTAAAAAATTGTTATTTAATAAAAAATTTTCTTTACAATAATTATAATTGATTATAATCAGTTGAGATTGATGAGAAGAATATCATCTAACAAGTTCTCAATATTTCCCCGCAGGTCTCCGAGAATAAATTTTAGGGTGGAAAATGCCCTCTCTACCGAAACCTGGGTTGCTGGAACACCAAAAATCATTTGAGCTAATTCAGATAATTATTTGTCGGTGTAGTTATTCCAAAAGTTCAAAACATCAACATTACTTATTTGAAAGCCGCCTTGTATTATCAAAAGATTTGATTTTATCTATTAATGATTTATATATGAACTCTCTTTCATGCTTCCCTATTTTTTGAAAATTTCATCAATTTCCATTTTTAACAAAAGAAAAAATAAAAAAAGGGAGGAAAATTTGTTTATTGAAAATTGGTCAGAATGAATCCTCAAACCATTCGGTTCGGATCAAACATTTGTGGAAAATTTAGGTTCGTTTAGCAAAAAAAGTGGTTTTCCGGTTCAGAACCGGTTCACGTCCCTGTAATAAATATTATAAAGAACATTTTAATTTTTGCAGTTGAATTGATGACAACTTGTAAGATTTTTTAGCATTTATGACCATTTTTCACAAAACCTTTCCGAAATTCGGCCTGGTTATAAAAATGTTTTCATGATAATAACAGATTCAAAAACCAAAACATATGTTTTTTTAGATGATAAAGCAGTGTTTTCTAAAGAATTTACTTATTTTTTATAAAAATTTCATATTAAAATCTTCTTGTTAAAAATCGGGGGCTCGATATTGATTTAAGACCCATGGTTTCTTGGTCAAATTTTCTTAGAAGTTACCGTAGATTACGTTTCCGCTAGACGCTTGGTCATGTTTTTTCCACCCGAACAATTTGACCCAGCCTAATGTACATACATTAGGGTATATATTTTGAAAAATTTGGATTTGATATTTTTTTGCCTATATTTTAGCTTGAGATTTAAAAAGAATTGTCCCAAAATTTGAGCTTCCTAACTCAAACCTGTAAGTAGCGCGGACAAAGTTTCAGTCCGATTTCGTTCAGATGTTACCAAAAAACTGACTCACTAAAACTTAGAAAAAATCTACATTAGGTGCCAAGATATAGCGTTTTAGGTATATATTTTAGTTGTATGGGAGGTGCCACCCGCTGTTGTCAAACAACGCTACATTTTTGTGGTTGAAATTGCGGTCCCATTTGTAGGTCTATATTATAGAATCGGGATTGAAGAAAATTCTCCCAAAATTTCAGCTGTCAAGATCAAACCTCTGAACAGCGCAAACAGTTTGTTTCCTATTATGTTCTTTTCATATAGAAGAACGACTTTTTTACTAAAACGCAAAGAAAATCTGTCATTCGTTTTTCTTCATTTTCGTTTTTTCCATTGAAGGCAATTTGCCTTCAAAGTTTTTGAACGCTTTGAAAAAGCAATTTTTTACTATGCATAAGTCCAATTCTTTTCAGATCTAATTTCGGTGCTAATTGTTCAAATTATAATTTCTTTATATTAATACTAATAATAATTATTACTAGCATCGCCTGAGGTCGAAATTCGACCGTTAGAACTAAATTTTAATCTTGGAAGAATTTTGCCGGCCCATTAATATCAAAACTTTTTTGTTCATTGACTACGATCTTATTTCGTTTCACTAATCACCACACCACACCTTTGAAATTACATTCAAAGCACATTTAAATGCAAAACAACACAGAATTATCAATTTCTATTGGTGCTACATAATTTCTATTACGTTGTCTATTTGATTTTGACTCAAAAATTGTCGGTCCTAACCTCTTTACCATTCAGTTCGAGCCGTTATCGTTCTTCTTCAAGGCATAACACAACTGTATATTTCGTTTATTATATAATAATAATTTTAAAAAATAAGCGAAATCGCAACTGTAACTCAAAATAAATCAGTTGAACTTCGATAATCCCCGATTGTTGGAACCGAGCTCATTCCGGATAATGGAATCACTGTTTTATTTTATTATTCATCAATTTTCAAAGTTGAAAATACATAATATATATGCGCAAATATGTATGCATATTATTTTATTGTTTACAGCACTGTTTTACAAAAGTATTTAGTTATAATACTCATTTAATGAAGATCAGCTAGCTCAAATTATAAATATATGTTCTAAGGGGCCGTCTATAAATTACGTGAGTCAAAATAAGGGGGGAGGGGGTCCGGAAAAATCTCACCAAATCTCACCATGGGGGAGGGGGGTCAACGAAAATCTCACGTCGACTTTTTAATGCAGAGAGTATACATTATTATAGCAGATTACATCTAAAAATTATAAGGAAAGTCTAACGGAAGGGAGGGGGGGGGGGGGGGTTCCGCCAGAACTCACCAAGTGGACGGGGGAGTCTGAATTTAAAAAAAAACCCTAATGAAGCGCGCATAGAAGTAACAAAAAATAATTTTTAGTATTAAAAAACTAAACTGAAAGGAGCCATTTTTTGCCATCGCTCCGTAAAATTAAAATCAGGTTATCATGTTTTATCCTATACTCTTTCTCTTCCTTAGGGTGCAATCTATTTTATATCAAATTTCATCAAAATCAGTCCATTATTTTAGCAATGAAAACATATTTTCCTATTGGGCGCGTGGCACCGTCCACTTTAAACCGAATACCTTTTCTGAAGATTCAGTCTATCCCTGTATCGAATTCCATCAAAATCAATCCATTAGCTTAGCAGTGAAAACAATTTTTCTGTAAGGAGTAGTGCCACGCCCACTAAAAGAAGTCAGAGTTTTGAGAAATGTTTTTTAGGGTTCAGTCTATACACAAACTAAATTTCATCACAATCGGTCCATTAGTTTAGCCGTGGAAGCGTTTTTTCTTCAGCAGCAGCATTTCCACGCCCACCAAAAGAACTTACAGTTTTTAGGGTTGTTTAGGGATCAATTTGTATCCAAACTAAATTTATTCAGAATCGATCCATTAGTTTAGTCATAGAGACGTTTTTTCTTGTTAGGGGCGTGGCACCGCCCACTCTAAACAAATATATTTACTTAAGGTTCAACTTATCTTCCTATCAAATTTCATCAAAATCGGTGAGGCGGCGCAGCCGTGACAGCGTTTTTTCTCATTAGGCGTTAGGCGTTAATGCGTTTTGTATGGGGGAATCATGTAAATATGTTCACTTAATTTTACCTGCCTTAACGGCAACATATACACCTGATTTTTTTTTCTGCACATCTATGGAACAGTACCTTTCCAATGATATAAGTTTTATTCCCCTCTCTTTATAATAAATACTCTAAAAGTGTACCACAAGATTCGATGTTCACGTATTAATATATAGATTAGCAAGACATGCGCATAGATTTAAGCCCAATAAAATTACAAATTATTGTTTGTCAATTTGATAAACCTTTATGTTTTCAAGTTAAGGAATTAGTATTATGTCGAAAATTCTAATCGAATACAATAAAAAAAAAAAAAAATAGGAATTAGCATTATGTCGATAATTCTAATCGAATACAATACAAAAAAAAAAATAGTAAATCCTACGATAAAAAAGTTTTAAAAAGGGAAGGTTAATAAGAATAAAACTTTTTTTTAAGTGTGTCTGGACTCTAAAGTTTTAAAATCAACATCTTCAAAAGCTTGAGCATTTTGACATACATATCTTCAGATATACATCTGTGTCTCTTTTAATATAATAGTGAGTCATATTCCCTGGAATTACAAGATTATTATGGCATTTAAATAAAAGGTCAAATTTCAAAATTTGTGCACGAACTCATTTAAACCTAAAACATGTAACAATGAACCTAAACAGCAACAAACTTACTTACTGCTACTGTAAAATGATTCACACTTTAGGCGGCTAAAAGCGTCTATCAATGCTATCCTTGTCAACCCAGGAATCTAAAAATGCCAATGAGTCATTGACTACAGCACTAGTCACTTGCTACTTGTATATACATATATAGTTTTTTTGAGCATCGTTCGACGTAAAGAAATTATTTTATATATAAACTTCATTAAGTAAAAGGTCCTATTTTATATTTTTTATAGTCCTTTGACCACATTTTCAATGCATTTCTTTAAGAGCTTTCTACACCTGAGTTCATTGTACAAAAAATAATTAGCGACTGCATATGTGTACACGTCATTGTCCGTTAGCTCTGAAGCATAAGGGTTAATGTTCAGACTAAGGGTTCATTTACGCCTTTTGAAACTTTGTCGCTTGCCTAATTTTGCATTGTTTGAGGTTCATTGAGTTTTTATCGATGTTATTGGTGGTATTTTGATAAACTTTTAGCAATAAGCAATATTTACAATTTTATAAAATATCCTTACATAAGCGTACTACTCCTAGTTTTAAGGATAAGGAAAGAGTTTAATGAACTTTCATTTAATGCTCAAAGATTTTGTTGGGTTAAGTAAAAGAATATCGTTCATTTTAAAAACAACGTGAGCTAAACGAACAAAGTTTTACAGATTTTGCATCTTATAGTAAATTTATAAGATTTTTTGTTGAACTTTGTTGAATTAGTACTATGTTGAATGTGAGGATAATTTTTTATATTCCTTTCACTGTGCAAAATATGAAAAATATTTATTGCCTTAGCACTTTATGTTTTTTCTGCAGTGAATGTCTAAAAAAAAATTAAGAGAATTTTATAAAAGAGAATATTTGATGGATTGGCTTTTGGTTGATCAGAGTAAAGTTTCTGACTGCTTTCCACTTGGGGATTGCCAGAGCGATCTCTGAGCCAACCATTAGCAAGTTGACACACAGCCTCCCCGCGGCTCCATCTGGGTAGCTATCTCCACATCCGCTGAGATAGTGAGCGAATGTATATTTTATACAGGTATTTACTCTCAATACCTTATGAACAAGTAATGTTTCATATGCTTATCGACTGAATCCAATCCTTTCAAGAAAATCGCAAAGAAAAATGCTTTGATGTGAAGAAAAAATATGTACCCATTCAAAATCTCAGCCCTTAATTTTATTCACTGGAATAATATTTTTTCCAGAGTGGAGATTAATGCTCTAAATATCACTCTAAGCGTGTTTTTACTACTACTACTACTACTTTATCTACTACCACATAATTAAGTCGAAAATTTAAATTTTTTCTCTTGAAATTTTAAACTTTTTGACCATTAAAATTTTAAAAAATTTCTAAGCTTTTTATATGATATGACTTGAAAAGCTTAGTGGAAACAAAAAGAATTGAAAATTTCTATTAAAAATTTCATGAAGGAAAATTTCAATAGAATTTTCCATTAAATTATTTATTGCTTGTAGAAGATATATCCACTAAATTATTTAGTGATAGTGAGATCTTGTTTCCACTACTACAAAGTGCTTCATGGTGGTGGGCTCAATTTGCATTACCACGAAAGTCGCTTTTATGCAGCCGCCCCTTTTCTTATAAGCCTTTGCCGGTGATCAGCTACCTTTTTGTATGTTCAAAGCGCTTAAAAACGCTGGAGATAAGCGCTGACTAGATAAAGAACAAAATATAACAAGTAATGAAAATTGAAGTTATAAAAGTGAAATATTTTATTTTGCTTCTTTATTCCAATCAACTAAACTATAATAGCCCAAGATTTAAAAAAAACTTCCATACATCAAACGAATTTTTGTTTGGAAAAATAAAAAGCAAATTAAGTTTAAAAGTGAAAGAGATATTTCGAATTTTATTTTGTTTTAGCTATTTTAACATAATTTCCGTTTCAAATATATTTATTTGTATTATATATTTTTTCAAGGACTTTGTTTTACAAAAAAGTCCTTGCTAAAAAATCTGCAACCCTGAGACAAGAATATAACCCTTACAAAATTTCACCAAAAATGATATTTTAAAAAACATTTGACATCGAAGGATTATTAAAAATGATTCACGAATTACAAGGTAAGGTTATCTGAAAATAAGCGTATGCCAAGTACAATTCACGGTCGATCGAAAAAGAGCAAAAATTTGACAAAACGCAAGCATGCAAGGTCCTTCCGTTGGATACATTTTGGTCGGGTATTTGAAACCGGCCAGATTTTCAACCATCCTTGTGCAGAAACTTACCGGCGAAATGTAAGGGCTGTGCAGAAATCTGCACCAAGTGCAATTTTACTACGAGGTCACTCACTCTCACTTACTCACTCACAGACGAAAATTCTCATTGTATTTGAAATTGGCTTTGCAGCAAGCTTGCGCTTGCATGTACTTTGGTCAATGTCCTCCGTGCAGATTCTTGTTGCTAGTGCGCATGTTCCAGTGTCCTTGCCCTTGGTTTTGCCATTAAAATTATATGCTGTGTCGTTGTAGTTGTATATCCTTGCTCACATTGCTTAAGTACTCATGCTTTGTCTGTTGCCCCTGAAAATTTAATTTCAGCCCTCTTTTGTTACTTATATGGCTGTGTGAGTTTTAGTTTCGGTGCCATCGTAGGAATCCTTCACCTTGTGCATGTGTATTGCAATGTACTTGGTTGTTGCGCTGTCTCTCTGCAATTTCTTTGGGGTGCTGTAATGTCTCCACCGTACTCAATTTTTCATTCCCAATGAATGCATGTTTCTTTAGTTGTTTTCAGCCACCCAGTGGGTGTCGTCTGGCTGCCGATTACTACTTTATACGTATGATTTTTACGACATGGTATTTAAATTCAATATTCATGAAGTTAATAATTGTCAACCTTGTTTCATCCAATGATATTTCATTGAATTTGACTGAGTCACAAAGTCAGAACATAAATTTTTTAAATTGAATTTTAGAAACTTTTTTGTGTTAGTTTTCACAATTCATATTCAAGGGAGAAATAAATATTTGATGTTCAAGTATGGACTGATTTGGCAAAAAAAAAAGTAACGCTGACGCTCACGCAACGCCTATTTACACTTTAGAATATTATCTCTTTCAATATCATTCGACTTTTTTCAGATCTTTTTGACTTATTCAATATTTTTCTACTATTTCCATAACTTTGAACATGATTGCCAAGCATCTACTTTTGCTGCGGCTAAGCCGTTAATTGCATGTCCAAGCCAGGAGACAATTTTCTTGTAGAAATTGTAAAATTTTGGGAAAAGCCGTTAATTGGACTACGATGTGCTTAAACTATTTTTCTTATGAGAAAAAAAGTCATGCATTTTTCCACGAAAATAAAACAAGTCACCAACTTTTCCCAAAAAAAATTTTACTTTTTTCCATTTTAAGGAAAAATAATTTTATTTTGGGCAGGTCGCTGATTTCTTGTTTTCAATTTGGCAGCCTTGCCTTTTAACATTTTTTTTGACTTTTCAATATATTTTGAATATCAATGTTTTCCGAATTTTCAAAAAATTTTCGACTTTGTCAACGAGTTGTGGCTTTTTTAACACCTTTCCTACTTTCAAGCATTTCTGGACTTTTTAAACATTTTTCGACTTTTTCATTCTCGAATTTATCCATAACGTACTCAAAATTTCTTACAGACGTTTGCAAGAAAATTTTTAGAATAGCTTGAGAAAACATATTATTTTCCTTTTCCCAGAACATTCATAGTGCAAACTATGGAATATTTAAACGGGGTGCTCTTGCCATTTTAGGGGGATTTGTGGTATTAAGTCTACTTGATTTGACCTTAAATTTGTATTTAATAGAATATCATAAATAGCTGCTGC
Organism: Tricholauxania praeusta; assembly: GCA_949775025.1. Taxonomy (NCBI): domain Eukaryota; kingdom Metazoa; phylum Arthropoda; class Insecta; order Diptera; family Lauxaniidae; genus Tricholauxania; species Tricholauxania praeusta. Next base: position 52,162,571 of record OX459028.1, on the reverse strand, counting down.
ATTTTGTTATATGAAAACAGATTTTCATAAGATATTTTGACTCTAATACATACATACATGTATATGTATGTAAGTTCCATTTGGTATTAGCCAGCAAATAAAACCAGGTGATTGTTGCAGGTCCAGTGGAAAGCACAAAAAATGCTTTTATCGACAATGCTTGTGAGCAATTATATTGAGTAATCATGGGTCAGTTATTATTGTTTATATACGTATGTATGGTCTAGAAAGACTTAACAAGTTATATTATATAGATTAAGAAGGTTTTGAATGCGTTCTCATAAAATGCGCCAAAACCTAAACAATCCTGTGGGCGTTCCTTAAGGATTTGAAAAAATTGATAACACAATATCTTAAAATTGCTTTAAGCTACGAACATATTTGAAATACGTTGGAGGTTTAGACGCATATAATTTTCGTGAAAAAAATATGATCGATGGTTTTAAATGTATTGAAAACTTGCTTTATTTGTTCGAGTTACGATAAGGACGTGGCCACGTTCATAAAATTTTGTTAAGCATTTCAAATTTGGCTACTACGCTTAGCAATTCAAAAAAAGTATTATCGGATGAAAAGCACTTGTTATAAGATAATAATTTCTTGAAAACGTCATTTTGTAATTATCTTTCGTAGGACATAATAAAAAAAATGTAGAAGTGCTTTGGTATATGAGAGCAGTATATGAACGTAAAGACTTGATGCAGATAATATATATGATGTCCACATAAAATTCGACTGAAAATACGCTACAAGTAAGGTTTACATCAGTTATATGGGACGGTATATGAGAATGGAAGCTTGATCTCACGTTACTCAAAACTCCGAATATGTAGCTTGGTTCCTTTCTGATAAGTATCAATCTAATATTCTGATGGGGGACCCAACAACCAACCACTTGGAGTTGGAATCCTTGCCGCGCTAGCTATGTACTTTATTTCTGACCCACGTTGACATAATTATTGCTCCTCATAATATATCCTCACATGTTGACTCCTTCCTCCCCCACCTACGTTGACATAATTATTCCCAGTCCAATAATTTACCGTTAAATAATTATGGTGCATTTCAACCCTCGTCTCGCTGGCACAAGTTGACTCATTGTGATTCGCTTCGATTCAACACACCCCACCCTACACTCTCCAAACTCGAGGTTGGCAGCCCTGCCACAACGCAACCGCATTCATACTAAATCGTGCGCAGCACTGCGTTGTTGTTCATTGCACCCTCATCATGAATTTCATTGACTTCTGCAACCCAAAGTTCTGCACTCGCATTTGTTGTGTCTGCTTCGTTGCAACTGCAGACCAAGCCGACAACAACGTTCACAGCAACAAAAGTTTACTCATGCCACGACCTACCCACACCCTAACTAACTTGAGCGCTTTCTGCGCTCACAGATAAACTCCTTTGTGTGTTGTGTGTGTGTGTGAAGTTCTCAGTCGTCAGTTTCGGTTGCCAGCAGCAACGCCAAAAAATTGCTGGTCGTTGGTTTGTTTTTGCAAATGTTTTTAGTCTTGTCACCGACGTCATGTCGTGCGTTTATTCTTTTCGTTGAGTTAAGTGTACGCGTAGTTTTTTTCGTTTTAACGGGCTAAAAAAACAAAAGTGATCGAAAGTAAAACGAAAGTTTTGTAATAAACGGAAACGCGCAATAGAATGAAAAGTTAGATTTTTAAAATTTTTTTAAGAAACATTTAAGCAAAAGATAAAGGAATAAATCGACAGTTTCAAAACAATAGGAAACAAATTATGTTTTCCTAGTGTTTTTTCAAAATGTATGCTTGTTTCCATGTTTTTTACTTCTTTTCTAAGCAGATCGCGTAACTACGTTTTTAAGTCCCCGTACCATCAGTGTCTGGGTTGCTACACTCTCTTCACACTTGGTGGGTGGCTTGTCATTTGCCTCAATCCCTCAGCTAGTTGATCCAATTTGAACCTGACATTGTATTGGTGAACTTGAATACACTCACACCTCACTTTAGCAAATGGATCTTTTACTCTCACTCTGCGCCAAGCAATTTGCTGGCTCTCTTTGTCTCAGTAATTTTATATTTCTGGCTGCAAGCCCAGTACATACAACGCTAGTGCCTCATTTTTTCAAGTTTATTTGAGAGAACTTGAAAGTGTTGTTGTTTCTACAATGTGATGTGTGAGTTTTTTTGCGAAGGAGCCAACCCGCCGCGAATGTTCAGTGTTAAGGTCAGCCGATAGAGAATTTGTTGTTCTCTACGTTCCATTGAATTTGTTCTGATACGACATCCGCCCTGACGTCTCGTTTCCGTTTTTATTTGTGTATGTAGATTTGTTGACATGTATGTATATGCGTGCATAATATTGTGCAGTTTCTTTGACGTATGCGGAAGAATTGCTGTGAACGAGATATTGCTGCTAGCGATTTTGGGGTGTTATATTTTGTTGAGACTTACCGAAACATGTAGTTTTGTCTGATAGTCATTGATGTGTTTTTTTACTGTTCTATTTGACTGGGACCACGTAGGTTAGACGAAAAATAGAAACCTATCAACATTAGAATCGAAATCAAAAAGTTTGCTTTCGCGTCTTACAAAAATATTATAATTATATTTAAGGGGCTGTCCATGAACCGCGTTACTTTTTCAGAGGAAGGGAAAGCAAAAGACAAAGTTGAGCTGACAAAATTTTATAATTAAACGGTTGTTGGTCAAATTAACTTGAGGGGCCAACATAGTTTGTCAACTCTATTTGTTTTACGACCACTTCAAAAACATCGTGTTAAAATTTCATAAGGATCCAAGTTCTCTAAGTATGTATATTTTATCAACTTTATTTGAGCGCACTTTCCGGCTCAATAAAATAAAACTTTAAGCTCGTTTCCTTCGAAATCACTTTTTTCATACTGTCCCAGTCTCTTCTTCGAAACTACTGAGCTGATCCTTATGAAATTTTTAACCACAAATTCGTCATGTGTATGGGAATCGTATGAATCGATATCAAGTCAAAGCTATGATTTTTTCTATTTTTTAAAGCCGTCAATTCACTCAAAATATCCTCATTTTCCGAATATTTTTACTTAAACAGCCGCCATTTTGGCATTTTAGCATAAAATTAAATTATCCTGGTGTAGACGATAGCCACGTTCATACTTAATTTAATTTTTTTTTTGGTTTTTGTGTTTCAGACGATTTCTTGCTGCAAAATCGTTGGTACCGTCGACACCAATTGTTTTTGTAAGGCTAGGCAGATGGCACTGTTTTGTATACATATGTATATGAACATGTATCTACATCAGTGAAGGGCACTTAGTGGCTCTATTTGCTCACATTGCTCTAACCGTTATTCGACTCACAAGCAAGCGAAAAAAAATTCGCAGAATTTCAACGCTATCGAGGCACAAAATTCGCAGAATTTCAACGCTATCGAGGCACAGCGTTGACTTGAGTTCAAATGAAAACAAAATCAACACACAAAGGCATAAGCGACGGCACCGCATTGTGTTTCAACGAATGTAGCAATTGTTTTTGTTTGTAGTGTAATTTGGTTTTTTTTGTGCTAATGGCAATTTTGGAAATGAAAGTAAAAAAAACTTTAACATTTCGTTTGTTGTTGCTTGATTTTGTTGTTTTGCTCTTTTGTTAGATTTTTGTGCCCACCGCTGATCTACATAGTTAAAAATAAATTACAAACATTTTTTTCGTGCATTTCAAGAGTATATTTATTGATGCTGAGAATAAATATAATCATATCTACTACTGGGTGCAGCATAATTAATTCTGAGAAATAGCTACTTTGCCAGGCTGGAAAACTAGGTAGCCCCCTTAAAAATATTATTAAATAAATTTCAAAAGTAACACGCCCTTAGCGGACAGTGCAGACACGGTGACCAAAAGGGTTTTTTAAGCAATTTGCGGTTTTGTTGTGTGTGGATGAGAAAAATGTAACGTGAGCCACGTAGCTTATGAAAAGTCCCAAAATTATTTAAGATTCCTCAATAAAGAAGTAACATTAAAACACTTTAATGTTTAAAGACAATCAGAAGCGGCATTTGATTTCTATAAAAATACTTTAAAGTTCTCAATTACGCCCAATTGCAAAAAAAAATACGCTATGTAAAAATGCGGTAATGTATAGGATCAAAGCCGAACGTATTGTGCAAGCTTTCTATTCAAATGGCTTGTCTACATTCAAGTAAAAATTTTTGATTTTCTTACTCTGAGTCAAATATATTTGATACTAGCATTCAGTTAGTTTTAGTTTAATAATAAAATAAAAGTTTTTAACCATTGCTCAAACTCTGGCAGAAGGATCGTATCCCTTTCTGCCAAACATAAATTTTGGTTGCTTCTTTACCATCAGGACTATTAAAACGATCCGAATCGCTATCCACCTTATATCGGGATGAACTTCCATAATTATGAAAAATATAACGATAATATGCAATAAAAAACCTCTGAAACGACAAAACGTACATAGCAGCTCTGATCAGTTTTCACAAGTACGGTATACATATACGGTACTCTGCGGTACACTGCGCGAGCAGAAGTCGCTGAAAAAATACCAGTCCTCGATGGTCAACATTCACATTTTACTGTAGAAGAGCAAAGTCTTCCAAAAAGATTATATTTTCATTTAAACTTATTCTTATTCTCACATTAGCGCTTGTTTTGAAACGTCATAATATTTCACCAACGAACTTCCCCAAGTTATCAACTCCAATTCTTGTATATAACCCACACACGAAATACCACAGTTTGTCTGCCTTTGCGAGACGTTTATGTAAATAATCTTTAACTACATTCTCGACCAAGGTACTCTACTACCCCACAAACCCTAACCTACTCCACAGTTGCACTTGATGCTTGAATGATTAACGTACGCGAGCAGCAAAAATTTCTTATTCTCTTTCTCACTGCTGCTATATACGTGGTAGATCTCTTTGGTAAACGTGTATTAAATATAAGTTGTTCGCTCTCACTGTTTATATTGTTTCACTCACTTGTTTTAAATTTGACTCTCAGCACTAGTTCAGCACCCACCCCCACCCACTTCTGCTAACACAGCGTAAAGTTTGTTTATGTTTTGATTTTTGCTTCCTTATTCATTTTCAAGAGAGTAGTTGAGTTTCACTCTCATTTTAAACATTTGCACTGTTTTGTATTTATCTCTTTTACTTATTGTTAGTATTCGTAATCTACTGGCCGCTCAATAAATAGTTTTATAAATTTCAGGGGACAGTATTTGAAAAAAAGGCTCAACTAGCTACAATTACTTTGAAATAGGTACATATGTATCATAATTTATCCAAATCGTTTATAAATTTATTGTATATTAAAAAATAAAATTGGGCAAATGGTTCCTGAAAAAATGTATAAAACATAACATACATACATATGTATAGCCTATTAAATTTCTGTCATAACGTTTTTCAGACTCTATATTGATCTCATATATAATAAATAAAATGTGAGTACCTTATTGGATACAACTTCTCAAGCTATACTCAAGTTGAAGCTATTGTTAAGTACTTCAATAGAAAAGTCAAAGAGAGTTGTTCTGATATCAAAAACTATTTCTATGGCGGTAACAAATCATAATCTATCAAGGCCAAATACAGTTTTATAGAATACATTTTTTAATACGTATATCAGTTTAAAAAACACATACATACATAGTATTGGTTTATCCATAAAATTATTTGCTCTCTTTCAAAAAGGCAGTCATATAACAAAAAGTTCGCAATCAAAATGTTCATTTGCGCAAAGATTAGACCGACTCAAAGTTATATAGAAAACAAATTTATGATTTCACGAAAGGAAAAGGTCTTTCCACCGAATGAATCTTTCAATATTCAAAGCCTTAGATCAGTGGTAGATAAAAATTTTACTTGGAATTTTTTTCTTTATAGAACATTTATACTAAAACGTACATGCAGCTTGGCAGAACTATTGCAGCGCAGTTACTAGTGGCTTGCCAACCATTGACAGTTTTTGACAAAAGTTGAAATAATGAGTGGCCTATCAGAAAAATTTTTAACTTCTGTAACGAATAGACAAATATAACTTTTACGCCTCATAACACAGAGCTTAAACTGAATAAGTTCAATATAAGAGCCCTATTTTTTGAAAGTGAACTGTATTAATTTCATTTCATTTTTTCTCCTCAACGAAGAGAGACTTGCACCACTTTCAAAATAAAGGCCTTATTTATGTTTCATTTTAAGCTTCATATCCTCTTGATTCTTGTCCTTCGAAATTGCTCAACTTCACACTGTACATTGTCGTTGGACATCGTTCGAATTGGTGGGTCGGTCGGTCGGGCCCACTGCTCACACACGCGAATATCAAGCACAAAACACGTTATTGCGCTTGTTGTTGCTGTTGAACATTGCCGTGTGCTTCCTACTTCTTAAATTGCTACCAATGTCACTCTCTCGCATGCGGCGGCGCCCAACGCTTATAGATTGATTGTGAGTTTCGTTATAGTGTTGTTTTGTTGTTATTGTTTTTTTGCGCTTTTTGGGGTTTTCACTTTCATTGCTAAAGGGAAGAAGACATCGTTGCTGTGTCTGTGACTGTGTTTTGCAGCAAAACAGCAGTGAGCGTCGTTGCGCTCAAGAAATGAGAGCAAATTCTCGTCAAGAATCGAGAACTTTTTTCGCAGCCAAGTATTTCCACGACGTTTTTGTTCGCACAGTGAAACCAGTCAGAGAAAGTACGGCTAAAGAAGTAGTTCGTTTCTTCTGTTATTTGCTACAAGCACAAATGGCGAAAATAGAACTTTTTTGTTTTGTTTGAAATTTAAAATTTTAATTCAAAAAAACGTAAAATAAATAATTTTATAGTATATGCACTTGAAAAGACAACGAAAGTGAAAATCGTGAATAGTAACAAAATTTAATTTTTTTTTGGACGCAAAAGTTTAAATGTCAAATTAGACAGCCAAAAAATAAAAAAAAAACAAAACTTATGTGCAAATTTGAAAAAAAAAAACAAAATTATTCTATGACAATCAGCGCGTAGAAGCTGGAATAACGTTTTTTACCAACTTGTGGTGTCCTTGTCCTTGACAGTGCTTTGCAGCGGCCAGCAACAACAAAACTAGCATCTAAATTGCAGCCAACAACAGCAGAAGCAAGAGCAACAATAATAAACTATTTTCGTGCAAAAACAACAATTAGTAATAGTTGTTGTAATTTGGCTGTCAGTGTCAATGTCAGTGTCAGTGTCAAGCAGTAGCAGCAACAATAACAAAAATCCATTTTTGCAGTTGCTTTTTTAAGTTTACCGTCGGTTGTGCACATTTTTGTTTCGCTTACGCCTAACGGACGTTTTGAAATGTCAAAAAACCACAACACTGGATTAATATCATCAATTTGGCTAAAAGCTTATCAATTTTTCTCCAGTTTTGAGTTGCAGCCGTTTTAATTTTTTCTTGTGCACTGGTTACCGTCTTGTTACAAACGAAAAAACGGTTGTTTGACAGCTGTCACAGCTGTGTAACTGTGAATTTGTGTGCAGATTTCCATGCGCCATCTTTTTTCGTTTTGTTCTTTTTTTACTTTGTGTCGTTATCATCATTTATCTCAATAAAACAGCTGTAAGTGCTGCGCTCTATTAAAACAGCGAAATTTGATTAAAAATTTGTTTTTTAGCAGCGGTAGAAAAACGATAAAGTACAGGGAAAGCGAAATGTCAAAGTGTTTCGTCATCTTGTGCACTGACTACAAATTGAAAAGTGATGCAAAATGACGAAAATATCATCAAAATTGTGTAAAGCGCCCAAAAGTATACGAAGAAAATATTCGAAAAAATAAAGCAAAAAACCAAAAATGCTTGCCAAACGAAAAACGTCAAAAATTTCATAAAAGTGTAAAAAAAATTAAACTTAAAGCCAACAGATGTAAAAATTAGCTACAGCAACAAAAACAACAAAGTTATTTTTAAACTTTCGCGTTATTTCTACAGTGTGCTCTTCAACTTTATCCAATAAATAGCTTCACTGTTTTATCGCCAGTGTCTTAATGTGTAGCTGCAGCAGCATCCATCTCTAAAAATCTGTGTAACAGTGTCAGCCTATTATCTTTCATTTGGCATTTTATTTGTGCAAATCTATACAAATTGAAATCGTGAAAAAATAAATGAGTTATAATAAAAAAAAAATATTTCAAAAAAATCACTTGTGCTCTTTGCAGCAGCAAACATAAATTCAAGGTCAACGCGCTGCATACACTGGAAGAAAATTTAAAAAATCTAAAAAAAATTGTAAATTTACTTCAAAATATTAGATATTAGGATATAAATGTTTTTGTAAAAAACAACAAACAAAAAAAAAATAAAAAAAAAATGCTTAAAGCAGAAAACAAAATCAAATGTTTATAATTAATATAAAATACTAAACAAAAGCATCAATATTAATATTAAATGTAAATTTAATAAAAAAGAAAATCAGTAAAAAATATATATTTTTGTATAGCAGTGTACAAATTAAATAAAACAATCCCAAAATATATATTTTCTTAAATACATACTTAAAAATTGCCCAAACATAAAGTTTAAGCAAAACTTCAACTAAATTACAAAAAAAAAAAATATTAATTTCTTTAAGTATTCATAAGAGAAAATTGTGCAACGTTCTTTAACTCAGGTTTTTTCGAAAGAAAATAAAAAGCAGTGTTGTCGTAACAGTGTTGAAGATTAAAAAATAAATAAAACTTTAATTTAGTTAAACATAACAAAAAAAAAAAACAATTATTAGTAATTTGTAATTATTTTAAGTGCTAAAACTACGATCAAATCAATTACTCTCATCATCAGTGAACATTATTTACTCCCCATATTGCTATATTGTCATACATCGCTGACGTACTAATCAACTATATCATGTAAGTAACGCTTTCCTATGAATCTATTAAGAATTATAAGAACGATATATAGCGTATAGATTATTCTTCTGGAAAGAATAACTCATAAAAAAATCGCCTAAAATTGAGGTTACAAATGACACAAACTCTAAAGAGTGGCAGCTGACAGAGTCACCTCGAGCATTTGTCAATAGTAATGGCTAAGAATTTTAATTTTTTATTCGCGTAGCTTTATTATAGTGCGAAAGAGTGGCGAATAAAGTTTATTCAAACCAAACGAGCAATAATTCCAAACTCCAATTCGCGCATGCTATCCCCCTTGGCACTGTCGTGGAACTTGTAACCGCAGACTCTTAGAAATCGATGAAAAACTTTTAATTTTACTTCATGCGGCTAAGTAATAAGGTAGCTGATACTATTACCCAAACATTAAGCCATACGAAAAGAAAATTGACCATAATATCACAACGTTAGGAGCAATTGAATGAATAAAACCAAATCCCACATTTTCTGAATAAATCAATTTTTTCGACAATTTGTTGAGTTTATTCGATACAACTTTGATAAGAGGTTACATTTCCTATGTATTTTTTCTAGCTTAGTTCGAAAATGATGGTTACAATTTTCTTATGGAAAAGTTTTTGAGATACTGTGATTTTTTTAATTTTTTCGACCTTTTTACACTTTAAAATTCATATCTCGAACTAGAAATGTTCAATATTCTTGGTACGAAAAAAAAGTATATGAGAAAAGTAGCATCTCATCAAAGGCACATGAGAACAAAAAATCATTTTATAAGCTGGTGTAATTAATTTAATCCGCATTACTTATCAAGAAATCCCTTGAAGTACGATCTGCCATATTGATTTCCAAAAACTTAAGCCAAGGACGCTAAAGTGCATAAAAATTACACTAGAGATGTGGGATGGTTTCATATTTTTTATTTATGCAGCTTGCGCAATAGTCATTGTGTGGAACTCCAAATCTAGGACCATGCGACTAATGTGGCAGTTACCGGACAAGGTTTCTTGTTTCTATCTTTCTTATTTTTCTGATAATACTTATTTTTAAACGATGCATTCCAAGCAACACGCTTAGCATTAGCCCCTTTCGTACGTTTATTTATTTATGATCCGCCTATCATGGTTGAGAAGTCACATTCTCTGCGAGTATCTCTTTCCACGCACAACGGTGCCAATTTGAGTTTGCTTAGACAAAACTCATTTCCAATCTGACATTGCTGCTTTAAACCTTGCCGCACCTTCTGTTATCGCAAACTATAGATAGATATCTATTGGTGGCATTTCCAGATCCAATTATGGTGTGCTACAAATTGACCCAGTGCATTCTTTTCTATCTTACTCAGATTTTTAAGATAGGACATGGTTTGTTGCGCTTCCCACTATGCAAATGCTTCGTAAGCTCTAAAGCGAGCTGGCTAAAATATTATTGGTTCTGAGTTTTTGTTCATTACATTATAAGCTTTTAAGCAACAAAAATAAGTAGACTGAAAAAAGTTCTTTGCACGATTTTTTCACCAGAAGATTATTTGTTATTTCTTAAGTTTATTTAATCGAGGAACACGTATGTCTAAGGATTTACTTTTACTTAATTACTTAGTATAACAAAACGTAATAAATCTTTTAATATATTTATACTAATAAATAATATTTTGTCTCATTTCTCCATTTTTTCTAGATTTTATTAAAGAGACCACAGAGGATAATTATAATCTACAAGCCCCCGGAAAATTTGATCTTCGATTAATTATCTTCCAAGTAATTTTCAATTGAAACAACAGCAACATCAACATCAAGAAAGTATTATTAGCAACTAAAAAGAAAATACCAAAACATCCTCACGCTCAACAGTCTATCTCTTTCTCACACTTACATATACTAACATATAAATGCATACTCATAGTTCATAGGCAAACAAAAAAAAAAACACAAATAAAAGGATCTTAACAATAACTAAGCAACTGAAGGCAGGTTTAAGGACAACGTAATTAAGGATAGCAAACAAAATTTAAGTTATTAAATTAAGGATACAACAAAAAACAAAACAGAGAAAAATATTGCAACTTGAAGGCTGAATTTTAGTTTAAAACAGAGTTTAAGAAATTGATAAAGCAGATATAAAGAAAAGGGAGCAGGACAAAGAAACCGAAAACGTGAAACCAGAGACTGATTTTTTTAAAAATTAAAAAAGTTATATCTAAAAAACCTGTAGCAGTTAAGTTGGTAATTATTAGTTGCAGCAGCAAAAAGTTGTTTAGATTCTTACGTAAGAAACAAATCATAAATTAGATATTCACACAAAATCAAAATAAACCAAAATCGGTGATTCAGGATCAAATCCAACCACATTAGAAAAACAAATACAAAATCTAATTTCAAAATGTTGAAGAAATTTAAATGCATTGAGGCGACAGCCACATTGGCTAGCAATAGTGTTGCCAACAGCATAGCAACACAAAATGTTGCAGGGACAAATATAAAAATCATTAAAACAGAGCCAATCGATTATGAGATGCTGCATCTGGAGGAGAAAGAATTGCAGCAACATCATCATCAGCAGCAGCAGCAGCAGCAACAGCTACAACAGCGCTATCAACATGTACAGATACAAACTGTTGCACCACGTCAACCAAGCATGTTGCACACGGTCGCCACAGCAGCTGCTGGCGGTACACAAAAGGTGATATTGACGCCACGTGTCGAGTATGTGCAGCGTACAACAGCCACAACAACATCAGCTGCTGGGAATGGTAAACAGACCATTTACACGCAACAACATGCTGCTAACGGTAATGGTGGTGATACGCTTCCGTTGCAAAATATCGTAAGACGTGCATCGCGCTCACCTGCAAACAGCGCAACAGCAACAACGACGACAATACTCAGCAACGGTGCACCTACAACACCGCAGATTATTATCACTCGCACGTTGCCCGCAACAACTACAACAACGCACTTACAACAGCAACAGCAGCATCATTCGCTGCAGCGGCGTCATTCTGCCAGCCCATCAACGTCGCATTATCAACGCATTGCCTTAAGCGCCTGCTCAGCATCGCCGTCACCGCCACCACCTTTGACATTTCAACAGCAACAGCAGCAACATGTTCGCGTAATACGCGATGGTCGCCTCTATGAAGAGTCCTCCCCACAAACACAGCAAACGCGGCGTCACTCAGTTTCACCGCCACCGCTATTGCATCATCATCATCAACACTCGCGTTCAGCACCTGCATCACCGACTACGGCGCGTCGCTATGTTACATCGCCAATGCAACTTCAGCAACATGATGTTCATATAGAGCAGCAGCCGCAGCAGCAACATATCGTGCAATATCAGCAACAGCGTCTGGTGCAACATTCACCACCTTTACCACCACCACCGCCTCCACAGGCACAGTCTAGTGGTGGTTTTGTTACAGCAGCAACGCGTAAATATGTCGTCACAACGACGCGGCATGTCAATGTCATATCATCAAATGCTGTACAGCAGCATCAAAATGTTTTGAATGGCAGCAGTATGCAGCAGCAGCAGCAACAGTCACATTTATCATCACCTCATCATCATCAGCAACATCAACAGCAGCAGCAGCAACAATCATCATCAAGCGTTTTTCGCACGCCTGTGGTTTCTTCCAGCAGTAGCAGTAACACAGCGATGCGTCCACCACCACCGCCGCCTCCGCCCAAAATTAAAAACACCACAACAACTTCGCTAGGCGGTGTTGGACAGAATGGCAGCTGTGAGGAGCCATCGAGTTCGATTCCAGATTTAGGTAAGTTCAAGTAAAATATTTGATAAAATTTTTTTTTTTTTTGGTATTAGGACCCAAATTTTTATCCGAAAACTGAGACCTTATTCCGAGAATGTGTCCTAAAATGTTTCTTTAGTGTTTTATTCTGGAAAACTGCAACTTAAATTAAATTTTCTTCTGTCTAAACTTTCTACTCTCACAAAATTAGTCTGTTGACCGAAACGTGTTCTTCTGCTCTAAAACTTCATTTTACTTGTGTACTGTACGATTTTTTCCATGTGTCCCAAGACTTTTCCTCTGTCCCAAAAATTTTTTCTGACCAAAAGTTTAGTCTGATGAATTTTAAAAGTTATGCCTAATGCTCCAAAAAATGCTTGATGTTCCAAAATTTGATTCTGTTACATTTCTTGAGACATTACAACTCGAAAATTTCATTAGGAGTACAAACAGCAGCAATAAAAGTAATGCGTTGTAAAGTCAAGTCCTTTTGGCTATAGATATTCAAACCGGTGTTTAATTTTATAAACTAACAATAAGCTAATATTGGGACGTGCCATACGCGCAACATAGATCGATCCAACACATTCACCTGTCATAATTTTACTTTTACTTACAAAGTTTTACTCAGTAGTAGGTTAACGCAATCAAGTAGAACAGCGACAGCAACGCGGAAGTGAATAAAATCATAAGAGCAATAGCTTTACTACTCAAAAACTATTTATACCCGCACATGCACTAGATGGCGTCATTTTCTATTATTTCTAACGCCATTTAAAGATTTCATTGAGAAATATTGCCACACTAAAATCTATAAAAATATTTCACATTTTGACGCTAGAACTAAGAAAATATTTAACATCAAAAATATTTTATTCATAAGCATCGGCATGATAGAATTACGTATTTTTTAAGAAATTCCTTTCCGTTCCGAAAATTTGTTTGAAACTTTGAAACGCTTCCTATATTGTCGAGGGTAACTTCTTCTTGAATGGTAACAAATTGGATTGGGACTTATAATTTAAATTCTGTCCCAAAGTATAGTTTTTAGCGTGAAAATGTTTCCTATTTGTTGATTATTTTTTGACGTAAAATTTATTTGTGAATTAAAACAGCATTGGTTTTCTAAGCAGATACTTTGTAACTTAAAAGTTATTCCCACTCAGGTATAATCAGGCAAGAATTTTTTTTTGTTTCAAAAATGTTATTGTATTTTACGGTAGCACTTTAAGTCATTGATGTTTCAAAAGTTTTTATAGCAAACTATTTATCATATATCAATATTTTCGATGTTTTCAACCCTTCTCTAAATAAATTAGTAATTTTCTAAAAATTCTTCACTTTTATGAGTCATTTCTAATATATATAATCACTGTTAAATATTTTGTTTCATAAACACTTCCTATAAAATTGTGTAAGTAGTTATATATGTATATAAACATTCAAAGTCAAGTCAGTAGCGCCTTAAAAGTCAAGGTTGTTTGCAAAATACTATACAACAGTAATATGAAAACAATAACAACAACGCAAACACAACGTATAAATTATGTAAACAAGTATTTTAATATTGTACAACAACTTAATAAATATTATAGCTTTTATAGCATTTTTTTATAGCAGACAGTAAAGTACAGAAAAAAAGAGAAAATATAGGGCTAATGTTGTTTTGAAACTAAAGGTTATATAAAACTGAACGCTTATTGCTTAGTGCTCTGTGTTAATACAAACCACCTTTTTTAGAATTTTTCATCAGTTGAAGTTGTAATTTTCTCAATAATTAGAGAAAAAAGCTCTGCATAAACCTTTTGGCAAAGAACAAAATAAGCCACTGTATCACGATAAATATTAGATTTTTCTTATCTTTAGAAAAACATTATCACCCCTATCATGAATAAACATTCTTTCGGATTTTTTCTCCAATCCCCTGTTATGCGATCGTCGAAGATTTTTGAGGAATGGGAACAAATTCCCTGGAAAACGAGGTTATCAGCAACATTGGGGAACATTTTTTGACGTTTCACGAAAATTGTGTTCCCTAACTTTTTGGCGAGGAATTTAATGAGGAAAGAGTCTATCAAGCTATGCTATACTATATTTAAGGTGATTTTTTTTGTGATGGAGATAAATGCACTTCATTTTTATTTATAAAATTGTTCAGCTGACAGGTAAGCTAATGTCAAATATGCAAAATTACTGATAAGCTAATGTCAAATATGAAAAAAGCAACTGTGATTTTGGACTGAATGAAAGTAATTGGAAATACTTTGCCAGCACTGACTGGATATGAAGTTTTCCAATTCTCAATTATTTATGATCGCAAAATAATCCTCTCGAGAAACAAAAAAATCCGAGAGAATCGTTTTCCTCCGGATATTCCTGATAGGGGTGATTACCTCAGCGTTTCCTCAGGATTATTCTTTTAACTCTAAATAATAATTAATTATTTCTGATGCTTTGAGAAAAGAAAGGCTTCTTCCGAAACAACTAAGAGAATGAATATTGATGTTTTAATTATTCAACAATAATGAAAGCAAGATGGGTGTGAAAAACTATTTTTCTTGTAAACACCTTTAGAAAATGAAGAAGTTTTGATGCAGAAATAAATATTTTCATAATCATAGGATTTTACCCAGCTGTCATTTTTCAATTGAATAGAAATCCGGTAAACTGCTAACTAAACTCTACATTTTCTTCCATATCATTCAACTAAAATGTTTATTTTTATTTTAGCCAGGTTTTGATATGTTCTATAAGACCGTCATCGTTTTGTCGCCAAAAGAATAATCTGCAACTTCCCTATAAGGAGTTTATATATTTCATAAGCTAAGATTTTCCCGCTGAATATGACAATTCATTAGCTTAGCGTTTTAATCAAAATTGCTCCCATTAGGTAGTGGCGGATTAAGATGGCAGACTAAAGCAGACGGTAAATTTTGAAAATATATGATATTGTTAGTTTTTCTCACATTATGTTACGATTGAATTTTGGATTTGCCTCGGAAATGGAATTAAAAGCTGAAGTTAATTTCATGCAAAAAAAGAAAATCCGTCAAATTTTCGGAACTCAAGTTCGAAGAACAAAAAAAAAAAAAAGTACATATCAAGACCATTAGAATTAGAAGAGATATTGACATGCAGCTTCGGACTTTAGTTCCACTTCCGAACTAAATCGTTATCAGAAAAGGGTTAAATATACTTTTAGTTGTTTCCGACGGAGACTAAAGGTGGTGTACAAATTTGTTCAGTTTCCAAGCTTAAATTTTCGCCCATTGCTGCTTTAATCGAAAATCTTTTCCTTGAACTTACTTGTGTGATGACTCAAAAACCAAAACAAAAATATAATTCACAAAATTAATGTGGCATACAAAAATCTGTTATAGATCAGTGATTATTCATGTTAAAGCTAAATTCTAGCCAGTTCCTACTTGTTAAAATTAATCAAAATACATTTTCTTGCGAATCATTCCAGCACCAGTTCTAATTGGACTGTTTTGTTAGAACAGGTTTTTATTTACCCAATTTTTTGTATAAATTTTAATTCTAATCAAATTAATATGCGCTGTCAATGTCTGAATGTCTGATTCTATCTAAATCTGAAACGGATTGCGAATATGGCAAGTTAAAGGTTTTGTTTATTTAAAGCTGTTTTTTGCTGCTGCTACTTCTTCTCTACAGCAGCAGACATTAAAAAAAAAAACAAGCCGAGAATATTGGCTAAAGGAAAAAACAAAAACAAATCTGAGAAACAGTGTTAAAATAAAATTCTAGTTTCACTTTTCTTTTCTTTTATTTTCTGCGTTGTTTAATCGTCAAGGTCGACAAGTTGGCTGTGCCAAAGAGCATAAATAAAATGGCAAGAAATTAAGAATAAAAAGCAATAAGCAGTTTGCTTACTATACAAACTGTAGAGATACTTGCGGCGCGGATTTGTCACACATTTACTTTCTAAATTTTTAGTGTTTTTAATTATTTCATTTACAGTTCAATTAAATTTATTATCGCTATTGAAATGCAATTGAGAAAAGTTTAACCTTTGGATGAGTCAAACATAGCGGCGCATAACAACGCCTGGCACTGGTGGGCAAGCCGATATGACCTTAGTAATGCACGAAGGCAGCGCTTCCGCATGCGTCATGCGTCGCATGTGCGGCATTTCATTGAATTGTGTGTCAATGGAAAAATTGAAAATTTGTTTAGTTTGCCGTTACAATTAAAAAAAAAAAGCGCAAATAATACAAATGTATCTATCAGATACAAAATTAAATACCCATATCTTATAGATATTTGAGACTGTAAACAGCACTGCAGTGCAATTCTAAGCAAAATAACAAACAAACAAACAAACAAAACGTACAAAATTGCCTCGCATTACGTGTACTCTGTTATCGTGACAATGAATTTTTTTCTCTGAATCCAACAGATACAGCATTTGCATGCCTGTTGGTGACGCCCAACGCTGCAGAACCGTTAGCTTAACCTTGCAACAAAGCTGATAAAATGAAAAAATAAATTCTAAGCAGCGAAGAAATATTGGAATTGCATGCATCATAAAAAAAATGTATTTGTGACGTGACCGCAAACGAAAGTATCTCATAACAGACTATGCGTATAAAACGTGAATCTAAAAGGAAATGCATGTGTTTCAAGTGCACACATACATGTGTGTATATTTTTGTATCCATGATATAAGTTTACAAGTGCAACTTTTCTGTTGCGTTGCTGCTCTTCCATGAAATGGAAACTTTTATTTATCATTTGTTTATTGTGCGAAATCTCGTATATCTGGTTCAGGAAGTGCTCTACATTTTTTTTTTAAACAACCAGTTCGGCACAGTTTTGTTGTGCCGCGAAGTTTGTCGCCTCAGCTGCTCAGCTGTTGGAACTTGCCTTTTTTTTTAACTTATCTATGTTCATTTATATTGCTGGATTTTTTTTTTCTATTGCTGGCGCCTTCAACGCCGTTGCTTGACCTTCAGCAACAATTGTTGTTGGCGCTGACTTTTTTCTATTTCATTATCTCATTATTCTCGAAAAAATTTGCATTTTTTATTTTATTCTAATTAGTTTTTGTATTACTGTAAAAATGCATTTGTATCTAGTGGGTACATACTGACATAGGTGATTGTAATTCAATTACTGCGACTATGTGCCATTTGTTAAATACAAACACATGTGAGGAAACCAGTTTTTTGTATAAAATATTATAACTGTTTTTTTTACAATTGTAACATTCTTACTTAAAGAATTATTCTTTTGCATTTTAATTTTAGAAAATATATTCTCCTTGTCGACCATATAGAATTATTTTAAGAAATTTTTCTATGAATCGACCTTCACTTACGCTCTAGTAACAACGCTTCTCTTGATAAATCGGAACAGATTTCTTAAAAAGTATCTTTTTTTTCAAGATTTAATAAGCCGTGTGCATTGTTTTTCGATCTATAAAGATCAATATTCCATATTGATTTCTATCAGTTAAAGAAGATTCTTAAAACAAGGTTTCGACACTCATGTATTTTTAAAAACTCTTTATGAAATATATTATTTTTAGAGTTCTGGTTTTAAGAAATTTAACTTTTTCTTTTAAACTGTCATCTTCTTGCCAACATTTAGAACTTAATAAGTGATCTATAAAAAAATTTTATCGTGAGACAGAACCCAGATGAAGGTGGAAAATATTTAAAAAATATGCCCCACGAAAAGAAAAAATCGCTTTACTAAGTTTTATTTTATTACAAAATTGCTCAAAAAATATTATGCAAAATAATGGCAAATTAGTGTCAGTCTAAAAAGGAATTGTGCTTCTAATGGTTGAGTTTTAAGATGCTTTGGCTGTACTCCAGCCGGGCACCAGCTGATGGATGCAACATCTTCTTAGCTGACAAATTTTTTTAAACTTTTAGGTTAGGCCACATGTTTCGAGCCGTTCTGCATCCGGCAGCGAGGTTCCACCTTCTGTTCGCTTGCTTCTTGGTTATGTCCTCTATCCAATAGTGTAGTTCCACCAGCGATATATTAAGGTCTTCCACTCATTGATTCTCCAGTTGTTCTGATCCTATTTTAGCACATTCGTCAGTTTTCTCATTTCCGGAAATACGAACCCTGATGACGAGCACCCAGCAGAGCTCGATAGTATACTGTCAGGTTGAACGAAGTGACCCTCTGCAGTGTTCTACATATCTAGACTTCACGATTTTGGCATTCAGTGCTTTGATCGCTACCTGACTGTTCACACATGTGGTTACAATGGAGGGAGTAAGCTCCGTGTTCTGTATCATCTCTGCGTCTTGGTCTATCGCACAGATTTCAGCTTGAAAAACGCGACAATAATTAGGTAGTCTGACAGACATCTTCATGCCCATATTATCCAAGAAAACCCCCACTCCTGCGGCAAGTTCCATCTTGGATCCATCCGTGAAGACGGTGCCAGAGTTTCACTCATCTCTTGTTGGAATGTTAATGTAGGCAGTGTCGATGCTGCACCCCATTTTTTTCCCAAAGGTTCAGCATGATTGTGTAAATATCAACGACATCTAATATGAGTATGGGACGCTATTGGAAATATCGATTATTTTATGAATCGATATTTTTGAATATCGTTTCTTGGTCATCGGTTTTTAGCACAAATCGATATTAATAAATGTATGTTTCTAAATAAAAAATATTTCTTACGTCAAATACATAATTTGGTGATTACTAAAACTGAATATTTATAATAAATATTTATTTCAATCAATGTATGATTTAGTAACTATTACCAAATATATGATTGATCCAATTATATGATTAGATTCAGCGGAATGTGTGATCTGCTAACTTATCATGTTCCAGACATAAATTTCGTCTATAACAAATACATATATTATTTGTTAATTATTACCAAATGTCGATATATACAAATAAATCGTTTTCTCTGTGTAAGAAAGCCAATATTAAAAGTTTCGTAAGAAGTGAAAATGTCTTGTCGAGACAACTCTTCTTCAGAGGTGAAGTATGCAATGCCATGAAACTTTTTTCATTATCATCATCAAATTGGAAGCGATGAAAAAATTTAAAAAAAATCATAACTCCTGAACTAACGATATTTGTTGAATTATGATTGGGAAATTTAAGTAAATGTTGATATAGCAATGCGTACGATTGAAGCCTATAGTTCTGTGACCGATAGCAAAACAGCTTGAGTCAATTTAAGATAAATAGAGGCATTGCCAACTTGTCATTAGTTTTTGGTGACTTTTGTTTTTCTGATTCGGCATTTTTAAGACCTAAGTAAGTAATAACAAATTACTATAAGACAAAAGAGAAATTTCACCCAGAATAAATGGAAAAATGGACCTAACTCCAATTGTTGTAAGACGACTGGAGCCTGAGAAGACTGATAGGCCATAGAGTTTTTGAAAGACAATTTAATGTGATTTTTATTTAGCAAAAACAAAAAAAGTGAGACGTTAAGATTCATATGGCAACAAATGAAAACAAACAATAAATATTGACAAAAAAACAAAAAACCACAATAATAACAAATTACTAATAAATTCTCAAAATAAAATCAAGAATGTAAGAGTAGAACGCAAAAATATATAAACAGGAATATAAGAAAAATAAAAAAACAAACAAACAAAAATATATTTTAAAAACTAAAAACAACAAAAACAATGCAATCCAAGTCCACAATGTGAGAGCGACAACAGCGCCAACGTCGACGACGATATTCGAAATTCAATGTCAATGTCATTTCACACAAGCGCACATTTTTGATGACGCTGACGATAGGGACGACTGTATAAAGCGATAGATAGATTGAAATACAATTTATTTATTCATTTTCTTTATTTGCATTTTTTTTTGTTTTTTATCGCTTAAAACACGCAAATAAAACAAAAAAAAAAATAAAACGAGGTACCAAAATCTTTTGAGCAAAACAAAAAAAAAAAAAAACACAAAACACCAGAGAAATTGAAGAAGATACAAATGCGCGATGTATGCGAATGAGGTAGTGAACGCGTTGGTTGCTTATGAAGCACGTACAATATTGAACCTAAGCAAACGCGCAAACATATGACAATTGTACGAGAAAGATAGCAAATAGCAGTTACATATGCAGTCAAATTATTATATTTTGAAAAATAATGAACAATTAGCGAGTGCAACACATTACGTGACATTTGTTTGAAATGTTTTCGAAATATTGAACTTGACTTTGCTTTTCAATGTTAAGGTTTATTTCGTTGGAAATTTGCGGCGGCATATTGTAAAAGAAGGTGAGAAAAATTGAAAAGGTTGAATGCATAAGTTTTATTTGTTGATTATACAGCAAGGCAAATTAATTCATCGAAATAGTACGCACACGAAATTTATACGAGAAAATAGTTCTGAGCTAGCAGTACACGTGAGTAAAGTATCCGCGCAAAGAGTACGCATGAGCAAGACTGTTCGAGATATTCCTTTCATCAAAGCTTATGTTATGAACAAAGTTGTAGAAAAAACATGTCAATATATTACAAAAAATATCTCTTTGTGATAAAATTCTACCGATCAGAGATCAAACTGACAAAAAAAAATTTATCGCACAAATGTTTTTGTTTTTTGACTCATGCTTCTTCTACTCTATATTTTTTCTCTTGCTATGTCCCAGCGGCAAATATGTTATACACAACATCGATGAATAGCTATACTCATTGTAGGCAGTAATGCTCACAACCACAGCCACAACTGTAAATACTTTTTACAAAGGGATGGCCGCTTTGTAGGCAGCTTGCCTACATCTCTATATACAATGTGTAGCAAGTGAAAGGCAGATTGCCTTAAGAGTTTCCTACATCTCCACATACAAAGTATGCAGCCACCAGGCAAGACCCTTTACATCTCCATATACAAATCAGACAGCAAACAGACAGACTGCCTACAACTCCATATACAATGCAGGTAGCCAACAAACAGACTGCCTACAACTCTATATACAAAGGAGGCAGCCAGCAAGCGAACTGCCTACAGCTCCATATACAAAGCAGGCAGCCAGCAAACAAATAAACAAAACATCACAGTAACAATTTCATTTGTGAAACATACAACACAAAGTGTATAGCTTTTCATATATGAAAATTCAGAGTACTTCATCGATTTGCCGCTGGGGTGTTTTGATTTGAGACCAAAGCTACATTTATCATTCAGCTGAGAAATGAAAAAAAAAAACTGTTTTATGTCTTTTCATTAAAATATGTATTAGTACTCACCAGCAAAAGTACGCATAAGTAAAGAGTTTACATAAGCAAAGAGTACGCATGAGTAAAATTACACTTAGTCAAAGAGTTCACACAAAAATTAATTAATTTGTTAAAAGTAGCGATAAGCAAAAACGTGCGGTTTCGCCAAACTACATCTATGCTAAGAGTTCTCATTAGCAAAAAAATATTCCGTACAGATTCCATACAAATTATTAAAAAAATAATAAATCAGGATTAGAATTGAATTAAGCTACAGCAGCCATGGCGTATTTTCTTAAACTCAAAAATGCCATATTTACCATGTTTGCTGCGAAATACAAAAAGATGTCATTTCAATTTATTGGAATTATCATTTGTTCTGCTGAAAAATACATAAATGCTTGTGCTCACTATACAAAGGCGCTACGGAGCAATGTATGATCAATGTGTTCAGATCTTATAAAACTTTAACGTAGAGCTCAGAGCTTGGCTTTTATTAATAACTTAAAAAAAACCATCTTCTGAACAGAACTAATAAACCGCTTCATTACTAGGCTTTCTTCAATTTGAAATTCTTTAAAATCTTTCTAAGTTTAACGGCTCGACAATTAATTTAATTTATTGTGCAAAGTAATAAAGCTCAAACAGATTCCTGACACCATCAACGAAATGTACTAAAAAACCAAACATATTCATAGGTTTGTCTTTAGCTTTTTTAGAGACAACTGCACCAACTACTTTTATAAACCAATGGGCATTCTTTTTTTTAAAGTAAATTGATATAAAAATGTTACTCATACGCACCGTTGTACAAAGTTCTTACAAATACGTAAGCTCAACTATATTTTTTGCAATTTTCTGAAAATAGATTATCGATCCAAATAATTTATGAAGCATGCATTACAAGCACGTTTAAAAAAAAATTACTGTCCATAAATAATCTCTTTATTAAGATGAACAAAAAATTCCAAAAATGAAAACGTTCTGTAAATATTTTCAAAAATTTCTTTGCAAAAGGAGAAAAACACACAAATTATAAAAATTTCATAAATTTGATAAATTTATGTGTTTATTTGAATTCCGTCAGAATGCATCATAGAATGCAACAATGCCCTCCTTTATCTGAATATAAATTAAATATAATAAAGAAAATTTTCACTCCGACTGTTACCTGCCTGGCTGTGTCTTGATAGTAAATTTAATTGTTTTGATGTTTGTATTCAATTCTAGAATTATTTTTAAAAGCAGGAACAACAAAAATGTGTGCTTATGTATGTATGAATGTATGTATGTATGTATAAGCAAAGCAGTAGCAGCAGCAACAGCAATACAGAAAGTCAAAGCAAACGACCTTGTGATATAATATATTTGCTATAATAACAGCAACAACAACAACAACTAAAGACAGCCAGCCGGTCAGGCAATAAAAGTGGGCGAACAAGTGCGCCAGTCACTCAATGTATGTGTGAGCGTAATAATAATTTTTTATATTTTTTCCATTCTACTGTTTTGTATTATAGGTATTATGATTATCATTATTTTGCACATACGCATATATATATATCATATGTACATATATATATATTGAGAAGTACTACTGATATTTTAGATATTATGACTGACAGGCAAATAAACATATGTGTTACCGACGCACCCAGCTGGGAATTTAGCTATGAGCAAAGTATAGCAAAAATAATTTCTGTTGACTCTAAAGTACAAAATTTTTAATATTTTGCCATAAATTCAATATGAAATTACATGTAAAATATGTATCGGCCATTTCTTAAATTTACATATTAATATAAATTGAAGTTGATCGAAGAAAAATTTTTGAATTTAGGCGTAATACATAATATCGGAGCAGAGTTATATTTAAAGTGGCAAGTGGATGTACTACAAAATCAATCCAGTTTCACCAAATACTTAGCATATTAAAGACTTTTAAGGACACAGGTTGTGCGCTTGCATTTCGACTAATAAAAATAGATTTTTATTAATACAAGTTCAGGTTAAAATCAAGCATTTAAGTTTGGTTATGCAAGCAACTCAACGCAAATGTGTGAAAAATTTACTTTGTCCGAGAAAGACCAAATCACCATTTTTACATTAGAAGAGTGAAATTTTTTCATAAAATTAAAAACGCTTTATATGTAAACGCTTTCGTTACATTTTTTCTCATTTGGTATTGAAATATTTTATATTACAATAAGAGGGTTGCTTAATGTGGTCCGTGATCACTGTTTTGTCGTTTTAATGTTTTTTTGCCACTTTAATGATTAATATACGTCAGAGTACATTTTATTATAATTTACACTTTTTTCGTTGCAGCAGTGTCGATATTTTTGAATATTATAATATTACTTTGCGTGCTTTAGAATTAAATTAAGTTTTTTTTGTAAACTTCGTTCCTTAATAAGATATTTATCGTTTCTGAAATTGTTCTTTTAATACATGAAATCACTTTACTATATTCGCATTAAATTCTTAACATTTAGGCAGTTCGATTTATTACTGGTTTTTATGTTATAAGAGTTATACATTAGTTATAATTCAGATTGCAATATTTCCGTTCCGATGCAACTTAAAATTGACATTTTTTCGAATTAATAACAATTTTAGATGTTATACATTAAAATGGTAATTTTATTGTTGTTTCTATACTAGCATTATCTCTTTCAATGTCTTGCGATGCTATTGCTACTCACTTGTTCAACATGGCGTATGAGTGATATATTATTTTTAGTTTGTTTTACATTCTTTCCGATGCAGTTCAGTTATGAAATTTTTTATATTGTAGCAGAAAGTTTATAAGTAACATATATTGTTTAAATATAATATCGAGGTTATAGTGCCGTTGAGAGTGGCTTAAAATTATATTCTAATGAATATAGTACGCATTCGTATAGATATTGAAATGGATATTTCTTCTTAAAATTATTAATGCTGTGAGCAATCTTTATTACCATGCAAGCTTTATTTGTGGCCGCTGGAAAATTAGTTAATAATTTCAATTTTGAAACAAAACTTACTCATATACGTTTCTAGGTCAGTGAAGCTTTTTTAGAACATCTTGTTAAAGTTTGGCTCAATACTTTTTGCACATCATGGCGTATGCGTTATATTTATTTAAATTTTTTGCTATTATACAATTTTTCTGATACAGTATAGCGCCAGTATTTTATAGTGCTATTACACTACTTTGAGTTACTTACAATAATATAGAATTTTTATTAATGGCCGCATAGATATATTTTTTCAAAATTTGGCGTCAAGCGAAATTATTTCTTAAATTGCTTGCATAGTGATATTTTTGCCTTACTGGGCACTTAGTTACTTACATGTTCGACTTAACAATGTTATAGACAAACATTGATTTATTTTCATTTGAAATAAGAATCTTGGCATAAATAACGTAGTTTTTTTTATAATAAACATAAGCTCTACATTTATAGATATGCACATATATAGCAATTAAAAGCACAGATATATAGAACAGTTTGTCTGCTATTAACAGCTACATGTCTCACGTCTGTCTAATTGTCTTTTACCGCCTGACAACTGCGGTGAATTTTGCTCACAGGTAGCAACATGTTTATTGGTGTCTTCTATGTAACACAATTGTTGCTTTAACATTGGCAATTAGTTCCGTATTTTATTGCTGTGTTTGAAATTATTTGCAATAATTTGTGATTTGTTATTTTTTGTTTTAATATGCAAGCCCTCATTATGGAAACTTAAGTGCATTTTATCTCTGCTTGAGTAATATGATTTCAATACTTTGTTAAACTTTTGAAAAATTTCTGTTGTCTTTCTAAGTGCAGCATATCCTACTCCATGCTATAAGTTGTGTTGCGTCAGTAACTCTCTGGTATGTGTAGCTAAGGGTGATTATGGCATAGAAATTTAAAAAAAGTGGGTTGGTAGCTTTGACGTTTGAAACAAAAAAATATATGTCGCCTGTACGTGCTTAACTCACCCAACACTTACTCAACATACTTTAAGAAATCGCCGCCGACATTAATGACAACCTGTTGCTGTAAGAAATAATAAAAAAAATAGCAATTCCGCTAAAACGCAAAAATCATTTAAATTAATTGTTGTCGCACAGAATTTGCATGGGCGCGCTTTGTTGAATGAATGATCTAATGTTTGTTTGCTCATAATTGACTATTTTTTTGCGCGTATTTTTATTTATGAATTTATTTACTTTTTTTATTTTTTCTTAATTTAGTAATATATTGCTCGGTATTTTATTTTTTTTTCTTTAAATTTTTAAGTGTTTGTGTTGCTCGTATGTGCATGACATGTGTACATATTTTTATCTGTATAGTCAGAATTTCACACAAAAATTCAAGGTTACTGTTTTTTGTTGCTTTCTTTTGGTTGTTATATGAGTTGACCTTGAACATAGACTAGAATAAACTTTAATATATTATATGCATTATTTTTGGGTGCTATTTGTTTTATTTGCTTTTTAATTATAATTAGTTTGTTTTTAGATTCGATTGATATGCCATCACAAAATAGTGTAATTTTGTTTCATTTGAATAGAAATAACACATGACAACAATTTGCGTCAAATAATAATATAATAAAATAATAAAATATTTTTTTTTTATATAAATAAATTTAAGATAAACGAAATAATATCTGCGTCTTAATCGCCTTCCACTGCTAGTTACCTATAGCCAGCAACTATAATTACATGGGAAAGCAAAAACAAAATCGCAAAGTTAGCGAGTAAAATTATAATTGCTATGTATACATAGCAAGTTACTTAAATGCCAGGCAATATTTGTATTTTGTCTACTGTCCATTTTTAAATTAAAAGAAGAAGAGCTATTTCACGGAAAAACAATTATTTGAATTGACAGTCGCAAAAAGTACCAATTTGAAACAAAAAAATTTAAAGAACAATGACGAGTACTCGTATAAAATGCGAGTAGGGAACTTAGCAATTTGTTCGTTTTATTGGCATATACGATAGCGACTTGTTATATATGTATAACGCAACTAATATTCTCCTTGCAAGTCTTTATTCGGTTGATCTATGATGGCGTATGAGTAACATTTAATTTTCATTCGTCAAAAAATTTAGTTATACAGTGGAACCTCAATAAGTCGAACCTCGATAAGTCGAAAACATCCCAAACTCGAAAAAATGTTGTGTTCCCTTCCCTTCAAGCCCTTAAACCTCCATTGCTCGAAATCTGACCACTCTGTAAGTTGAAATAATTAGTGAGTCCCTACAAGTAAATTCAGTACATATTTTCCCTCTATAACTCGAAAAATAAATTTGACCTCTGCATCTCGAACATAGCAATGTTTGATCTTACAATCTTTATAGCTCGATTATTTGAAACGAATTACATCTATAGCTCGAAGAAAAATAAGATGCCAACTTTAAGAATATGCCAAAAATGTACATCATTGTTTCTTACAAATCAATGTAAAAGCCTACTAAAGGAATTTATGACTGACATTAACACGTGATTTCATTTGAACTTTAGCGAAGTTACTTTATTGCTGTCGATTGAAAAATTATCAGAAATATTTTGGTCCTACTGCAATAAACACCAATGTTTAATGCCTCTATAACTAGGAATTATTTCACCTCTCTAACTCAAAGTCAGTTACAATAAATCTTAACCTCTACAAGCCGAAGATTTCCTGACAAAATTCGCTTCAGTCGAAGTCCTCCATAAGTCGAAAACTCTATAACTCGAATTTTTTGGCGTCTCTCTTCAACTTCGACTTACAGCGGTTCTACTGTAATTAAAATCTGATAGCTCTTAATCGGTATAATTTAAAGGCTGCAAGTTGATGCGCTCATCTTCATAGTACATCATCTTTATCATTTTGATAATGATGACATGCTAAAATGTGCAAAATAATGCAAAATTTGGTTAAATCACTTTGACTTAATTTTAATTTTAAATTCAAATTTCCATTTGTTACTATTTACTAAGTGAAATCTAATATTTAAGACTATTTAGATGTTTTTGAAGGAATTCTGTGACATATTTGTTTCTAATTTTTTTTTTCATTTATTTTTCCCTTTCCCCTCTTACTAAAAATTTCCCTTAATAGAGAAGAGTGAAATTGATTAAAAAATTCCTTTAAAATATTCATATTAGCGCATGCTTAATAGTTGGATTGGAGTATCCTACAACATTATTTTGAGCTGCAGATTTTTATTTTAAATACCTGATATGAGTCCAAAAATGATTTTTTGCATTTAAATAGGATTGTTTAAAATATGTAGAAAATGTCATATTCGAGAGGGATGAGTACTAAACAAGTACCCAAAGTTAAAGGTAGTCACAAAGTAAAATTTGTCAAAGTTCGCCAGAAGAGTGTTGCCATGTTGATATGAATGAGATCTCAAGGCCGCGGTGCCAAGCCTGAACGACTTCTCGGATTGTTTCTTTACTTTTTCTCACTCTATTATATTATTCTTAACAATTATTTGCTTAAATTTGGCATTTACAGTATAGTTGCTCTTATTAAAAGTACCACGCCCATTTGTTTTATTTTATATATTTCATATTTGACAAGAAGTTTGTATGTCATTTTCATGGAAGTTCATAGTCTTCAAAAAAAAAAAAAATGTTTTTAAGCTTGATTCAATTAAAAGATGGCACGCCTTTTTTCTAAAACTCTCCCACGTTTTTACCATATTTCAATATATCAGCTCTAGTACTATAGATACTTCGTTATGGCAGTTAAAATTAGCTTTGCAGGGTTACGCTCACTTGCCTTAGCTTGTTCACAATTTTCCCAACGTATTTCAATTCATAGCAAATGCATTATTTTTGACTATCGGTTTTGGTTTACAAAATAAGAAATATATAAAACGCGCTATGCATTACAATTCCTTTGATTTATTTACATATTTAAGATGTAATTATTATATCAATTCTTTTGAATCTTTTCAAGTATGTTTCACATATAACTACAACTTTATCATATGACATTTCTTTTCCAATGTTGACAAGGGAACTATCCAATACTAACTGTGAAACGTTTTCCCCACATTTTTTTTTTAAATTTCAAGCTTCTTATAATTTTTTTTTTTTTTGGAATACAAATTTGACTTGCCTTACTTAATTTTTGCTTCTTGTTTTCAACTTCCGTTTTGTCTGAGTTTCTTATTTTTTTGTCTGTTTTTAAAATGAAAATAACTCAAATAATTTATTCGTTTGTTTTTTAACCAGACATATATGGTTTTGAAATGTTTTGCATTTCAAATGTGCAATTTACCTATTTCACTCGCTAAATGCGACTTTGCTTTTAAAAATTCTCAAAATTATAAAGAATGCCGCAGACTGTTTGTCGTCATTGTTATTTCTTTACATGTTTTTTTTTTGTCTCAAGTTGAATTCTTTATTCGTTGGCTGCGACTATAAAAAGCTCTTTATTGATGGTGTTCTAAAGCTTATGCAGTTGATCTTATATCTACATTATCCATATAGTCCACTTTGTTTATGTTGTGCTACTTTTGCAGTTCTTGTATTAACTTATTACAATGTCTTCATAATTACAATGATTTTCACTGCTTTTAATTTTTTAGTGAATTTATAGATCATACCGTCTATATTGTCTATGTTGTCTTTATTGTCTGCATTGTCTTGTTTGTTTTTATTTTGTTGCTACACATTTTTTTTCAAATTTTCTTATTGAGTACTTTACTTTCTATATTTTATTTTGTATGTATTGGGATACATAAATATATTTTATGTTCATACGATATATGAATTTGTCACACTGTTACATACTGGTTGTTTTCATTGTGCTTTTTGCCTTCATTGTCCTAATTGTCCTTATAGGACTGATTATCTTCAAAGTCGACATTTTCATTATTGATGTCCTTTTTATAATAATGTTTGATAACTACACTTTTTTAGCTGTCTTTTTGGTCCTCATTGTGCTTTATCGTTTAAGGAAACAATATTTTATTAGAAAATTTAAACAGAAACTAATTGTTTGTAAATGCTGCTACCGTACATCTTATTTAGTGAACAGATCTAATAACAAATTAAAAAAAAATAAATTTTATGACCACCAAAATATTTGTTTTTTGCAAACCTTCGTTTAGAAATAATTTCACAATAATGCGCTCAAATTTTTCTAAAAATCCTTTCAAACCCACGACCAAAAAAAAAAACAAAAGAATGGTCTGCAACCCATACCGCAGAGATCATTCAACCTATGGCCAAAGTCTCGTTATCAAAGCAAGTTATATATAAAAAAAACTTGCACAGCGAAACAACCAAGAGAAACCTATATAAACCAATGCAAAAAAGGATCCAATTAAAAACTCAACAGCAACACAGTCAACACAATTCAAATATTGCGGGTAAGTTAGTGAAGCACAGGAACCACGCAACAACGAATCGCATGGAATCGTGCAAAAGAGAGAAAAACTTGTTCCACAGAACACTGTGATGTTGACGATGACGACGACGACGACAACAACAACGATCACCAAGACAAAGTCAGAGGAGTCTTTTTTTAACGTTGAGGAGACTGACTGTGTTATTGACCTAAGTCAAGGTTACTGCACTTGCGCAAAAACCTATCAACATCAACAAATCAGCAGTGGCAATGCAACAAAAGCAAGAACAAGAAAACAACGCAACGCAACACAACACAACAAACAATACAACGTGACTGACTGACTTTCATGCAGACAGCAGTTTGCAAACAAGTCATAATAGCCCTAGCAGCCTAAGGTTGGCGGATGCACCCAATCGGAAATCTCTGTGAAACTTTCAGAATAATGATTATGTACATTTTGACTTCTTGTAGTCTGCTTAGCCTGTTCTTGTTACGATATTTTCTATGTTGAATTTGAAAAATTTATAGGACAAGGGCATAGCAGTACAAGCGAAATGGCGAGTAAGAGGTACTAATGTAAGAGCGAGAAACTTGCGTAAGATCAGCACTGCCAAACGAAAAATTCGGCAGATTTCAGGACTGCTAGAGAATCATCTTAAGGCCTTAGGTTTTGTGTAAACCGGCATAGACGATATTAATGATACATACAGTTGAAAGTTGTGCCCCTGTTATGTATGACAGATGAACTTAAGTCGAGCATAGATGAACTTTTTTTTGTATTAAAGTATGCCTTACATACATATGCCAACATTATTGTACTTAAAGTCATTAGTCACTTAAACTAAAATTTCTACATAGATAAGCAGACAGGAATCTACGAACGTTTAAAAGCGCGCGCAGTTGTATTCCAAGAAAAAAGGGCAAAATAAAATCAAAGAAATTAAAAAACTCAAAAAAACAAAAAATAACACAAAAAAAGAAACTCATCGTCATCGATCGCTATGACGAGGAGTCCTTTTATTTGTGCTGTCCTGCGCTTAAGAATCGCGCGCTTTGCGTTCTGCTCCAGAGAATCAAACCAACTAGTCAACCAGCTCCTCGACAATCAGCACAACGTACAAAACTCAGGGGTCGTTGACAATATCAAGGTCTATTTGCTTGGATTGTTTGGTTTTGAAATCGCGCGTACGGTTCGTTGGTTGGAATTGTGTTGGATTCCATTTATGTTCTTACTGTAGCTGAGATTTTGTTCCCTTTAATATGGCGTTGTCTGTTTCGAATGTATGCACGCTACGTATTCATACGTTGCTCCACGTTTTATACCCTTTATCGGCAAATTTAAGGTCAATGGCATCTATGGCGGCGGTATGCCTGATAACTAATCGGTTGCATATATTGCTATCTCTGTTATGTTGCTGTTGACTCCGACACCGCTGCTCTGATGCTCCATTTCCTCTGGGACTTTAGTCATCGTTCTGTAGTCTGTCTTCTTTTGGTTTGTTGTTGTTGTCTCCATGTCATTTTCGTAAATAGCTGCTGCCCTACTTAGCTTTGTTTGGTTCGAAAATATATATATATATAACCATACGATATAGAAAAAAACTCGTACGATATAATTTTAAGAAATTCTTCTGATTTTATATTGAGTTTATTTTGATTTTTTTTTAATTTGACGTTTTTCTGTGTCTTTTGAAGTCGTGCTAAGTTCAAGGTTTTTTGTCTGTCTGTTCATTCATCGGTCTGTCTGTCTATTTGGCGTCCGTCCTTTGTTGTTTTTTTTTCTTTTTTCGTGCTTTTATATTTATCTGCCTTTTTATTTCGTTATTTCATTTATTCTTTCAACATCATCTAGTTGGTGTTCCTTTGAAAACGCCCTTAATTTTTTCGATTTTATTTAATGCTGCTGCTTTTATGCTGCACAATTTTTAATTGAGTAAATTTGCACTTTCTGCATCGCTGAACTCTTTAATTATTCAATTATTAAGATTTTGACTTCAACTCGTTTTGCTGCAACCGCTGTATTTTGTTTTGTTTGACCAAGCATTGGTATATTTGTGATTTTCGGGAAGGTTTTCATAAGATATGTCTTAGAATTCGAGGAATTATGACACAGAATTTTATTACTGAGATTTGGTTTTTCGATAAAATATTTTTAAGATTTTTCCCAATTGCTTATGCAGTCATTTGTTTGACCGAGAGTCGGTATAATTCTTTCTAAGTCTCAATATTGTTAGCAATGAAACTACGATTCAATGGATCATATATTGAAATATCTTAATCGATAATGACTAAAAAACACGTTAAATAGTTTTGAATTTAATGTTTTCACTTTTTTACAGCTGGATTGTAATACCTTCTAAAGTTCACTATAGCAATTTTTTTACTATAAACTCTAAATAGTTCAAAATCTTTATAAAATTATTCACTTACTGCAGCACAGTAAAAACACGCCAAGTAATCCATTGGTTCAGTGCCGAACTTACACTCTTTTAAAGTTTGGACACTTAAATATTTGCTGCGTTGTCAATTGTCAATGTTTAATAGTATGACATTGGCGTAACGAGAGAACTTGGAGGCCTAGGTCCCCAGGTTGAAAGCCTTTGCAGTATTTATTATTATTTCGAGAAATTAAAATTTTTGTTAACTTATCATCTCAAAAAAGAATTCAATAGTCTGGATAATTTTTTTTTTTAAGCATTAAACATTATAAGCATTGCTATGTGTGATTTCGTTTCGATTCTGGTTTGATGAAAAACGAGAATGGGAAAAAATTGTTAATTCATTTATTTTTTCTTATTTTCGCGCATCACAAGTCACAGGTTTTACCCATAAGAAGAGAAAAATTAATTTACGTAACTAAAGAGTTGAAAATTCAAAGTTAGGACCAAAAGTAAAGTAAAGTGTTCCAGGAAAAATTTTTTCTCAAGCAAATGGTATAGTGACGAATTTTACTCAATGATGCTGATAACATTTAAAAATTTTAAAATTAATCAGCAATAAGTTAAGCGAAGAAATTAAAATTAATAACAGGAAGAAACGATAGAATCAAAGTTATATTTGACTTCACTGAAATTTTTTTTTCTGGAAGCTCTGGAGGGAATTAAGTATTAACTTTTAGTGATCTGCACCACGAAATACATTTGTTAATAGGGGAAATGTTAAAAAAAATGAATGTGCTCGCTACAGATCCTACACACTTAAAGAGATTTTTGAAGGCCCTATGCTCCTTGAGGAGATAAAGCACATAAGAAAAGCTAAAATGAACTGAGTAACTCCGAGGTATTTACGTTTTATTAGAATATTTTAAAGACCACAAGTATGCAAGCATGCACACATTATTTTCTAACAGTGTAGGAAATAAAAAGTATTTAATTGACATTTAAAATATGACACATGTACCTACATACATAACGATTTCCATACGAAATCGCACACACAACAAACACACCGATACAGGCGCGAATCGCTTGTCATACAAAACAGTTATGCGCTCACAAACGACCTTGACCATCGCAATTTTCCCCCACATCCACACTGAGACCTACACAAGCAGATATTTAAGCAAACAGCTTAGCAACTTAAGTAAGAAAGAGATGACGGCATAACGTAATACTGTAAAAGAATAAGTACGAAAAGTTTGCAAAGAAACAACGTAACCCAGATAAAATTAAGAATTCTAATAAATCGAAATAAATAAATTAAAAATGGGGAAAAAAAAACAACCTAAGCAAATAATGAAAGGTAATGAAAAACACAGCAAGAGAAAGTGACTGCGAAAGTGAGTGTGAGAGAGAGAGAGAGCAAAAGAATTATTGATAAACAGCTGTTGAACGATACTTAAAAGGCTGATGATAAATAAAATTCAATTGAAATAAATGAAAAAAAATGCAAAAAACCGACAAATAACAAAAGACAAAAAAGTGTTGCCAACTTTATAAATAGCAGCGAAAATAAATAAAATAAACATTAATTTAGTGAAGAAATTGGAAAAAAGAATATATAAATAAAGCCAAAAAAACACACGACAGCTGCCTTTTTTTGTTCATGCATTTCTCTATTGACGCTCCGCTACAGTAGGGCATTGGGGCAATAAACACGATAAATTGAACCGCATATTAACAACACAAGCGAAAGCAAAAACAACAGCCACAATGACTTTGGCATTGACAGTGACATTTCCGCGCAACAACAAAAAATAAAATTAACCCGTTGATTGCAGCAATAAATTTAATTAATTTTGTTGTTATATTTTAATTTAACAAAGTGACGTATGATTAACTTTTAATTATATGAAAATAAAATATTATAAGCAGTGGACACTCGCAAATTAGAACCACTTTGTTTTACGGGTAACTTTAATATCTGAAATGTTCTTATTTCCGGAAGTTTTTTTTGGGTTTCCAAAGACAAAGTATTTTTTTTACGTTTATTAGACATATTTAGTTAGCAATTTCACTTTAATAAGCTTTCGTTTTCACTTTTCAATCAAAACTGCCCGATTATTTACATGTGTATTAAACATTCATATGCGTATGACCGAATCCCCGTTTTTGTTATACTTTTTTGAAGTTTATATAACAAAAATTGTAAGCAGCAAGGCAATGTGCAAAAAACTTAAAAAAATAAAACTCTCTGAAATTAAAGCCACAACTTCTAATTTTACAGTATTCAATTCATGGCAAAATCAGGTTCTAGTATATAGAGGATTCTTATTCCCAAGAGTTCTAATTTGTGAGTGTCCACTGTACAATGCAGTTCTCATTTTAATTTCGTTATCAGAAATGCGATATGACATATAATTTATATTTTACTTAACTTTGAATAATTTTTATTATTCTTACAATAAAATTTTAATGTAATTCCTGGCTGCTTGGAAATAAATGCATAGTTCGGCTGATGTTCATTGTGACCATTATCGAAAAATTAAAGTTTCTCTAAGTACTTTATTATATGCAAGCCTGACTCAAATTGGAACGTCTAAGTTATATCGGCGCTGAGAATTTTTTGATTTTTTCATTCGTCGTAAGCTTTTATTTAAGTAACTAACTTTATTTATTGTGACGTATGAAAAACTTCTATTTATTACATTATGTAGTTATCTTTTTGAGCTGATAGCTGAAATCCGATGAAAGTCATGATCTCTTAATCCAATTAATTCATTTCATGATCCATTGCTCTACAATGAACTAGAAGTTTCATTTGTGGCTGCTCAAGAGAAATTCTATATCTAAATGTCAAATAAGTACAAAAACTGTCTATGAATGGGTTAACTTAAGCTGAAAAATATTTAAAAATTCAAATTTTCTCGCGCTTGCGAAAATTAATTATAAAGAGAGTGAGATGAAACACATTAAGGTTTAGTGGCGTTGTTACAGTGGGACGCCCAGAATTTTCAATGCCAAGGCAAAATAGAAAAAAATAAAACTATTAACCTGCTGACGTATACAACAGCAAGTGACCGACCAACAGACAAGTGGGCAAATACCTACAACAACTCATAAAGCAAGCAGCAATTAAGTTTTATCTTAATTGATTTTTAGTTTGTTTATGTACATGCCCCGCTATTTGAAAACCAAACAAAAATATTGAGTGGTGGGAAACAAAAAAAATGTAAATAGAAAGAAAAATGTAATGGGGAATATAATGGCTTAGAGGCAAAGGAATTGTGTATTATTAGGTATAAATTGAGCAGTACTTTATGGGTTTATCTCTTTAAATGTCTAACATAGTTTTACAACATTTTTTTTACCTTAATTTCTTACCATAAATAAAATTATGAACTCTTAGTTTAAGATTTTATACAATTTCATATGAACCATTCTCTACTATTTGCATTAGCAAAAAAGAGGAATATTGAACATCCTCGATACTTAAGAGTGAAAGTTTTTATACTTGGAAAACAGAAAAATGTCAATCTTTTTTAATCACCCAATTCTGTAGCACTAGAGTTTCTCGATAAAATATTTCCTGATTTTTAAATATAAAAAAGAATTCATAATTGGAAATTTTGTTCTCAACTCAGACCAAAACTTGAACTTGATAATCAAATTCCAGATATAAAATAGCGACCTTGTCAACCATAAGCAAAACATGCTAAAAATTTAAAAAAACACACTCACCTCGTATAGGTATGCACTTTTCCACTGTCTCATGCTCCTAAGATATTTTGTTTTTTGAAATTGAGATGGCAAATGCATTTGCCAATGTCATAGTCATGGCTACACTGGCAGCAACTACAGTTGTAAAAAAATCATTGCCACATAAAATGTGTACTGTGTGCGCAGTTATCCTTGGCCTTGCACGCTAGCAACTAGCAACCAGCAACATTTTCATTGCCATGATGGCAAATTGCTTATACAACCATCTATGAGATTGCAACAGCAACAACAAGAACCAATAGTGCAACAGCAGAAGTAGGAGCCACGCCAACGTGTTACTGACTTACACAGGACTTGGCTGCATACGTTTTAAATGAGATGACCATGAACAGATTAAAAGCGGCAAGGAAACGACTACCAGCAGCAGCGATAGTCAGCAATATCAAGGTTTTGCAGATGAACTTGAGTAGCAACAGCAGCTTCAGGAGAGCAAGTGCAGCAGTAGTTGCAATGACTGAGGCGATGAAGCTGAAATGTTGATGCAACAGTAAGGTGCGAAGGCTTGAAAAAACTGTGGAAGCAACAATTAGAAAAAAATTGATTTAAAAATAAAGCATTTTTCAATAAATAATTTTCGTTAAGAAAAACTGCTTATGACAAAATTATTTATATAAAATTTCATATGATATTTCCTGCGGCCATCAAATTTATTTACATTTTGTTATAAGGCGCTAAAAATTAAATATGAAGAAATTTACAGATTTATCTTGACTGATAACAATCTTGAGATATCAACGCTTGAACTTTTAGAAATCGAAGAGAATCTGCGATTAATTTGAATTAATGGTTAATCA
Organism: Tricholauxania praeusta; assembly: GCA_949775025.1. Classification (NCBI taxonomy): domain Eukaryota; kingdom Metazoa; phylum Arthropoda; class Insecta; order Diptera; family Lauxaniidae; genus Tricholauxania; species Tricholauxania praeusta. Next base: position 52,125,468 of record OX459028.1, on the reverse strand, counting down.
TACGCCACAATGTGCAAAATAATTTGGGTGGCATACACTTTTGCTTAATAAAATTAGTGATAAAAGTGTTTTCTAAAAACTTTATTTTTTGCTTAGTTAGAAGCCACTTTTTAGTAAAATGTTCTTTAGAAAATTGCTAACTTTTAAAAACTAAGAAATATTTGAAAAACTTTCACTTCTAAAGCTTTTGATATCAACCCATTTAATAAATAATGTAACTTTATATATTAACTTTAATAAAAGCAAAAAAATTACGGAGAATTCCCTGTTAAACATTAAAAATCACTCATACGTCAGGTTATAATAAAAAAATAAAATTTTATTACCTTGTACTTGATGCCAAAGTGTTAGTTTTGTAACGAAATCCTTTAGCGCTTTGTTTACTGCCAAATACCCGTCGTCCTCCTCTTAATCTACCGCTTTAGGTACAATATTGCGCGCATTTGGCGGCATCCAAAGGACATTCAACGTTAGCGTCGATGTTTTTTGCTTCATCGCGTTTTATTGTTGATGTTGCCTTGCGTTTTTATCGTTGAAGGTTAGGTCATGGTTAAATACTTGACATTTGCCCTTGCATGATAAAACGACTGCAGCCGTTAAAAATTAGTGAGTTAGATCTGGGCACAAAAAAAAAAAACATCATTATTAGTGGAAATGTGAAAGGTAAAATATTTGTTAACAGAAAAATTCAATAAGCTTTTTGTTTATTATCAGCCATACTATTTTCCAATTAAAATTGACTTTGGTCAATTTTTAAAACGTGAGAACAATGATATATATTAATGCATGATAATGTAAGCCAATATATGTTAATGAATTATTTTAAAAATTAAGTAAACAGGTCGTATGAGTGACTTTCAATTACGTATCACACAAAAACTGTTGTTCACTCAACTAATTCAAATGTCAGAACGAAATGAAATATGGCACTTATACAAAAAGAAAAACTGAAGTTCATATTCTTTAATAATTTAGCAAAATCTGTTTTGTAGTAAGCCAAATAACCCCACAAATTTCTCTATAAATTTATATCAAAAAAAAAAATATTAAATAATTTTTTCTCTTATCTTTCAGGTATGTAAACATTCTCAAACTGCTCTAAAAGTAACATAACGTAAGTGTCAAGATATTATTTTAACAAATCTGCAATTCTAAGTTCCTTGCTTTTACTTGGAGCGTTAAGGTCACTGCCAAGCTGATTGCACAATGAAACTACTAACATTGAGACTTTATGTCCCATGAGCTTGAATTTTGTGCATTTTTATTATCATTTTTTCAATGTTGTCTAGGTAACGCCCTTCAAAAATTAATAGTTTCCAAAAAAAAGACTGTAAGAAATAAACAAACAAAATTTACATTAAGCTTGTCGCTAAATTTTATCTGTTTAAGACACTACGGCTTAGCCGCTACACATACTCGCCTTCTTCTCAAACGTCATGTCCGTTGCGTCATCCGCCTTCACTGCACAGCGCTCTGTCCTATCATTATACGAAATACTTGACCTTTAAAATGCATTGGAAAAAACAGCTGATGTGGTTTTCAATGCCAATGCCTGCTGCCAACGCTGCAACTGCTGCTGCAGGCAAGGACAAAAATAATTTCGCTGCAACAAATACAATAGCAACACAGTACTATTCATAACCTTAAAAATTGCTGCAGTTGTATGCGTCTTTCCGGTTTCACATACAAATGCAGGCAGTATTCAAGGAAAGTGTCATCATTCTGACCTGTTCAATGTTGTCCCTTGCGCAGTGTGAGAAAAAGAGATCACACTAGGCGTGATAGTGTCTAAAAAAATTGCCGGCAAAAGTTGCAACTTGTTGGCATTGCTGTTGCTACTGCATGTGTGCAGCGCAGGAAACGGAAGAGACGCATCGCAGCAGTTGCAGTTTATAGTTTTTGCGCTCTTAGCTTTTTTTACACATTTTTCTCTCTGTGCAGCTAAAGTGTTGCCACTGTATAGAACATTTTTGTAGCAAAATTTTTTGCAACTTAATATTTAAAAGTGTTTTATGAAAATGATTAATCATAAATTGAATTCAAACTTAATTAATATTTGTTTTATTTCAATTTAAAGTTCTAAAGTGACTAGAAACAACATATTTTAAATAAACAACCAAGACTTGAAAAAATGCCTTAAAAACGATTCACATAAATACTAAGAAAAAAGTAATAACTTCTTAAAAAATTTCATGGTTTTTCCTAATTATGTTGAAACGTCTGAATCTCGTTTATTATGCAGGAAAAAGTCTGTACATTTCAGAAAATTTCTTGAAATATATTGCGTTCAGTTTGAAATAACGACCAAAAATTAAAACCTTTGTTTTTAAAAAACTTGAAATCCTTGCTTTCAAATATTCTTCTTTAATTCTTTCTAATTTTTTCTGGCATATTTGAATAATATTCCGTCAAAGGATTCTTCTTCTTTTTTTGTTGTTGTGCGACTTTGCCTCTTTTTTAAATACGATTTTTTCGATACGCTGCTAATTTAGAAAGAAATGTAAAAAGTTCAGAGTGTATTAAAAATAAATTTTAAATAAAACTTTTCTAGAGGTTGCTGTCTTTTACTTTTAATCTCAAACCCATTCAGTGCAAGTTTCTTGAACTCTAGTTCACAAAATTATTTGTGGACAGAAATGCTGCATTCAGACTTTCAGTGTTAAGTTAAATTAAAAAGTTATTACAGAAAACATATTTTGTAAGTTATTGTTTCAATTACAAATTTCATATGCTGTTAAGATTTCAAAAAATCTGGTAACTTTTTTCAGTTATGCTAAACAAAAAGCTCTTTGCCGTTTAAAGCGCCATCGATAGTTGAAAAAAAAATGCATTATTGTGATGCACACAAAGCGCAATAGTGATATAAGTAAACTGCAAAAAAAGTATACGTGCAAAACTATAAAAAAAAGCTTTTTGTAAAGGTTAGTGAGCAAAAAAAAAGTGCAACTTAAAAGCTAAACTTTATGCTGCCTAACATTTGCAAAGTGCATCGACGATAGATGTCGCTACGATTGTTATTCAAAAATTGTTCGAGCAGAATTCAAATTGTTAACTACTGGCGCTTGGCATTATTAATTTGCTTAACTATTTTTAAATTATTTGTAAAAATCTTGAAAAAAATATCACACCTGTAACACAACAAGAAGTCAAATTCAAACTTGCTTTTATAATAAAAAAGTGCGGAAATTCAATAATAACAAATTAAAAGAAAACCAACTGTTTTTAGCGGGGCTGACATTTACATAAAATTACGTTCAAAAAACGTTGCATACATTTGAGGTTCATTCCCTCGGTGACACAGTTTACAAAAATTATCTGCTTTTGACGCCATTTCAACAGGTAACTCTACCTGGGTAACAGCGCAAGAAGCATTTGCTTTTGATTGAATTCAATGGATTTCGAGTTATAAGCGCACATACCAATATATGAAAATTATATTGTTTTTTGTGCACACATAGATTATATATGTATAAGTGTGTAGTTGGAGATAATTTATTGTAATATATTGCTGAACTTAACCTTGAAACACTTCCACATTCATATATGTAGACACATATGTACATGTACTTTCTTTTTATTTATACTCTTCTGTTCTTCGGTGTTTCTATATGTTTTATACAATTTCTATTTGGCCCACCACCCTCTTTTGCGACAGCAATTTATTTAGAATTTATTGCTGCTTTCTATTAAATTATTTGTCAAACATTTGTGAAATTTCATCTAAGCACATTTTGCAGCGCAGCTTCCTGTTCGCCAGCCTTTATGTTGATTAATTGTTTAAGTGTGCGCATTTGTGTAATGTTCATATGCATGTACATATGTATGTTTGTATGTGTTTTAGGCAAACACTCATATACCCAGTCAACATTGGGAAGGTTTTTTAGACTTTCATCTTCGAACCCATAAATTTATAACTCTTCTAGACGGCTGAATTAAGCAGGAAAGATCTTTTTATTGCATATTTTCAGGCATTTTCGAAACTTAATCAATTTCAATCTATTGCTCATATGATTCGATATTACTCCTTTTTTTTGTTTTGATTGTACAATTACGACATCAAATGTTAACAGCAATGTTGCCAGGCTAATCCTCTGTCTTAAGCTTCTGTCATTTTCAATCATAATTTAAACTTCACGACAACCAGCAACCATTGAAATGGATATTTTTTTTTTCAAGTTCGATTATCTTATTAATATTTTAATTTCGTATTCAACAATAATCGTTTGAAACTCTAACGAAAATCTCTTTTGCAAATCACTATCCCCGAACAGTTTCTTGCGAAAAAGGTAATGATTGACATTTGTCTGCTGGGCATTTTTTTTTTTTTGGAAAAGCGTCTGCAAGTGTGTGTACAAACAACCCTTAATAAACATGAAAATCCTATTTGACACGCTTTTGTACGGAAATTACGGCTGAATTGTAAATTATTTATTTTTATTTAATTCATTGCTTCTCTTTTGGATATTTTTGTTTCCACCCTCAGGTTTTCTTTTACAGAGAAATCAATCAGAAACCATTTTTTGTTTTTGTTTTTCAAATTCACTACATTACTTACGAGTGTAACTGTTTTTATTCATACAAGTGAAGGCACTCTTATGTTACATTGAATATTTTTTTTTTGAAATTTTCTGAATTTTTTGAATCTTAGTTTTTTGCTCATTTTTTATTTGTAGTTTTGTTTGCCTTTATCTAATTTTTATTTATATTTTGGATTTAAGAAAAATAAGTCAAAGTCAAGAGCTGGAATGACTACCTTAATTTTCGAGTTAATTTATTTGCAGGAAAAATCACCAAAGTATTGCCGCCCGAAAACACAAATTTCAAAATCATCAAAAATTTTATAAAAAGTTGGGAATAGGTTTATATGAAAAATTATGCTATATTGACTATATGACTATTTTTTTTACCCAATTTGACAAAATATGATATTTCAGTTATAGAAACAGCTTTTTTTGGGTGATTACAATTTTTATGTAATTTTGTTATCAGTTTGAGCATTAGTGAATTTTTTTCCAAACGAGTTTTCTTATACTTTCTACGTACAACTGGCATATTTTAAGCTATGCGCCTCTCATGTTCAGTTTTTCATGAAACAAACATTGAATTATTGGTTATAACCCTTAAACTGAGTATGTCATTAGCATTTATGTCTCAGTTTGCACCTGCCATGACTTACCGATCTGGTACGGTTTCTTACTTGTCTGTTTCATATTTTTGAAAAACTTGACTACAAATCTGAGGTTCTAATGAAGTTTTTGAATATTATTAATAGCTCTTGAGAGAAATTATGTCAAAGTGGAATGTCGTCGAGCAATTTCATCCGCAGTTTAATTTCTTAGCTAATGGAATTGAAATTAAGTCAAATTGTCTAAAGATTTTGATCAAGATTTTATAAAAATGATTTTTTGAAAAATGATTTAATTGGCTATAATTTTTTTTTTGAAATTTTAGACACACAAAACTTTAAAATAAATTTCAAAAGCTAAGTTAAAAGTTGAGGTTTTGTCTGCAACTACAGTGAAATTCCCCATTACGGACATCCCCCATAGCCGGACAGCTCCCATAACCGGACATATTTCAGCGACACTCACTAACTTTTCCATACAAAATTAATTCCGATAGCCGGACGCTCTAATAACCGGACAAAAATATTGCGACCGGTTATGAAGAATTTCACTGTATTACATCGAAAAACTTTTTCGAAGTTCATTTCGAATTTCTACTGCAAATACAATAAAATAAATTTAAAAATAAAGGTGAAATAAGTTCACCTCGTAGACGTGAACATTTTGTCATGTCATTTAACTTCGAAATTTAATTTCACCGCCGTAAGCCCGATCATATAGCTCTAAGGATCAATAATTAATTTTTTACTTGCCGTTTCAAAAATGTTGCTACATATGTACCTCTTGTTAGAATTTCTACAATTTAGACGAAAACTGAAAAGCTACACTGTATCGGCTCCGGATCAAAAAATAGAAACAAAGTTCTCGTGTCTAAACCTCTACAACACAAATTGGAAAGATATTTTAAGGATATTGTTCGTTGGTTATTTCTCTATGGCAAACCCGGTGCAACGGCGCAGTCAGTGTCACATTCAAAAACAAAAGAGCTGAAATTTCTAATGAACAAAAAAAAAAAAGTAAATTAAATACTGTGTTTTATATGATGGCACCTTTAGCGCCTAAGAGTATGTAATGCTAAATTATGATATCGAAAACTAAACTTAATTTTGCGCTCTTTTACACTTAATTTTTATTTATTTAACGCTAACATTATTCTGTTTATTTTGCTTTTTTCGTCGCTGCTTCCCACTCACTTTCACACTTTCTTTTGGGCAACTTCAAGCAAATCTCACACCACTGGCACTAAGTGACATCCTTTTCAGCAAACGAATTTTCGAGCTACCCCCCCCCCCCCTTTACAAAAACAACAACAATTGTTTTGTACCTTCTGAAGGACAACAACAAAGTGCGTAGTGCGCGTTTTATTGCTTTTGTTTTTTCTTTTTGCTCTCAATTTTTCCTCATTTTTTTCTTTGTTGGTGCTATTTTTATTTGTTTGTACTACTGCTGCGGTGCTCTGGCTGCTATTCATACTGCTGTTTGTTGCTATTGTTGTTGTTGTTTCTGTCGTTTGGCCTTGACTTAGAGTAACCCTATTTTATATGTTGTCATCTCATAAATGGCAACAACAAAAACAACAATAAAATAAATAAAAAAGTGGAGAAATATAATATTAAAGAAAAGGCAATAACAACAACAATTGTTGAGCTGAGGCGCAAATAATTGTTCCGACTTGCGTTTATTTTTTTGTGTATTTCACATTAATTATGTATGCGTGTTCGTGTGTAGAAATATATAGAAATGTTTGTGTGTTTAACTTGCTCATGTTTTTTGTATGTTCATTAATAGGAAATAAAACAAATAAATGGTGTCAAACAAAAATTCCGTGGAAATTGAGTTACGGCGATTTTTCTTTGTATCAAAAATGTATTTATAAAAAAAAGTTGTATATCTTGCGCCTAAAAGCATGCAACAAAGTCTGCCGTTAAGTTGTGCTATAAATTATATGTTTTTGAGCTGCATACTTTTAGATACTTTCAAAAAAAAGAATTTGTGATCTCTTGCATGTGTAATAAAACTTATATTTTTAGATTTCACAATTTCAATCAAAAACCACATTTCGAGTGCCAAAAATCGATGTATAATATCTAATATTATTAATACAAAATGTAAAATGTGTTGATTTTTCGTTGCCTTATATTTTGTCCAAGGATTTTTTTTTTATATGCGCCGCATGAGTGATTTTTCGTGCTATACATGAGCAACAATATTATTTTATTTTTGTTGGCTAAAATCATCAGTGATTTTTACATGCTGCTGTTGTACATTTAACATCATTGATTTTTGGCTTCCGAAAAAGGCCATTAGACAAAATTTTTTCCAAATCATTGCGCTGAATTTTTTTCAAAAAAAAGAAAACACTGATAAGTAGTTGCGTAAAGCTACGGGCTACATACTTAAGCGATGAAATTTACAAATTTGCTTATGGAAATATTTAGATATAAACTTTAATTTAAGATAATGTTGAAAAATATACAATACTTTAAGTGTCATGTTCAGCAGCATATTAAGTAGCTCAAAATGACTTTGAAATGAGACACAAGCAGAGAAAAGCTTAACCTCTTCTGTGCTGGCTGGATTTTGTTTTTCATTTCATAAATGATGTATTAGCAGCTTGAAATTATTTTCCTAATATATATCCTGATATTTTGATTCCAAGGCAACTTATAATATATGTGTACGTATTTAAAATTTGTATTTGTGTTAAGATTTAGTTAATTTCCGCTCAAAAATAACTAACGAATTGAGTGCTATATAAAAATTTATGACAAAAATTTTTTTTGGAGATTTGTGTATGTTTTATCACTTCTAGTTCAGTTCCGATGTAACTCATCGCTGAAATGAATTTGTCTCCTTATTAAATGTTGAGTTCTTAAGAAACATTTCAGGTTCTATTTATGTCCGCTTTCAATACCCTATAACTGCTCCGATTATGCTTACAACTCATATGATTATATGTCTCAATTAATATTTAAGTTCACATTAAATATTCTAAATTCTATTAATGGCTGCTAAAAAAATATTAAATTAGTGATAGAGTTCAACGTTCAAAATTCGATTAAAATTTGTTTTATAATTTTTATTGCCCTTTTACTGCAAACATTTATAATTTTCTTAACTTTATAAAAACTGAGCAAACTAAGTACTAGGCTTTTGTGATGTCAGTTTACGTTTTTCAACCCGTAACTATCATTAACTACGATATTTTTTATAAATAGTCGCACAAATATTTCTTGCACATTTAAGATTATTTAACAAGTTTTTAAAAAGTAAACTGCTGATTATTGCGTTCTTTCATAACTTGCCTTCGATGAAGCTTGAATCCAAAGTGGTTTTGTATGCTAATTCAAAAATGAGTTGCTTATAAATATTTCAGTTTCTACTCATGGCCGCTTAAAATAATAATAAGTGCTTCAAACTTTACTTGGTATCTTTTAAAAAGTAAAAATTTCAATTTGTTATATTGTGACGAACCTTCTGGCCGGGGTTTTGGCTCGCCGGTGTCCAAGGTTCGGCTACAGACAATTTGTATTCGCAGGTTGGCTAATATTTCATTCTTTTATTAACGAAAACGCGAGCGGAGTTTTTTTTTCCAATTTTTAATTAATTTTATTTCTTATCAATTCAATTTTACTCTTAATTAGCTAAGAAAGAAACGGATTAAATTTTCAGTAAATAATAAAAATACTTATTGCTACTCTAGCGCTGCGAAATGTTCCTGTTACGCCTCTGGTATCAACCGGGGATTCTCCTTTCTCCTCACTCATGCGCCTGACTTGACTTCTGCTGGCATCTAGTCTTTACTCTCACTTCGTTCTAGCGCATGAGTACCTCGGGAAAACCCAAAAACATACTCATGCGTTTTGATCTAACTTTACCCCTTACGCGAACTCCTAGCCTTGAAAATAACGCTTCGGTAGGGCGATGATGCCGAGCTCTCGCAATCAAATACCTCGGGGAGACCCGAAAGCGTATTTGTTTGGTTGAACGCGTCAGCAAACGCCAGACTAAAAAACTAAACTCTGCCGCTGTGGCCGATGTTGAGTTCTCGCAACTAAGTACCTCGGGGACACCCAAAAGCGCACTTATTTGGTTGAGCACGTCGCCGACCGCCTAAACAAAAAAACTACTCTCCGCCGCTGTGACCGATGCTGAGCTCTCGCAACTAAGTACCTCGGGAAAACCCAAAAGCGCACTTATTTGGTTGAACACGACGCCGACCGCCTAAATAAAAAAAACTACTCCCCGCCGCTGTGACCGATGCTGAGCTCTCGCAACTAAGTACCTCGGGAAAACCCAAAAGCGCACTTATTTGGTTGAACACGACGCCGACCGCCTAAACAAAACTACTCTCCGCCGCTGTGACCGATGCTGAGCTCTCGCAACCAAGTACCTCGGGAAAACCCAAAAGCGCACTTAATTGGTTGACCACGCCACCGACAGCCAAATAAACTAATCTCTGTCGCTGTGACCGATGCTGAATCTGTCGCGTTCTAGCGCATGAGCATCTCGGGAAAACCCAAATACACACTCATGCGTTCGAACCTAACCACAACCCCCCGCACGCGATTCCTACGCTATGCTATCGGCTTGACGATTGCTCGGAGTTCTTACTCACAAGTACTTCGGGAAAACCCAAAACCGCACTTGTGTGTTCGAATGCACGCCTACCGTCAAGCTAGCTCACTGCTGGAAAGAGAATTTGATTAGTTATTTATAAATTACCACTGTAGGCTGCGAACTGCGACTGCTGGCTCTGGTGGTCCCCGGTTGAATGAATAAAATTGTGATCGGCATCCAACACCCAACCTCTTGCTGGTGTCGATTACATCAGCTGGTTCTTTTTATCTGTCACAACAGCTGTTTTGGTTGGTGGTGCCAGATAGTTTGATACTTAACCTAGTGTCTTAACTAATAATTTACGCCCCTATGCCAACTTCAATAACGAGTTGTTCACATGCGCGTTTGCTTATGATTACTTAAAATATATTGTATAAAATTCATTTAGTTAAATTCACTTGTAACTTACAATAATTGAAAATAAATAGGGATTTTCACCAATAAGTAATAAAAATAAGAAAAATGTAACGTGAGTCTGAATATAATGTGATGCGGCGACGCGTCAGTCACCCGCCTTGATGCCTATGTTTGGAGGAAGAAAACGAGTGCCGACTTTCTTCCTCACACTCCCCTCTTACTTTCCGGGCGGTAGTATTATTTTCGTGGATCCGTTGTGGAACACCCTTATTTTAATTCTGCGACCCTCGATGGTTCGTGCTAGCTTTAGATATTTTCCCGTGGGCAGTGTATTCACGAATGCTCGAAGTTTACTGATGATGGCGGTGTCAAGCTGACCCAAGTTGTTTCCCGCCAGTTTATCTGGGGCGTATTCTGTCGTTGGGGTGGATTCAGGATAACCGAAATTCGTCAAAGCTCGGAAGTTTCTTACTGCGGTGTTTCTCTTGGTTGTTTTCCTTGAGACTGTTGAAGAAAAGTTACAGATTAGTCTTGTTCTAACTATTATTTCAAAAGAGAGGGAAATAGGTCAATGTAATGAAAGCAAACATGAATTTGAGAAAATGACTATGAGTAGAAAGATTTTATTTCGCTCAGGTGAGCCGTTCGAATGATTTTGTCACCGCTTTTCTTTAATTTCAGTATAACCGGCGAGACAAAACTCAACACTGTGTAGGGCCCGGCGTATTTAGGGGCGAGCTTAGCCGCAAAGCTGTCGATGGCCTTAGAGAGAGGGTGTTGTCTGACCAACACTGACTCCCCGACTTTTGGTTTCCATTGTCGTCTTCTGAGATTATAGTGTCTCGCTTGATCCTGAGCCGCTTTCGCCAAGTTGTGCCTCACGATATCGAAAATTTCTTGTAATTGTATTGCTCGAGACTCTGGAGTTTGTTGGGTTCTTCCTGTACCTGGTGTGACCTCATCATAAAGTGCCTGAGGTAATCGTGGCTCGCGTCCTTGTGTAAGGAATGCTGCGCTGTAACCGGTTGTTTCCGATGTGCTAGTGTTTATGGCCAACGTTAATTCTGGTAAGTGCTCGTCCCAAGTTTTCTGTTCATTGTTGGCCAATTGGGCTATCATCGTCTTTATAGTCCGATTCATCCTTTCTGTGGGGTTTTCTTGCGGCGTATAGGGAGCGGTAAAGCGATGCTGAACTCCGATCTGCTGTAAGTATCCTTTGACGATTCGGCTAGTGAACTGTGTACCATTATCCGTGATGAGACACTTTGGAATTCCGTATCTAGCGAGGATTCTTTCGCGGAAACCTTTCACTACGCTGTCTGCGGTGGCTTTTCTTAGCGGCACTAATTCGGTCCATTTTGAAAACCGATCGAAAAACACCAGCAGCATCGTATGTCCATGTTTTGACCGCGGAAGTGGCCCAATGAAATCGGCGCAAACTGTGGACCAGGGTTCGTCTGGGATCGTAATCAACATTTCGCCTGCGGGTGCTTGCTGGCTAACCTTATACTGTTGACAGGACTCGCAACGCCTCACATAGCGACTTATGTCACGAAACATGCCTGGCCAATAATAGCGGTTGGCTATTCGGGCTATGGTTTTGCGGATGCCGAGATGGCCTGCACTGGGGCTGTCGTGATTTTCCGTCATGACTCGCTGCCGGAGGGGTGTTGCAACACATAATTTCCATTGATCGCAATCTTCGTCGCCTGGGATGCTTGGTAAATGACGATATAATTGACCGCCGACCTCCGAAAAATCTGGAAACTTCTCTGGTTGGTTCCGAATCTCCGCCTTTTTCTTCTGTAGCCAAGCGCATTCTATGCTAACGTTGTTGCTTACTGTTGCTATCTGACAGATCTCCTGAGGCTGTCGTGACAATGCGTCAGCCACCACATTACTTTTCCCCTTTCGATATTGAATGGTAAATTGGTATTGCTGGAGCTCCAAAGCCCAACGGGCTATTCGTCCTGCGGGGCTTTCTATGGAGTTCAACCATTTTAAGGAGAGATGGTCGGTGATAACAATGAATCGATAACCCTCTAGGTACGGCCTCATTTTTCGGATGCCCCAAACAATGGCTAAACATTCCTTTTCGGTTGGGGAATAGTTTCTCTCGGCGTTATTCAAGCTTCGACTGGCGTAAGCGATCACCCGCTCCCCCTCATCGGTGGCTTGGGTGAGCACAGCTCCAAGGCCCGCGTCGCTGGCGTCAGTTTGCAATGTGAAGGTCTTATTGAAATCCGGACATGCTAATACTGGGGCCTCGGTCAGTTTCTGTTTCAATATCTCGAATGCCTTTTGCTGGTCCTCTCCCCATTTCCAATGTTTGCCCTTTCGCAATAGTGATGTCAGCGGTTGGACTATCGCAGCGAACTCAGGCACAAAGCGACGATACCAAGAGGCTATTCCTAAAAACCGCCTTACCCCACGAATATTTTGTGGAGGCTCTAAGTCACGGATGGCAGCAACCTTCTCCGGGTCTGTGTGGATTCCTTCTCCACTGACAACGTGGCCCAAGTATTTGATGCTGGTTTTGAAAAATTCGCATTTCTCGGGATTAATCTTGAGATTCGCTGCCCTTAATCGTCTCAATACTTCTCGCAAATTTTCTAAATGTTCCTCTAATGTTGATCCTGTTACCACAATATCGTCTAGGTAGGCGAACGCAAATGGCTCCATTTCTGCCCCAATGACTCGGTCGAGGGCACGCTGGAAAGTAGCGGGAGCTGAGTGTAGCCCAAATGGCATGACCCGCCATTGAAACAGGCCTCGGCCGGGGACTGTAAATGCCGTAAATTCTTTGCTGGCAGCTTCCATCGGTATTTGCCAGTAGCCGTCCTTCAAATCCAGGCTACTAACGTATTTTGCGTTCCTTAGCCTATCTAGAATATGTGTGATCCGGGGTAGCGGATACGCATCCGGGACGGATCTGCTGTTCAGTTGGCGATAGTCTATGCAAAGACGCCAGGTGCCTGTTTTCTTGCGCACTAGTACGATGGGTGCGCTGTATGGGCTATGCGACGGCTCAATGCATCCTTTGGCTAGTAATTTATTTATTTCTTCGTCGATGAGCGCTTGCATAGCAGGATTTCGCGGTATGTATCTCTGCTTAACGGGGCGGTCGTCCCTCATAACTATGCGGTGCGCCGTTATTTGTGTTACCCCTTGTAATCCGTCGAATTTTGGGAGTTCCTCAGCTAAAAAATTGTTAATTACCTGTTGGGTGTTACTACTCTGTGGCTCTGCTGGGTTTTCTGCTGATGACACTGTGGACTCTGCTGTTACTGCGGTGGTGGGGTCTGCCGTTCGTGAGGTGGTGGGCTCTGCCGTTGGTACGGTGGGGGGCTCTGCCGTTGGTGCGGTGGTGGGCTCTGGTGTTAGTAAGACCGGAAGCTCTGCGGTGGTGGGCTCTGCCGTTCGTGAGGTGGTGGGCTCTGCCGTTGGTACGGTGGTGGGCTCTGCCGTTGGTGCGGTGGTGGGCTCTGTTGTTGGTAAAACCGGAAGCTCTGCCGATGGTGATGATTTTACTTCTCGTAGTGGACTCCATTGTTGGCTCTGCTGTTGTGTTTTATTATGACTCTGATGTGATCTCTGTGGACTACTTTGGTACTTTTGATGAATTTTTCGCTGGCGGTACCGCCGCGGCTTCAGTTGGTGTGATGGTGGGTCTGGTAGCGAATTCTTTTTTAACTTTTTGTGGACTTCTTGTGCTTGCTGTGGAAAATGGTTTGTCAATCGACTTGTGGTAGGGTGCACGTTGCTGACCATGTTTCTTTCGGGTTGAGCTGGTGCGGTTTTTCCCAAGGTGATTAATTCTTCTCCCATTGTGATCGTGAAACCACTTTGAGTTAGAAAATCGAGTCCTAGAACCACGTCATCCATAGCGTCAGGCATGATGATAAATTGGAAATTATCATTGCGGTTACCATATTGAACTCTTGTTTGTATCGCATAGTTCAATTGCCGGGCCGACCCATCCGCCAATATGACCTCGCCTTCATATGCCACTCGCGTTGCTCTGCTACCGATTACGTTTACAAATGCTTCTCGGATGAAACTCGCCGTTGCTCCCGTGTCGATTGTTGCTGACACCTCCTTTCCGCCAACAATAATGTTGGCGTAAACTCGCCTGCAGTAAAGTTCGGTGCGATCTACAGTTGCTGGGGGGAATCTCCTGGAGCGCTGCCTCCCCCTAGCTCTGGGCGGCCTCCTTCTTCGTTTCCCGGTGGACGACAGCAACCTATGGTGCGGACCCCTACTTTGCCACAAATCCAGCAGAACAGTCTTTGTAGGCCCCGACACTCCCTCGCGATGTGACCATCTTGGCCACAGCGCCGGCAAGCCGTTTGGCCGTTGATTCGCTCGACTCTGGTTGGTTCCATCAAGCGATGCTGCTCAGAGCGGTTTCTCGCTGCTGCTGCTGATGGACGTACAGGCTCTCTCTCCTGAATGCACTCAAGCTCTTCCGTCAAAGTGATTAGTTCTGTTAGGGTAGAAAATTCTCTGCGCTTGATGTACCACTGATATTCTGGTAACGAATTACGGAAAATACGCTCGAGGCGCTGGGTTTCCGTATAGCGAGCGTGACGCATCATTGTTTGTAGAACCAGGATATAGTCTTTAAATTTTTCTCGTGGCTGCTGGCATCTTTTCCTGATTTCGTCGTCAAGTGTCTCAAAATATCGTGGCGGCAAGAAGAAATTCAGGAAACTCGACTTAAATGCTGTCCAGGTGGTCCATTGCTGATTATTATTACGGAACCAAGTTAGGGCTTTATCCCGTAATAATTCTGGCATCGTTCGTGGTAGGTGATCTATGTCTAATCCATAGACTTGGGTCAGCTCTTCTACCCGCTCAATAAACATCAGCGGATCTCTGCCCCCGTCGTATTTAACGGCCCATTTCCGAACCTGCTCCATGATCATTGGGTTATAGCTCAAGTGCCCGTGTGACGTAGCATATGGCCCACGTTGTTGTATTATGATCGGGTCATGGCCGACGGCTCCCTGTAGAGCTTGCATCGTGTCGGCATGAGTTTCTGACTTGTTCTCGGCCACTTGAAATTCTTCAGTGGACGTATTTTTAGTTTTTGCCAACCCTGGGCCTGGTGATGGCGCTCGCTTGTGTCGGGTCTGCAGTTCTAACAACCGCTGTTTTCTTTCTTCGGGATGCTCTTCTTTCGCCAGATATGCCCGGAACCGTTTCCGTAAATCATCAAGGGTACCCTGTGACTCGAGGCCAAATTCGTCACAATAGGCCACCAACTCCTCCTTTTTAAGACCATGTGCCCACGAGACGCTTAACATTTTGGTACGCGGGTTTTTTATTTTCTACACACACTGTATAGGATTAGAATAAATTTATTAAATTAGTTCTGTTCGCGGAGTAATAAATTTTCCCGTTGATCTGTGTAATTATTTCTTTACTAAAAACACCGCTGCGCTGTGGATTCGAGCGATATTTAATTATTTATGTTCAAAAGAAAAACGGTTCACTGTCCGAGCACTATTTACTATATTATTTTTTTTCCTTTTTTTTTAAAAAAAAATATTACTATTATATAACCCCTTTTTTTTAAAAAAAAATTGTTCACTGTCTGTTTCCGCGATATTGAAATTTGTTCTTGTTTTTTTTTTCTTTCCGTTATTTTATTTCGGAATCGTTTGCGCAGAATCACTTGCGGCGTTATTCGTCTTTATTTATTCTATTTCAAAAAAAAACCGTTTACTGTCTGTCCGAGCGATATTTATTTTTCCTTCAAGTTATGTTCGAATGTTTTTTTTTTTATATATATATAACGAGTCCGCTTGCTAAATAATTTTCTACCGGTGCACGGGGCTACGTTTGCTTATGATCACTTGCGTATTGGTTGGTATATTTTTTATTTTGAATTTTACACACAAAAATTTATATTTTTTTTTTTTTTATCCGCTTTACAGAAAAAACCCGTTCCGCCGCGTTTTATTGGTATTTAAATGTTTCTCATATAGCCAAAGTCCCTGCTCGGGCGCCACTGTGACGAACCTTCTGGCCGGGGTTTTGGCTCGCCGGTGTCCAAGGTTCGGCTACAGACAATTTGTATTCGCAGGTTGGCTAATATTTCATTCTTTTATTAACGAAAACGCGAGCGGAGTTTTTTTTTCCAATTTTTAATTAATTTTATTTCTTATCAATTCAATTTTACTCTTAATTAGCTAAGAAAGAAACGGATTAAATTTTCAGTAAATAATAAAAATACTTATTGCTACTCTAGCGCTGCGAAATGTTCCTGTTACGCCTCTGGTATCAACCGGGGATTCTCCTTTCTCCTCACTCATGCGCCTGACTTGACTTCTGCTGGCATCTAGTCTTTACTCTCACTTCGTTCTAGCGCATGAGTACCTCGGGAAAACCCAAAAACATACTCATGCGTTTTGATCTAACTTTACCCCTTACGCGAACTCCTAGCCTTGAAAATAACGCTTCGGTAGGGCGATGATGCCGAGCTCTCGCAATCAAATACCTCGGGGAGACCCGAAAGCGTATTTGTTTGGTTGAACGCGTCAGCAAACGCCAGACTAAAAAACTAAACTCTGCCGCTGTGGCCGATGTTGAGTTCTCGCAACTAAGTACCTCGGGGACACCCAAAAGCGCACTTATTTGGTTGAACACGTCGCCGACCGCCTAAACAAAAAAACTACTCTCCGCCGCTGTGACCGATGCTGAGCTCTCGCAACTAAGTACCTCGGGAAAACCCAAAAGCGCACTTATTTGGTTGAACACGACGCCGACCGCCTAAATAAAAAAAACTACTCCCCGCCGCTGTGACCGATGCTGAGCTCTCGCAACTAAGTACCTCGGGAAAACCCAAAAGCGCACTTATTTGGTTGAACACGACGCCGACCGCCTAAACAAAACTACTCTCCGCCGCTGTGACCGATGCTGAGCTCTCGCAACCAAGTACCTCGGGAAAACCCAAAAGCGCACTTAATTGGTTGACCACGCCACCGACAGCCAAATAAACTAATCTCTGTCGCTGTGACCGATGCTGAATCTGTCGCGTTCTAGCGCATGAGCATCTCGGGAAAACCCAATTACACACTCATGCGTTCGAACCTAACCACAACCCCCCGCACGCGATTCCTACGCTATGCTATCGGCTTGACGATTGCTCGGAGTTCTTACTCACAAGTACTTCGGGAAAACCCAAAACCGCACTTGTGTGTTCGAATGCACGCCTACCGTCAAGCTAGCTCACTGCTGGAAAGAGAATTTGATTAGTTATTTATAAATTACCACTGTAGGCTGCGAACTGCGACTGCTGGCTCTGGTGGTCCCCGGTTGAATGAATAAAATTGTGATCGGCATCCAACACCCAACCTCTTGCTGGTGTCGATTACATCAGCTGGTTCTTTTTATCTGTCACAACAGCTGTTTTGGTTGGTGGTGCCAGATAGTTTGATACTTAACCTAGTGTCTTAACTAATAATTTACGCCCCTATGCCAACTTCAATAACGAGTTGTTCACATGCGCGTTTGCTTATGATTACTTAAAATATATTGTATAAAATTCATTTAGTTAAATTCACTTGTAACTTACAATAATTGAAAATAAATAGGGATTTTCACCAATAAGTAATAAAAATAAGAAAAATGTAACGTGAGTCTGAATATAATGTGATGCGGCGACGCATCAGTCACCCGCCTTGATGCCTATGTTTGGAGGAAGAAAACGAGTGCCGACTTTCTTCCTCACAATATGTTGTGTTGCTTTAATATGGCAACTTTCAAATCTTTAACTTATAAGAATTAAGTTTTTTTTTGTTTCTTGAACGTATGCGTAACAATTAGTCATCATATGTACAACATTTAATATCTCAACCACGGTTCAATTAAAAAAATATATAAAGGTGAATACTTCTGCACACAGTTTATAAATCTGTAGGTTTCACTGATAACCTCTCAGAAGTGACGTTTAACTTGCAGCCTTTTTTTAAAAGAAAACCTCTTATTTAAACTAAAACTTGTTTGTACTATTTCGTACCTAAATAACTTAACCCCGATTACACTAAAGACTCAAATGATTATGTACTCTAATCAAATGTTATGTGTGTTACAATAATTGTAGGTTTAATTTCTGGCCGCTGAATAATGACTGAGTAATCTTTTGAAAGAAATGTAACTCAGCGTTCTTTGCAAAAAGAGAAAAATGGGTTAAATATTAAATGCCCTCCAAAGTTTACCAAAAACTAGCCCACAATAGCTCATTATCTGTGCTGCAGAGAAAGCTTCACGGTCAACAGTAACAACATGCAAAAAACAACAAATAATGACAGCTAAAACCACCCCTATAAAACTAAACTTTTTCCAAAAATATTTTTTTGTTTCTTCGCTTTTTTCATTACCACACTTAACACTCTCACAAAAAAAAAATAGGGCGGCCGACCTTAATGGGGAGGCTGCTGCGTAATAAAAGTGCGTGTGTACATATCTATGTATATATGCTTTAGGTCTAGCACTGTGTGGGTGTTTTAGCTTGAAAATAACTGGAGCAGCAGTAGCTCTTAACACAAAGAAAGCAGAATCCTGCCGCAATAATTTTGTGCGTAGGGTGATTTTACTGCTCGCTTGCGTTATTTCTTGAGTATCAAATTTTTGGCAAGGGAGTTGTTTTTTCTTTTTTTCTTGTCGTCTCCTTGTATATTTCGCGTCTTCCCTTTACGGCGAGCTTTGTCAACGACCACAAAACAGAAACAGAAAAGATATTTGGCATTGAAAATTCAGCAGCAACAAAGCGCACGCACAATTTTTCCTGCGTTAGGGTAGTAACTTTATTTGCTGTATGGGTTTTGTTGCGAAATATTCAAAGCGAAATCGTAGCTAGCTATGTGGAGCACATGGGTGGTGCATAACATACATACATACTCTGCTAGGTTCTAAAAATAAGTGCGATAAGCTATGTGCGAAAAAATACTGAAAACTTGCTGGAGGGTAAAGTGTCAGTTGATACTTGTTGTATGTGCTAAATGTTGAACTTGATAAAATAGAAATTATTTGATACAGTAACAGCTAAAAAGTTTCTAGCAAAAGTATAATGAAAGTAAGAAAATTTGAAAATTTCCTTCTTAATTTTCAAGTACTCATAAGCTAAAGGAAACAATTTTAGAAGTGAAACTCAAGAGAAGAATTCAAAATTGCAGCTTATCAATTACTCATTCAAAATAATTCAAAAGGCTCCAATTTGTTAGATTCAGACGTATTTTTCAAATAAAAATAGAATTATATTAAGTGTAAAAAGTGTCCGAAATTGTTAAATGTAACACACCAAAATTATTTATTTAACAAAATTTATTTTTTTTTTGCTTTCAAAGTGGGGACTGCTACAACTGCGGCAGCTCTTGATCCAGTCCCTTATAAATTTTTTGCAGGCTGATTGAGGAATAGCTTTCAGCTAATTTGCTTCCATGGTATAATCGACCAAAGAAAGGTTTCTCAAAGTAATAAATTTAGCTCGGGAACAAAATAAAATAATAAGACGGGGTCATATCAATGGTAGTTAATCGACTTCATTATTTAAAATTTTGGGTAAAGAACACGATGTTGGCTTAATGCGGTGATTGATTGACGCGCAAAAAAATTCATATTATGTTCTTCCACAATCTTTACCGTTTTCGGCGGACACTCTCACGTAAACGCTTTAGTACGTCTAAATAATATTCTTGTATTATCGTTTATCATTCTGGGAAGAATTCAAAATGCACCACACTGCCGTAATAGAAACTCATTCAGTGGAGATTATGGCCTTCATTTTTGATATTGAAATTACCTAGATCTAAGTGTGCTTTACAGTATTTTAATATGGTTTTGTCCTAAAATTTAACATACATATGGACTGATATGAAAGAAAGTAAAGACATAAAATTCATCTGCATCAAAAGTAGGAAATATGTGGTTTGTGCTTAACGTGCGCTCCAGCCTTGAAAGCTTTTTTCCACGGTGAACGGCCAGGGGCAGCCGCCTTCTTCGACTCCCACTTAGGTACACTTGTGCATACATATAAGTTCAGTCGATTGACTATTGTAATCAGCTTTAAAATCGAAGAAAGACTATACGATATTGATTTCAAATTCGATATTTATATGAAAGCTATATATAATAATTTAAAGATTAGTTTCAAACCCATTATTAAGCATAGTCTGGCTGTCTTTTCATAAAGCAATATGGGGCCAAGTTTAAGATATCGATTAATTATTTTGTCGACACGTTGTCAGCCATAAGTCTTAACGTTAATGATGAAGATCAAATATTGACTTTAAGTAAAACCTTGAAAGTTTGTAAAAAACAACAAATCTATAAAATGTGTGCTTAAGTAAAAGACAAAAAATTAAATTTGCTCAAACTATTACAAACAACATTTAGGCCATATCCCACGAAAAAACTTTTTTATAAAATATTTTGCTACTTTTTTTTATAAAATATTTTGCTACTTTTTTTATCAAAAATAATGAACAAAAAACTTAGAGAAATCAGAAAGATCAACTGAAATTTAGTCAGAATTTTATGTCAATGGAACAACCCATATGTCTTAGCCATCAAACCGGTGGATTGTGAAGGATTTCTAGTGTATCCTTTATTTAACAGGTCTTCGATGAAAATTTTTACACTTCAGTGTTGTTTAAAGTAAAAACTAATTGGTAGGTCTAGCAATATATTAGACAACTATAGCGAATATAAATTGCAAATGACAAAGTTCGTATTTGTTTTACCTCAAGCAGGGTTATTTAATAAAATTAAGAAATAAATTGTCAAAATTGTGCTATGATGAGATCATTTGAAAAAAAAAAAAAAAATAAAAAACGAACAAAGGTAAACAAAAAAATTAGAGATGATTTTATTTTGTCGTATTTCCTCTATTAATTAACTGGCTGACAATATTTTAGGTGCTACCTAAAAAAAAAGGTGCACAAATAGAGGAAGTCTCAAAAACAATGAAAACCAAAAAAAAAAAAGTACAATAAAAAGAAGAAATACCGAGAGTTGAAATAAAAGATCAAAAAGTTATACAGTAAGCCACAAAAATCAAATGGAAAAAAACCCGCATAGTTTGTTTTTGGCCAGCACAGATTCAAATATTAACAAAAAAGCAAAAAAATTAGCAGTCTGCCTGCAAAAAATTGGCCAATCCACCGCTGCCAACCCCTAACCGATAAATATGCTATCTTTCTTATGTCTCAGCCTTCTTTCCAATCAAAATAATAGGGTCCGTTCGCGAAGTGCAAATAAAATAATAAGCTTACCACTCACTACATTAATATATAAAAAGCACACATACTACATAAAGATCTAGTATGTACCAAAAAAAGAAAGAAAAAAAAATACTTTCCGAAAAGAAAGAAAGCAAAAAAATATGGAACAAATATATTCAAGAATAGCGAAAAGGAGAGAGTGAGCGCACCAACATTAACAACATAACAGCAACAACAAATGAAATAAGTTAGAACAACAATATTCCACTTGGCCCAGATTATTTTTGAAGGTCGCGCATTATCGACGGTCGTTCACCTAGTTATGAACACACAAACACGCGTGCACACAAACAGTAGTTTTGTATGTGTACTTTGTGGGTATATAAAATGTATCTGTCATTGCTAGGCTCACTTTTAGTACACCCAGTAGGAAAAGGTTTCGTGCATTATCGTGAAATATCAGTTGGAAGGCCATGATGATGTAGTGTATTGACGTCCAATCGTTAGTGAAACTTTAGCAGCCCGTTATCTTTTGCCCAGGGGCCGTACTTTGGGCCTTTAATGTTTTAGGAGACCCTTAAGTTGTTGAAGATGGTTAATTTTATTAAAGCATATTTTGCTAGTGTAATTAATTCTTAAAGCAAATATATTATCAAAAAGTGTATTTTGGAATGAGTTACGAAAATACATTCACTTGAAAAGTTTTTTGAAAAAAAAAAAAAAAACACCTTCAATTCGAAAGAATGATAAAAAGTCACACATTTTTTCCATCGGGCAATTTGTGGATAGCATGCTAGTAAAAACCCTTCCCTTTTGCCAAAAACCATTTATCCAGCCATTTTTTCACATCTTCGTAGGTATAAGTAATTGCATTTTTATATGAAGGTATAATTTGAAACATAAGTCAATATGATCTAACATTTTTTGAAAGAGCTTTTATTCATGATTTTTCAATCTTTGAAAATTTTATAACGAAAACCCTTTTGTAAAATATTTTTGGTTCTATGGCTTACCTAATGTTCCTTAAAATTGTGATGTGTCACACTTTTGTCGAGTATTTTACCGCTTACGCGAGGAATAGCTATTTATTTCTGAAAACAAAAGAAGAGATTAGAGAAATTAAATTAATAGATTTTAAAAAACTTGACGATTTTCAATAAAATTTTTTCTCGTCAATCTTAAAATTTAATATAGCTTCAAAATTATTAAGTTTTTTTAAAATTTTTGTACTACTCGTTAAATTAGCTCTGAAATTCACAGGTCAACACTGATTTTGGTGCAAACAAATCAATAACCGAATGTAATGAAGTAAGCATATAAAAAAAAATTTTCCCACGCCTAGTTTTCTAGACATAATAAACTAAATCTTAGCTTATTTTCAAAAACTATACTCGTAGTCCAACTTAATGGAAACGAGATAGACAAATAATTTTCAGTTATTAATTTAACAAAACATTTAGATACACTTTCTAATTTATAAGCATTTAACAAATCAAAAACTAACTTCATTTCATTTGAAGTACAAAACGAACAAATTAATGTTTTGGTTACAAATTTAAAGAATTAAAATGGCTTAACTGGATAAATAACATGTGTAAATAAACTATTATACAACATAATTTGCCAATAAAAATGAAGGTATCATATAAAAAGCTATGAAGAAAAATGACTTGAACACAAATTGCACGGTTGTGCCTGTTACACTATTATTTTCCAGACAAAAAATTATTTTTAAAGTACGTGATAGTTGTTGTTTTTAATTTATGTAAAATAAACAAAGTAAGGCAGACAGAATAATTTTTGAAAACGTTTTTAATACCTTAAATATGAAACTGTTTCGCTTCAGGTATATCTCTCCTACCTATTTTCGCACCAAATACTTTGCGACAGTTAATGAAGTATAAAATAGAAACATGGAATGATTGTTAAAACACTGAAGCTTAAAATTAACACAGATACTTATTTTAGTGAGGCAAGTGCCCTAGAAGAAACATTTTTGATCTCATATTGACCAAGCTCTGAAAACTTCAAAATATTTTGTTAGAATTAAGAGGTGCAACCAAAATATTTATTTAAAAAGTAAATATTATTTATTTTAAATGCGTAATATTACTTTATTTTGTTATAAAACGTATTCAATCTTGTGATAACGTGATAAAACAAGGCTTAGCGGATAAAATAATGCATCTTATACGATTTTTGATTCCTTAAACAAAAATTTCTTCTGGCACTGACGTCACGCCACCTTGCACAGGACGCGTTTGAGTGTAGACTATTTAACTTTGTACATATAAAGTTATTGAATAACTCCCAGGTGCAGTAAACGCAATGTGAGCGAAATTGTGCCAGGGGGCGTGTCAATTCCCAGCAGAGAAAATAATTGTGACGCCATATCAATGAAGCTTCTAAATTAAAATATATTATAATATAGCACTTAACTTTGATTTCCCGTCGGGTATGTCTTTTCAATGTATATGTGTGCGTGCGTGTTTGTATATATAATCAGATGGTTGCGCGTGTACGAACACAAAAATATGTATAGCAAACAACAAAAACAAATGACGAAGGAAAGACGCAACAACATAGAGCGATATAAAGTAGAAATGAAATAAAAGTAATAAAAAAGAAACAAAAATAGAAAGAGCATAATACAGAGAAAGAGAGAGGGAGAGTTAGTGAGAAACCTTGTAACTTCATTTGCAGGACGAGCGTTGAAAAGAATGCGTGCGGAAGTGAGCAGCAGCAGTCAAAGTGACAAATAAGCCTAACAGGAAGTGAGGTGAAAAAGGTGAGAAGGACTTTTGCCAACATAGCCGTGTGAAGAGTACTAACGTTGCCAAAGAATGATACTAACACAATATTAGGTGGTATCGAATTGATGCTGATGACGCATTTTACGCGATAAAGCCAGGAATGATTTGTCATGGTGTAAAGTAAATAAAGATTACATTGACAAGCGTGTAACGTCTAATGTAGATAAGAATTTTCGATAACCACAAACTTGTAGAAATCAATCGATTGAATAATAATGGTTTGTGTGAAGCAGAAAAGGTTTTTTAGCTGTAAATTTCATAAGCTTGAGAATTTGCTACTTTTACTTTGGGAAAATAATCAACTTTAATTATTAATATTGCTATTTTTATGTTTGTTTTTTTCCAACAATATAATTTTATTTTTAGTATCAACTCAATTGTTTCACACTTGCTGAACAAACGTGCCGCATACGCCCACTTTAACTGCACAAACATAATTGGCACAAATCGCGCAAAATAATCAACGCGCGCCCACTGAGCTGTCGAAAAAAAAACAACACAACGTCACATTAATCGGTGCCAGTGTTGTTGGAAATTATCGTACATTGCTGCTGCAACTGTTGCACATTGCGTTTATGGTACTTGCAATGTTGCATTCGATTTCCATAATTTATTCAATTTTGGCGCCTCAAAAATATTTTTTACGAGTATAAATAAAAATAAAATTAAAAAAAAAAGTAAAAATAAATAAATGCTTTTAGTAACACACGCTATTTATTGTTAGCGCAGCGTTAAACAAAAGTGGCAACATTGAGCAGCAATCGACAACGGTGGCGTTGAACGCGCATTGAAAAGTTCAAAGCAACACTAAAAGCGGCTCAGGGCAAATATACCATAGATAAGCAGCGGCAAATATAATAAATAAACTTATTAAAATATATTCAGGTAATAAAACCAGAAGTTAATGATGTGAAGAATTTAAAAATTGATGAAGCTTCTTTTTTAGTTCAAAATTTACAGGAAATAATATTTGAAATAACTGCTTTTCTATTATCTTATAATATAAGTGTTGAAATCTGCTCCGAATTCAAACCAACATACTTCTGAAATTCTTAATGTTCCAAAACGTTACTTCTTTATGAAGGCTTGAAAGTGAAGTCAATTGAGATAGACCCCAATAAATAAAAAAAATAATAAATTTATACTAATTAATACCATAGTAAATTTGAAGCTATCTACTCCGTTTATTGAATTTTTCCTTACACCAATTTTTTTATTAGTTATACCGCATAGCTCCTATGGTATTCAAGATATACCCCTTCTCCAGTGGAGTCATTTCACCAAAAGCTTAGGGGGGCGAGAGCTTAAATAACATATCGAATCGATGTACAGTAATATTAGATACGAGCCCTACCCAATTGACTCCTCTGCCCCTCTCTAATTTTTACTCACAATGGACCAGGGAACATAATTTTTAAAAGATATGACTGCAAATGTTAAAAACGTTGAAAAATTTTGAAATATTCAAAGCTACCAGTGAACATTTTTTGAAATATTTATGTCCCTAAAGATATTTCGTTTTTTTTCAAAACTGGCGCAGTAGCTATGGTATGAAATGTTATTAAAAAAAATGTAATACTAGCACTAGGGTGAACATAATTTAAGCGATTGCAAAATTTGAATGTCAAAACTTCACAAGAAACTATGTTTCATTGTATATACATAAGTTGATATTGCTGTGAGTAATAAATGAGCAAATTTCTGACTAAATTATTTCCTTCCGTATAAGTAGATTAAAAAATTATTTATTTATTAGTCACTTGCTCTTTGCGCTTACATGTAAGCAATAAAAGGCATATCCTTGACTCATCGACGTGGTTGACTCATGTCGTTTTTTGTTTTCAACTTTAAATATGTCAATAAGCAATGTTGCTATTTAGTGCCTTTTAGGCTGGTATTTTCCAGGATAATATAAGGAAAATCTTATTTTGAAAGTCCAAATTATTGGTTGTTTTTGACACTTTCGTTATAAAAATGTTTGATAAAAAATAACTAAAAATCACCAAAAAATTATGTATCGTAAACCGCGTTAACAGCAAAAGTGCGCATAAGTTTTCAATTTGTATAAAAGGATATATCTTCCATCACACAACGTGCTGGCTGGTTTGATTAAACGTACCCACGTTGAATTTGCCAACAGTTATGTTTAGCCTTTTGAAGCTTATTCTTGTTGATGCTATGGAAGGTGCCACGCCCTCTTTTTAAAACTCGTAAGCCCTGAGCCGCAACCGAAGACCGCCCACTTAACCTAACATACTAAAGGTTCAAGAGTATCTGGAGTGAGGGCTTTAAAATAACTAATAGCCCTAGTTCATCCTAGGCTAAACTGGTTTGTCCTAACACGCTTCGGATTAAGTAGTTTAGCCTAGGATAAAAAGTTTATCCTAAAAACAGTTTGGGTGGTAACATATACATATGTACATTAGGGTGGTTCAAAATATTAAAGTTGTTCCAAACTTCGCTCCCCGGGCACCAAAAGTTTCGTATTGGTGCCACTAAGAATCACATAAAATTTGGTCCATTTCAGAAAACATTTGATGGACCCGCCACCCTTTTGAAAACTGGAAAATGGTCCTCAATCTATCAAAAATCATTAATATCTCTCCGAAGCTGCCTCCTAGAGGGATCAAATGTATGACAAGGTCCCATTATTTTTTCTTCTCCAACATTTTTCCTGAACATACTTACCCCCTATCACAACCCCTTAGGGGTGCTCCCCTGCAAAAATTACATTCTTGTGAAATTATGAAATCGACTTCCCCCTCTTCTCAGATGCCTCAGAAGGGGTAAAACGCAAGACGAACTCGCATTATTTTTTTTCTCCCAAACTTTTCCCTGTACACACCTACCCCCTATCTGCCACCCTTTTGGGGGTCCCCCTACAAAAAACACAAAAAATTAGAAAAATTTCTAAAAATAGTTCATAGCTTTCCCTGAGTGACCCGTAGAGTGGTCTAATGTATTACCAGGTCCTCCCTACATTTTTCCGAACATACTTACCCCCTATCTCAACCCCTTCGGGGGGATCCCTTTGAAAAAATGAAAAAAAATTCGAAAAATAATTCATATCAGTACTAGGTTGTATTATATTCATTTTTATTGCATTCATTGTTTATATTAACTGGCTCTTTTCACAAAAAATGATACTTTTTGCGATATACTTCTACGATTTGTAGCATTAGCTGTTTTTTTTCTTCATCATTTGACAAAATTTGGTTGTAGTCTTTCACAAACGCAACACCTCTTTCAGCGGTGTCATTTACGACAGCTAAGCCTTTGCAAAAAGAGAGCACATCTCTGATCTCATCATCAGATTCCCATGATTATTGAAAATTCTATATTCAATTCAAACAAAACAAAAAAGTTTCTGGGTGCAGCCAAAATCAGCAGCTCTATGGTGAAAATATTTCAATGGCAGTATATAATGTATTACTACAATGGAATATGGTCGATGATATTGCAGCTATGGGTTTTGATACGACTCCCAGTGATGCAGGCGAAAGATCTGGAGCATGTATTCCAGAACCGACTAGAACGTAAACCAAGACATCTTCCATGCCGCCATCATATATGTAAATGAAATTGTACTTCGAAGTGTTTTTGATATAAAGCTTGGTTCGAGTACTAAGTACTATTGAGGTTAACCTTTTTGAACGGTTTTTAAATGAGTGAAATAAATTAGATCAAAATTCCTATAAAATCGGCCTGTAAGATAATTTCGTGAGATCAAACGATGAATGCGATGATATACATATATATATGAAGCTTCTGTTATCAAAACCGTAGCAGAGATGATTATAAGGAGTTTTTAGAGCTAGCACTAATATTTCTTGGTACAGGGGGAGTGCGAAGTTCTTTAAGCCTGGGGCAATGAGCCATGCGCGGTTGACATACAATCTTTTAATTTGTATGTTTCGGGATCAATTAATTTTGGCTGCATAACGATTAAATGGAGTCCGAGATACATATTTGTATTATATAATACTAAAATATATTCGAGTATGGCTTGGATGTACCACTGCTGTGGAAGCTTCATTTATTGATTATTCATTCGTAAGAGACTCGATTGCATATGAAAATATTGATCCAACCGTTTTCATGACAATACAGAAAAATTTAAAAATCATTTGTGGTATTTGGTAGAGGAAACAGTATCTCTAGCATTTTTTGATTGTAGAGTATCTTAATCAGAAAAGGGAAAAAGAGTTGAACTTCTCAAATTCTTGCATCCCGTCGTGAAATTGACAAACGGCAGGAACATCGAAAACGTCAAAATTTTACTAAACCACAGTCTAAGTTACTTTGTTTCACACAGAACCAAAAACTTTTTTGTTTTCCTTGAATTGAATACAGAATTTTCAATAATCTTCGGAATTCGATGATGAGATCAGAGATGTGCTCTCTTTTTGCAAAGGCTTAGCTGTCGTAAATGACACCGCTGAAAGAGGTGTTGCGTTTGTGAAAGACTACAACCAAATTTTGTCAAATGATGAAGAAAAAAAACAGCTAATGCTACAAATCGTAGAAGTATATCGCAAAAAGTATCCTTTTTTGTGAAAAGAGCCAGTTAATATAAACAATGAATGCAATAAAAATGAATATAATACAACCTAGTACTGATATGAATTATTTTTCGAATTTTTTTTCATTTTTTCAAAGGGATCCCCCCGAAGGGGTTGAGATAGGGGGTAAGTATGTTCGGAAAAATGTAGGGAGGACCTGGTAATACATTAGACCACTCTACGGGTCACTCAGGGAAAGCTATGAACTATTTTTAGAAATTTTTCTAATTTTTTGTGTTTTTTGTAGGGGGACCCCCAAAAGGGTGGCAGATAGACGGTAGGTATGTTCGGGAAAAATATTGGAAAAGAAAATATAATAGGACTTAGTGATATATATCAACCCTTTTTGGGTCACTTCAGGGGAGCTATGAACTATTTTTCGAAATTTTTTGTGTTTTTGTAGGGGGACCCCCAAAAGGGTGGCAGATAGGGGGTAGATGTGTACAGGGAAAAGTTTGGGAGAAAAAAAATAATGCGAGTTCGTCTTGCGTTTTACCCCTTCTGAGGCATCTGAGAAGAGGGGGAAGTCGATTTCATAATTTCACATGAATGTAATTTTTGCAGGGGAGCACCCCTAAGGGGTTGTGATAGGGGGTAAGTATGTTCAGGAAAAATGTTGGAGAAGGAAAAATAATGGGACCTTGTCATACATTTGATCCCTCTAGGGGGCAGCTTCGGAGAGATATTAATGATTTTTGATAGATTGAGGACCATTTTCCAGTTTTCAAAAGGGTGGCGGGTCCATCAAATGTTTTCTGAAATGGACCAAATTTTATGTGATTCTTAGTGGCACCAATACGAAACTTTTGGTGCCCGGGGAGTGAAGTTTGGAACAACTTTAATTTTTTTCATATATCTCTGAACCACCCTAATGTACATATATATTTCTTTATCACCCTATTACAAAAAACCTTTTGATGCCAGCATGGTATGCTCATACTCTGACAAAGTGTTGAGTGATCGGAAAGTATTGAGCACTCAAAAAAAAGTTTCAAAAAGGATCAAAATAACTGGAAAATAATAAGAAGGTACAAAAAAATTTATTGAAATCGAAATAAATTGAACGAGAAAGAGTCGAAAAGGCTTTTTGAAGTCACAAAAAATTAATGGAACTTAAAAAAAAAGTTGAAAATTTTATTTCAAATTCTAATAACTTGAAATTTTTATTTAAAAGAGTTATTTTTCCAAATAAATAATTACTAGACTCGGGCTTCTCGAAATTGTGTCATATAAAATTCCAAAAAATTATTATAGTGACAAAAGTCCAAAAAATCTCCAGAAAAAGTCCTGACGTTTTTTCCAAATAATTTGGTGTTTTTTCTGAAAATTGTACCGGAATTTTAATAAACTTTTCGGCTTATGTTACCTTTTACAAATAAGAAAATTATGCCAAAAAAGTCCAGTAAAAAGCACTAGAAAATATTTATACCTCTTTTCCAAAACGAAAATAGAAAAGGGCTGGAAAGTGCAATAACGCCCAAGATCCAAATGTTCAAATGAAATCAGGAAATTTTTTTAGTTGTCAAATTTTAACAAAGGTATGGTTTGCGTATTCATGAATTGTTCCCCATGCGCTCTATGTATTTCCTTTTTATAAGATGAGAAATGTTTATGTATAAGAGAAATCATCGCTATTATCTACTCCACAAAATATTTCCTTTGAACAATTTGATTTTAAAAATTTTGTGATTATTAACTGTAAAAAACTAAGCTCGTCATTAAATCGTTCCACCAGTATTTTGTGCCTAATTTCTATATTTAGTTTGGAAACAAAACATAATTTTAATTTATTGAAAACTTAGCCAAAAATCACTATAAATTTTCTGGCGTAGTTTCTATTTCACTTTGTGGGTATTATTTTCTATTGTATCATTTCAAAGAGCCCAATTTTTGCTTACACATTTTTCAAATAAACTGTTTTTAAAATTTATTGATTTATTTATTTCAATGAAATCTTAGTTTTAAATTTATGAATGCATCGATTTTTGAATATAAGTTGATCGATTCAAAAGCGAAAAATTTCTTCTGATAACTTAATACTGCAAGTGAGGGTGACTTCAATTAAGTTAGAACAAAAAAAAAAAAACATATTTAAATTGCATACAATAGCAACAATAACAAATCCAACAGCAATCGGAACGAACAAGTTGTGCAAATTTTATCGTTTATTTTTTTCTATTCATATTGCAATTGTTTTTGCATAACTACAAAGGTATTACAAGCGAGTCGTTGCACTATTTTCAGGACAATGACACGCACGTCACGTTCCCATCGATATAAATTGAAGTGAGCAACAATAACAATGACCACTGTGCGCACAGTGGTGTAAAATATGAAGGTACTTGTACTACATATTGTTGCAATTGTTATTGCACTTTTGTAATAAAAATGTCAAGTACGACTTTTGAACGTAGCTGTTAAATTAAATTTGATTGAAAACATTAAGTGCACACAGCTTCGTTTTGCATCTTTGATATGAACTGCTCGCAGTCTGTTGGTTTTTTTGCTGCTGCTGCTGTTGTTGTTACCAGGGGCATTTTTGTGCTTTTTAGCGTTGTGCATATAATAAAGTGTCCTTGACTTGAATGGATAGCTAAGTGTGTGTGTGTGTTAGTTTGCACAGTGCAAAAGTTGAATAAACGCAACAAGGTCAATATTGCACAGAAGCATCTGATACAAAATTATTAAAAGTTTTTTATTTGTTTCAAATTATTATTTTCCGACTTCAGTTTTCTTTTTAAGTTTTAGAGTCAGCTGGACCTCAAACATTCGCAATGCTGATGTAAATTTTATTTTGCAAAAATTTCATTCGATTTCGCTTGTCTACTTTCAGCATCTTTCATCCACCTCTCTATGTTTTCCATGCTTTCACTTTTCAGTCTAAAATGTCGTTGAACGTTTTTGAACTTTTGTCCACAACCCTACACTTTTCCGCCATAATCCTGTTCACCATGCTGCAGTGTAACTATTTTTAGTCTGTATGTATCATAAGCAAGAGCTGCCAACTATTTGGAATTATCGTTTTTTGTCATATACTGTAATTCCGGCTTTTAATGTAGCAAATGTTGAGGTATTTAATGTTAAAAAAATATCTTAAAATGTAATAAAGCTGCTGTTAAGGTGCTGGATCGACGGTATTTGGCTACTAAAATCTATAATTTGCAGCTAATTAGTATTTAATGTCTAAATACCGAATTTATGTTTCCAAAAACTATAAGAGTTTCAGCGTGGCCGAAGATAACATCATTACAACTTCTTTAGGAACTTTTCTTACCGAAAAAATTAAAGTCGTAAAGACGTATGTATCTCGAAAACTACATGATTGATCTTTAAGTATTGTATAACAATGCTATGGCTTATAAGATCATCTTTTATCGCACTTTTTAATAATTTTCTTTAAAAAATGTAATGTTCAGAGTAGTTTTATGCTATATCCTTATGCAATGTTACCGCAAAGTTAAAATCTATAACAATATTTCCACTTCTTAGTTGGCAACTCTAATAATTGGACTTTTTTATTGTAGGTAGCTTAGGTCGTTGGTTGCTGGCAACAATTGCTGCTGCACTACTTTACTTATTGCGCTACTACACTGGCGCTCAATGACACTTGCATTGTAGGCTATGAGGGCG
This sequence comes from Tricholauxania praeusta, assembly GCA_949775025.1. NCBI lineage: Eukaryota > Metazoa > Arthropoda > Insecta > Diptera > Lauxaniidae > Tricholauxania > Tricholauxania praeusta. The sequence goes on along the minus strand of OX459028.1, from coordinate 52,093,132 downwards.
TTTAAGGGGTGCGTGCTATGAACGTCGCTGTTTTAAATGTAAAATTCTATGTCGTTGTACGAGTTCAGGGACAACGACAACAGAAACAACGACTTTTTGCTGTATTGCGATTGCGATTCAACTGCAAAAATGGAAACTGTAATAAAACTACAGGCTTTCAGTGAGGCAAATGCAGCGAGTCAGAAAAAAACGACACTATTCTTGTGTGTTGTGGTGTTTATTAGGGTGTGTTCGCTTGTTTTGTAAGTGTATTAAATAGCCGTGTCAAAGTTATTTATATTCGGATTTATCATTTTGACATAATTAAAGAGATTGTTTGTTTATCCTAAGCCGAAATTTGCTATATACTCGGAGATTCGAAAATATTCGGCTGTATGATGGGCAGAGTACTTGGTTAATTTTCTGCACATTATTTTAATTAAGCTCACACTAAAACTGTCTTGAGTTGTAATAATAAAAATTCAAAAAAAAAAAATTGGTTGAAAACTAAAAAAAAATACAGCAAAATTTTGAGAAGAAACTGTCAAAAAATGATAAATTATCGACAAATGGTTGGCGCCCAAGACTTTTTTCATGTTTTTATTTCAGGATATCTGATGAATACTGTGGTTTTTCACAGTTTTTTCCTAACCAATCTGAAGGATAAAATACCACTCATAACATTCGTTTGTTTCAAATTCAAACTGTTAGCTTTTTAACGTTTCTCTAACTTTTGTCATTCAAGCAAAGCTTTTTTCGTTATGCCCCAAAAACGATGTAAGCTTTTAAGCAAAATATTGCTACTAATTCAAGTTCTTTTGCCTCAGAGAGCTTTCTCTAACAAGAAACTTTGCTTTTGAAAAAAGGCAAATTTATATTTATCAAATAAAGCTTTTTTTCACACACGTTTTTCACATAGAAGCAAATTAACCACATAAAAACTGAACGAAGAGTTCACTAAACTCACAGCAGCGAGTGCAATATTTGAACTTGGTAAACAAAATGTAGGCCAAGTCATAAAAAGAGCTTTTCAGTTGCATTTTATTGCCAGTCGTATGTATGACATAATTCGTTATCAACATGTTGGCACAACTTTGCTGTAGTTGCTTTACGTTGCACAGTGGGAAAATATGAATTTTATGTGCTATATAAATGTCGCAAAAAAGTTTGGTATGAATTATTTATTTTAAGGTTGAAAACTTATGAAATTTTAAAATTTGAAGTTTTTTTGAAATTAATTATTAGTTTTAATTTGCCCAATCTTCATTTGACTTTTAAAAATGTCTGTGAAAAAAAAGAAACTGTTTGACAAAAGCTGTAAAGTTCAAAAAAGGGCCGCTGATTGCTACTGAAAAATTTAATATTAAGTAATGATTTTGAAGTATGAAATCTTATTCAAGAGAAGCAATTTTTTTTTAGATGAAAATCATTATGTTGTGGAATAAAAAAAATGTTGGAGTAAAAGTCTTTTTATTAGTAACGTAAAGTTTGTCTTGTTTTGTATTTAAAATCATGAAAAGGCATGTAGGAAAAATACTACTCAATAAAATGTAAATAGTTTGTGATATAAATGTTTTTATAAATGTTTAAAAACCACAAAGCTTCAAAAATATAACTTACTTTATATTCGTGTCCCTATTATTTCGCACAGTCTGAATTGAGCCCACTTCACAATACAATCAACAACTTCGAAACGACGAAAAATATTTTTACTCTGATAACTGTTCTTTACTGCATTGATATCCCAGCAAGTAATGTAATGTAAAATTTTATCTCAATTTTTTCAAACAGAAGCAGAGGTGTGTTTGAACTATTTTAATGTAAGTGTCCCTATTATTTTTCACATGACTGTATATGTGATTATTTGAAAACTTAAAGGTGTTATTCTCAAACACTTTTCTTGGAGAAGGCACAAAGCATGACTCACATAATTTTTTGTAATGCAATTTTAGCAACATTATCTAGAGATCGTCGTACGGAATTTTTTGTATTTTGATTTGTGTCCTATTTTCTTATTAACATTAAAGTGTGAGTTTCAGGGGTTAAGAAACAATTTTTTTCTCAAATGCTTGCTATTTCCACAAAAACTAAAAACTTTAAAATTTCTTACGATTAAAAATACCTCTGTTACAGTGCGTTCCACGGAGCCCTGCAGCGAAAACAGGGCTCAGAAGAACGTGTGTAGCGCGGCCGTTTTGAAATATTTTTTAATTAAAACTAAATTTTAGCTAAATAATAATAATAAATATAAATAATGCTGTTGGGCTAAATAATTTCAATATGAATATTGAATACACGAGAAAATTCTCGTGTGTTTTCAACTGATTTCAATTGTAATTATACATTTATTTTTTTTTTGCTCAAGACACTTTCAGCAAAATTTTTTAAACTTTTGAAGTCTCATATAGCCTAAAAGTCATACGCAAGGCCTTAACCTTAATTGCGCAGGATTTATTTTTTTAGTTAACTCTGTTATACCGAAGCTTTAACACAATTTATAATAGTACACTTTTAAAATATCATCACTGGTTCATTCATTGCAAATAGAACGCAAAAGGATGTGGAAATTTTCAACAGTTAATTTCATTTAAAGAACATTTTTAAAAGCCATTTAAAGAAGATATTAATTTCCCAAGAAAGTTCCCTGTTTTCTTCTTACAAAAATTAATTTAGAAGAAAAAATCTGTCAAAAAATAAAAAAATATTGCCCACTGTTCGCTATCATACAACCAACAGTTGTCAAAAACCTAATCGCAAATTGTTGCAAAGCTTATTTGTGTGCGCCTAAAGTTTGTGTTCTCATTAACACATTGTTTTTGTTGTCAAAAAAAGCTCGCACAACTGTCCAGCCATACAACGTTTGCCTGTTCCGAGCACATGTCGTTCAGCGTTTATTCAACTTTGGTTTCGCTTGGCGGCAGCAGGCAGCATTTTTTGAGCGGCGCAAGAAAATTCTTAGCATTTGAATTTTGCGATACTTTAGCGGCAAATCGACGACGCAGTTGTTTCTTTGTTTAGAAAAAAAAATAATACATAGGATTTCGTTGCCATATTGTAAAGCAAAAGACTTTAGTGGAGCATCAATGCGTTCAGTTTGAAATTTTTTCATCAAAAATTAATCACATATTTTTCGTAGAAGCTGAAAACATCGAAAATGTTAAATTTCCTTGCGTTCGTTTTGTGAAAATGCAGAAAAGTTTGTTAAAAAATAAAACCAGAAAAAAACCTACCGCAGCAGCACCATCGGATATTTAGCACGAATTTTCATTTAAAAGTAAAGCTAATCTTGTGATATTAATCCTACATATTCTATGTTTATGCTATGTAAATAAAATAAAAATAATTTAGTGCAAATTCATACAAGTTAAAAAGTTTTAGTCCAATTTTGCAAATATCTGCGATTCTTGGTGCCATATTTTAGAAAAGTTAAAAAATAAATAATTATTGCTGCGTTCAAAAACAGTGCACAGGGTGTTTGTTAAAAAAAAATAGCAAAAAAAAAAAACTTAAAAAAAATCGAAAAATATTCCAGTTAAAAACAATTTCAAAAGTATTTCAAAGCTGAGCCTGCGTGTTACAAATCATTAGTTAATTTTTAAATAAATAACAAATTTCATCATAAAAAACTCTTTCGTAATTAGAAAAAAAAAAGTTCTCTACAATTGCTGTCCCATTTAGAAGCGAAAAAGTGACTGCCACTACGAAGATGACAATTGGTAGTCGTGAGGATTTATTTGCCAATGCAAGATTTATTGATGATACGGAACGGTTGATTGATCGTGTCTTGGCTGGTAAGTTGTGAAGAGTTTGAAGAAAGTACGAAAACTTTCAATGCACCTTAGTTTGTGTGACATAAATAATTGCAATATTTTATCACTAAAAAAACCAATACTCAAGAACATTATGATACTCATAAATAAAACATAGAACCTTTTTCCCAAAAAAATTCTTTGATTTTATGTAATTACATATGCAGAAGAAACAATAATTTAAAACTTTAAAAAAAGCCACTAGGCATTACAACATAGAGTAGAATTTTGCATGTCGCAGAGATATGTTAAGATAGTATATAGCCCTCATAAAGACACAAATTTTGGAATAACAACAACTTTTTAAAATTTTTTGCCATCCTTACGCTTTCCTAAAATTCAATTCAAAAAAAAGTCAATTTCTGTAAAAGTAACCTATCGAAAAGTCTCGCAGAATTCGATATAATTCGAAAAATACCGAACAGTAACAATAATGTTAAATGTATCACGTACCATCGAAAAGTATTGAAAAAGCTGATAAAAGTATTGAAGAAATCAAAAAATATTTGATTGCATCGAAAGAGTCGAATAAGATTCGAAAGTATAGAAAAAGGCGGAAAGTATCGAAAACGTTGATAGAAGTCTAAAAATATTGAATATTATCAAAAATATATGTACTTATAAATGTATATCGAAGAGTCAAACCGTATAGAAAGTAAAAAGTCAAAGTATAGAAAAATTCAAAAAAGAATCCAAAAGTATCGAAAAAGTTGATTCAAATTGGAAAGAGCCAATTAGTATTGAAAAACTCGAGTAGCATCGAAAAGTATTGATAATATTGATGCAGTCAAAAGTAAGGAATAGTATTGAAAAGCATAGAAATATCTTGGAAAGTACGGAAAAGTCCATATTCAGTATAATATGTATATTTTATCTAATAGTAACGAAAATATAGAAGGAATATAAAACTAGAAAAATATTCAATATATTTTAGAAAAAATCAAATTATTCAATATTTTCAAATAACATTGCTCATACGTTGGCAACCCGAAAACTTAGCGCAAATGCTTGACCACACAGGAAACTTCTGTAACTAGGCTAATGAGGGCGGGAAGCTGTCACTTCCAGAAAAAGTTAGAAAACAAAACTTTATATGAAAGAAAAAGCTATGGCAAAACTTTATCTTCACTATACACTCACCAACTTTATCCAGCAAACGAAAAAAAGTAAAACGTTGCCATTATTCAATGAATCAGTAATAAACGTTTTACACATAAACTACAAAAATACTCGATGATTGTTGCTATTTTATAGGCATCATTCAACGTTAATAAACTTTTATTGTTTCTACGGTATTTTTTTTTCCAAATTAATTTCCTACGCACTACAAAATAATTGTAGCTCATAATCGTAGAAAAAACATACAACTAAACAAATTAAAACTTTTCCAGATAATAAAACTTAAAATAAATTTGCAAAAAAACAAAACAAATTGGGTTAATGAGTTCAACGACCGCCAAATAATCTTTGAACAAATATCAGCATTTGGGTACATAAATTTATTGTTTTCGTATTTGTTTTTGCTTTTTATACGCCAAAAACCAAATCTTGTGCTAATATTTAGTTGAGGAAAGTGAAAGTATGCGTGTGTGAGTATCACAGTCTATCGATTGGTATCTAAGTTTTACGTTACTTGTCGATTTTAACTACGTGAAAAATAGCATGCGACTTGAATTATTTTTTTGCCGAGAAATGTTTTATGGTAAAAATTGTAATGCATTATCTGGAATTGCGTAAATTTGAAAAATTCAACTATTTTTTTATATAAAAAGACCACAAAAATGATTCAGAAACCTCACGCACCTCTTTAAGGCATAGGGATATTAAATTTTCAATGACATCCTGCGATATCCCTTCCCAGGATATTTTTAAGGACTGAATGGATCTTCCGTGGTTTCTCAATTTTTTCTGATGATATTCATGTTAATAATATCCCACAGGATCTCAAGAAGATTCAGGTCGAGGCAGGCCAACCAAAAACTTCTGCTCTATTGCTCTGAAACCAGCCCTTACAAGCATTAGAGACATATTTTGGATCATTGTCCTTAAGCAACCTTCATTCAAGTGGCTTCTCTGCATAGGCATATGGCAGCATCACGTCTTTTAATATGTTAATGTACATGAAGCGATCCATAATTTCTTCAATCCCTTGAATTGGCCCAATCTCTTGACCAGAAAAGAAATTTCAGACCATTACACTGCCACCTCCACTCATTACAGAGACTTTGCAATGCATAGAATGCAAACTTTCTCCTTTTGGTCTGCGTATACGCCTTATTCCACGCCCACCTCAACTGGAGTGTCTAAAAATGGGAGACTATATTGTTTTCTAACAAATTCAATTATAACTTGAAAGATTCGGATGAAATAAGGCGTATACGCTGGCCAAATGAAGAAAGATTGAATTCTAAGTATTGCAAAGCCACTGTAATAATGGAGGTGGCAGTGTAATGGTCTGAAATTTCTTTTCTGGTCAAGGAATTGGGCCAATTCATAGGATTGTAGAAATTATGGATCACTTCATGTACATTGACATATTAAAAGACGTGATGCTGCCATATGCCTATGCAGAGAAGCCACTTGAATGAAGGTTGCTTTAGGACAAGGATCCAAAATATGTCTCTAATGCTTGTAAGGGCTGGCTTCAGAGCAATAGAGCAGAAGTTTATGGTTGGCCTGCCTCGACCTGAATCCTCTTGAGACCCTGTGGGATATTATTAACATGAATATCATCAGAAAAAATTTAGAAACCACGGAAGATCCATTCAGTCCTTAAAAATATCCTGGGAAGGGATATCGCAGGATATCATTGAAAATTTAATATCCTCTATGCCTTAAAGAGGTGCGTATGTCGTCCAGAATATAAGATTCGCAACTAAGTAGTAATTTTAAAAGTTTTTATTTACCATAAAAAAGGGGATGCTTTAGTTTTGTCCGTTAAGTTTTCGGGTTTAAAATGTTCCTTTAATGTTAACTGTTTACTTATGAGACGCAGAATTTTTTCAAATTTTGTTTGTCAATAATAAAGGTATAGATAAATAAAATAAATACTTCACATGGCTCAATAACGTTGTTTTCTTAAAAAAAAATTATGATGTGAAAAAAATGTACTCAGAGGGTGCTTTAGTTTTGGCCAATACTGTATGTCAGGGAAGGGCACTTAGTGCCTCAAATTACTCACATTGCTCTAACCGTTATTCGACGCACAACCAAGCGAAAAAAAATTCCCAGAATTTCAACGCTATCGAGGCACAAAATTCGCAGAACTTCAACGCTATCACAGCGTTGACTTGAATTCAAATGAAAACAAAAACAAAACACAAAGGCATAAATGACGTCGCCGCATTGTGTCTTGACGAATGTAGCAATTGTTTTTGTTTGTAGTGTAATTTGTTTTTTTTTTGTGCTAATGGCAATTTTGGAAATGAAAGTAAAAAAAACTTTAAAATTTCGTTTGTTGTTGCTTGATGTTGTTGTTTTCCTCTTTTGTTATATTTTTGTGCCCACCGCTGCTGTATGTATTTGAAGAGTGTGTCAAATTTCAAGAGAATCGATCAAGTAGTCTTTGAGTTACAGTTTCCACCGACTTTGAAAAGTTAGTTTCGAGAAAAACACTTTTAAAATGTTAGCACTGTTTTTTTTATATATTGTACTTACACAGAATCAGTAGGGAGACCAAGGCACTGTATCTTCGTCAGTTTTGCTCCAATTGACCTCAAATTTTAACAGAATACTCTTGAAGAGTTGTACTATTAAATACTAAAAAATAGAAAAAAAATTTGTGCAAACCCTAACCCAACCCCCCCCCCCCCCTTCCCCCCTTAAGACTAGTGATAACGCGGTTGTTGGCGTCACATATGACTAACGATTAGAGACTTATATTATAATCTTTATATACATATATGGTTTTTGAGTTGCTGATTACAAAAGTTGAGGTCCCAAAATCCTAAGATTTTTGCAACACGGCTAGATAGTTTTTTTTTTGCGATATCTTCAAAAATAATTAAGAAAAAAATCAATGAATTCGTCTTTATTCATAATCATTTTCAAAAATTGTTCAATTGTGCCAAATCATGCCAAATATGATAATCAGGGAGTATAGTGACTTAACTAACATTAAAAAATTGTTTTCTTCGCTATTTGCTATAGCTTTGGTAGTTAATCAGCGCAATGATTGAAAAACTTTTAAAAATATGAAATCTTTCCACGCTTATAGTATCTCAGCTCTTGATTAACCGATCGTGCAGCTGATAGTTTTCAGGCACTCTGATCTATGAGTACTTTAATATATCATATTATTGCTGTAGCTATTCTAAGTTTCATCAACCAAGCCTTACCTTCGAGGAAAAAACCATACGAAGTGACAGTTCAGCTAAAAGAAAATAGCGTTTCAGAATACACACCTTATTTCAAATCACAACCGTGCTGAAAAAGTTTCACTTCAAAAAAAAAACAAAAACTTTTAACTAAACGTTTAATAAAAAATGGGCCGAAATACTACGAAAAATTGCCCATATTTATTTACTTTTTTAACTTATATAATTTTCTTATGTAGTTCATAGTTTTTTTTTTCAAAAAAACGGTGCTATCGTCTTTCTGGCAAAAAGTCGATGCGTTTTCAGTAAAGTTTTCAGCGAGCATGAATTTTGCTTTGTTTTCTAAAAAAAAATAAATTTCAAATTTCTTAATTAATTTGACAATTTCCCCATTATTTTATCTACAAACACACTCGTGTTTCATTTACTTTCACGACTTCCTACTCGCCCACACTTGGATTTTTTTTTATTTGTTTTCAATAAATAAAACCACTGAACGTCTCACTGTTTGTCATATAAAAAGCAACAATTCATTTTTCCAAAAATCCCCCCATCAACTCCAAATAACAGCAAACAGACAGTGAGGCTGACGAACAATCGCCGACGAAACGTCAAAGTGACCGTAATGCAAAGGAAAAATGTAAAAAGATAAAAACATTGACAGTTCTATGTTTTTCGCTGTGACAAACTTTCAGCCAATCACAACACTCGTTGAAAGCGAATGAACTTGCCGAGCGCAACGATTGCTAACGACAACAACGATTTCGAGCCGAGCTACAAATTGTCGTCGTCACCGTCACCGTCACTATTGTCGTTCACATTTCCTGTTAAGTAGGCCATGGATTTTTGCGGTCAATGAACTGCTCGACAGCGGCAATGATTTCGGTTTCGTTTTCGATATCAAACAGCAGCAATAAAAGCGAAAACGACAAAGTGACAGTGCCATAAATTATGCTAGTGTATTTTTATCTATGCGCTTATGGCTGTGTGTGTGTGAGTGTTTGTGGCTTGATTTTAGGTTCTTAGAAACTTGCGGGGCCTACACGCGTCTGCTGTAATTTGGAATTGAGGTTCATTGGATTAATTCGAATTATTTTCAATTATCGGCATATGATTTCAGATCTCAGTTGTTACTGCTGCTGCTGCTTGTCATAAATTGTTTGTTATTTTGTTGCACCGAAGCTTTAGCTTGGACAATATCCAATGCGTTTTATGTGCAGCAGCATTGTTTTTTATTTTATTGTCTTAAGTTGCACATTCATTAATATGATCGAACAATTTTGTTTCTATTTCTTTCCATGCATACTTGCTAAGTCGTATACAAATGTTCATATCTATAGTGCTTGATTTGTTGCTTACTTTAATCTTTGGAATTTAGGACACCAATTTTTCTTTTAAGTTTTGTGGGTCTTAGTTTTTTTGGTAGTGCGAAATAATTTTATTCAATGGCTTCAAAATTGCTTATGGGGACTTATATCATAAACTTGTTTTATCCAAGACCATACACAGTCAAATCTCCTTTACACAGCTCTTTTAGGTGGACAGTAATTAGATTTATATAGTTTCTCATTTTTATATCAGATTTCATAGATTTTACGTTCTTTTAGACAGAAACTTTCTAAAACGAACGCGGACAAGCATATCATTTAGAAAAAAAAAAAAAAAAAACAAATCGCTACACATAATATGTAACAGCATTTATATCAGTGAAGGTTTATAACTTGAAAGTCAAAAACTGTATATTTTTTTAAAGATTTGGAGACGCTTAGTCTGATTTTTTTGATCTAGGCGTTTCTTTCTTCCAAAATGGATACGCCATTTAGACTTACCAACTCAAAATGTACAAAATACTTGAAACTGTTTGATAAAAGAACAAATTGAATTGTAACGTATCGCAATTTTAGATAAGGCTTTCTTAAAAAAAAAATATTTACTACTCTAGCCTTTTTTATAGAATTTGATTTTTATCACAAAAAAAAATATTAAAAAGTATATTTCTTTCTTTTTTCATTTATGAAACGTAAAGTCCCCTTAAATCAGGTCAGGGTTCGCCCCTTTTCCCCACCGAGGTCAGACGAGTAGTTTTCATTCAAAATTTTTAAGCTGGTATGAGTAGACCAATTTATTATCTATCTTAATTTTTAAGATTCACTCTTCAGACCAGTGAAGGGCACTAAGTGGCTCTATTTGCTCACATTGCTCTAACCGTTATTCGACGCACAAGCAAGCAAAAAAGAATTCAACGCTATCGAGGCACAAAATTCGCAGAATTTCAACGCTATCGAGGCACAGCGTTGACTTGAATTCAAATGAAAACAAAAACAAAACACAAAAGCATAAATGATGGAGACGCATTGTGTCTTGAAGAATGTAGCAATTGTTTTTGTTTGTAGTGTAATTTGGTTTTTTTTGTGCTAATGGCAATTTTGGAAATGAAAATAAAAAAAAAACTTTAAAATTTCGTTTGTTGTTGCTTGATTTTTTTTTTTTTTGAATTGTATTTGAATTGTCTAAAGCAGCGGTGGGCACAAAAATCTAACAAAGGAACAACTAAAATTTTTCTTATCGGATGGTTTGTAGAAGTAAAATTTGCGTAAGTGGCACTTAAAAATTCGTAACTTTTTTTTATGAAAGGTACTAAAATTTTTTTTTTTTTCAGGAAAAAGTTGTGTAGACTTTACAAAACACTTATGTGGAAAAATTTTGTTTCTGTACATATGAGAAAATGGTTAAAATTTTGTTTGCCTATTAAAAAGTTAATTTCTGATAAATAATAAATAAAATTTTTATAAAAACTTTATCTATTATATAAAATTATTAATCTATTATATAAAACTCATTTGTTGTCTGTCTGTCCATCTGTCTGTCCGTCTGTCTGTCTCTTATGCACGCGGAAACTATCCAACCGATTTTGATGAAATTTTTACAGTATGTTAGTATCGATCGGGCGGGTGTTATAGGCTATAAAACTTTTATTTAGGGTGAATCGATTCATCGATTCACACCGAATTTTCACTACGTATCTCTAATGTTAAGAAGCATAGCTTAGTTCACAAAACTTTAATTTAGGGTGGCCCTCACACAAAAATATTTTTTAATACTATCATTTTCTTGAAATCTGCTAAGTCGACTCTCATGTAATATAAGCCACATTGCTTTGATGTAAAGAGACACAGATTAAATTGCAAAAAATTTTATTTAAGGTGTATACTTAGGGTGGCCCTCATACAAAAATATTTTTAAATATCATTTTCACAAAGACAGGATAGTCGATTCACACCGAATTTACACCACGTAGTTAAGAGGCATAGTTAAGGATACAAAACTTTTATTTAGGGTGGCCCTCACTCAAAAATATTTTTTAAATATCATTTTCTCAAAGACTTTCAAAAGACTGCTTAATCGATTCTCTTGAAATTTACACCACATGGCTTTTATATTAAGAGGTACAGATAAACTTAAAAAAATATTTTATTTAGGGTACATACTTAGGGTGACCCTCATACAAAAATATTATTAAATATCATTTTTTCGAAGACCGCTAAGTCGATTCACTCTGAATTTACGCCACGTAGATATTATATTAAGAGGCATAGCTTATGGTACAAAACTTTTATTTAGCGTGCATATGTAGGGCGGCCCTCATACAAAAATATTTTTAGCTATCATTTTCTCGAAGACCGCTAAATCGATTCTCATGGAATTTACACCACATGGATTTTATTTTAAGAGGCACTGCTTAGGTTGTAAAAATTTTATTTTTGGTTCATACTAAGGGTGGTCCTCATACAAAAGTATTTTTAAAATAGAATTTTCACGCAGACTGCACATCGAATCTACACCACGGTTGAGGTGAAGCGATGCGCACAGGGTAATGCAAGTTTCATATAAATTGTAAAATATTTCTTGTCCTATCATGAAAATTTCATTAACTTTTTCTCAATATTTACTGAGAAATCGCAATTTAAAAAAACACCCACATAAAAGTTCACTTGCTCATAACTTTTTAAGAAATCCAAATTTTGCAAAAATATGTATGAGGCCTTAATATTGATCAATATATCTTCAAAGTTATGCAATAAAAAGTTTAAGTTAAATGAGTTGGTTTTTATTGCGCCTACTTGAGAAAACTTTACTCAATACGAGGACCAGTTTACCGACTCCAAGCCTGTGCGCACGGCTTGGCCGCCCCCTTTACTTTTCAATAGATGCGTTTATGCCTTTCTGGTATACATATTTTGGCTTTTGAAAACAGTAATATTGGCTACGTTTTTGAAAATCTAACGAGTTTTCTAATTTTGACATTGTAGCATTTACCAGCTGGCAAATTTTATAGTGTTTGTTGAAATTGAGGACATGAAATAATATTTTCTGAATAGAGTTTTTGCAAAATTTTTTCAGTTTTTATTCTGAGCGAACTAGAGATTTTGGAAAGAAAACTCATTCAACCAGTAAGTAGCACAAACATGTTGCTCATGCAAAAATACACAATCCGCACAGCAGTAAAATTAAAAGCAAAAAAAAAAAATAACTACAACAATAAGATAATAAATAGAACAAAAACAAAAAAAAAACATCGAAAAACTTCTAACGCCTTTGTTTCATACTAGGTTGCTGTTGTTGTTGTTATTGTTACAACAACAACAATAACGAAAAAGCTGCCAACACTATGAATTTTATACAAATTTCAGCTCTAGCTACTATTGCTGTTGTTGCTTTTGTGTCACTAAACTGCTACTACTGATAGCGTTGCACAACCAACCACCCCACAGCTGTCGCAGCGCCCACCTCTAGAACTAGTGTAAATACTATGTATGTATGTATGCAGCGACAGTATCTGTGTGTGTATGTGTATATGACTGTTTGCAATTAGGTCGTATCTGCTGCGATTGCTAGGGTCAATGAACGATTGAAACGTTCAAAGCGAACTCAAGGCCAAAATCATTGAAATCAAATCATCCCCTAACCGCACCAACCACCAGCACCCACCCAAACTCAAATGTGCCTAGTGTGCTGGCATAGTTTGCTATCGCGCACACTGTGGCCCCTTTCCCTTTTCGTGCAGCGTTTTCGCTGTTATCTTTTGATACTTTTATGGGTTGATAGAAAAACATAGAAATTGTTATTGGTGGTGGTGGTGGTTAGTCGTTTGGTTGATTTTTACAGAATGCTCCCTTACAACCCACCCACACCTGCCACACCATGAAGTTGTCTCACTGTTCGTCGTAAAATATATTGTGTTCGACGTGGCAATAAATTGTTGCTTTTATTTTTGCGATGTTATTAACTTTTGCTCTCATTTAACTACTTTTTTTGGGAGGAAATTAAAAAATTTCTATTTTTAAATTATTTACTTTATGTGGCATTAACCTCCTGTTTCTGTTTTGATGCTCTATAAGTGGTTGTATTAAATGCACAGTTAGTCAGTAGCTTATATCTTTTTCTATTGAAAAAATTGGAATGTGAGTAGAGTGGAATGTTTTGAAATGGGTGGAGTGTTTTCAAAAGAGTGAAATTTGAGAAAATACTATTGTATTCTGACGGAATTTTTGTGTACCGATGTTGGAAACCCTGTAAATTTGACAACTGACAATTACCACGCGCGAGTACTATAAAAGTTATGATTTAAACAAAATTTCGTAAAATTAGAGCTGAAATAAACGAATTAACTCTACCGCTGGATTGTAGCGTAGTCAAACTGCACGTTTTATATTATATCCAATAACATTTGCTAAATTAAATTAAATGATAAAAAATGTATACTAGAGTTCGCCCACTGGTTGAAATTCGATCATTATAGTAGAAATACAAAAAATTTCAGTACAATTTTACTGATTAAATGTTATCGGTCCCAAAAATAGAAATCATGTATACCCCTATCACTATCGTTTCCTTAAGGCTTTATCTATATCCATACCAAATTAAATCAAATTCGATCTAAGTATTAGTTTAGCTGTGAAAACATATTTCCCTATTAGGGGCGTGACACCGTCGACTTCAAAACGAAGACACTTTCTCAGGTTTCAATCTTTCTCTATTTCAAATTTCATGAAAATCAGTCCATTATTATCTTAGCAGTGAATTAATCTATCTATACTTAATTTCATCAAAATCGGTATAGTGGCGCAGTCGTGGCACATTTTTTTCCACTAGGGGCGGTTCACCTTACTGAATACAGATATGACGTCAATCACCGCACACCAAAATTGTATTTCAACTAGCTTTCTACAACAGACTTGATCATATATAAGCTGATGTTGGCTTGAACAAAAACATTCTCTTGCATTCCGGAAATCTACCGAAATTTTGATTTGGTAGCTTAGCTCTCGTTCAATAGTGAATTCACTCTAACATTAACATTCGATGCTGTTCATTTTGTACATTATGTTATTCTACTGGCGCAATGACGAAAATGATAATGATCGAAAGTTAACGTTATGCCTTTGAACTTCATAGCACTCCAATTATTCAGCTCATTGTTGGTTGGTGGTTTAGATGAAACTAAAAAAATAAAAAAATCTCTCAAATAGTTGAAAAGTTGGAAATTATTTTTATTGTTTTCTGCATACTCTTGTAAATCATTCACTTAATAGATTTAAAAAATTGTACAACAGCACCGTGTAACAGTTAATGTTGCCTCTAAATAAAAATAATATTCAGGGGCAACACATAAAAATCTCATTTTTAACATAGCAACACAAAAGTAGCCAGCAAACCAAAGATGATAAATGCAGTTACAACAGTGGCAACAGCATCTACTCATGCTACAAAAACAAAAAAAAAAAACGAATAACAGCACGCCACTACAACAACAATGCTAACCCACTCAACCCTGTATTAGGCACTCCCCCAGCTCCACTGCTGGCAAACACTTGCATTCGAAATTAAAGTGAAGTCGAGCTTTTTCCAGTTTGCAAATCTTTGAACTGCGCTGTGATGCATCAGCAACATCTTCACTGCAACCGAGTGTTGTTGCATTTTTTTAGTTGTTGTTGTTGTCATAGTCTACTGCTGCTGCCACTGCTGCAGTTGGCGCACACAAACGTTGAAGGTCGAACAATGGCCTGGTGCATTTACCCCAGAAAATGCATGCAATGAGTCGCTGCAACACACTGACTGACTGACGAACGAATGACTGGTAGTGTTAGTGGGTTGTTGTCGCTCAATGTTGCGATGTGCGATGTTATTTAATGTTTTCCTTGTGTGCGTGTGCTTGCACTATTGTTGTGTCTATGTTTTTGGTCGTTTTAATTTTGTCTATGACTTTTCGTTTGTTTATTTTATTTACGATTTAGCTGTGGAGGAACGCATGTGACTTCAATTTTTATACGAACTTTTTAGTTCAACATTTTTTTTTTTTCAGGTTTCATTACGTTCGTTTATTTCATGGTCTAAGCCAGTGTTTCTTAAAGTTTTTTAGAAGAGCCCAGCTCTTCAGAATATGTTTTTCATCAGCGCTTTCCTTCTTTTATGATCCGTTTAAATATATAAATAAATCTTTACAAATTAAAAAAAAAATACAATCATTTTCTCAATATACCAACATGATTTTGTAAAAATTATCGAAACTTACATTTGACATGGAGTTAGTTTTTTTCTAGTCCTCCAAAATATTCAACTTGAGTTGAGTAACTTCTCATAAAGTAAACTTAAAATAATATAACATTTTAAGGGACTTCTGATGTCGATTACAGATAAGATTTACATTTCTGCTAACTTTTTTAAAAGAAATCAAGACTGGTATCTAATTAAGCGATTACAATCGTACTTCGAGAAAATTATTTACAAATAGAGACATAGATTACTTGTCAGAACGTGCTCTATCTCACCCACTTTGAGAATCACTGGTCTAAACTTTTAGTTACATTGTCGTCTGCTGCTGTTAGTTTTGTTTTTGCTTTCCTTAGTGACGACAGAAAATCTGGCTCACTTACTTGTGTTTTCACAGTTGGTTACCAACATTTTTGCACGTTTTCCATTTGAACAGAAGGTCAGTCAACGACAACGAAGATGATGTTGTTGATGCTAATGGTGATGCTGGGGGAATGGAATTGTGATTCCATTAAAATCTTCATTTCGAATGGATTTAATGGTGTAACATTAGCGACTGTCTGTAAAACGTGTAAAGGTTATTTGAGCATCGCGCCTTGGCTTGAAATTGGATTTTAAAATTGAAATTTTAAGAAAACATAGTCCACTTTATTTTTTTTTTGTATTAAGTTGAGTACCAAAAATATCTGAATTTTTTTTTAATATAATGTTTTCATATGAAAGTTTTTGGTTTCAACTTAATATTATTGATGACCAATTTTTTATTTTTCCACAAAATGCGTCACGTAATTTATGTTTATTAAATATCATCAATAATAAAAGACTTTGAATTTGCTCAAAATAATTACGGTTTTTGTTTAAACAAAAACGAAAACAGAAACATATTTTTGCAAGCGTATATATGATGTTTTGCCAAATGTTCCATTATTGAAAAGACACTATTTTCAGTCTCTCTATCGTTTTGCTAATTTCATATCAGAATTGGAAAAAAGTCATAAAATCTACATGTACGGTTTTGCCATCGAGAAATCCCATAAGTGATTTGGTCATAATTTTCAAATTTAATTTGAAAATATAACCAAAAAGCCATTATTTCTGGCTTGATTTCCATTTCATTTTAATATTCCAAAACTTTTATGTAATTTTCTATGCATGTTGATACATACATACATACTTTGAGAGCAATTTTTTGACTATTTTTTTAATGTTTACGATTAATAATTTGGTTCTATAAGAGAAATGCGTAGATTCAGTTCATAGCCATCTACTATTTTCTATGTTTTTCTTGCTTACACAAATGCATTTTATCGTATTAATGGGTTACCTTTTTGAAACTTCGAAGGTTTTTTTTATTCAGTATATTTTTTTTTTGTGTTTGTAACGAACTTTCTCCACACAAGGACATTACCCAAAAGCAAACAAAAAGGCACAGCTAAAGTTTTACGACTTTTTACATCATACATATTTTTGCTGCTAATTTTCATAAAAAAAATTGTTGGTATTCGAACGTTGAGCTGGTTTCATAGGTAGCAAAATTAAAAAAAAAAAAGTGAATGGGTGCTGAGCGCTTTTGCTGGCAGCCTTGTAGTGCTGCAAACTTTGCCAGCGAGTTCAAAAGAGTTCAATGTAGTACAAACATGAAGGATATGCAATCATTTATGAGAAAAAGGACATTGAAGAAGCCTTTGATATGAAAATGTTTTATTATTTTAGAAACTGAAGAACTGTTTTTAGATATGTGCAGTCATTATAACTTCACATATCACATTGCATTTAATTTTCGAACTATGCTTTGAGTTTCTTTAATCAATCCTAAAAGTATGCAATGCTATTATTGTATTTTTGTTATTTTTGTATAAGTTCGACCCGATAAATATAGTAACGCACAGAATTTTTTGTTTGATATTAGATTGTATGAGCCTCAAAGTATGCTAGGGTATTTGGGTAGCTAATGTCTTGTGCTCAACATAAGTGCCAAAAAGAAATTAATTTTTAGTAGGTATATTGCTAAATGTTGTAAATAACTTTTGTGAGTTTAAATAATTTTAAAATACGGGAAAATGATTTGAATATTTTCGAATGTTGTTGTCAAAGTTATGAAACAACAAAATTTTAATTCAGCTTCAAATTATTAAAGTTAACAGCGTAGAAAAAAATACAAGTTTATCAATTGTTGAAATTGGGTTTTTTTAAAAAAAAAATCACCAAAATTTGTAGATAAAAATAAAATGTATATGGTTTGGTATGGAAATATATTCTGATGACTGTGTGAAAGAGTTAGTTTGCTGAAATTATTTTAAATATCTACATTACAAAGCCAGCGCATATATACGATTAATAGGTCAACTATTTCAATGCACGTATGCGCTGGCCCTAACAAGTTGATTGTATAAAACTTTTACTAATGAACGTTTTTCCTCTCCTTTTCCAGGTAAGTTGCAGTATTACATACATAAGTCGTAAGTCCTTCAATATTTCATTTTTTCATTTAATAATAATTAATTTCAACAAATTCAAACTAAAAAAAAGTTTTTCTAATTGATATTATAAAGTTTGATGTGTCGTCTGCTGAAAAATTAACACTTTTTATTTCGATTGTTTTTATTTTATTTGCTTTTCGTTGAATGCTTACATTCATAAAACTTTTTGTGCAAACTTTATCACAACCATATCACAGTAGAAATGAACATACGTCAACGGCAGTCGATTTGTGTTATAGGGTGACCTACAGAAAAAACGACTAATGAAAATTGTTGGTTCCAAGCCATATACATATGTATATGTAAATAAAATTGAGTTAACGATTAATTTCTTGGGAAATAACATCTTCTTAATGTGCTAGAAAAGTTTTGATGATACCAACTGAAGTATCTTTTATGAGAGATACAATATAAAAAAAAATAAATTTGTAAATTGAATACTTAGTTTTATTTAGTTGCAATCTGTCAGAAAAATATCTTTAATTTTTTAACAACAAAATGTGTTACAATTGCAATTAAAACATATCCGTTTGTATGTAATACCTTAAAAATAAATTTGCGAAAAAAAATTCATTGTCAATTTTTTATTGTAAAAAACTATGAAAAATGGTCTGAAATGTTAAAACTTTATCAGATGTGTGCAGATACATCTTTTTTTTTTGAAACTGTTCATTTTTTTCATCTTATTTTTCGCTCCACCCTTATGTGTATAACGTTGTGAGATAATAGAATTTGTATTTTATCAGAATCAGAACAACTACAAAAACTATTACAATATTGCACAGTACACAGCGGAGCGCACATAAGAGTGCATTAAACTCGCAGCATTGCAAGCAACAACCTCGATCCAAATTTGCAAATGCACAAACAACTACAACAACAGCTGCATCAAAAACAACAACAAATAAATAAACACAAACAAACTTAACGAATACATAGTGAGAGGCAACGTAGCAGTTGAACTTGCATTTGAAATATTTAACGAAAGCTTTTGTTATATTTAGAGCTAAAAAAGCTTTTTTCCATTGTTGCTGCTCTTTCTAAGTAGGCAAAAGCGGAAAAAAGAAGCGGAATTAGAAGAACTTCCTTGCGAAGAAGTAAGTCTGACAAATCTGACAAAGGGTGAAAAATAGGTGTTTCTTTTAAATATAATAGAGAAAAGGCCTGTTTTGGTGACTTAAAGAAAAAAAAAAACAAACAACCAAAGGTTATATTCATAATTTTTTTAAAAATGCGATTGATAGAAATATCGACAAAATGTCGGCACAGTAATACCCAATAACTTTTAAGTGTCAATTAAACGCTATATGCTACAAAGTTCTCAAAAACTAATGTATAAAAAGTATAAAAAGAAACGAATCAAGAAAACAAAAATTGACTACCAATTTTCTGGTTTCTAACTTGGGCGCAGTTGGCAGACGTGCTATTGAAAGGAAAAATAGCATTTGTAAAAAAAAATCAAATATAGCGAGAGTGCTAACAAGCATGCTGATGAAAACCATATCTGTATGAAAAGCTAATTTTGAGAAGTTCTTATATAAACGATTCAACATGCAAAAACTATGGCATGTGTTAAGCCTTCTCTGTGCGATTGCCCACTGGGTTGCTTGAAGCTTGCCTGTACGAGCGGAAATGCAGCTATGTGTGTTGTAGTTACTAATACAGTAAAAAGCTTACATGCGCAGAAAATCTGTCTGACAAACTTCACTGGCGTACCTTCGGCCTCCGCCAAAACCAGCTCCATAGCCGATTTTTATCTCGCTAATGCTTCTAGAATTCATAGATGAGAACTGCCCTCAGAAGCGAAAAGAGCGTATCTCAAAAAAATGTGCTTCGAGATAATTGATATTTTGTTATGCCAATTTGTTGAAATACCTGTAAAATTGAAATAGAGAAAATTCTCTTAGAAAATTTTTTACATGTTTGAACTAAGATACCGACAATTAGAGTAGTTCATTAGACGCATAACTTCAAATGCTATCCGATACCATGAGAATCACGAATAGGAATTTTTCTAATTTACGCCCTTTTTGCTTCTGAGGGCAAAGAAGTAGTGTTCAGTTGGAGTATACGTCATGTAAGCTGAAACGCTATCGAAATATTATATTTAAGCATGTTATATATTGCATTATATGCGTTGAAAATCGAATTTCGAGCGGACAAAACCGCAGGAATAATTATTAAAAGCAATGCATACAACAACGCCATACCTATAGGATGTGTTTTATGTTTCGTTAAGTGTATGTAATTTTCCATATGAATTTTTTATTGTTGTTGCTATTTTTGTTCGCTGCCATGTGCTCTGCAAAGTTGAGGGTCGTTCATTTGCTGTGTTGAATTTGATTGTCTTCTCAACACAACACCTGCACAAATTCACCACACGGTCACTGTAATTGAGCACGGGCGCTGAGTGTGCGTCACGTGACATATGTATTTCAGGATCTTTGATATTTGAATTTCTTAAAACCAATAGTATGTAATAGCTGAATGCTTGTCTTCAAAATATTTTTGTTAAATATTTTGATAAAAAATAAATTGTTTAAGAAAAAGCATAAAGGAACGCTTTGTTTCCGTAAATAATTTTTTTTAATTTTTTTTTTTTCAAATACGTTACACTTAAAACTTAATAAATACTATTTACGTTCGCATCGAACATATTAAAAGAAACATATTTTATTTCCTATCACAATAATCGGGGCAAAGTGTGCAATGCACAAGAGTTCAAAATATTGGATGAAAAATACAAACACCATGGCTTCTGAGCTTTTTCACTGACTTTATCGAATGAGATGTCATTCCTGTACTACTATAAAAATAGATTAATACTGAGGCATTAAAGTTTTCAAAATTTGTTCATAGGAGGTGCTAACCACAACTAACACAAGTCGACACTAGTTCTTCGTCGTTCAAAAAAATACTCAGATTTTTGTTTTTTACTTCAAGCTTATGAGAATGAACTAAGGCACTGATTTATTTAAATTTATATTAAAGCATATTAAATTACCTTTCATACGACATCTACATTTTGGAAATCGATTAAGGGGCTCCCAACTTATAATGGTTTTTGTTAAAAGTTACATCTCTGACATTCGGTGGTATTTTGCCATAAAAATACTTTTGTTAGTTGGATTTCAGAAATATTTGAAGAAAAAAGATTAGTCTCTAGGAAGGTTGAAGTTAATTTTCAATAGGAATTAATTTGGGTCACATGCGGAAAAATAGTCAAGTATAGTATATACGACAGCAGTTACGCATATTTCCTGAGATATAAATCTTGCACAGCTTTGACATTTGCGAAAATAGTTATAATTAAAATGTTCATGCTTCGCCTTAAATTGCAAAAACTACAAACTAGAGTAGGTACGGAATACTTAGAACTAATTAAAACAAAAGATTGGAAACACTTTTTTTCCGATTTTGATTGGTTTTGACATTTTTTTTATGCCAGGTTTTTAATCCATATAGTTTATATGTTTCAAATTATGTTCGCCATTTTTTGTTTTTGTTTTCTACGAGCAAGTTTCAAGACAAAAGCACACTCGTTAAACTTTAATGTAGAACTTATTACAATATTGTTCGTGGCATAGAATTGCCCATACGTAAAGAACAAAGAGCATTATGAATTCATTGGAAAATTTTTCTGCTGAAAATTGTGCACCTGCAATTTTCAGATTTTGTTTGTCAACTTTTTAATGAAGAGAGTCATTAAAAAGTTGTCAAACAAAATCTGAGAATTGCAGGTAAATGAAAATATTGCAAACAGAACACCACAAAAAAAAAAACAATTTCCAATGGAACAATGCTCTTATAAAATAAATTTTTCAACAATGAGTAAAAATAAATTATATATACAGTAAGCTCGAGATAATATGAGCATCTAAATGTCTATACGAGTCGCTCGAAAATGCTTTCAAGTGCTCATATACACGTTTTGTTTCCTCTTACGTCAGTAATAACTTCGAATTTCTAATATCATTAGTTAGCAAGCATAACTGCATCTTTATATTTTTTTTTAATTAAATGTAAATAATTTTTAAGCATGCATAATGAATAAATTTTCGACTTCAGGAGAAAAATCAGATATTTTGGAATTCTTACGAAAAGATGCAAGTCCTACTAATTTAGCAAACAAGCGACAAAGTCTACAATATGTGAAATAAGAAAAAATAAAAATGCTATCTCTAAAAAGGTGAACAATACATTTATTAGTCCTGAAAAAAAGAAAACTATGCGTCCATAAATGAAAAAATTAATACATCGATAAATATACTAATGAACCTCGATTTTTTTTCAACTCTTGTGCCTTTCGTAAATATGAACAATCTCGCAAAAATGAACAGGTTTGGTTTTATTTAGTTCATATTATCGCGAGCTCGCTGTATAAAGAGAAAACTATGTTAAGCTGGGAATTTTGAAAAATATTTTCTAACTTTGTAAGCGATATTTTCATAAAATATTGAACCAAATTAAAATCTAACTAAATATTTAAAATCAGCAACCTGAAGTTTTTTTGGATACAGAATTTGATCAAGATTAGACAATTCTTTCTATTTATTTCCCAAATTTGTATGGGCACAAAGCACCGTCGCATTGTTTGTGTGAGCTTTATCGTTACTGTTTACTCCAGCATGGATTTCCTTCTATGCTCGCCATCAAAAAGTGATAAACGCAATGAATATGAGAACTTTCTTATGGTAGTCAGATATTTTTCATGTATATAATAATTTTTGAAATGATATTTGTTTTAAATTCATATAAGGTTATTAGAGGATTTTAAAAACTTTTTCAAATATTTTAGTATGCTCTTTTACATTTTTACGAATTTTTTTTTAATTTTTTTTTGAAGCTTCTGGCAACTTTAGTACGTTTTAAAGCAAACTCGATTTTTCCAAATGCAATTTTTGTTATAAATTTCATTCCATAACTAAGTGAACTAACAGCAGAAAAATTTCAAATGAATTATAACAAACAAATAAGTTTTCCATAGTAAAAAATAATTAGAATATGCCGAGGTAGCGACTGTGCTGTTTTGTATTCATGATTTACCTAACGACTGCACACTAACACGTAGGTACACTTACGACGACACAACAAACAAACCACACACACATACAGCGCATGTACGAGTACATCATTTTAAGGTTATTGTAAAAGCAGGTCAATTCGGTTCATTCGCCTGAGACGGACGAACTTTTAGTTCACGTCACGGATAACGATAACCTTGGCTAAGAATCTTTTATTAAGATTGCAATTAGTTGTAGCTACTTTGTTGTTGCTATTGCTGTTGTAATTTAAATGAAAAGTGAGCGCTCTGTACGAAAATGCATTCGAAAGCTCAACCGTTCCATGGCACACACACACACACACTTATACATTTTTTTATCAACTGTAAAATACCAAAAGCTCCCTTTCGTTAAGTTCATAAAATGTACAATTTTTCGCTATTCCTCTGAGTTACATTTGTAGTTGACTTTTGACAAAAGAAAAATTTGAATGCAAAAATTGCAACGTTCATGAACTCAATTTTAGTTTTTTCTGTCGAGTGACGTCAAAAAAAGAACGGAATTGAAG
This sequence comes from Tricholauxania praeusta, assembly GCA_949775025.1. NCBI lineage: Eukaryota > Metazoa > Arthropoda > Insecta > Diptera > Lauxaniidae > Tricholauxania > Tricholauxania praeusta. Next base: position 52,069,426 of record OX459028.1, on the reverse strand, counting down.
GTATAAAACACCAGAGAATGTATAGTTTTTTGATTTGATTTGTATGAAAATTTATAAAATTGGTTGAGTTTTTAGTCCAAATTATTGTGCATTGCGAAAACACCCTGGCGGGTATGGAAGAATGTCTTTATTGGAGTGATTTGACGGAAAAGTTAAGATAACGTTTACGCTCACAAGGCGAAAGTTACATTTTAGACTTTTAACGATTTGTCTAACATTTTTAATATATCTTGCAACTCTTTTTCGCCTTTCTAATATTTTTAAGCTTTTGACATTTATAAATGTTCAAATTATAACAATTTGCTTAAACAATTGTAAATTGTACTATGTTCTAGGGCTAGTCGAGAAATTATTTATTTTTCCTAGATGCGCTAAAAATTATTGATCGCATTTCAAAAATAAAAAATTTGCACACTATAATATTAAAAAAGATAGATTTTTTTCTGACGCAGTGCGACGATATTTCTATGAATATCTTGTTATTTGTATGAAAATCAACTGACTCGACTCGGGTCGGGTGACTCATGTACTTTCAGTAGATTTTTTTTTAAAAATCAACCAATATTATATCAAGTCTCACCATTAGATGACCAATCAAAATTCAATTATTTATGTATTTTTAAAACATACATTTTCCTGTAATTAATTTGGTGGTTAAAAATTAAACTGCGAATAATCAAAAATTAACAAAAACTTTCAAGCAAATATTTACTCAGAAAATTGTCTCACATTTAAAATAAAAATATAAAAAATTAATGTATGTATGTATATATTTATTCATATGTACAAACAATACAATCTCAATATAAAATTATAAAAATATATCCATGCCGGAAACTCACAGCCATTGCACGTTTGAGCTTTGTCAAAGAAGTACTACTTCTTTGGCTTTGTTCATATCATCAAGTGGTTTATAGCTGTACTAACAGCTGAAGCTTTTTCCAATACAAAAAGCTTTCGTTGAAAAAGTTTTACGTTAGTGCACTATTTTGTACACTAACACCATTAGCGCTGTCGTCGATAAAAAGCTTTTGTGTCATAAAACATTGATATAAGCAACTTTTGGCGGCACTTTTAAATCGCCATATTTAAATTGCGAAACTTTGAAATTTTACTTCGTTTAGTAAAAATTTTAAGAATTTAATTTTTTTGTGAGCTAAGCTGCATATATCTAATTCTACAAAAACGTTAGTCTGATGATTCTAAGTACATGAATATGATACTTGTGCATCTTTTTCTTTTTATTCTATGCAGATGTTACCATTTTTGCCAAATACCTAATTTTGAGGTGTTTTTTCTAAAAACTCAACTCTTGCCTTAACAAAAAGTTATTCATAATAACTTTACGTTACAACTTACTCGTACGTGCGTTTTGATCATTCTGCCTCCCACGAGCAACAGCGACAGAACTCAAGCAGAGGTTGCGTATATGTATACTCGTCGTGTATGCTGATGTGATGTGATTCGGAATAACTCGATTACGTTCGGTGCACACATTGACATGCATCTTGTAGGTTTGCCTTACACTGATTTGGATGCAATGAAATTGGCGTCCCTGACGCATTTAAAAAAAAAATCATATTTTTTGAGTTGTTGATAAAGAATAATAAAAAAACATTTAGCAAAACTCGAATCTCTTAGTATTTTGATCAGAAGAGCATATGTTCCCAACCCAATATATGCATATACAATATAGTATAAACAAAATTAAAATCTGATCAAACTTTCCCTATTTTCGTTTCATTTGGGAAATTGAGAATTAAAATATCTTTGTAGAAATGCTTTTTTTTTGTCCCTGAAAATCTCTTTCAATTTTATATAAAAAGACTAATCGATTTGATTTTTTTCCCCTGGAAATAAAATGCTTTTTCGCTGTTTCGTCGTTAATGGCCTATGTGAAGAAAGTAAAAAAAAAAAACAACATTTCATGGCACCAGAATCAAGCCATCGATAAACACTCTTCTTTTGAATTGTTTTTCCCCCAACGCGCGTGGATAAGCCCATCTACTTGCTTTCTCTCCAAGCAAATTTCGCGTGTATAATGTTTGCTCTTATACGCGTACACACAACATTCTTTTTTTTCTCGATTTTCGTCATCCATGGCTGTTAAATGCTACGCATAAAATTTCGCTGCCATTTTTTCGGGTTCTCCCGCTCTTTTTCTTTTCAACATATTTTCGAGATTTTTCGGTGTTGGTTTTTTGGGTTCTTTCAAGGTTGTTCGGACATTGACATTTTCGTTCATTTCTCTGTCTCCTCTGTTTTGTTGTTATGAAGTGCTTCTAATTATTTATTTTTTGGGCTTTTTTCCTTTCTTTTTTTTTGACTTTTTTCCCGCATACATATTTATTATTCGGTTGCTTTTTTTATGCGTCCGGCGGACAGCGCTGTTGGCATTGATAATGAAAACGCCGAAGAAATGATGATGTAAATGATAATGAAAACAAAAAAAAATGAAAATAGAACAACAAAATACAGGCGAATACATAGTAAAAAAAAAAATTGTACGCGCTTTTTTCAAGATGTTAATTAATTTTTGCCAATATGGCGTCAACAATGGAGGCTTGAAATTAGGTTGCAGGGGAGTGGCAAACGGGGGTATGCACGCATTAGCGATTGCGCGTTTTAGAAAGATCGCAAATGATGAGCAAGCGAAAGTTGGAACAAAAAAAAAAAAAAAATATTGTGTTAGGCAACAAATATGCAAAACATGTTTGGCATAAACAAATTTATTCTTGGCGAAGTAAATAAATTATGACATTTTCCTTACAGGAAAACAAAAATTTTCGAAAAATTATTGAAATTCGAAAAAAAATTTTCCGTGGTAAACAAAATTTAGTTCCCTTGTTTTAAGAAAAAAATGCAGTTAATTACTATCGGAATAGGACTTTTTCTGTGGATAACTTATCTGATTGTAAAAATTCCTAATCAACTTTGAGAAAAGTAGGGTTAACAGGGTGGTTTGTATTTCTTATGTTTGTGTTGTACGAGCCCCACATCAGGCAGGTTAAGTTTTTTCTAACATTTATACATTGGACCATGTAAATTTATACGTAAAGTTATTTTAATATATATAAGTATGTATATAGTATGTATGTATGTTCACATGAGCTGAGTCGTTACGCGGGGAAAATGCGAAAAATCTAAGGATAAATTGTAATTCAATCATATTTTTTTCACTTTCATTATTTATTTTTAACAAGCTTTTTACTTGCTTTATAGCTTTAAGCTTAATAGCTAAGAAGGCTAATAGCTGTAGTAGCTATTAGCTATCAAGACGTGATAGTAGTCTTTAACTGATGTTAAATGAAAGCTTGAACCTCATTCGCTGTAGAACTTTAGGGCTTAAGTTTAAATTTTGTAAGGGAATTCTGTGACTTCGCGTTTTTTTATAGTGCCCTAAAAGTTGCAAAAAATACGTCTTTTTAAACGCATATTTCTTAGTTTACGGAAAAAATCCTAGCGGAATCACCCGCATTTCGTCTTGAAATAAAATCTTTTGACAACAATTTTTATACGTCAATAAATACTTTTTACTTATTTAAAAAAAAAATTTACTCATACTTATACTTTTTCGTCAGTTCATTTGTACTTACTTACCTTTTTCAAATTTATAACGCACATTTAGTTACCACATCGCCCTTTTTCGTGCACCTTGACTTTGAATTTTAGTTTTTTTTTTCGTTAATTCTGTTCCTTCATTTCTTTCGACTCTTTCATTTTCGGTTTTCAGTTCATTTTATTCATGGTTGTATACCACTTTGTTCACTTTGTTGCTTCCTTTTTTTTTTTTTTGTTACAACTTAAACTTCGTCTCTAGAATTCTTAATTATTTTTTAACGTTGATTATTAGGGTCGTTTTTTATTTATTGCCTATTGCGCGCTCAAATCTCTTATTGTAACAAAATGTCAACCTTTTTTTCTAATTCGCAGTTAAAAATTCTAAACAGCACTTGAAACATTCATTTAACAATTTGATGACACTTAAAAAGATACATATTTTATGTATGTATTAAGCTGTCAGTCATTTAAAAATGTCAAAACTAATTATTTTGGTATAGACATTAACAAAGCCAATTGTACTATCCCTCAGCACTGCATTGCAAACCCTTGTATCCATTTATTGTAGATATTATGTAGAGAAATCATTTGCATATATTTATTCTGGCGCAATGCTGAGATTGATAGTGATCTGAAGCTTTTGATCTTCATAGCACTTCAAATTATGTGAGATCTCTTACCACAGCTAGAAAATTTAACATAGTTTTAATTAAAATAAACCTTGAAAAGGTATCAAAAAAATTAGGGAAAGGAGCAGAAAATTATTGGGATTGATAGAAAATTAGTAAAAATGGAAAGTCTTTCACCATGTCTGCGTTATTAGCACTGTACATTCTGCACAAAAATTGTTAAATAAAACAAAATAATTTATTCATCAACATTTATTTTGTCACCTTTATAGTACACCATTAGCAGTACAACTACGCTTCATCTAGTCCTACATACATTTTTCATAGGTTTATAGAAGAAAGCCTCCAGCTCCTTAACCCTTAATAGATAACCTTATGTAATACCTCTTAGAAGCTAATTATACGTCATTTTGACGAGCACATAAATTTTGATTGTGTTAAATTTAGAGTGGTATACTTTTTTCTAAGTTAAATGGTTTTATCACTAGTAACTGATATTTTATTTAATGAAAATTTATACAAAATAAAAAAAAAAAAATAATTTAAAATTTAAGAAGATAAAATAATATTATTCTTAGTATTCAGCTAGACTTACATCTGAGCAATAAATTAGGTTTTTTTTTTGCCAAAAACAAAACTTTTTTAATATTTTTTTAAAATTTATATATATCATTAACACTAAAAATAAAATACAGAGAACCTTTAAGCCTATGAATACGATTTAACGCATAAATAGGTTTTAACGTATAAAAAAAAGATATAACAAAAAACTAACACAAAAGCTATATATTCGTCAAAGTGACGAACAAGTGGACTTAATATCAAAATTTCAAATACTCACCGACTGCGTGCTACCACCACAACCAAGCTTTCGGCAACGACTGAGTTGGTGTGAGAGTACATGCAACTAGGCGCGAGAGAGCTGAAAACCTGACTGATGTTCGTCAAAATTATGAAGATTAGCTACCTAGGGTTAAGTGGATTTACTTTTATATCTTCAACCCACTCAAAGCATTTTCTTCGAAGTAGTCATTTCAGCTTCGGAAACAAAAATATTCAGACGGGGCCATATCAGATGAATTTTATGGCAACTATAAGCCTTAAGTCTTAATTTTCTTCTTGTTGGTGACAAATTTGTTTGGGCTACAAATTTAAGCATTTTATATAATTAGTCATAAAAATAAAACTCTTCCTGACATAAATTGCAATCAGAACTACTGCTGATTATCAAATTTTACTATTATTCCCAGTTACACAACCCAAGTGTTTGTTTGTGGGTGTCAAAAGTACCAAGCTTAAATTATCGCTCGGATTTTTCGTACCTCGAAATCATTAGTGTTGGTTTACATATTCATTTAAATGCAGAATCGCTAGCTACACATGCCGTGGTGATAGTCCTTCGACCAGTTCATCTTCAGACTAAATGTTTAAACCGAATTGGGACATGCAATATCGTCCAGGTTTTTCCTATACGTTTGTAGTGAGTACAAAATTGGCACTACAAAATTTATCGCAGAGAAATAGAATAAATTCTGTTTTTTGGTGCGATTTGACACAGAAGATAAATCGCACGTCCCAATTCTGTTTAGACATTAAGTTCCAAATTCGTCTCATCAAGCTCTGCTATTAACAACGACAGTAGCTCGTCCTTGAGTAGACTCAAATGAATCATCGTTGACAGTATGTGGTGCTGACTTTATAGCTTTCTTCAAATTTATTTTACGTATTTGTTGTACAACTAAATTTTCATTTAAATAGCAAGCCCATTTTTCGACATACTGCCTCAACATTTCTTTCTCTCTTCGTTTTTCTTTTCTACCACTTATGATTATAATCATCATTATCACTATTTTGACTTGTTTCTATTTTTCTACTTTCTTATGATAGTTTTAATGTTTATTCTACGGTTGTCTTTACTAATGATGTGCTGCCTCTATAAACATTAATGTTATTTTTGGTGCTCCTTCCTCGTCTTCTTCCTTCCTCTCCATTATCCACCACTCTACGCATTATTCATTTTTGAATGTTCCAATTTCATTTGAATTTCTTTTGTGTATCTATACACTACAGTACAATACACTAAAACTAAATATATTCCTATTTTTTATTTATGGGTTCCTTTTGGATTTCTGTTTGTTTATTTGTATTAGTAGATAATAATGTGAATGCGTATTTGTATGCTTGTGTGTGCGTAGAGCAAGTTTACTGACCTTGAACTTCTAAAATTTGAAATTTTAAAATTTCAATTGTCGCGCACTCACACGCATTCAAGCAAACAAAGAAACAAACACACAAATGCGGGAGATACGAAGTTAAACGTATAGTTAGAATAGATATAGGGTAAATGTGCCATATAGCGACATAATGTGGATATTTTTCTGAACAGCAAGCATAAAGAAGGTTTCAAAGTTTTGCTTTGATATTCTAAGATCTGATATTTCTTTAAGAGCAGACAAACTTAGACCACAAGAATTTTTCTTTAGGAAAACTAACATGAAAAACCTTTTTTAAATCAAGTAAGGTAAAAATTTGTGTTAAATTTTCGAGGATATTTTTATGTACTTGTCATTCGTACAGTTGGCATGCGCACCACATACCTTAAATAAATAAATGAATAGATAAAAATCCATTAGATCAAAACTGAGCAACAACAACGACGTCAATAATATCTCATAAAGAAACAAAATTTTGAAAAAAAAAATAGAATGTTTGAAAATGTGTTAAAAACAACAATAACAACTTCAATCCTAACTAGACACATTAACATACAAAAATAATTTTATATATCTTTCCTGTTTATTTTACTTTTTGTATTTTTATTTTCGTATTTTATGATAGAATGTTTCTATTTGCAGCAGCCATTTTGATTTGTATTGTTTTAACATTTTTTTTTTGTCTTTATTTTAAGTTGAAGATATTTTTTTTTTTTTCGTTCTTATGCTAATGAAGTTTTTTTAAGTTTCTATAAAAAAATTATTTTCTTATAGTGGGAGCAAAATCACTGGCAAGAGAGTGATATCTGTGGCGCCAAATCTTTACTCTCAATTCCTGTAGCGCTGCATGAGGCGCACTACTTATATCTATTACTTATATAAAAATTAATGGTATCTGGCTTAGTTTCCAAGATACTCGAAAATGTTCCTCTTGAAAAGTTTAAAGGAGCACAAAGGGAGCAATTCTTCTCAATTTTTTTAATGCTATATACATATAATATACGAATGTGGTATAAAAGCTTCACAATTATAGCCCAAACCAAAATAGACGAAACGAGACATAACGAGTAAGTTCGAGTGTATGTAAACCAATGTTGATAGCCAAAATGAACCTACGTAATTGATCGAAAGTGAACGAAACATTTTGACGATACGTGTTAAGCCTAAACCAAAATAGACGAGACGAGACGTAACGAGTAAGTTCGAGTGTATGTAAACCAATGTTGATAGCCAAAATGAACCTACGTAATTGATCGAAAGTGAACGAAATATTTTGACGATACGTGTTATTCCGTAAGAACCGAACTTCAAAACGTTGCTACTCGTCTCAACAGCCTTTTCGGTTCGTTGGCTAGCGTAACATTTTGGGTTAAATGTCAAAACAGACGAAACGAGTGCAAACGTTCGTTCAATTGCTACCGTCTCGTCACGTCTATTTTGGTTAAGGCTAATTTCAGTGCTTTTCGTTAGCACCTATATTTATAAGCAATTATTACATAAAAGAATGTTACGTAAAATAAAATAATAGGGTGGCCCAAAATATTAATTGGATTCGAAATTCGTAACTTTGAAACGAAATTATACTTTTCAACCTTCTTTCTTATTAACTACTTTAAATTGAAAAATCCCTCGACTGATTTTTCTCTGTCCGAACTTACATTTGGCATACATACATAGCTCCTCAACTGTAAGAACACAACGCATCTGTTGAGAAAGACCCTTTGATATCGATCAGATGACACTCGTCCCAATTAAACATCCCACGAATGACCGTGCAGTGAATTTTGAGAAGAACTATCATTATTTTCCATATAAAATTCATTTACGTTAGCAACAGTTTGTCCAAAACTACGAACGTCAGTTATTGCTAAGCACGAACAATTCGTTCAGGAATCAAGATCATCAATTTTTTAATGAAATGGAATATGTCTCAATTCCTTCGTCAATAAATAAAATTTGCATTTTGAGAGTGCAGAAATCACCAGATGATTCATCTGGCAGACGCATCCACTTTGCGTTATGATTTAGTCTGATATTTCGGCTTAAGAGGTTTTATGGTCATATTTCTTAAAGAAGAAAATAGAAAGCTATAGACGGTTAATGAAGAGAGGAAAGTCATTTGACTTCGTGAACTACACCTAATTCTGTTTTTACACGGTAGATACGTTCCAGACAAAACCGTGTAAAAAACCGTGTAAAAAAAGACATGAAGTATGTTTGTACATACAAAGAAAAGAAGGGATTAGTTCCATATCCTTTAAACCTATTAACCTTCTAACCCAATTCACTAACTAAATTTCTAAAAGATTATGGTTTGTAAGTAAAAATATTTTTCTTTAAATTTTTAATCAAATTACTTTTTTTAATCGTGCTAAATCAACAAATCTAGACCGTGTTGAATCAAAATCGTGTAAAAAAAGACCGTGTTAAAAAACAGAATTGGGTGTATTGTATACCGCAACTGTATCAACTAATCCGTGCTTTCTATGACTATGTTAGATGATTAATTCTTCTACAAAAAATCTTCCCTGGACGAATAAATTAAAAAAAATAAGACATTGATTGATTAGCTTGTACCGCAGACTAAACAGCTTTAGACCTTTTTATATCTAAAAGAAGTGGCCTCCGAGGATAATTCCCAGTCTCTGAAAATAAACTTCAACTTTTCTTGCCTCCACAAACTTTGAAAAAAAGAGATGGAACATTTTGTCCGAAAATTTATGTATTTTTTTTTTTTGAAGAATATTATTTTCTATTCTAAGCATTATAAAAATCGGGCTTCAATATTCTTCTGCTTTTGTCAAAATTAGTTAATCAATCAAAAAAATTTTTAAATCGAAGACTTTAGCAATATTTCTGGGCTGCTCTTAAACTAAAATATCTTGAGAACTCACTGAGAATTGTAAATACTTTCATCGAATCAAGTATCGATTGCAATTCGTTTCTCAAAAGCAGTCGCAAATAGCTCACTAATTTCATGTTGTTGTTTTGTCTTTACTTTTATAGTTAAAAATTACTGAGTCCAAATTGGTTCTGTTGTTTTTACCTATGTATATTAAGCATAAAGTATTAATTTTTTTTTTTCAAAATAACTCATCTTATATCGCTCATTTAATATATAAGGTTCTTACAATTTTTTTGAAATTTCTGACCTTTTGTTCCGTTGGTGTTTTCAAAAAAATTGATTTTTCATCTGAAAACTATTCACTTAGCACACTGTAACTGAAATAGGAAAAACCCTTTACTCATTTCCTCATCATATATGCAGTTAGGAGAGAAAGAACTAAAGCCTGATTCAAATAAAACCTGCTGATACGTTGGCAAAAGTTTGCTTCTAAAAATTAATAAAATCATTAAAAGTTGCCAAATATCAGAAGTAGTTTGAACGACCCTGACCTACGCGTTTTCCACACAAAAATATCGATGAAGCCTTTATCTCATAAATAAGATGAATAATAAAAATCTACATAAATTGTGCGTGAAATTCTTAAAATCTGGTTGTTGTTTTTATTGTTGTTGTATACTATATGTACACACTATAAATATCATTTTAATGATGATAAACGAGCGTTAAACGAAATCGTGCATGCTGGCGACTTAGAAAAAATAAATGATAAATATCAAGAAAATTTAAAGAAAATTTAAGGAAAAAAATTGTTGACCCATCATGGCATAGAATAAAAAAGAAAAAAAAAAGACAACAAGCGGACGCATTTTTACCACTGTACACAAAATATTCTGCCGAAATAAATTTTGCTAGAACTTTACAAAATAAAGGTACTGATGTTGTACATTTTCTTCATTATGAGATCATAGGCTCAATAGCTAAATTTAATTGTTTTTTTTTTTTTCTTCTTTTAATTTAAACAACGCTAAGTACCTAACGATTGTTTGAAATTTTTTAACTATGATTTTGTTGTTTTTTTATTTTAAAATAAAAAGCCTTAATTTATCACTTAATAAACGTTAGGCTAAAAAACTTTCTCAAGGTCTTACGAAAAAAAGTTGAGTTTAGAATTTCATTGCGTAGTAGGGGTCTTCATACCGGTATGCATGCGAAGATACTCAAGGTTCTCAACTTATTGACTTGGCTAACTAATGAAATGAAAAATTAAGGTTTATACGTTTAAGTTCTATATACATATATACAACTTACAAAATCAACGAAAAAGTAATCAGCGTTAATAGAATTAAATATAAATTAAGAAAAGTACCCATTTTAGAACTGAGACACGTGTTAAGCATGATTTTATATGTATTGGTATTTGGGCACGTGTGCTCAATGCCAAAGTTCAATAATTCTTAGCATGTTAGCCATATTGTACAAATTTGTTATCGCGATTTGTCAAAATGATAAAAAATAATAAAACACATCCACAGTATAAATATAAAATGAACTCTCCAAGGGCTTCCTGTTAGGTGTTACCTGTGAATGCGGAAATAGCTATAGTAATTCTTTATTTTTTTTTTTGCTATCACAATAGATAAAAAAATGCGGGTGCTGTAGAATCATCGATTGGTGGGGTGTTGATTATTTCAGTAGGATACATAGTTAAAATTTCATGATAGCAGTATAAAGAAAAGTAAATATTTATGTTTTCTGCAAATTGTGAAAACAGAATATGAGTGGACAGAACGATTTTTATGTGGAATACAAGTGCAAGCCAAAGTATCTTTTACATCAAGTATCTGCAGCCAAAAACTTCCAATTTTATTAAAAATGTAGATATAACCATGATAGCAAGGAAAAAATATTGCAGTAGCTATTTTTGTTTTATATTCACAAGATAAGAGGTGGACCCTCAAATATCAAAAAAAGATACTAGAATTTATAGCTTATTTTACAGGACTTTTAAGGAAAATTTGAAGCATATTCTTTATAGGAGCTTATAAGACATTTTTCATATGAAAATAAACCCCTCTGTGCCATCTTTGAAGAGACTCGGTAAAGCATCTTTCTGAGGATTTCAAAAGATACCTTAAAAAAGTTGCGTCATCAATAAATATCTATATAAATTTTCGATGAACGGGATTCACGCAAAATCTACTGAATCAATTTTGATCAAATTTTTTAGTCATCTTTCTTAGACGCTTGGTCCCAACATAGAATTAAAATTATCACGATATTCCTGTTAAATATCAAAATATTGAAGTTTTAAAATTGCTAAAAAAATTAATTTCACAAATAGAATCGTTTAATGGCAAGTTAGTGTGTTAGTTAGTATGTGTGCGTTTCGTTTTTATATGGCAATGCAATGAAAGAGAATATTCAAATTTTACTCTCGCTCTCATTCTCAATTTGTCAACTAATTTGTATTTAAAATGGAAAATGTTCACTAGGCTTGACAGTCAGTTCACACAGGTTGTATGGTTAGACAAGCCAGCAGGAAAATCAACAATTTTTGAAATCCATCCAACATGTGTGTCAAGCGGTCGTTCCTCGAGTTCACATTATCAAACATTGATGTTGGACAGCATGTGTGATAATGTGTTCTAGGCTAATTGAATGTGTTAGTTTGTGTGTGTGCTTTGTTTTTGTCTTTCACATGGCAATGCAATGGAATATTTGTGAAAGAGAAAACAATAAGAACCCTAGATCTGTGAAGAAGAATCCAAAATTGACTGCAGTTCTATTTAAAAACAGTAAATTATTTGCCTTCGCAGAAAAACAGGCTACGCGTACAAAGTCGCGGGCATCTGCTAGTCTTAAAAAAAAGAATACATAGTTTTACTTTACTGTCGAATTTCTTGTGCCAACTATCCATAGTCATACACGCTATCCACTGAGCTATCTGTGATTTATTATATTTTATGTTAAAGGCGAATCATATTTTTCTCACATTTGTCTTGGTAAGGCGCCTTTAAAAGACAAAAAATTAACAATATAACGACACGAGATGGCATGTCTAACAAGTGACTTGTACGTCTACAGTATAAAGACACATTCAAGACATGCCACTTCGTTTCTTTATAAGTATTTTATAACGTACAGTATAAAGACACACACAGGACATGCCACTTTATGCATTTATAATCAGCCTATTATGATCCTTAAAAACGCATATTAAGGACATTTTTAAGTCTTTGTTTATTAAGGCCTTACATCTTGCTTCAGCAAGATATTAGAAAACCAAAAGAAAAGCAGATTTTTAATTACAAGATCAAGCTGGATTTTCGTCTTGATATCTTTCCCGTTCGTTAAGTATGTACTAAGGGATATCTGTAGTATTCAATGGTGTTATAAGAAATTGCAGGAGCACTCGATATACCACTTGGCTTTGAGTCTGGCCTAAGATGAATCAATCCACTAACATTGAAGGTAAATGTAACAAATACTCTATAAATTAAAGAAAAACTATTGAAACTAACGGATACCATTAAAGGATTGACATTTAAATACCTTTGAACGGTATCCTTGGAGAACATTAAGTATTTGCCACAACTGTTGGTGGTCCAGGTATGAGAGGTTCAACTAATTGGCTCTTGGGACTTTTCAACATGCATTGCCTATTTTAAATAATACCACATTATGAAAACGTTTTAAAAATTATCAACCACAACCACCTAAGCGCCATCACCTATTGATACTTAATGGGACTTTCATACAAGAAATAAAAAACGATCAGATATCAGATGATGTATCGCCATTTTGTCCAATAAGATGACTCTCAGTAAGCAAGACTCTAACGGAATTCAATAATTTACTTAGAACCAATGAAACAATTTGTTAAAATTTTTCCAAAAATTTGAGATGCCAACAATTTTCATTAAGTTTGTCGCTACAAGAAAATGTTTCATTCCAAACAAAAGTAATGCTCTTCAAGAGAGCCCTTTAGCCCCTAACTAAATTCTTGAAAACTCTATCCGAATTGGAGCTATAAATTATTCATTCAACATTCACAGTTTTCGAAAATTATTTTCTGAAACAGTTGGAAACACTGAAGTTTCAAGAAAAAAAGGATTGAAAAGGAAAAAAACATAAAAAGGTTGTTCAACTATTGAGTTTAAAAAGCAGGTTTCGGAACCAGACTCGCGTTGATTTTGGACATGCGAACGTTGCATCTCCAGTATAAAATTCGGGGCAGATAGCAAGTGCTGTATAATCAGGTGCACAAAAGTCTATAGGCTCAAACTTATTCTCGATTAAATTGTATAATGTTAAAAGTTTCCTTTTCAGCTTGCTTCATTAAAAGTTGTTAAATTAACTTTTTATTTCCAACACCTCTATGTCATTTCGAACCATCAAACATATCTTCGACACAACTTGAACCTTTCCAAACCTTAAAAGATTTTAACCATAAAAAATGTCTACTTTCTTTATATAACCTTCGTTAAAACACCGGCTCTGTTATAAACAAAAAAAAAAGTTCAGAGCAACAACAACAAATGATCCTATTAACCCATTTTGGAAGCAGCTTAAAAAATTCTTAAGCTGACTTTTTATTACCACATTACTTGGCTTACATAACATTCGATGGTTTAGCCAAAGAAGAAAGCACTAAATGCTCAGAAGAAAGTGGAAAAAGCAGAGAAACACAACACAAATATTTCATAATCATCTATAGAAGATGAATGCAAAGAATGCTCCAAGAACAAGAAGAAGAAGAACATTACTCAACATGCAACAGATGATACAAATTTCCCAGTTTTCATCTTCCACAGTACAAAAAAAAAGTTGTTGTTGTTGGACCCACCTTTGAGTCAGTCGATAGTAAGCTATAACAATAATATAACTTTTAATTTTAAAGTCAACATAAGATGCGCATTAGCGCAATAACAAGACAGGATACTTTAGGTAGGAATGATAATGCCTATAGAAGAAAGCAAAGATTCAAAGTTGTTCAACGACTTTCTGTTTCTGAAAAAAAAAACTCCACAAATAAAAAATTGGATAAATAAATAAACAACGTCAAGTCAAAATTCAAGCTGAACCGAACCAAACCGAACGAAATTGAAAAGGTGTAATATTTTGAATGTTTACACAAAGTAAACAACAACAACAAAATATTCCATGAAGTCAATAATAAAATAAGAAAGGGTCTAAAAGACCACGACGACGTTGTATATTTTAATATGTAAATCTAAATATATGTAGGTATGGCGGCGATGGTGGCCGCACATGCGCACATGAATTGAATTTCTTTTGTCAGACAAAAAAAAAATTTTAATAAAATAAACTTTGAAATAAAAAAAAGTCCTCACAGTATGTACGAATATGATTAAAACAAAAAAGCTGATCGATTGAAAAAAATTATAGGATTAAAAAATAAAGTTTTCAAACAGTGCTCTCCTTATAACCTCTTTTTTTATACACTGACAAAAGGATATTTGAAAGAGAGCAATTAAATATTCATTTGCGTCAAGTATATAATAATTCAAACAAGGAATTCCACGAATTGTTCCAAATAAAATAGATATGTTTGACTCAAATAAATATTTGATTGTTCTAAGTCAAATAAATATTTGTTATATTTAAACAAATCTTTTTCCAAGTGTAGTTACTTAGCTTTAAAAGTTTTAACTACTTAATATATATATAAAAACTAAGAAAAGACTATGCTTCCTTCAAATAAACGTATTTAGTTGATAGATTTTCAAAATATCTATTAACTACCACTAAATTTTAGTAAATATTAAAATCCTCTTAATTGTTAGTTTGAAAGGAGCTAAACATAAAATCTGTTTAAGTCGATTGAATAAATTTAATTGGGTCGAATACGAGGGCAAGTCAACGAGTCTTTAGAAAAATATAGAAAAACATTTTTATTTGGGTATTTTTTTTTATTTTTCAACATAGTTTCTTTCTCGTTCAATAGACTTTGACAAACGTTCCTCCAACTTATTTAAGCCTTCAGAAAATTAGTATTGTGGTAGTTCCTCAAAATAAGCATTTGTGTGTGCGATTTGACGTAAGCCGTTGTTGGCTGAGCCATTTTTTAAAATTTGGAAATGAATAGTGGTGTATAGATGTTTCATCCACAGTTTCTAGTATGCGCAGAAATTCATATGAGAGCCTTAGAATAGACCACGCGATTTAGTTTATTCTCAATTGAGAGCAAACGCGCCAGCCATCTCGCAGATATTTTTTTCATATCTAATTTATTGTGTAAAATTGAAATGATGATACTTTTAGAAACCCCTGTGGCCTCAACTATTTTGCGCAATTCAACTCTTTGGTCACTTAACACGATATCGTGGATTTTTTCGATCATTTCCGGAGTACTCACGTCTACGGGACGTCCTTAAGGATGTCTGTCTGTTTTTGATGTACGGCCATGTTTGAATTCATCTATCCAATTATAAGTTGTTGCAAATACAGGGGCAGATGTGCCATAAATTGAATCCAAGTCATCTCTTATTTCTTTTGCTGTTAAGCCTTTCAAAAATAAATGTTCAGTCACAGCTCTAAACTCATTTTTTCCATTTTTATTAAACAAACAAAAGTTGTTTACTTAAACCGACAATAAAAACGAAACCACTCGATGAATATGGCTGCAACTTTGACAGATATCTAGTGAGGAATGATACTTACTAAAAGCATACCATTTGTGACGCTATGAGCATCATCTCTTAGATTTTCTAAGGACTTATTGACCTGCCTTCGTATATATTTAGTATTTCTATTTTTATTAAATTTCACTTCTTCACTTATGACGTATATAAAACTATTTTTTTTGTTTTTTATTTTCAGGTAAGTTTTGTAATCTCGAGACTTTTTACTCTGGCTGTATTAATTTGAAGTTTATTTCTTGTGCATGTAAGTCTTGCAATGTTTATCATATTGAATTATACTTCTCACCCTAGAATTTAAATTTTCAAAAAAAAAAGAAAAAAGAAAGAGTTGCCTTAAGAGGCAAAGGAGCCACGTGACATATTCGACATTTTTCAAAATCCATGGACTTTTTCAAAATTTTCCGAACTTAGCAACATTTCTTAACTTTACCTACAGTTTTCGATAACAACTTTCAGTTCGTTCCAAAATATTTGACATTAAGATATCGAGTTATATATTCAACACTTTCCGATATTTTCGAAATTGTAGTTATTTTTCTGCTTTTTGAACATTTTTTGACTATCTCTCGACGTTTACACCGTTTTTTCAGGGTTTCGAAATTTTTTGAGTTTTTCAAAATTCAATGGACCTTTTTAATTTTTTCAGCTTTTCAGACTTTTTTCAACAAATGCGAATTTTTTCAATATATTCAACATTTCTTGACTTTAATTCGTTCGGCTTAAATTCATTTTTACCATACAAAGTTTTCGGTTTTCACGTTAGTTTTCTCGATATATGCCATCTTGCGACTTTTGGCACTGCTTTGGAAAAATCGTTAAGTGCACACATCACAGCAATAAAAAAAAGTGAATCAATACCTAATAATATGTGGAAACTGATAAAAACCTCTGCATGAAATGCCGGTGTGTATGCAGTTCATAAAACCGGATGTAGCCGCATTAATATTATGCAATTGTTAGAACATTTAGAATGGAGTGAATCAAATGCGGAAATAACACACTAAGCCAAATGATTACTAAAATTAAATTAACAAAAATAATCGTAGAAAACCTGTATTTTGTGACGTCATGCAATACGGCCTGCGTCTTAATTAAAACTTAAGTTTAATATTTGCGTCATTTCATGAATGTTGTTATTTTTATTCCAAATTGCGTAGGGTTTAAATTCTATATGTAAATATTTACGTAAATTTCATAAGCAAAGTCTGGTTTGATTTATTAGTATGAATATCGTTTTCATTAACAGATAGCCAAGATTTTAAAGGTTTACGAGAGATGATAGCAATTTTTTAGGAAATTGTGTTTAGTCTTAATACCCTACACTTAGGGTGTACTCATTTTGTTATTCCGTTTGTAACGCATAGAAGAGGGAATAGCAGGTATAGACAATTATATATATATTCTTGATAGGCGTCACCACCTGAATCCATTAATCCATGTCCGTCTGACTGTCTGTCCATGGAAATCACGATTACGAGAAAACCAAGTAAGGTGAATGAATGCAATTCGGTACATAGCCTGAAATTTCAAACATGATTCTTAGGATTCAAAATGGGCGGTCGGTTCTCGGACACGTCTACTGCCGTTACATATTATACATTTAAAACGGAATGTTGAAAGAGTTATAAGATGTAGTTTAACCAAATTTCTCAAAAATACGAGGAATAACTTGGAAGAACTCCGAAAAAAGGAAGTGAATTTCAACAAGAAGGCGTGGTACCTCCCATATAAGCAAACCTTTAAAAAGGGTATACTGAGAAAATTATTTAAAGTAATGAAACCAAATTTCACTCGAATACAAGAAATGGTGCGTTCCAGCACTAGACAAAAAGTTGGCGAATTTCTAAAAAAGGGCGTGGCACCTCTAATACATATAAGTATAAGCTTCAAAATCGTTACACAGAGAGTTATCTAAGCAAATGTTGCAAAATTCATGTGGATATGTTTAGCCAAACTAGCCAGCTTATAACGTGGTGAAAGAGGTTATTCTCAATAAAAAAAACAGTCCGGGAGGTATGTTGCATTTTCATGGACATTTTATCTCGCTTAATCGAAATAAGCGTAGTCTCCAAAACTTATCGATAATAAATTGAAGGCCGATATTTTTAGGCGGTTTTGTCCTGGAAGATTAGATACCTTTTTCTATAGATGCGAACGAAAAAGGAAACGCTAATTCAATCAATTATTAAGAGAAGTTTTTATGACTTCGGTTTTTCTCTCCCACTCTGACAAATTAGGCCCAACTTGACCGCGTTGTGGTTAAAACAGACCAGCAGTTTAATTCGAAAAATGTACGGAACTTATTAATCATTCAGAGCACATTGGCAATAACAATAGCAACTACAATATAAACTTACAATAAGTTAAGAAAACTATAAAACGTGGCATAAAAAAACCTTTGCAAGAATAAAATTTTAAGCATTAGACACGCGATACTCGCTCAGCGCTGTTGCTAAGTTGACTTTATATAAAATTTTGTATTGATACTTATATGTTCAATACGTTACATAGTCAACTATTTAATATGCAAAATTTGTTGGAAAAGCCATTAAACCGTGGGAATATTACAAATGAGTAGGCACGATTATTTAAAAGAAGTATCAATGTAAAATTAATGTCAAAAATGTATGTATATATATGCATATTTTGAAATAAAGTTGTAAAACAATCAAGAATATATAAAAATTCTCTTAAAAAACAAAATTCATTTTCTTAAAATAATTAAATGCTTAGCGCTTGAGAATGGTCGTTTTTCAATATTTCAATATAAAAGTTTCAATTCATTTTGACACCAATTTTTTTTTGCTTACAAATTCAATTTTTTCCCATCTCAAAATATTGTTGGCCCCAAAACCGGTTTTTTGACCTTAACAATGAAATTTTATTATCATATTTTTTTTATTTTTAAAAAATGGCGTCGCAAATGACAGCAATTTCATAAATCATAACAACAACAATTCATACCCATAACAAAAAACAACTTTCATGAAAGCACCATAAAAAAACACCTTGCCAATTCTATATTGCTAACGTTGTAGTTGTTGGCATAGGTATTAATTTTCATGCTACATGGAATTACATAAAAAAACAAACTACAAAAAAATAAAAAAAGCAACACTTCTGAATTATATCGTATATCCCCAAAAATCTAGGTTATTGCGCCGAAAATAATTATAAATTCGCTGAAAAAAAAAAAATTACGAAACAACGAAACTAACGACGAAAGTTCGAGAGAGAGAGAAAATAACAATACGGACGCTATTGTATACCGCTTTACCCTTTTTGGTGGAAAGTAAACCTAGCTTCTTGGGGTATTCTTTAGCACTTTTTCTTTTCATTTATTTATTTAATTTTTTAAGCTCTTACGATATTTGTATTTTCTTATTCGAAAGCAACAAAAATAAAAATAAATCGCTTAAAAAAATGCCTTCAATTTCAAATAGCCCATATTTTAAGGCTTTTTTGCTGAATTTTCATACTCGGTATCTGCAGATTTTTTATAGAAAAATGTTAATCAAAACACTTTGTGATAAGTTCAGTTTTTCAATATTGAAGGACTTACATCACGCCTAATAAATATTGCCCATTTTATAAAAAAAAATATTGAAAGCAAAACAACCAAACAGAAATGTTGAGAGAGTGTCGTAAAATAAGTTTGGCTACTTTAACAGCTAAGATACTGATTATAAAGAGCTGGTCAGTTTCAAATCAAATCCGGGATTGTGTTGGTCACTGTAAACTGAAAGCTATATAAAGTTTGACTTCTTCTGCGACTGAGGAACTGACGAAAAGGGACTGATGAATTTCATAATAAACAGTGAAAATCTTTCGATTAAATTTTTTTTTTTTTTGTCTGATTCATTTCAAGGAATTATATTGCATTGATCATCTCATTTCGGAAAAATTTGACTTTACTTTAATGACCAAAAAACTGATGAAATTATAAATAAAACCCTTTGATTCAAACGAATATATATATTGTTTTGTTCACTTCAGAAATAACTTTTTAAAGAAAATTTTTTTATTTTTTTAAGATTAGGTTTCCCTAAGAATTAAGGGACTGACGATAAGCGACCGATGAGTTACGTGTAAATCAAATATAATCTTAAAAATAACTCAAATTTTTTGGTCACTCAAAAAGTATTTTAAAGGCAATGGAGATTTCTCTTAAGTAAGACAAATTATATGACCAAATGACGGTAGAGGACTGATAAATTTCATACAAAACTACGAAAGTCTTTTACTGTAAATAAACCTTAATAATATTCTGGTCAATTTATGAAGTATTTTGAAAGAAATACCAAAAGGTTAAAGTAAAAAGGTTTAAGAAAAGATGCATATTTGCTGCTTGCTTAAATATTTTTAAAAAAGAGAAAAATACAAAATAGTGTAATACAAGCTTAAATATTTCAAGCATAACAGACTTTTGCTACTGATTCCCACTTTTTAATTTTTTGTTGCTTTTCTTACCTTTTTTCTTCCACTTTGAGTTTTGAACATTCGAATTACACGTGTTTCAAGTTCATTGCCAAATTTTCGTTTCAATTTTTCTGGTTATGTTGGTTAGATGATTTTTTCAAGTTTTACTTTTTTTCTTTAAATTTTTTTTTTTTTTTTTTCAACTTCATTATGTTAGTGCTGCTTCTTCTGCTGGGCAAAGACCACAAAGACTTTTTGGGCAGATTCTTAAGTAGTTTCGTGGTTTTTTATTCGTGCTATGATAAAAAGTCAGTAAACGTACATGATGAAACTTTTGGCAACAAAAGATATTCATCAATTCCTTCTTTTTTTTCTCTCTCAAATGTTATTGTATTAGTTGGGTTTTTGCTCTGAACTTGACTTTTGCTTTGTTGTAATGTTGTCTTCGGCGAATTTTAAGTTAGTCAGTGTGCCTTTTTTGTAGTGCGCTTCCAATTGAGACGAAATAAATTTGGTTAAGAAATGGTTCTTTTTTTTCTCTTGTTATTGTAATCGAAAGCAGTTTATTTCGGTAGTCATATATGTAAAAATACTTTAATTTTATTGCGTTTTAATTTTTTTGAAAACAAAATTTAGGTCCTTAAGCTGAAAGTTAAAAATAAAATCATGAATTTTATATGAAAAAAAGTTTAGAAATTAAGTTTTTTTATGTAATTTTTCTATTTTGGCGCTTGAATAATTTTTGCTAAGGAAAGTGGTCCGCTACTGCAAAAATGATATCCCAGTGAGATTTTAACTTAAAAATCCATAGCGATTTCTGCTTTTGTTTTGGCATACATTTTTGAGGAAATATCTTTCTTGCTAATGGGTGAATTTAATTTGTTTAATTGCCATTCGTTGAGCTATTTCGATGAAATAGGGAAAGAAATGATTTATATAAAAATATCAAAATTTTTTTGAAAAACTTCCATATCCACTTTAAATTAAAAAGTAGTCCCAGTATTAAAAAAAAGATTACATAGCTTCTACTACCGGCCTTTTTAAGACAAGATTTATAAATTCACTATGGGGCTTGTAAGAGCCATTTAGCGTTTGAACTATAAAGAGATGTTCCCTCACTGTTCCCTTTGCAGAAATTCGGTAAAGTATCCTTCTAAGCTCTTAAAGACACATTACAAAGACTTTGAAAAGAGTGCGTTCCCAGACAAGTGCCTTGTGTACAGTTCTTTCAAGGAGACTTAAAAAATGGCGTCGCAAATGACAGCGATTTCATAAATCATAACAACAACAATTCATATGCATAACAAAAAACAACTTTCATGGAAGCACCATAATGGTCTTTGAAAGAATAAAGACTATTTTATTTTATTATCCAATTTTATTTTTAGCGTACGTATCCACTAGGCTTTCTGTACTTTATTACATCATACGTTTAAGACGAACCATATTTTTCTCACAATTGTCGTGGTAAAGGGCCTTGTAAAGACCAGAATGAACGGTATAAAGACAATATGTAGTTCGCATGCCTTTCAATTGACTTTAATGTGTTTAGTATAAGACACACACGAAACATTCAATCTAATGTCTTTATAAGCACTTTGTTATGTACAGTATATAAGCAAAACTACTCATAAAGACTTAAGACGGCATGCCTCGTGTGTGTTTTTATACTGTACGGCATGGTGACGCATTAGAGATATGCCACCTAATCAAACTGTTTTTAGCTTTAAAAATGCATATACAGGGTGTTTTTTTTAGAGGTATAGAGCTTCGAATTGAAATAAAACACAAGAAAATCGTTTTAATGTCCATCAATTTGGCTTTATTGGAAGGATAATTTTATGCCATTAATGTTTAAATATGATTTCGGGCATGTGGCCGCCGCGGCTGGCTCGAATAAATCCAATTCTACAGGTCCAATTTTGAACCACTTTTTCGAGCATATCCCCTAACGTTTCTGGTTTGTGGGCGTAGACGAGCGACTTCACATATCCCCAAAGAAAATAATCCAATGGTGTCAAATCACACGATCTTGGTGGCCAATTGACAGGTCCATTCCGCGAAATTATGCGCTCATCGAATGTTTCCTTCAATAAATTGATTGTGACGTGCGCTGTGTGGCATGTAGCGCCGTCTTGTTGGAGCCACAACTCATCCACATTCATGCCATCCAATTCGGGAACAAAATAGTCGGTTATCATGGCTCTATACCGGTCTCCATTAACGGTAACTGACTCTCCAGCATTATTTCGGAAGAAGTATGGCCCAATGACTCCACCAGCCCATAGAGCACACCAAAAAGTCAGTTTTTGTGGATGTAATGGCGTCTCAAGGGTCTCATGTGGATTCTCTTCACTCCAAATGCGGCAATTTTGCTTGTTGACGTAGCCATTCAATCAAAAATGAGCCTCATCACTGAACAAAATTTTGCGATGAAAATCAGCATCGAGATCTATCTCATTTTCGGCCCATACACCAAAATCACGACGCATTGCATGGTCTCGCGGCTTTAATTCTTGCACAAGCTGGATCTTGTAAGGTCGCAAGCCAAGATCTTTGCGCAAAATCTTCCATAAAGTTGATGGACAAAGCTCCAATTGCAGTGCACGGTGGCGAATCGATTCATTCGGGTCCTCTTCAACATTTTGCTCTACAGCGGCAATTGTTTCTTCGGTGCGCACTGTTCGACGTCTCTGCGGATGCGCATTATCACATAGAGTAAACGTAGTGCGAAAACGACCCATGGTTAACCGAATTAATTGCTCTGATGGACGATTATGTCGACCATAAAATGGACGGAGCTTGCGGTAAACATCGCGAACTGAACCATTATTTTCGAAATAAATTTGCACGATTTGCAAGCGTTGTTCTTTTGTCAACCTGTTCATGATGAAATGGCAAACCAAACTGAACATAAATGTCATAAGAGTTGCCAGATTTGACCATAAAATGCCAGTTTTATCTCTATTCGAAAAACAAACCTCTAAAAAAAACACCCAGTATAAGACATTTTTACGTCTCTCTTAATAATGGTTTTATAGGTTTCTCTAGCAAGATATTAGAAAACTAATTTCATTAAAAGACAAAGTATCTTTTTAATGCTATTTAAAAGACATCACTGCTTTGTAAGTATGTTTTTGTCTTCAGCACTTTCCCGTTTGCTACTAGGAACCCTAAGTTGTGCAAACCATTTAATTTACATTTGATTATTCGCTTCACTCATGTCGTTTTATAGATGTAAGTATTTTGTTATAATTTTACATTGAACTTTGATGACGGAATTCACAAATAGTTCATTTCTATTAGTTGGCGAGGCCAGCAGAGTCAATCCGCACATATACGAACAGCTAATCTCTTTTTGCTCTAAGTACACGACTGCTTTTAAATGGCTATCTTTCAAGTTCTTCCAGATTGAATTGCGAACTGCGAAATGTACTGAATGTGAAGTCCTGGTTTGGTATTACAAACTCTTATAAGATTCTCCAGTTTTTGGGTAACTTAATTTAAATTATCTTACAAAAATTATGTTTGGAATATTCTATCTGAAGTGCTAAATTTTGTTTTACTATTCGTCTTTCGAAGTTCATTTGAAGCAATAGCAACGGTTCACCCAATATAATCTTTTACGCGGATGCTTTTTTTTTTTTTTTTGTTGAATAAAATTCAACTACGCTCTTATTGCTTTTCAATGCTCTTCGTGCAAAAATATAACTTTTGGTAACCGCGCTAAAAAATTTTAAAATGTCCAAACTAATACCAGTATCTTATGTATACAGCTTATACATATGCCCACGAACAGCATATCAGAAATTTCAAACAAAAAAAAAGCTAAAATATATTCAATATTATTATTTTTTTTTTTCTTATTTAGTGTTTAAAACTTTTACTTGTTTTGTTATCTGTAATATATTATTTAGGCCAACAAGTCTTTTTATATTACATGTTGAATAAATTGAAATTGAAAATAGTAGTAAAAATACGAAAAAGCTTATTAGTTAGTGATCAGGGATCAAGATTCGTCAGCATAACATACTTTAGTTCCAGGTATCATTTGATCATCTATATAACATCACCCCAAGAAATGACACATTCGGCTAAGCTAATTTGTATTTTTCCATAAAAAGTCCCACCTACTTATGTATAAATATTTTTTTACAACTGACACGTGTACGGCTAAAATTTATAAATTAACACAAAATGAATGATGAAATCAAAGAAATTAAATTTGGAGCACAAACAATAAAATTCAGATAAAGAAATCATTTCCTTGCAGCAAAAGATTTTTTTGGTTTCTTTATAAACAAAAATAAGAACAAACCCAAAGTTATTGCACTCTGTTGATTTTCTGATTGCACTCTTTTTGTCTGCCAGTAATCTCTCTGCATTTGAAGTTTAATTTAAAAATATTTTTTATGACAAGTATTGACCTAAAATTAGACCAACTGACAGAGTTTGAAAAACAGACCGTAAAAAAGTAGAAAGCAAACCAAGTAAAAGCGAATATTCTGGTAGAGAGCATTAATCGTAAGAAGGTAGCAGAACTTCCAGTTCGTTCGTTTGTCATGCATAGCATTTCCTTGCAAATTGCTCTCTTGCATTAATCTTTCTTGGCCAACGATCTTTCAACAATTGTTCAAATGAACAAATTGGTGTTGCCAGATCCCTATCTCAAGCAGCGAAATACTTCCGACAAAATAAACCCAGGGCATTTAAGACTACCAAGCTCAGCCAGCCATCTGGCAACATTTGCTAACAACGAATTGCATTGCATTCGAATTTCCAGAATATCAACCGAGTGAATTTCTCTCTCACACACTCTCAATTACTCTCTCGTTCTTTCTATTATCGCACATTACGTTGCGATACATTCAATCCGATGATATCTTCAAAGCAAACGACGTCGATGTTGCAACTCAACGCAACGGAACGCAACGCAATGAATTGGGGTGAATGTCATCAGAACGTTTATTCAGCTCTCGGTCAATGGCTTTATACAACAAAACCAAAAACAAACACAACAACACCAGACGCTGACTGTAAGTTGCTGCAGTTGTGGTTGTTTTTGTTGTTGTTGTTGTTGCTGTTGCTGCTGATTCAGTTGACGATTGTATAATAATGAAAAAACTAAATAAACGTTCACACAATACAACAGCGGCGGTGTGAGCAAGCATGCATGTACGTGCATCCGTCTCGTTCGCTGCAGTTTATAAATACGTACGAGTACAACAACAGCAAGAGCAACAACAAAAATGTAAACAAAAATTTATAAACTCTGAAATTTCATGATCAGCGCTTTATTTCTTATATTGTTTTGGTTAAATTTTTCTTTATTTTGCGGCAAAACAAGAATGTTTTTTTTTTTCATAAATGCGGAACAATAAAGGAGGGCATAATGAAATTTCAGAATTTCAATAATGTAAGTCATTGACTGCGTTTTTTTGTTTTTGTTGCATGTGAATTTAAAAAAAAATTAATTATAATTTTGGGATATTATGCAGAAATTTACTAAAGTTTATGTATTATGGTTTCTGTGCTGCAAATAATATATATTATCCCGGCTGTCGGTCAGTAAGACTGCATGGCTAAACATTATAATAGACATGCAAACAATCAACGTCGCCTCCAACGATACACTTGTAGTTTTTTTCGGCTATGACCCAGTAGGCAAGGGCAGGAGTTAACAGTGCTTCTAGAAGGCCTTCCTTGGTAAGTATAAGGCCTTCCACCCTCCTTTAAAACGTACTTTCTTTTTTATATGAAATGGCCGCAGAAAACAGCCCTTCCTAAGCAGGCTTTCTAAGACCGCTTACCGTAGGACTCTCAGAAGTACTTGACAAAAATTTAATTTTAATAAATTTTTAAGACTCTAAATATTAATTGTTTTTTTTTTTCTATCCGCTCCATCTCACTTGCGTTGATATTTTTTTAATGACATTACAATTTGACAAAGAATACACAAAACTCTACCTCCTTAACATAACATGAAACAACAGAAGACTAGCCTGGCAATAGTCATTCTTAATTTCTAACCATGTGTATACTTTTCATGTCGTATATGTACAATGGGTATGACAAAAAAGTTATGCCGAATCATAAAACATTGCAATACATGAAATAAAAAAGAAACAGAAAAGCGCTAAAGTAAATGGAGTCCTTCTTCTTTGCCTTCTAATATCAGGCCTGATAGCACGTCTGTTGTGGGAAGGCATATTATGCCTTCTGTGATTGTATTTTTATTTGCATGAAAATCTAGTTTTGAGAAGTCCTTATATAATCGCAGCAGTGCTAGCAGGCCTTCTCCCAGTAAGGCCTTGCTCATTTGCCTGCTGGGGATATTTGATTTTTACATTTTCAAACGAATATTATAGAATGAATAAATAATAAAAGTCATAACATTGCAGAAAGGACGCAGGCTAATCAAAGCGTACGCACATGTTGTTATGCTTCAAGCTTCGGGACAGCGTCGATCTCTATGGAACAACAGCTCAATGCCTTTTGAAGGTCTGCTTGTGTTATCTTTTAAACAACTTTAAGTTGTTGCGATGGTTTCTTCGATCGAGTCTTACTATTATTGCTTTTTTTTTTAATTAAAATCATTATATAAAGTAAAAGCTAAAATGTTGGCTCTTTTAGCCAGCTACCCATGATTAGGAATGGATTAGATCATCGATGGGCAAAAAAGGAAAAATGAGCAAATGTTAGCTCTATACCAGTGAAGGGCACTTAGTGGCTCTATTTGCTCACATTGCTCTAACCGTTATTCGACACACAAGCAAGCAAAAACAAAAATTCGCAGAATTCAACGCTATCGAGGCACAAAATTCGCAGAATTTCAACACTATCGAGGCACAGCGTTGACTTGAATTCAAATGAAAACAAAAACAAAACACAAAGGCATAAATGACGGCGCCGCATTGTGTCTTGACAAATGTAGCAATTGTTTTTGTTTGTAGTGTAATTTGGTTTTTTTGTGTGCTAATGGCAATTTTGGAAATGAAAGTAAAAAAAACTTTAAAATTTCGTTTGTTGTTGCTTGATGTTGTTGTTTTGCTCTTTTGTTAGATTTTTGTGCCCACCGCTGCTCTATACAATGCCGATACTCTTAAGAAAAATAACAAAAACAATAAACCACTGCTACGCACATTTTTCTCGTATTGTTTTTTTTACGCGCAGTACACTGCATTTGTATTGTTATTGTTGCATCATTCAGAAAAAACAAAAAAACCAAAGCGAGTGAACAGGAAACAACAATTCGAACTTTGAGGACAGCTTCTCTCGTTTTGTTTGATCAGTGTACTTTTATTCCCACACTCATGTTGTTTTTGCTTGATTCTTGAAATTGACTTTTGGTTTATTGTAGAATTTTTTTTCTATCGAGATCGAATTTATCGTGAGATTTTTTTCTGTTGTTGTAGCTGTTGATTTTGTTGTAAGTAGTTCCTGCTTCGAAACTTTTGCCCACCTATGGATTAGATCAGTAGTGGGCATCGAAATCTAACAAAAGGGCTAAACAACAACATCAAGCAACAACTAACACAATTTTAAAGTCTTTTTGTTGTCATTTCCAAATTTGCCAACAGCACAAAAAAAAAGCCAAATTGCACTACAAAGAAAAACAATTGATACATTCGTCAAGACACAATGCGGCGCCGTCACTTACGCCTTTGTGTTTTGTTTTGTTTTCATTTGAATTCAAGTCAACGGTGTGACTCGATAGCGTTGAAATTCTGCGATTTTTTTTTTCGCTTGCTTGTGCGTCGAATAACGGTGAGGGCGGATAAGGCCACTACGTGCCCATCACTGGATTAGATAGCTAATTCTGCCTTCAATGGAACATCCGCTGAAAACAGTTTTGTTAGAAGTTGGATTTTTGGCTCTTATAGTCTGTTACCCTTGGTCAGGTATGAATTTGATAGATTTTTCTGCCTTCAACTAAATTTCCACTAGAAACGATTTTATAAGTTCAGAGGATGCTTAGGTAGAAACCTCTCTAAAGATAGCTTATAAAGAGCATTTCTATAACTATTCCAATTGACTATATATATATATTTATTGTAAAGTGCAATAGCGCAATAAAGTATGGGCAAACAATTAAGCCCACATCTCCATTGATAAGCTCTTACTCTTTTTGACATCGTGCAATAATTGTGCATCTATTGCAGCAATAATAGCATTCCAAATTCAAAACTTTTGCTTATTTGCATATCCATTGAGTTGAAAAATATGTCCTCATTGCTATAGGTGATTTTTTTAAGCAAAACTGTCATCCACTGGCTGTTGTATCATTAACCAACATCAACTTCTTTTCGATGAAAATAATCTGTTGACTTAAGTTTTTGCGTCAGTTGAACCCTTTAGGTGCACATATACAGCTCTTTGGCAAGAATTCGTTATAAGGGAGAATTTTTATGAACGATGACGATTTGATGTCTTTGGGTTTGGAGTAGTGTCTGATACGAGGACGCACGGTTGACCTATGGTCCAAAATCGAATCAGTTTTTTCAAATACGTTGAATATTCTTCAAACTGTTAACTCATTTGGAACAATATTTCCATCGAATATCTTACGAATTTTTTACACTATTTGCTTTACGTTATCACATTTTAATAAATATTGTAATCGAGCCTCTAAGGTCGGGGGTCTATCCAGCAATCTAATCCCTCGTTATACTAGAAGATTTTCAATCACCCAGCATAAAATGCAGTTTGCGGTGTTTCTCAGGATGTCAATACGGCGAAAAAAAACTCTTTTCATAACCAGGCGCACGGAAACGGTATTGTTACGAAAAGACCTGAAAATTTTATTATTTCAAATCGCTTTTAGAACCAAAATACGTTGTAATTTTATTTTTATGATTTAGTGTTGTTATATTTGTAAACTTTACCTTGACAAATGTATTGTATAGACAAAATCAAATGTTGTTTACAAGCAAATTACATTTTTTACAAGGAAACTAAAAATAAAACGCCATAGATTTTTTTCATATATTCTTTTAGCTTCTTTCACAATTAGCGTTCTTTTCCAGAAACTAACGCTACCAAAAGACTTAATAATATTTTTACAAAAATTAAATAAAAAATAAAAACAAAAAATAATGCAGAAACCACCATCTGACATGACATAAGAGTTTCTGGATTTTGTACGCATAAGACCATTAAATTTAATTGTTAGCCCATTTTTTTTTACCAACATATGGACGGAAACAACTTAAAAAGTCAACAGCATAAAAAAAAAATAATAAACAAAATACAGAAAAAAGTCAAAAAAAAATAACAAAATTAAACACAAAATAAAAAAGTTCCCAAAAAAAAGTGTAAAAGCACATAAAAAAATCAAAAGTTGTAAACAAATGTGAGTTGAAAAGAAAATGAAAATCACTTTTTCTCTATCATCCCGTGGGTAATGGCATGTACGTACGGGGGGAACATTGTTCTAAGCTTGGCCCAAATAAACAAAATTCCAACATTGATAGAGCGCTTCAAGCACCGATTGCCAGACGCGAAGAGAAGCGGGTGAAACAAAATCCACGTAACCGAATAACAACAACAAAATACTAAAAAAACATATTATGTAAAGGTTAAGAATAGGCGATAAAATAAAAGAAAAATAGAAAATAAGAATTTCGTTAATGAACGTGGCAACGACTAAAAACTTATCAGCGATAGATTGGAAAGATCAGCACGCCACGGCAGGTAGAAAATTATTTGGCAAAAAATTATTTCG
Source organism: Tricholauxania praeusta (assembly GCA_949775025.1). Lineage (NCBI taxonomy): Eukaryota > Metazoa > Arthropoda > Insecta > Diptera > Lauxaniidae > Tricholauxania > Tricholauxania praeusta. Next base: position 52,039,367 of record OX459028.1, on the reverse strand, counting down.
TAAAATAAATTTGAGTCATTGCTGTCCCTGACCAGGTTCTTTGACCACATTTGTTGCTTTAAACTTTAAAGCTGCTTAGTGATTTTCCTTTTTTGCTGTTTGCGCAAAATTGTGTGTTTCTTGGAGTTATGAAAACGGTACATTATTGCTAAGAGGGTTTTCTCCGGTAAGTCGCTAGAGTCTAATGATAAGAAAACAAACATTTAATTACGCACATAAATGACATCACTGCTTAAAATATGGCATAATTTCTATTTATTATTTAGAATTGTTGGAAAATCTTAGTTTTAACAATTGTATTTTTGAGCGACCAAGCGAAAGCTCTTAAAATATTAAGATTTTAATATCAGATTTTATTTCTTGGTAGAAAAGTTGTCGATTCTAAATTTCCTAAAATAATAGCAAAATTTCTGCTAATAGTCATGCCAATCTTATAAAAGTGAAGCAGAAAATAAATAGTTTGTTTAAAAAGACTCTTAAAAAATATAAAAAGTGCCAGTCGAATGTGACTGTTATAAAAGTTTTTGATAAAATACGATTATGAAATAAAAAATTTAAAATATGAGCTATAAGTAGCAAGTAATTTGAAAGAAAAACTCAATTTTTCAATAAAACCACCGTCAGCCAAATATGACTGACGCAAAATCTTTTGAGTAAATGCAAGTTTGATGTACAAAAATTTAAGCAAATAGTTTTCAGTATTAAATCTTTTGAAAAAATGCAAATTTAAACAAAATTTGAAAAAAAAACTCGAAAACAAACCTCAATAGTCATATATTTAAACAAAAGAAATTATTTTCCTACAAAAATTAACTCAGTCAATAGTGATTGAATCTTTATAAAATGCGCGATTTTTCTAACAGACAATGAGTCAGTCACTTGAAACTGACACACTGAAACTAACACTAAATACAGGTATAATTGGAGAATGTTAGTTTTATGGAAATTACGTCACTCATAAATCTCTGATATAAAAACAACCTCTGAAACTGTGCTATAAAAATTAAAAGTTCTAAGTTTTCATAGAAAACAAAGTGTTTTTAATATGAAGAAAATATTTAAAAAAAAAAATTTTTTAATAATAAATGCTTTAAATTTTTCAATATTTCAAAACTTAAAGCAAATTTCGAATAAAAGCTGTGTCAGCTGTATATGACTGACACAGAATCTAACAAAGGAAATTGAAAAAATATATGCAAAACTTTATTTGAAGGCCTCAGTTTATAACAAACTCCCTAAAATTTGTTGAAATTCAGATATCAACTCCTTCAAATATGACTGACACCAAAAAATTTAACTGAATATGTACCACAAAAACAGCAAACTAAACTTACAAAATGTTACTCAAATATACTTGTCTGCATAATCATGGTTCAACAGCCCCATTCAAATTGCAGCTAAGGTTTGTCGTCTTTTTTTTTTTTTGCTTGTGAAAGATTTCACTTTGCTTTTCACTGCAAACGTTTAGTTGCAAAACGAAAGAGAAAAATCTGTTGCTGAAAGCCTTTAATTTAACTTAATTCCGTCAAATTGCGATCTTTCACTTTAAGCCACACAGTGATATGCACGATCGCCTACAACAGTCAAAACTGCGGCTGTTACAGTGCAACTGCCACAACTGCAACAACACAACAATGCAATGAAAAAAGCCAATAAACTTCAGCTTCCAATGTGAATGGCACCGAGACACACTCACATGAAACCACAGAAAAATCGAATCTGAAGATCGTCGTCGTTGTTGTCGTCGATCAAAATGATCGCGTCCTTGCTTAACAACAAAAAACAGCAACAACATAATTCGTTGCTGCTGCTGCTGCTGCTGCAACAGCAAAGATAGCAGTAAGCAGCAGCGGATAGATAACGAAAAAATGTTGCTTGGGTTAGTTACCCCATGCTTGATGGCAATGAACCAGAGAACCAATGACCAGCTTAAGCCCATAGTGCAATAGCACAACAACAACTCGATCAACAGCCAGTAACAACAAAATAAAAGTTGTTCAACAACAATTGCTATGTAAGTTGACCAAAAAAAAAAATAACATAAGGCTGCAAAAATTAAGTTGCAACTTTTTTGCACGACGACCAATGTTCAACGATTGATCGTGCAAAACGATCATGGCAGAGCATACAAGGGGCCTATGTGTTGACTTCGAAAATATTACCTCTTTTCGTAGCTTAGGCTCTTGCTCGAATTTTTCTCTCTCTTTCTCGGTACTCACACAAAGTGCAATGATCGCATGTGATCGTGCTGCAGCAATATTATTGTTTGCTCCGTTCGGTGTTGATGACACTACAACAATTTAAGTTTGCTGCTTCAAACACGACAATGCGATGTGTCATGTTGTGACGTCTATTTGTTTTGTTTTTGTTGCTTAGCATGGTATGCACCCTCAAATAAAAATTTACTTCATTGTTGAGACAATAGCTTTAAAGAAAAAAATAAATACAAAATTTGCACGAGATAATTGAAGTCAATGCCAATTACCGGCTGATAATGTTTGCTAGAAGATAAAAAATTCATATAAATTTTTAAAAATTAAATCAGTTACAAATATTGATCCATATGGAACTCAATGTCAATGGCTTAATTATGCCTCAAAATTGTTAAAAATATGATAAAATTAAATTAGCGCAGGTAGATGTGATGTGATCTTGCCAGATCAAAATTGGAGGTTTCGAAATTTTCCTGAGTTATTAAACTACGATAAGCTGCCCCACAATATCCACTCGGATTTAGTTCAAAATTCGCACAATGTCAATTAACTTTGAGCTCAATTTTCATAAAAAAAAACATTTTTTTTTGGATTTTATAAAGTGAGTTTTTGTTGAAGTGTTTTTCGCGATTTTTTCTTTTAAATATTTTTTTGGCAAATATTTTTGACCAGTGATATGTTTTGCCTATACAGAAATCACAATATGATCTGAGAAAAAAGTAAACGCGACGTCTTTTATTTAGTATGACAACATAACGCATTTACACTTTAACACTTCGAACCCCTGTCGCTGTTATTAACGAATTTTACCACTACAACAAATCGAATGCAACGAACTTTCCATCAAATACCCAGAGCGAGAGTTCATTGCTATGCGCGCCAACGCAAGAAGGCTTGTTTTGGCAAACAACAACAGCAGCAGCAGCAACTGACAACTGTTGGCGCTGCAATTACTACCAAGTCATAGGCAACATTTTGTTGCAACAACAATAATAAAATACCTTCTCTTTTGCTCTTTTGCAAAAAAGAAGAAAATAAAACACATTTTCTTTTAGATGAAAGTTGACTGACACTGAACACGATCGATGTTGCACAGTGGATGCGAAAGTCAACTCAACGTGGCAACAGCTGAGTAAAGTATTTTCTTTTAGGATATTTATATTGTAGCTCTTATTAACATCCACTACAAATTGTTGATTAAAAATGCAGCTAAAATGTTGAATTTCGCCCAACACTCAAAAAATACCCATAAATAGGGGGTTTAAAAAAAAAATAACACTATGTCAGGTAAATATGCCTGATGAGAAATTAAAGCCCAATAAGCAATATATGACTGATATTAAATTGAAATTTAAATCTGACTAAGAAAATATAACATACTTACATTTGTTAGAGATATGTCAGTCAAATATAGATGAAACATACAAATAAATATAAAATTGAAAATTAAAATTAAATAAATAAAAATTCAAATCAACTTTAATGCATTAAGTGCGTCAGTCAAATATGGCTGGCAAAAAAATAAATTAAAAAATATAAATCTAAAACAAAACTTATTAAAAACCTTCTCAAAATGTACCAATTTGCAAACAAAAACCACGTCAGCCAAATATGACTGACATTAGATAAATATAAAAATTTTCTGATGCATTAAAAACTAAAGCTAATGAGAAAGAGTGATAAATTTATGGAAAATTAAAATATTTTAAGCAAATGTGTCAGTCAAATATGACTGACATAAAAATCATTGTGAAACTAAATTTATTACCTAACTGAACATGAGTTGAAAAAATGTTGTTTTTATTTTTATTTCAAACTTAAGGGAGCTGGTCGAAAATTTTGCAAAATTTAATGCATAGTAGCCCACTGTACATTGTCGGTGCATATTTTGGCTGCATATTGTTAATTCAAATGTGCATAGAAAAATGTTATAGCCTAAGTTGTTTTGTATTGAATAACCGAGGACTTTGGCCTCGAACCATAGTGAAATGCGCCGGCGAATCTCCCAGATGATTATTATGATGTTGCCAATAGTCGCAACTATAAGGTTTTTGCACTTTTTCACAGTTTTCTCTTGAGTTGAGTTGTTGATGCAGCATTTTGATTTCTTGCTTTCATCTGGCATGCGGCCGTTACGACTATCGTCACGTGGTGTAGGTTAAGGTACTTTCGCATAGTTGTGGAATTTGTTAGAGCGCAAGAGGCGGCCGTAGGAAAGAGTTAAAGATTGATATTTTCAGAGGAGCTAGTATTAGATACAACTAAATTAGCTGGTAAGGTTTCTCTTTTGCAAAATAGTTAGCGTCATAGGTCACAAAAATCTTTTTTTTACTATTTGCTCGTTTGCAAACAAACATTTTGTCTGAGTAAAATTTATTCACAAGGACTAGAATCCTTCAAGAGGAAACAAAATAATAGCGAAAATAATTATTTATGTGAATATTTTGAATAGGTTGATTCCTTTATAAAACAACTCTCGTTACTTAATTTTGATGTATGAAGCACTATTTTACCTGAAAATTTCATTCTTTAATCTGTTGACTGCCACTTTTCTATAACCGCCTCCATGCTCATTAGCAGCAGCGCTATTGTATCTATGGGATATGCGAAACTGCATACACATTTTGTTGGTAACTTAAAACGTTTGTCTGAGATCTAAGTTTTTTTCTTCTTTGGTATTTAATTCATTATAAATTGTTGAGTGGAGAAAAAAATTGGCTCAAGGCATAAATGGTATATTTGAAGAGGGAGTTTGTTTTTTGTGGTTGATATTGAAAGTTGCCATTGCTATGAACTGTTGCATGGAATTTACAACGTGAAAGTAAAATAGAAATTCATTAAATTTTTTTTTTTGGAAAATTTATTATTTTAAATGGACATTTCATAGGTCGCGAAGACCTAGGACCGCATTACATTTATAAGGTCAATGTGATTTCACTCAAGTCTGATGAATGGGTAAAAAAATTAGGTTGTGAAGAGTTCAACATCGTTTCAAATAAGATAGCAACTAGAAACATTTGTTTTTTTTGGATGATTTTTCTTTATATTTTTGCGCAATTGGCCGATTTTTTTGGTGAATTTTTTTTTATCGTTGTTGTAGATTTTTCTTTCAAGCAGAGCTCAATATTTTTGTGCAACTTTTCCTTTCACTGGCGAAATTATTTCAGCCCCGATTTTTCCTTAGGCGATATATCCTTTTTTGAGCGATTTTAGTTACTCCTTTTCATTTTGTATAATTGGCCTATTTTTTAGCTTCAATTCAGTTTATCACATCTCAGCTTTAGTAATTCTTCTTAACATTGGTATTTCATTTTGTAAGTATTCTCTTTCAGCAAATTTTTTTTTAAAAATTTTTTTTAATTAAAAAATCGTACGACAAAAGCACTGACAACTCTAGAACTTTTGCAGATTTATGCATGTCGCGTACAACATTTGTGTTGGTAAACAGGTTTTCGAATTCTTCTGTGTGCTGTGTCTTCTACTGTTTCTTCTACTCATTCTACGGAGCAGCAAAATTATCGTCATTGTCGTCATCGACGTGATCTTTTTCCCGTCGCTTTAGACTTGAGACTCGTACGTTTTTTGTTGGTTTCTGTTTTTTTTTTTGTCATGGAAGGGTTCAAAAACGCGTTGGACTTTTTTTTTAATGGCGGTTAATGGAGGTCATTCACTTTCGCACGAATTATTGTAATTTGCTTGTGTGCCTTAATTGTTGTTGTTCTTGTTCTTGTTGTGCTGCTGCTTTACTTTTAGATTTGATTCTACTGTTGATGGGGAATTTTTTCTTTTTCAAGTTCTTACAACGCATGTGCTTTATTTCGACTTCTTGGCCTGCTTTATTGGCCAAGGCAGACAAAAAAATAAAAAATTTTCTCTTGTTATTCCTTAAATAAATTCCTTTCTAAATGATTGCGTTTTGCGCTGAATTTTTGATTTGATCTATAAAGTGGTGCGAAGTTTCATTGGAGGATGATTTACGTATTCTTAAGCAGGTAGCTGTCACAGCGAATTGAAATCGTGGATAAATTTTATTTAGTTATCAATTTTATTTAATCGTTTCATAAAGGATAGAGCTTAATTCGGTATATATCATTAAATGCGAGCCGCTTTGCTCTTCTTTGGAAGAATTCGGTTTCGTCAAAAACTAAGTATGTACCAGAAGCCGAATTAGCAAAAAAAAAATCCTAAATTTCTATTATAATTTTATTTTGTCATCATGCCACGTGCTGGCTGGGTACACCAAACGTTCCCATATTGCATTTGGCAACATTTACTTTCATTATGTTTATCGCCGAAATCTGCGCAGTGTTTTGTTAGAGCCATCTATCTATAGTACTTATATTTATGAAATTTTATTCACTAATAGCTAAAAGTTGAGACACATCGATGTAGTATCGTAAGGTATAACAAGCAACATGGAAAAGTATCGAATAATATCAAGTGAATAAAAAATGCCAAACCAGAATACCAGAACTGAGATTTGCTGTTAGTTAAAATAAAAGCACACAAATTAAATTGGTATAAAAGATAATATTAATAGCATTCGATAGTAAGATAAAAAAATCGATAGAGATGGAAGGTATCGAATAATATCGAAAAACCTCGAAAAATGTAATAAAAGTTGACATACATACATCGAAAAAACATCAAAAAATTTATTCGTGTCAAATAATAATGATAAAAATCACAAAAAACAAGTCGATAGAAATTAAAAACTATCAAATCGTATCGCAAATGTGGAATTTCAATTCTCGAATAAATCGTTAATAAAAGTTAGAAGGTATAGAATAAAATTGTAATACATTGAAAAAGTCGCAAATTACTTTGAAAAATTGTTCCCTTAAATCATTAAAAAATCGCTACAAGTCGAAAAATATCAAAAAGTCGATAAAGCATAGAGCGTCAATTAAGATTGAAAAACATAATAAAACTCGTCAAAAATGTCCTTTTATGTCGAAAATTATCGAATATTACCATAAAATATTGAAAATTTGGATATTTGATTGATTTTATTTTTCGCAATTTAACTTTCACTGCACCAGAACTATATGTATTTTCTCTAAGCACATCACTCACTATAGTAAAGGTAAAATAGACTACGAAAATAGGCGATACTTCAATGGCAGTTACTGCAGAATGGTTACGGGAATGTCAGCACCAGTGTTGGCATGTTACAAATGTCGCGCGACATTTGCGACATTTACGACGTTTACGACCGTAGATCATTAACGTCGTAAACCTTCGAGCCTTTGTGACACAACTTGAGTTTGTGACAAAGACGAATTCTTGAGTTCATACTAAGAAAAATTATTTATTCATAACTTGATTCAGGCCATCAAATTGTCTGTCAAGCCTATTCAAATTCTCATCAAATTATTTATAATTTTTTGTTCGTCAAACAATTTTAGTAGTTGTGAAAACGAGATTGATCTGGAGTTTGCGACTTTTGTGGCATTTACGACAGTTTACGACGTGTGACCGTTGCAAACCTAAAAGTCCTTGCGACATGCCAACACCGGTCAGCACAGAAAAAACAAGTCTTTTATAGAATAAAACAGACCTTATCTGACATTCCTTGTATGCTAAGGTACTGAGCATTTCTTAGAATAAAAACTGATCTTGTATTATATGTGTGCCTTTCTTTCATTTATTGATAAAAGCCTAAGTCATTAGATTGCATTGGTTTATAAAAGTCAGTTGTTTATTCATTTTTCAATAATGTTATTTTTCAATACAATAAAATTAAAAGTTGTATCTAACAGCTTAATTTTTAAATAAAATAACAAAATATTCATTTTTTTTAGCTATAAATAAATCGCTTAACTTGCAACATAATTGAAAATTAATTTTCCAACAATTTTTCTCATCCCAAACTTGATTGCGTGTTTCCATTTAATATTTCTAGAATTTTCTGCGTTGATATTCAGGTTTTTAGAATTTTCTAATGTAAGAAAGAAAAAACCATACACAAGAGTTTCCTCTATCTCTGCAATGCACTTGCAACTCGTCACTCCTACATTCTTGAACTTTTTTTCTTATGCTCTCTTTATTTTTAGCAGTTTCTGATCGATGCTGGCGACAATGATCCATTTTTAATGAAATTTATTATCTAGCATTTATAGTTTTCCTTTCTTTGCTGCTGCTCTTGGCGCTGTTTTTGTTGTTGGCATACCTACTTAAAGTTCCGCCCTGGTTTTTGTTTTGATTGAATTACAGATTTTCTCATTGTCGATCATTGATGATCATGATTATCAGCAGCATTTTGAATTAGTTCATTGCTATGTTCTGTTTCACCGCAATTGTCCTCATAACGTAACAATAAGAAAAACGTATTTTTCATGCGTAGGAAGGAGCTGCATTTAGATACGTTGCGATATTTTACGCGCTGTGCTCTCAAACACTCACACACTCTCTCTTTCTCTCACACATCACATCAATAAAATGCTGATCACAGTGCATTGAACGCTTCTTTTGTCGTTCAATGATCTTCCTCTTTTGTGGCATTGTACTTGCAGCACAAAAAACTTCAACAGCCAAGGCATCTTTTCTTGGACTTGTCTGACTGCCTGCCTGGCTGCCTACCCAAAGCGCAAAGTGATCTTGCAGTGATCTCGACATTGAAACTACAGTTGAATTGCAAGATTTTCCCTTTTCTTTTTTTTCGACGTTGTTGTTGCTGTTGTTTTCGTTCTGTGTTTTTCCTTATGAACAATATATCTCATTTTGGTTGTTTTTATCTTTTTTATTGTTGCTTTTGTGAAGTTCAAAGCCACTGGCTGGCGTATGGGCTGATCGTGCAACAGCCGCAGCAGCCTTAATATCAACCGCAGCCACAGACGGCGAACGCCGCCGCGCACAACTCGATGTTGTTGTTCATTATGTTGGTGTAGGTTCGGTTCAGTTGTTAAATTTTTCCTTTCTTTTCTGGTTGGTTTTTATTTTTGTAATTTTTGCTTTTTTTTTTCTCTTTTTGTTTAGATTTTTCTAATGCATTTCGTGAGTAATTTTCCATTCACATGCGCTTTAGCTCCAACTTTCTTCATTTGCTTCTCCATACCATTTCTAATTTTTCATAGGGTCTTTAACCCTTTGCTGCCACCGCGTTCATTGCACGCTGCAAACGCTGCAACGTAGGCACGTTCGTCCCGCTGTTGATCGCTAGAAGTGTCTAGATTTTCTTCTTCATTCTTCATTCTTTTCTCTACACACACAATTCGTTTTTGTTGATGCAATGCAATTTTCCATGCCATCAGCGGAATGGTTCTTGTGGGTCTCAACTTTTTACTCGTTCTCTCGTAGAATATCTACTTATTTTTGCGTAAGTCAAGCACCAATGTACGTTGGTCTTCTATCACTTACCGCCGCTTTGCTTTTCCCCAGCCACCATTCATTGATATGCAAACAGTTTTGTAACTGTTGTTGAGGGTTATGCGAGTGCAATCGTTGAAGGTAGCAATGACTTGAGCCCAACAGCAGTCAGCAGCACCGTCAAGTTGTATGCTCGTCCATTGGTGCGTCCGTCCGTCCGTCATAATGCGCACAGCGAGTAGGCCGAGTGCCAATGATCGCCATTGATCGCAGTGCGCTTGATTAAAGTGGAAATGAGTTTATTGACTTTGTGCGCCGCCGCCGCGCTGTACTGCGAGTTTGAAAGGAGTTCAAGAGGGAGTTGAAGTTATTGGCCTATTGGCAGTAGCAATAGTAGCAGTAGCAGCAACAGCACGTGCTTTATCAGAGTGGGTAATTGAAATTATTGAAAATATTTGTGGGGAATTTTAAATGCTAAGACTTAAGAGTATTCTATAACTTCATGACATCGAACAGTTTCTATTATAAACTCTTTTCACTTGGTACCTATGAGCTCGCTGGGTATGAAGTGCATCATGTGTATGATAATAAGTATCACTCCCTTCAAGAAGCAGAATATATTGTACCGAAATTTCATTGGTGTATCATTTTATAGTCGTAGTGATTTCTAGATTATCCATCGGTATCTCTAGAATTTCTCAATATCTCAAAGTCTTCATTTCCTTTTCATAACGATAATGATTTTTTGAAGTGAAATACATACATATCTAAAAATTTCAGTTAAGAAACTCGACCACCTTTGTAATTTTTTCGAACATTAAGAAATTCAAGTAAGCAAAAAATAAAGTCGCCAAGAATTCACAAATTTCGTAAATGGCGAACATCAACCAACAGATGTCATCTTCTCAAGATTCTTGATTGCTGCTTTGGTGCGAATATACACCCCTATCATGAATAAACGTTCCTCCCGATTTTTTCTCCAATCCACTGTTTTGCGATTGTGGAATAATTTTGGGGAATTCCAATCCCCTGTTTTGCGATCGTGGAGGACTTTTGGGGAATGGGAACAAATTCTCTGGAAAATAAGGTTATCGGCAATACTTTTTTGCGGAACATTTTTGACGTTTCACGCATATATTGTTCCCTAACTTTTTGGCGAGGAATTTAATGAGGAAAGAGTCAATGCTAGCAATATTATGTAATTTTATTTGATAAAAAGATTTTTTTAATTTGATAAAAAGATTTTATTTCTTTCATGAAAAGGAGTAGATGGCAAGCTATCAAGCTATGCTATACTATATTTGAGGTGATTCTTTTTGTAATTTAGATAAATGCACTTCATATTTATTTATAAAATTGTATAGCTTACAGATAAACTAATGTCAAATGTGAAAAATGCAACTGTTATTTTGGACTGAATGGAAGTAATTGGAAATATTTTGGTAGCACTGACTGGATGTGAAGTATTCCATTCCTCAATTATTTATGATCAAAAAATACTCCTCTCGAGAAACAAAAAATCCGCGAGAATCGTTTTCCTCCGGATATTCATGATAGGGTTGAAAATGTTGCAAAAATTAAAACCGACACACCTAATACACATGTTGATACAGCAATTTATTGTATGAATGATATAGGATATAGAGTTGGTGGAAAGTATTGAATGATTTTTGAAAGTTAAGTCTTAGATATTATCGTATATATTTTTGTTTTTATTTATACCCTATCAAAACCTGTTCATTAGCAAGTGACTACAACCCTACTAACCATTTCCCCGATTCAGTATACCATGTCCCAATGGTTGTTTCCAAAATATCTTCGAACAGCTGCATTTTCTATTACCACGAGGGCTCTACTCATGTCATTCGGCAGACTCTGATAGTGCTTTGTGCAAGATATGTTTAATTCATTACCATACTTGACAGTCATATCTTGTTGGCATCAAATAAGTGATTCGACATTAGACATGTTCCTAGGTGCTCAAATTTTCAGGAATAATTATTAATTTGCTACACTAAACGCTGTTTGAATATCACGTCGGAAGTTCATACCGATAGGTATGGAAAAGTCTCCAAGATATCGAAATATTTTGGATAATATTGGAAGTTGTTAGAAGGCGTGCTAAGTTGTTAATCAATAGTGTTGTGCTAGAGCGATTTTTATTGCAAGATCTATGTATAAAGCTAGCAATTTGAGAATTTGAAAACAGTGCGTTTGTCTTCTTTACATTCTGCAATACACAGACTAAATAAATGAAAATTTAATTAAAGACAATAAATATTGTCTTCTAGCTATTGTTCTCCCTGTGTAAAGCTATAATTTGACACTTTGTTGATAGCAAAAAAAAAAAATATTTAGATGTCTTTATTTGTTCAGAAGTTATGATTTTTGCAACGAGAAACGTGAAATCGAACCACTGTGTACCGTGTAGATTAATTGAAGTATTTGTGTCATGCGCATCATTACGTTTCATAATTTTTAATAGTAAGTTTTTAATGAAATTATATCTAAGAAATATGTAACTTTGCTATGCTTTAATTTCTAATTTTCTGAAATTAATTAATTTTAATTTAACTTTCGCTTTGATGACATATTTCCAATTGAACTTGAATGCAATTCAATTCCATTAAATTAAACCGACAACGACCGATAATATGCCATGTGTTATAAATGTGAATATAGCAGCAGCAACAACAACTACCTTACTTATCACATTGAAAATGAATATAGGGCCTCCAAAATAATGGCCATCATTATAATTTTTATCAACATTTTCATTACAAGAGAGCAAAAGACGCGACAGCTCTCGTCATGGTTTTTTTTTTTCAAAATCATCAATCCACCAACCAATGACAAACAGCCTACCACCAATAACAACAAAATTATTATCAACAATAACGATTATCATAAGTCAAAATAAAAAAAAAAAAGCGCTGAACCTTTCCACTCAACATCATGGTTGAAGAGTTGAACGACATACTGAACAATTTTTCCTTGTACGATTCGCATTTATTTTTTGCAAAAAGAAAAAAAAAAAATTTTAAAAAAAACATTAAATAAAAAAAGCGTTTGTATTTTAATGCTCGCTAGAATGTATGGCTGTGATTGTGATGTTTTATTCTTCCGTAATAGATTTGATTAAAAAGTTTTTTTCAATTTCCAAAAAAAAATTAAACTTTCATTTGAATATTTGCAACAATTGAGATTTCAGCAACAATATAAATGGGGCATTTCAAGCGAAAAGTATCCACACTTCTTGTGCGGGAAAAATATTTCACTCTCAAACTGGCTGAAATTTTTGTATGCTGTAGCTAATTTTTTTAACATAAAAAGTCTGTATAAGACAATTCTACGTCCAGTTTAGGAGTTAAAAAGGGTCAGAAATCAACGGAATCCAGACAAACATGATGCTACCCTTCTTTAGATCAGTGGTGGGCATGGAAATCTAGCAAAAGGGCTAAACAACAACAACATCAAGCAACAACAAACGAAATTTTAAAGTTTTTTTGCTGTTTTTCCAAATTCGCCAACAGCACAAAAAAACACAAATTGCACTACAAACAAAAACAATTGCTACATTCGTCAAGACACAATGCGGCGCCGTCGCTTATGCCTTTGTGTTTTGTTTTTGTTTTCATTTGAATTCAAGTCAACGCCGTCGAATAACGAACCGGGAAATGAGGGCGAATAGGGACACTACGTGCCCACCACTGCTTTGATTATTTTTTTTTTCTTTCTTCTTGCGCAAAAAACCGAAAATTTTTACTGTAATTTATAAAAATTCGATGTCTGAAAAGGCTTCGACCTCTTCCTTCTACTTGTTTTCTTTTGTACGTTTTTACAACCCACTTTCCTCCCCCTGCTGTTAACGTTTTTTATGGAAGACATAAATAACACATCTTAATTTCAAAAAAACTCGAAAGCTTTAATGATTTCAAAATGAAAATTTCGCCTGAAATATCCCATAGATCATCCATATGTACAGTATGTATAAGCTGGTACTCAGCTCACATTGAATGCGCAAAAATCTAGCTCTCCAGCTACAACAAGTGTTGTTGTTTTTGTTTATAAGAATACCAGTATATTTGGCATTTGTTTCTCTAATTTACGCACCTCATGGTACGTAATGACAGTCAGCCATGAACTCGGTCAATTTGAAGGTCGCTTAATTATTTTGATACGACCGACAAGTTGGGTATCTCTGTGTTATTTTTCGTACTTTTAGCAACTATGTATGCATGTATAGTTGTGCTCATTTTTGTTGTGTGCGTAAGCGCACTTTTGTGTTAGTAAAGTTGTTATTTAGGTGTGAATGGTATTTTAAGTGTGTTGTTTGTGATTACGCATAATTGTCGAAATTAAATGGATGAAATCATGATTTTACAAAAAAAAAAATCGTTGATTTATGTTTTAGTGAGGTTGGCGAAAATATTGTTTGTATGTGTATATGAGAAGGAAATTTTACGATGTTTGGCGTTATGATAATTTTTTTGGGAATTTTTTAACTCAAAGTTCATCTTCTTTAATATACCGACAGTAGTCAAGGTTTTTAAAGTAAAATTTAATTATTTAGGTGCGTGCGCTATCGGTACTGGAATTTTATACGATAAATCATCTAAGTGACTTTTAAAAGTTCTGAAAATAAGAATAAAATAAAAATCCAGCTATGCAAAACTTGCAGATCAAGGCTATAGTGAGTGGGTTCAATTTAACTTAAAAGGCGTTTTTGCTCAAGAACTGTCTGACCGAATAAGGTTTTATTGATGTGCCAGAAAAAGTCACAAGAATCAAAGTTTGTTGGACTGTGAGTATTTTTAAATCACTTTGCACCGAAAGTTTGCTAATTACAGCTTAATTAGCAAATATTTTCAAGGGCTGTCATAACCGTTTCTATATTCCGCTGGCTTATGGGCTCTCCAAGGTCAACTGTATTTTAAAAGCTGGGAAAAGCTCTAGCATACATAAATCCAAAAAAATTATGTTCAATATGCCTGTCATCTGTTCTTTTTTAAACATTTAATAGACTCACAGAAATCTATGTACGCAATAGCAACAAACTATTTCTGTTGTCTACATTTCAGCATGCGTACACAAATGGCAGATCCGTTGTATAATCTTTCTGAAATATAAAATTTCCTTGGTTTCATTCGTAGACATTGAAATAGCATTTCAAAACGTTGGCCCAGGCGTGATAATAATAACATTATAATGAAGTCACCAGACAACATTGTGTTTTGAACTCTCTCGGGACCTTTATGAATCGATGAAGGATAGCTTGAGTTCAGTACAGACCAAGAAAAAATTACAGCAACAAAAAATGTATACATACATATGTACGAGTATATAAGCACGGAGTAATTTTTCTAAACAACCAACACAAATCCTCAGCAAAAAAGTACGTATTTCGGTGCGCTCCATTTTGATTTTATTTTCTATATTCTAGTAGTTTTTGATTCGAGGACTCTTTTATTGATATCTAGTTTTACCAAAAGCAGCCACCAGAGGGCGAAACAGTGAGATTGTTGTCATTTAACCCATATAAAACCAAAATATTCAGCATACTTTTTTAAAAAAAAAAATTGTAATTGTAAATTGAGTGGAAAAAAATGGCGGAAGAAAAGGTTGAGGTCGATCGGCACAAATTTTAAGTTAAAGTTTTTTTTTAGTTTTTCAGCGCTTGACATAATCGGAAAATGTTATTTCTTCAAGATTTTGAATTTTTTGGCGCTTGAGTTTCTCAAAAAATTTGACATCTTCAAAAATAAAAATTTCCAAAAAGATACCCTGGGAAGTGGCCATTATATATGGATATATAATTTTTATTGTGGAGAATAACATTAGTCCTTTTGACTCCCACTTAATCCTAAAAAGTGGACGTGGCACGAGAAAAAAAAGTTTTTAATGAAAAGTCAATGCATTAAACTTTAATATAAAAAATATAAACCTTCGAATTTTTTGTTACATTATAATGAAAAAAATTTCCAACATGAGCAATTTTCGTGTTTCGTTAACGAATCAAAAGTACGATATGGGTTAAGAACTATTGTGAGTAAAACAGAGTTATTTTTTTGATAAACACTCGTTTTATGATATAAAAAAATTTTTAATGTATATTGATAATTAAGAAAATGAAAATATTTATTATTTCCTTGATTAAATTAATTTCAAAAATTAAGAAAATGAAAAAAAAGTTTTGAAGTACATACTACTTTGTAGAGGCATTCCAAAATGTTTTAACAAAATCGAAAAGTTTCGGGTGACGGTCCTCACCGATTTAAATCTTTATTTTTGCATGATTATACCTTAGAATAAGATTTTGAAATCAGTATTACAATTTTGTCAAATAAATGCTTCCGTTTTAAATTACCTTTTTATCTTATTTTTTTGCTTATCAGTACGTTATATGTTTTTTTCCATTACCTTTGTAGGAAATATAAGTTGTCTTAGTGTGGGCGCATTTCTACTTTTGAGCCCCGAACTTTGCAAAGTCTTAATCCGACGCTGCCTGTAATCCTCTAGTATTTACACTTTTTTTGCAGGCGCCTCATTTGCAAGCATTTCTGATGAGTTGAAACGAAGTATATTTTATTGTTTTAAAAATTTTAGAATTCACTCTTGCAAAATAAAAGCATTAGTATGAAACTGACTTGGTATGTAAAACAACTTTTTTTGGAGATTTTTGTTTCAAGGCTCTTTGGGCGCTCTTTTTTTCAATTACAAATTTTGCCGTGGAACTGAAAAAGTCGATTCCAAAATTCAATTCCTTAAAATCAAAACTTTTAAAGAGTATGATTACCAATGAAATGAATTGTACTCAGCTCTCGCAAACGTTTTACAGCTTGGATGAAGAACATTTTACTAAAAAACACCATCAAGTTTTTTTTTACAACTTTACACTCTATGGAAAGTTGTTTTACACAGACTTATGGCGTTATGACTTATGATTTTTACGACCATGCGAAATGAGTGGTATGGTTTAGCTAAACTTAGAAATTCATAGATAATATAAAATAAGTCTAAAGTTTTTCCATCACACATTAGCACACATTGAGTTCGGATTCTTTTTAATGGCTAAGATTATGACCGGACAAAAGGAAGGCGCATAAGAAAAGTGCTCAGAGATAACTTTAATTGTATGATAAAGATTACGTTTAATTTTCAATGTTTGTTCTTTTTTTAAATAACGTGAAAGTATTGTTCAATTCCACACATTATTTTAAGAAAAGCGCTGTTATTTGGTATGTTTTAGCCTTTGTTATACAGAATACCTTAACATAAAGACATAGTTTCTGATAGTAAATATATTGAAAAATTCTTCCCAAAATTACGCTTTCAAAATTTCATCTTATCGGAACTTTATTACAACGTTTATAGTTTTATTTAAAAAAAATATGAAAAAAATTTGCTATTTTTAGCAAATTTTACCTTCTATTCTTATCATAGGCCGTGACTACAGTATCCCGAAAAAAATAATAGAGACAACAACAAAATAGTTGTTGCGATAAAAATTATCAAACGCAAAAATGAAGGTCAGCAGCACAAATTCTACGATTTATGTATTGTGGACTTATCGACAACAACACCAACAACAACAATATCGACAGCAGAAATAACAACGGCAACAAACAACATGCTGTTGTTGTCTTCCCTATAGTTTCAACGCATATCAGCAACACTTCCTCCTCTTTACGCTATTGCATTTGTTGGTGCTATTTTTTTTTTTCTTTCTTTTTTTTCATACACACGATCAACGCTTATCAGCGCAAATTTCAGTTTGTGAAAGGTGAAAATTCGATAAGAATTTTCAAGGTCTAAGAGTCTGACGGCGACTGAGTACAAACCCATGTGCTACACTCTACGTACGTGTGTGTGGGTTAGTAAGGAAATGCGTAAATTTTTGTTTTCGCAAAAAATAAATATCGAAATATCGTAAACAAGGTCGAATCGCGCAAATGCCAAAAATTATATAAGCCATAAGTGTGTGGTTGTGTGTGTGTGAGATGTGAACAAACAAATTTTTTCATTTAGCGCCAGCAGTGGCATATTGGGCGTTCTGCAGAAATAGCACAACGTGCTTGTGGCCCCCACGCAATGGAAGCAGCAAAAAAATTGGTTCACAAGTGCAAAAGTATCGCAAGCATGCGGTGAGTGTAATGAACGCACTTGGAACATACAATTGGCCCTGGCATGAAAATGTGTGGACTTTGCAGAGATTTTCAAAAGGTTAATAATTACCGATGTAGGCAGTCAGTGAAATATTGAAGATATTTGAAAAACAAAATGTTGCGCATTAAATTGAGATTGGTATCACTTTTGGCTCAAATAGAAATCCCTGTTCTTATACAGCCCTAAAATCCAATTAAATTGCATTTACCTCATTGGCTTGATTTTTGGGTAGGAACAAAAGCTGTAACAATTTTTAATAAATTAATAAAAATCAACTCATTTTATTTAAATTTAACTTTGAGGTGGGTGTTTTAATGAGAGGAAAAATTTTAATTTTCTTAAAAATAAAAATGCACCACACCCAAAAAAAAAGGCTGCCAGTACAAGGCGTTGCGGTAACTACGCTGTAGCTCTTCAGCTGCAACCTTTCCATCCATACACATAATACAAATGCATTTAAGTTTTTCTTTGTTAAAAATAATTTTTGTTTTATTTCCTGTAGCAGCAATTGCGCACAAATTTCAATCTTTTTAAATTAAAAATAAACGAAAACATCAGCAAACAACACACAAAGGATTCTTAAAAGGTCAATGGTACAGCAAAAATAATCAAAATATAAAGCAAAAATGCAATAAACATCCAACCCAACGAAGCTTAGTGATTTTACATGCAAACAGCATTATACAGTCATTGTGAGAAAAGTAAAAAAAAATCATCAGATGATGGCGATGTCGCATGTCGCGCATGTGTCATAAAAGAAAGCACAGCGATCACGTAAGCCATTGCAATCAAAGAAACAAACTGAATAATCCTCACTTTTGGGACCATTTTTCTGGAATTATTGATGTTTTTAAAATTCGTTTTCTTATCCCTAGAAACATACCTTTTGAGAGGGTTATGCTGAAAATAGTTGAAGCATTAATTGAAAGGTAACTACACAAAACTGATTCTGATTTAAAAAAGATAAAATTCGAATATTGTCGAATAAAAATATTGATTGTCGAAAAGTATCGAACGCCATCTGAGAGCATCGAATATGTCGATGAAAAGTAATAAACAAACTCTTTTCTTCACTGTCTGTTTAATAACAGAAATAACTTAACTCCAAGTTAAGAAAGCTAAAAATTGTAGAAGCTGATTGCTTTTATTATTTTAGGATCAATTAACTTGATAATGGGCGAAAAATATCAAAAAAGCTATAAAATGCCGAGAAAAATGGAAAACATCGAAATATTCGAAATTATTGAATAATATTGAACTACTTATGTATATCGAGGAGGTCCACAAAAGTTGAAAAGTATAAAAATACATCGAAAAATTCAATATAAAGTATAAGACGAAAGTTGAAAATTATTGAATAGTAACGATATATTCGATTATGTCGAAAAACATTCAAAAAGTCTTAAGGGCTCGAAATTCATCAAAAAAATTTATGAGTTGAAATCAGTGATGCCATGTGGGTTTTGTGGAATTGTACTGAATAGAGAGCTAAAATGTACTTTTTCGATGCCGAATGTAAAGGGTTTTTCAATAGGAACGCTACAAAAGTAGACTAATAGATACAGAAAACGACGCCATATTTTTTCCAGTTATTTTGACATTTCTCTTCAATAAGGTTTGCCATTTCATCATAGAAAGATATACGATCCAACAATGAGTCGAAATTATTAAAATTTACTACCGAAATTCGGAGTCAGTGGCCTCAACTTTAAGAGCGCTACGTCCAATTTATGGTCGTCATAATCGTCCTTTCAGATCAACAATTGAGCGTCTAGTGGAAAAATTTGAATCCAAAGGCACAGTACAAATTGTTCCCGTGCCAGTAAGACAAAGAAATGCCTGTAGTAAGAATATTGCTGCCGCTAGCGCATCAATTGAGGAAGACCCAAACCAGTCTCTCACACGTCGTTCTCAAGCGTTGGGCATCTCTGTGGCGTCGTTGTGGCGAAATTTGCGAAAAGATCTTGGCCTACATCCATACAAAATCAAATTGACGCAAGAACTGAAGCCGCTTGACCACCAAAATTGTCGTATGTTCGTGAATTGGGCAGAGCAACAACTTGAAAATGATCCGGATTTTCATCGAAAAATCATCTTCAGCGATGAAGCTCATTTCTGGCTGAATGGCTTCGTCAATAAGCAAAATATGCGTTATTGGTCAGGCAGCGTACTCCATGAGTCAACATTGCATCCCGAAAAAAAAACGGTTTGGTGCGGTTTATGGGCCGGCGGCGTCATTGGACCGTACTTCTTCCGTGATGATCAAGACCGGCACGTTACTGTGAATGGGAATCGCTGCCGCTCAATGATAACCGAATATTTTTGGCCCAACTTGGATGATATGAACTTGGACAATATGTGGTTCCAACAGGACGGCGCCACAAGTCACACAGCGAATGTCACAATCGATTTATTGAAAACCAAGTTTGTGAACGTGTTATCTCACGAAATGGCCCAGTCAATTGGCCGCCTCGGTCGTGCAATTTGACACCGTTAGACTATTTCCTGTGGGGCTACGTCAAGTTTATGGTCTATGCCAACAAGCCAGCGACGATTGATTAACTTCGTACGAATATCGAACGTAAAATTGCAGCAGTATCGGCCGATTTATGCTTGAAAACCGTTGAAAATTGGGTCAGCGTCTGAACTTCTGCAGGCGTGCCCGTGGTGGCCATGCAAAGGAAATTGAGTTCCATACATAATGGCATCGAATGTTCTTTTACAAGAATAAAGAATTTCATTGTTTTGTTTGTAGCGCTCTTATTGAAAAACCCTTTACTTTTGTTGACATGAATATGAAAAAGCATCTTCAAATGACAAAAATTCACCAAAATTTTAACTTTTTTACCAAAAAGAAAAAGGATAGCATAGTTTACTCCAGGCATTATTCATTTGTAAGAAACTATTAATTTTTTAAAAACTGTCAAAATGTTCACGACGCAAATATACCGAAAAAAGTACAAATGTATGAAATTTGTTGAATATCATCTCAAAATATAGAATAGTTGAATAAATTAATTTGAATTTTTTAATCGAAAAGACATCAAAGTCTATCTTCGTAAAAATTTAAAGATATCGCATACAGCGTTATCTATGAACAAATTTTTGAAAGTCTAACTACCCATATTAATTTTCATTCCAAGCGTTATAGAAAAATAATGCCACAGTCAAAAATCGACTAATTATTTGAGGAGCTACATATATGCCCTTATTTGTTTATATGTATTTTTACTCATCTTTTTATGTTTCCTGTTTTAAAAACCGCGCACAGAAATGTTATACTCGATAGTAAATGTAAAACTTAAAAACGAATTCTGTTAAAATTTAAATTTTGTATCATATCACCTTCATGCACTCATGTCAACTCAATTATGTCCGTAGCATAACTCAAAAATTAGCCAGAATGCACAGCAAAACTATGAGTGAGAAAGTAAAAAAAAAATCAGCAGCGATCGCACTGCTTGAGCAATCAACTCAAGATCACTTTCGCATTATTTAAGTGCAATTTCATTTTGCTTGCAAAATTTATTTGATTTGATTTTATTTTCATTTTGATTGAATTCACCTGCAATTATTGTTGCTGTTGCAAATGCAACATGGATGGATGTTGTGTTGTTGAGCATGCTGCCAGCTCATATTGCATTGCGTGTCTGGCTGGCTGCTGGCTACAATGAGCGTTTGTTGTTTGTGCACTCACATATGCTACTGCTAGATAGCATTGACATCATAATGAACGTGTTACTGTGCTGTTATTATTTGTTGTTGTCATGTAACAACAATATGTTGTTGATCCCGTTATGGCGATCACTCGCGATGACGATCATATGTGAAAAGTGTCATTGAAACATTCGCTTGTCGAAAAAAAAAAATAAAAAATTTCTATTAAGTAAAATAGTGGTGTAAGTGAAAGAAGCAACAACAAGAAAATTGCAAGTTTATTGCACAAAAAGCGCATGATCATCTCGTAGTAGTGATCGTTGCGGTTTTAAATTTTCTTGGGGTTTTCCATGAAAAGAAAGTGGTTTGAGCAGCAACTATTGCTGCGTAATGCAGCAGATTAATATTGATCATCACTGATCTTTAAAATTTATTTTTTATTGTTTTCTTTTCTAGTAAATAACTCTTTTTTTTAAATAAAATATATTGTGGAAGACAATTTTCATTTTTATTTCAACACCAATTTTCAAAATGTATATTTTGTGTGTATAAATAAATCATTTTTAATTGGTCAACTCGTATGGTAAATTGTTGTGTGTGTATGTGTGTGTGTGTTGACAGCAATTTTGTTGTTAACACCGACGCTGCGTCAGGAACTAAACGATCGTGTGTGACGCAGTGTGTGCGCTCTCGAAACTCATTCATGCGTTTACAACAAAATTTGACATTCACATTGACCGGTATTTGCCGCAGCAACAATAATTCATTGTCAACAGCAATTAATTGTTGCTATTGTTACAAAATAATTTCACAAATGCATGTGTGGGGGCTGCACAAGGAAAAGCTGAGTGAATTTTTGACACTTAAAATGTCATCTGAACTAATTATTTTCACCCTGCTTGAAGTCGACGAACTCGAGCGATGATATAATTTTCACGCTCATAAAAAAAAAATGTTTTGTATTTTGTTGTTGTAGCAGCTGCAATTTAGCGTTGATTTTATTGAACTTTGCGCGCGCGCTTTAACTAAACACAAAAAAATGATTTTTTTTAATGATATTTTAAAGCTTCCAGACCGCTGCTGCAATGACAAGGTAAAGTTGGCAAAAAGCAAGGGCAGCAACATAAGAAAAATCAAATCATAAGCGCACTGTGAGTACAATAACCGCTGCGAAAAAATATTAAGAGAGACAGGAAATGAGACATACAGATGTATGTTATTACTGCACAGTGGAAAAAATTTTGAAAAATTTATTGAAAAATAAAAAGTCTAAAACTGTGACTCTGCGAACATTTAAAAAAAGTTATGTTTGCTGGTAGTCTAACTTTTTTTAGTATAGTAGACCTTAGAGCTTATTAAGATCTTATTTATATGGGCCATAGAAACTACAGCCGTTTTACATATAAGTTGAAAAAAAAAATCAAATAATACCAACGTGATGTTAAATAAACCTCCTCAAGCCATTCGCTGATGTCTGCCATTGACTTACAGTGCTTATTCACATCTTAGCTAGTGAGTTCACAAAGGCAGACGCATTTTATTCTGTATAAATATTTTGTTTAACATAAGCACATAACTACATATATACTATGACGTAGTAGACTGGTACCATTTTGCAGCATAATATTGCTGACGTCTGCCATTAAGTGAAAATGTTTGTTTTTTACCAGACATCACTGTCAGGTGAACATTGAAAAATGTAAGTGCCATTTTTTAGTACAAAGATATATATACGAATTATTCACTGACGTATGCTCAGTATGCAGTCAAAATAGTAAGTACACCTATTTTATTAAATTTTACAATAAATGGTTGAAAGTTTTCTTTTTATTATCGATATAAAAAAAGTAGCTGGCGCATTTTAATCAATTTTTACTTTGGCAGACTTAAAGATTTCATATGATTTAATCATGAATAGTAATAAAAATGCAATTGTGAGAAGTATGAGTAATTTTGTAGCAAAAAACCTGCAAAATGCGGTTACAATCTAATGCATACGAAATCGGTCTTAAAATGACTCAAATACAGGTTTATCAGAAAAAGTAAACTTTATCAATTTAAGTTTTGACAACAATTTCGATTTTAGCTCTGCTTGAGGAAAATTTTTACATTTTGATATAAGCGCATAATAAATAAAGAAATTAAGAATTAATGTGAAAGCATTGCTAGCTTGTAACATGGCTGAATAATGAAATATCTATGATATGTATGTGCGTTAATATCTCTCATACTTTAACTTTGCATTTGCCCACAGTTTAAAGTTTCAGAGAGTACAGAACATATTAAGACCTGTGAGGCATTTTATATGTATTAGACCTATGATCGTACTTTCCAAGGAAAAATCATTTAAAATGAGTAAGATACAGCAATTACTGTGTGCCACTAAACTCAAGCATAATGTTATATGAGAACACATTTCGACTCACAAGGCTTGACTTTTAGGGTGTCTCGTTAGGACCTATAAGTTAAGTTGGTAGTTCAAAATTATAGTACAGAAGAAGACCTTACAAATGAGAAAAATATGTGTATCATTGGTGATAATGAGTTTTTTTGTTGACTTTATTGTAATTAAAGCTTTGATATAACACGTTTGTTTTGGTTTTTTGTTCTTCTTTGGAAAAAGAATGGTCTGACTCGATTTTATGAAAAAAATACCTAACTATATTTGCAAAGTATAAGAAAACTTAAGCTTACTTAGTTTTTGTCACAATTTTCATGCATTTTAAAATACGTTGACGACCGGTCTGGGGATGAAAAAGTTTAGATTAAAAACTTTGTACTCTACAGCTGTAATTAACAGCAAAAATTACCCTTATATTTGCCATCGCATACTCTCTTTTTCGGCGGAATTAACCAGTTAAATCTTTGCCACACTTTCGATATTCGGCTATCTAATCAGAATAAATTGCTCCCTAACTTTTTTTTTAATATTGCGATACATTTCTTGAGCGATTTATATGTGTTTGATATACTATGTAAAAAAAAAATACATTTTATAATCTACAAAGAACATTGCATATGAGTAACGCTACAGAACATAAAAAGTGAAGAATACGAGAAATTAAATTATTCACACGTTTATTTCATTTATTATATTTCACTTGTATTTTATGTAAAATTGATAAAGAAGAATTTTTACTTTCTCTCTTATGCACATCGTTATACTAAATATAATTCTCCCGTGCTTATTGTTGACTATCCCACACACACACTGGCTCGCGCGCTCTCTCGCTCACGTTATACTCGTACTACCTTTATCTTTTTGTGAAATATTAAACACTTGAACTTGACGCTCTAATTCGTTGTGGTTACGCTCACAGTCTTAACAATACCATGCGTGCCACTATACCATATGATCGGTCTTTGGTAGCGCTCACTAGACCACGTTACTCATTGGAGAGCAAAACTCTGTACTTGTAATCTACTACGTTCTCTTTCTCTTCCACCAAATCGCCAGGGTCGATTTTCGTTATTTCATTTCGTTTTATGCAGCTGTACGCCGACATTCATATCGCGTTTTTTGACGTTCAACAAGATCCAGCGTACGAGTTGATTTTCCTTTCATTGACAAACAACGCTTCGTTTTGAACGGTTCGTTTTCTTTCTTAGCGATCGTAAATGCCGTCGTCGGTAGTTTTTATTTTTAATAAAAATATTCATTAAAATAAATATAAAAAAATTGTTCGTAACTTAATTTGGCACTTTGTGGATTTAAGCCAAGTTCTGTTATATGGCAAATAATCAGAGTATACTGCAAAATTTTACGTTAACGCGAGTTTTGACAGTTTCAAAAAGTTCATTAAATGAGAAAAAAAATAATTCACCGAAATAAAGAAATTATTTCATCAAAACAAAAAATAAATTCGTTGAAATAAAGTATCTATTTATTAAAACAAGAAATTTTTCTTGTAACAAAAAAATTTTTGTTCAAAACAAGTAAAAAAATATTTAAAGCTTATCAAAAAGTCAAATTGTGTCAGTGTTTAAACAGTAAAGTGACAGTTTGATAAAAAGAAAATTTAAAAAATTTTACACATGTCAGCCCAAAATTTACTGCACTTTGGCAACTCTAAGAAAATTTTGGCAGCAATGCAAAAAGGTCCTTTTAATATCCTAAAAAATTAAAAAAAAATAAAACAGTGCTGAATCCCCCCCAAAGTTCAAAAACAAACATGAAACTTTTAATGTCAGCTGATAGCTCAGACTGTCATCCAAGCAGCAGCGGTGACTGCCCTAGCAGCAGCAGTGGTAGTAAAACATCTGTCATCTGCATACCACTGAATGCTGCAGATACAGCCAACACTAACGTCGCATCACAACAGCAGCATGAAGAATCAGCTACTACCACCACAAACTGTACGGCGCCACTGCATGTGGGACGCTCACATCTAGAAAACGCACTCAAACTGCCACCAAATACCAGCGTTTCCTCATACTATCAGCATAATAAGCTTATGGCCAGCTCAGCGGATCATTCGGGTACTGCAGCAACAACAACTACAGCAGCACCACAACAACATCCTATAATGTTCCATGCGCCCAACAATGGCTACCCACATCATCATCAGCAACAACGTGTTGCCAACTATCTGCCTGCAGCAGCAACAGCACAAAACGGTTCAGTAACGGATACAACTGTGCGTGCAGGAGTCGCTTCCTCCTCGTCTTCGTCAAATGCTACTGCTGGAATGTGCGCACCGCCGCGTAAAATGCCACATAGCAATGTCATTTTTGTTAATAAAACAACTTGCAACATCAACAACAACACTGTTGTCTTGCAAGCAACACATTTATCACAAGCTCTACAATACAACAGTATTAATGGCAGCAGCAATAATGGTAACATGCCGCATCAGCATCACCAGCAGCAACATAATGGTGCCGCCGTTGTTGTCAGCACTAGTGGTGGTGGTTGTCAGGAGTTGCCCTCTATTGTTGGTATTCATTATGACCCCTATCAGCAACAGCAACAGTCACTACAACCGCCGCCGCCACAGTCAACACTATCACATGGTAGTTATGCTTATCAGCAACAAGTTTTATCGTCCTCGTCTTCCGCCGCCGCGTCATCAATGGCGGTTGTCGTTTCCGCCGATTCGCGTCCACAAACACCGGATTATATTAAATCTTACCCAGTTATGGATACAACTGTAGCCAGCTCAATGAAAGGGGAACCCGAATTGAATATAGGTAAATATGAAATGCACAACACGATCTCTTAAAGGTTATCAGATAATAACTAGATCGATATGTATATAAAAGTTAATTTTGAGGCCACTAGATCAATAGTTCGTACGATCAATAGATAGTACATATTAACATGATCTGAATGCTATCAAGATTCCAGTTCTATATAAAATTACCCAATCTATTAAATCAATATGGTCGCACAACTGACTTTCATCTCAAATGATGAGTGAAATATTCCAAGATAACAATGTTCGTCACAAAAAAAAAATCCCTTGAAGATCAGTATTTGCCTGCTAGGTCGTTTTTACTAAGGTAAACGAGTAAATAGTTTTACCTTAAAATTATATATAAAAGGATATAAAAATGCTCAGATTTGCCCTTAGTAAAACGATCAATAGCGATTGCTGTAAGGTTAATGTTTATTTCCCTAACTCTGTATATCTTTCACTCTGTATATCTAGAATGCCCAAGATCAATATTTTGTCTCTGGTACATTATTTTAAAGACCTATTCTATAATGTTTACTGAATCCGGAAATGTTGCTCAAACACCTCTAGTTTTCGAGATATATGAGTTAAATCAGAAATTCTATTTTTATTGTTGCCAAGTATATTCAAAATAATATTTCTTTAAGATAACTGAAGATCAGTAGATGTCAATTTTTAAAACAGTTTTATCTATCGACGCTTTTTATTAGATAATTAGATCACTACAAATTGGCATATCCTAATATTGTACGATCGCTTTTGGTCTCCAAAGTAATTAATAATATTCTATACAAAAAACGATACTTCAATAAATATAGTTTTTCTAGATGACTGCTATGTATACAAGTTCTTTGAAATTATTACCCAAACTTAGCAACAAAAATAACACTTTAAAATGCGTAAGATCCTTGAGAAAACTTTTAGCCGCTGTAAATTGATTTTTATATCAACGCAGCGGTTAATTTGTTATTTTTCTGTGGAATTTTCAGAAAATATTAAAAAATTACATAATCCGCGGTGAATAAAGTGGCAATACAGCGGTTTATTTTTTAAATTTCTGTGTTATTATTTTATTACATACTAAATATCATATAATATATGCAAACAGAAACAAACCGCTGTAAGCATCCACAAGTAAAAAATTTTCGATAATTTCGAAACTTCGCTTTTCCATTCACTGCAGGCACGCCATAAAATCTTTAACATTAATATTAACCGCTGGCTATACACTTGCTGCTTGATAGCAGCGGTTTATTTTTAACTCGGAATTAGAATGCAGAGGATACTGTATTCGAATTGAGTTTTGCTCTAATGTACATCCTTGAGCTAGCAAGCAGAGATAGCAGCGTCTCTTTGATTTACCAACCCAATATAGCACCTCTATGGCTAATTAAAGCTCAAGGCTCCGAACATGAACTCTTTGTATTTTTTACTTGAGTAAAGTTTTCAACCGCAAATGCCAATTATTTTCTCATAGCTATACGAGCATTTGCTCTGAAAATGAAGCCTACAATAATCCAAACGCTACTGGTTTATTGACACCCGTCGGCAATCAAACAGAAAATAAAATCGGAAGCAAAGTTTTTTTTTTCTTTATGACCGCCAAACGTCATTTGAGCAAAACTGAACTTTACTTGAACGCAGTGGAGTAAGCGCTTAGCAACGATCAGCTGTTTGCTAACTGACAATGAGTAGGAAGGAAGCTGTTGACTGCCAAAAATCCAAATCCAAAACCAAAACAAAACTTGTTTCACACTCAAGCTCAAGTTGAATTTGATGCTTGTTTGTTTTATTAATTTTTCCAAAAACGTTTTTTTTTTTGCTTTAATTTTAAATTTGGCTGCTCGTAAAAATTATGATGACCGTGCAGTATGTTAATGAACTTGGCCGCTGAACTCAAAAGCAGCAGCAGCAACATAATTCAAACAAAAGCTTAACTTGATTAATCGTCGCGATTGAAGAAAAAATCGTGTGGCCGCATGCTGACTCAGTACGCAGTGTTTTACATTGATTATGGCGCTGATATGTCCAATGATGATGTTGATGATTATCATCACTTTTATAAGACATGCGGAAGCTGTACGCATACGCTTTTGTGTGTTTATTTGCATTTGCATTATTAGCGTTTTGATGTTGATTGGCGGCGTTCAATAAAATTCGACGCACCCATGAGGGGAGCCGTCACAAACTGATCATGACAATAACGAGGTGTTACAATAAATGATTGAGATTATGGCTATCTTAATTATAAAGGTTGTTATTGTGTCTCACTTGCTCAAGTAACTAATATCAATTGGAACTTTGAGGCCTACAGCCATGGATTAGCTATACGAACTTAGTTTTAACTGGATTTCATCTACGTTTTATGGCTTGTGTAGCTGATTTGCATGGCAATAGAAATAAAAACAGATACAAACAAATTATATTGCTATGTTTATGACTTATTTTTGTTGGCCTTGTTTCGAACAACTAAAAATAATTCTAAATAAATGATTGGGCTAATGATGTTGCAAAACTTAAAATTTACAAAATCATAAAGTAAAAATGGCTTCTTAAAAAAAAACTGAAAAAAAAACCTTAGATTTTTAGGGGAATAATTTAATTTAAGGAATGAAACCTCTGGTCATTTCTTGTAGTGCATTTGACTATAAAATTGATGAAATGAACTTTAAAAAAAAAAATTTAATACTTCAAATATAAGAATTATCTTTTGAAGTATTAAAAAGTTCAGAAATATTAAAATCTACTTTTACCTTATTTACATATTGCATTACTGATTTTGTTAAGCCCCCCGATTTTTATTCACTACTATTCCCTAAAAAAATTAATTATTCTTCAATTTTTATCTGAAGAAAATTATTGCCGACAGTATTTATTTATTGCACACGACA
Organism: Tricholauxania praeusta; assembly: GCA_949775025.1. Lineage (NCBI taxonomy): Eukaryota > Metazoa > Arthropoda > Insecta > Diptera > Lauxaniidae > Tricholauxania > Tricholauxania praeusta. The sequence continues at coordinate 52,009,955 of OX459028.1, read as the reverse complement.
CATGGACTTTAGTATCGAAGTCGAAAGAGATATTTCGATATTTTTCTTCTAAGCTATCAATTTTTAGTAAAAATTGTATGGCGTAAAAAGTTCTTAAAATGGGTAAGGTATTCAGAAAAATATCGTTTTTACTCTTAGCAATTTTTTTATGAAAATTATTCAACGAAAAAAAGTATGACGTCATTATCACGAAAAAAATGTATGATGTCACTATCAATTTTTTCATTTATGTTTGACTAACAATCTAAAAACCATATATCCTACATATGGCCCACCCCACTAAGGCATCACCCTCTGGTAAATTCATAGTAAATGCGTGTACTTTCGTTACATTATCTTAAATAACTCTCTTTGTACAGCGTTAAGATCTGTTTGCATTTATGGGAAGTGCCACACTTTATTCTTCAAATATTTCACGCCAATAATTGCCAAGACTATATATACAAACTGAATTTTGGTTGCATTTACATAAAAAGAGCAGCTGTTTAAGTGTTTGAAAGTTTTTACTTGTAAAAAGGTGCCACGCCTCCTTCACTTATCAATATATTTATTGATAGTCTTCTTACAAGAATGATACCAAATATTTGAACGAGGAAGACGTGTCCATAAACTGATTTTGCTCATTTTCAACTGTCCCTAAGAAGAATTGTTGAGTAGGTGGTGAATTTCATTCAATTATACCGCTTCCCGTAATTGTAATTACTACTGACAAACATACAGTTGGACAGACATACATAGATATAGCTATATCGTTGCAGGAAACTACGCTGATCAAGAATATGTTTGGAGCATTCTTTACTAAATGGAAAGGAGGTGTGCCTTGAAATCCTTAATAATCTTCTTTTTTTTTGGTAGTTTTGTGGGTAATATTTCCATAAGTAAGTCGAACTATTGTTGTACTACAACTTTTAAAAAGATGTGAAAAATAAAGAAATTCATTTTATAATTTTTCATATCAAAATAAAAAGAAGTTGTTAAAATATAAATTGATTGGGAATGAATGATATATTGAGTTAAACTTAAAAATTGGCGAAAACTTCGTCTTTGAAAGTTTGAAAATTTTGATTTTGATACATTTTTTATAAAATTTCACTTAAAATTCGTGATTATATTATTTGCTATGATGATCTTACAATGTAAAATATATTAATTCAGCAACAAATTAAAAATAAATTTAATCTTTGATCCTTTGCCAACTCAAGATCACCATATGCTGATCAGCAAATTAAATGGATTTTTAATTCATAAAAAATAAGATCGTTAAAATTACTACAGTAAATAAACCGGCAAGCTACTGAAAAGCTACAACTTTCAAAAAAAAAAAAAATAAATAAATTACAATAAAGGTTACTGATCGAGCGTACGATCACTTGCTCGAAACTCATCACATCTTGATTTAAATTCATTTAATTTTGTTGATAATTCATCCGAATTTGCACATTCAGATAAAAATATTTTGGTTGATTCAAAATTTTGGTTCCGCATTTTTTCGAACTCTGAGTTCAAGTGGGTTCATTGGTTTTGAAGTCAACAAAGTCAATAAAAGTAACTGTTTTTGTTTTAATAAAACATCAAAAAAAAAAAGAATAATTCAACAGCTATTCCAAAAAACCTGCTACTGAATGAAATTGCTGCCGTTGTTTACCTTGGCGTATGGCGCATTGCACTCGTGCGCAGTACAGCGGTTACTACACTTTGGTGACTTTCAAGCTGAAACGTTTTTTATTTTTTTTTTTTTTTGAACTTTGTTGCATAAAATTTCGAAAGTCATTCATGTTGCTGCTGACTAATAATGAGCAATTTTATTGGGCGTTAATTTTCTGTGAAATAAACGAAACGGCAAAGGTCATTAAATTGAAAGTTTATGGGGAATTCATTGATGAGCATATTAAATTTAAAAATAAAATTACCGGAATGAATGACGCAAAGCATTTACTCAGTTTTTTAGTTAGGTTTTTGGACATTTTCGCTTAAGAATAAGTTACCTTTTTTTGGATATTTTTGATTCTTTTGTTAAAATCTTTTTATTCAAGCAATATGAAGCTGGAGAAGTTTTTGCATTCTGCCCAAAGGACTTTGAAGCAATTTTTGCTTAAAATATTTATTTTAAAGTATTTTAATTGAGCTTGATACTATATTTTTTTTCTATTTAGAACATATATTTTTTGTACTCTGCTCGAAAATTAAAACTAACAATACTTATATTTAAGTTCACTAATTTTTGTGTTTTCACATTGGCATCAAAAACGCCCCAAGTTTTTGCAGAAAATGCGGTTTGATATGTTTTTGTTTGACGTTTGTTTTGTATGGAAAATAATTTGGACTAGATTTGGACTCAAAACAATATAAAAGTAATTTTTACAAAAATCAGCAGAATACTCGCTAAGATCAACTGAAACATTTCGGTTAACATGAAGTATGAGCAACATTTAATAAAAAAATATTAAAATTAAAAATTAATTCTTATGTTGAACAAACTTATTTTCCAAATAATTAAATAAAGATCTGTAATCTGCACTGTAAGCTGCACTCTATTTCACGCCACTGTACATGCATTGAATGCACAAAATAGTGGAAAAAATATAAACAGCTGCAGCAATGGTAACAATGAACTTGTTGCTGCAGTTAGTGTACGAGCACATTGTTACGCTTGCTGCTACGCAATGCTGCCAAGAGTTTCGCTTTTATTTCACTTATTGAATGAATCACAAGAAAAAATTTTAAATGAAATACAACAACAGCAAAGAAATGAAAGTGAAAACTATTTGAATTTCATTTGAATTTTCGTTTTTTTTTCTATTTACATTAAAATTGTTCGTTGCGCTCTATTAATTTAATTGTCAAATGCTATTACTGCAGCAGCAGCTGCCACTGCCAACAAGAGTTCAATGAAATTTTGCTTGCAACAAAACGTAGCAAAAAATTATTGTTGCCAAATTTTGCTGCAGCAATGTTGCAAAGTATGCGCGCATGCGCAGTTGTTGGCAACGTTGTGGTTAACATTTGTAAAAGTTTGTACAACGACAAACATTTAAGAAAGGTGAAAGTCAAGTCACGGCAAAGAAATTAAACAAAAAAAAAAAGAAATAATAAATTTATAAAAAATAAAATAAAAATAAAAATTTAATAAAAGAAAATGTGTGGCGCGAAAAAGTTTAATAAAAAGTTCAGTTTTTTATTTCGCTTGTGCATCATTGGAAAGCTAAGAGAGTTCATTGAGTCTTGTTACAATTGTTTTGCTATAGAAATTTTTTTCTTTTTTTTTTTGAAAAGAAGCCGTAGCAACAACATCAACAGCTGCCAGCCAGCTACAATAGTTGGGCTTTGGCGACGAGTGGGCCAATAACCGCTTAACTTGTGTGTGGCATTGTGGGAGTTAGTTACTAGTAGTTGTTGTTGTTGGAGCAAAGTTTTTTTTTTTTTGGCACCATGTACTGCAAAAATTTTAAAAAGTGAAAACTTTTGGAAAGTTTTACTGCTGTTGCAATGAAAGTGCTGAAAATGTCAATAGTTGCAGCCGAAAAAAATTGAAAGTGAATTGATACAGTTAGTTTTTTTTTTAAATAAATTGATAAAAAAAACTTTTTTTTAAATAATTATAAGGCTTCTGAAGCTCACTTTCATATGAGACAAAGAATTCTTAGTTTCAAAACTATTACATGCAGTTATTTGTTGCGAGTACTTATATCACTTTGGTATTGCTAATGGGAGCAATCTCTGCTATAGAACTATTGTAATAAATTTTTCTCAGATATAACTTAAGCCTTCATGCTTTTACCCTTAAAAGGAAATCTCCAAACAATTCTGAAGGCGCTTGCTTAGTTATGCTGAGCTTTAAAAAAGTTTCTCGTTCAAATTATGGCCGCCATACCTTTTCTCACATTTTTACCATTATTTACTAAAATAATTTTCTCAAAAGAAAAAATTTTTAAGTGAACACTTATATAATGAAGTTGAAACATTTTCAATAGCTTTATACAAATTTGATGCTACCGGTTTTATGTCAAAGGATATCTTAGATATATTTGGTCAAAAGTGCAAGAAATGCTGTTTTTGACAATGGTTTTCACTTTATATTACACATATTGTAAAATAAAGGAAGGGCCATAGTCTTGAAATAAATTGTTGGTGTCACATTTACACTAATATCTCGAAAGCTAGTGATTCAAGTCCTTTTAAATATTCATAAAATATTTTAATATCTATTAAACAAAATATCGGCTAATAACTTTCGAAAGGTTGTATCTCAATTTTATGCTTTTTCTGTTGTTAAACTACATTTGCTTCTAAAATTTAATTCTGTGCTGATATCAACAATTGATATAAATATTTTTACGTGGTATTATCAGATTCAGCTGATAAAGTTTAAAGTTTTGTTTCATACACGTAAATAAACATTAATTAAAAGAAGCTCCTTTCATTATAAAAAGCTAAAATATTTAAAAAGCAAAAAAATTTAAGTCTACCGAAAACTTCCAATCAATTTATTTGCGTTGTTTAAATTGATTTGTTTTTTTTTTTTTATTAAAAATTTCCGTGAAAATTTACAACATTCAAGTGTTGTAAATTGCGTGAGCACGTGTTGATAACACTCACCCACGCAAGCTAAAAAAAAAAAAATATATAACTTATGGTTATTTTTGAATTTAAATTAATAAAATTCAAGTTCAATTAGTCCCAATAGCAAATTTTTTGTTTTGTTTCTTTTCAACATCCATGTGAATCATAAACCAAATTTTTAAGATATGGCACAAATTTGTGCTGATTATTGTGGTTTATAGACCAATACCTCCTATTGTTTTTGTTTTATTTCACTATCTTATTAAATAATTATCAGTTCGAGCATGTTCTAAAAATTGTTCCTATTTTTTGTCTCTTTCCTTCGTTTGAAATACGTTAATAAAAAGGTATTATTAGATAGGAAAAAATATATGTACATCAGAACAACATCAATTATAGTTAGAAATATACATATTACGTAGTGTAGAGGCGATTCCATGACCAACATTTTTATAAATTTAATACAAATTTATAAAAAAAAATCATTACTATCTTAAAACTTAAATACCTTTGTTCCGATACAATATAGCATGTCAAGTGCTATGGTGTATTTGAATTCGCACTATGGTTGAAAATAGTTCATAGTTTGAATAATGGCCGCAAAGTTTTGTCCAGCTTTGTAACCTTTGATCTTATACCTAAAAAGAAACTCTTTAAGATACTCAAAAATTTACTAAATTTAATTTAATTTAATTTTGTTTTTTTTTTTTTTTGTGTAAACATTCAATCTATTTCAAATAAATTTCGATTTGCTATGAAATTTTAAAAAATTTTCCTCCGTACTTTCACATGAATTTGCCCTTGCAATTTTTGTTGGTTTTATTGTTTTTAGACAAACACATGAGATACAAATAGTTATAAATTGCCGACCTTGAAAGTTTCATTCACATCGTTGCGAACATGCGGCGTATGGCATTAGCAAAGATAGACGGCGACGGCATTGTCGGGCAAGAATATACAGACAGACAGACAGTTAGACAGTAAGACTAGGCGACAAAACAGCCGTACTACTCTATTGAAATTTTTGCGCTACAAAATTGTAGAAGGTGAGGAGAACGCACGTTTTTCGTTCTGCAGTGCGAACTATGGCGTTCTCTTTCTAGGAGAATATTTATAAATCCACTCATGTATAATTTATTTTTGCTTAATTCTAAAATTTATTTTTTTTAGTTATGTTTATCTAACAGCTTTAAATGTAGTTCAAATTTGACATTGAAAAAATAAATATTTATTTTTCATCATTGTTGTTGTTATTTTTTTAAGAATTCTTTTGCGCAAAAAAATAACGAAGGCAAAACATATTGTACACCAACGTCAATATAGGAATCTTAGTCAGACCATATCATCATATACCATATAGGAATCAATCGATAAATATTTAAACAAAAATACAAAAAAAAATCATACATGTATGTTCTTGTCGTTATGTTAAATGCGGAAACCAAATGTGTTCCCAGAGCACTTCAGGTTTTATGACTTTTACTAGTGTTGTGGTATTTTAACGCATTCATTAATTCAAGTGCGTTGGATTTTATTTAATTTTTTATCAGGTTCAGCGTACTATATGAGGTCAAATCTGAGAAATTAAATGATTTTGTTCGATGACGTGATTATTGCTGCTGCTGTTGATAATTGTGATTATCGAATGGCAATGGAACTTCTCTTGAGTTTTTTGAATTGCAAAATTATGATTTATTTAAATTTATTCAATAATGTGCTATAAATAGCATCAGTGAAAGTAAGTATTAGCATTTTTTTAAGAATATAGTAATGCCTGGAATATTTTTTTGCCCTACGAAATTTTTGAATTTTTTAACTTTAATGACGATTTAAATTTTTTGTGCTGTAGCCATACCTTAGAGGCCAATTATCGTTTATAAAGTTTTATAAAAAGAATTTAATAGAAACCTCCAAAATTACCATGATTGGTTTACCAGTTGCATCGAAGCTCAGTTATAAAAAGAACTTAAAAAATGAAGTTTTATTTTTCACTTTCAAAACTCCGAGGAACTTCCATGCATGCCTTGGAATTACACATCTTTTTGTGGCCATGAAATAAGGACTTCGTCAGTTTATTCGGTAAATATGGTCCATTTTCAGTACATTCGGTGCATTTTGAGTACATTTTCGATACATTTTTAGTAAATTTCGACAATTTATAAAAATTACGAATTATAAATTATAGTTAACTTTGCTGCCCTTTGTTTGTTTTTTTTAGTAAAAAGTTTAAACATTGCTGCCTTTTTATAATTTTAAGTAACTTTTTCAAAAAAAAAAGTACATTTGGTATTTAAAAAGTACATTTGAAATCTCCATTCAGTATATTTTCACAAAACTCAAAGCCACTCACTGTTGTAATCACAATCAAGTAAAACTCTTCCATTAAACGTTTTGTCAAACATGACGTATGCGCATCCTTTGAAAAAGTTACTTTAAATTACTCAAATTCAGGAAAACTTTTACTTTTTTACTAAAATTAATTAAAAAAAAGTCAGCAAATTTTACTCCAGTTATATTTCGTGATAGATTTATTAAAAAATAGTAGTTTTTAGATACAGTCGAATTGTACTAAAAGAAAAAAAAATGCCTGGAGTAAACTTTGTTGCGTAATAAATTTACTAAAAAGTGTTAATTTTTTAGAAATTGTTCAAATGTGCTGAAAATGTACCGAAAATGTACTTAAAGCGCTCGGAATGTACTGACGACGATTTTTCACGATGCAAATGTACCGAAAATACCATCACTGGTATGTGCTATGAATGTGCATATGTATATGCTTAAGTTTCATTCAGCTTGGTTCGTTTAGCACAAGAGCAACCAATTTTTTGTTTATAAAGTTACCTTAAATTTAATTTTGCAATAACTTAAAAAAAAATTTGAAAAATTTTTTTTTTTTGGTACATTGAACCATTTTTCCAGCATTTTGTTAAAAATTAGGGGGTCATGATATTTTTCACGTAACACCTTCTTTGACAAATTGAAATTTGCATTAAGTGCAAGACATTCAAGGTATGATCACGTTTTTTATGACATATATGAAATATTTAACTATAATTTATAAATTTTTACAGTTTTCTAAAACGTCAAATTCTGAAGCCTTAGTTTGATACAACTACAAAGTTATGCATTTTACCATTTCTGTTGAATAAAACTACTGAATATTTATGTAGGCATTCAAAATTTCATTTATATGCATTAAGCCTCTACAGGTGTATGTCAAAAAAATTGTTTTTCATTGGAATATGAATTTCTTAGAATCATACATATTATGTACACCATGACGTATGCGCAATATTTATACAAATTATTTTTTTTTTTTTTTATTCTCATAACTTCAGATTTTTGTATTTTAAGTTCCATGCGGCTTAAAAGCTATATATTGGTAAATTTTTCTTGAGATTTTATTAATGACTGCTAAAAATTGCGTTAAACTTACACAAATTATCAAATTATCATTATCAATTGTTAATTAAATATTCAAAAGTTCTTAAGACTCTTAATATTTTTGATAATAAGGTATAACAACAAAATTTCATAAAAATTTCCAATATAAATTTTTACCATAAGAGATATCAGCATAATAAAAATGAAACCAAACATAAATCTCAAAAATACTCACAATCCGTAAAGAGCATTGAACGCTGCCTGTGCAATATGATGACGTTTTTACTATCGGAAAGCTGCAACATTAAAACAAAAAAAAACAACAAAAATTGCAAAAAAAAACATCGTAAATTTCACACAAGATCATTGCTTAAAGCACATGATCGCATCGATATGGCGCTGCAAAAACAAAACCGCTTAAATGCTGCACAAAAAACGTCATGACGTTTGAAAGTAAACAAATGTGTTGTACGTTGCCTATTAGTTATTGTTGTTGCTATTCACAACAACACAATAATAAAAGTGCAATGATCTGCAGTGCAAAATGTCAGTGGCCTTTCTGTTTTTGTTGCGGTTAGTGCAGCTAAGGCAATTTCAAGTTGTTATTGCTAGTATATTGAAGATCATGAACACGTTAAAGTCATCGTCATCAACATCATCAGCATGATCATTATCAACAAGAACGTCAACATGTTCTATTAAAAAAAAAAGGAACGAGAGAAAGAGCGATCAACTGAAGGCGTAGTGATTTTCCGAAAGCAAAAAAATGTTGCTTGCGTTAAGACCACGTTGGCTTCGTCTTCTGCTGCTGTTGATTATACATGCATACTATATGTGCATGCACACATGTATAGTATGTTATGCAGCAAAGATTTGAGTTGAATTTAAATTGAAAAAGTTTCTTGAATTATTATGTTTGTTACTCCATACGAATTTCAAATGTTTTAAATTGTCAAATTTTGCATTAGGTTTATAATTTTTTTAACATTTTCAAACGGCCATAAACTAAAAATTAAATTTGCATGAAATACTTATAGAGCAAAAAAATTTTGAAAACAAAATTATATTACGTTGCATCGGATAAAAGATATCAGCTTCAATAGTTGTAAAATTGTGATTTATGCAAAACATGGCGTATGTGAAACACAATTTTTTCAAATAATTAAAAATTTTTTTTTTTTCAAATGTATAGAAAGTTGTCGAAGTAACTCCTTAGTTCTAACAAATTCCATAAAAAATATCTTTAATTTTTTTAATTTAAAAATTACAAATATTTTAGTAACTTCCATCATAAGAACCTAGGTCAACTCAAACTACATGAATCCTCCACTTCAATTTCTGTTATGAAAGAAAGCAAGCAAAAGAGAAAGAAGAAATTTTCAAGTTCACGCTTAACAACGTGAAAAAGAAATGATTATACACAAAAAAATTATACCACATACATAGTGTTGCATACTGACAGCAAACGATCTTACAGATACCAGACCCTCATATGAAAACGTACAAATTTAAATTACTTTCGCCGCGCTTACGTGGTTTTATTTTTCTATTTCATTTTCAACTTTCTTCGTAATAAAAACAAGTTCTTCATGCCAGTACTGGGAGATAAAGCAGCACAATATTGCAAGCAGCAGATAGCAAGAGAGATAGAGAGAGAGAGAGCAACAATCTGAACAGGGTATGAGGAGAGCCAGCAATTCTTGTAACTCTTTTTTTTTAGATATTCATTCAAGCATTTCAGCAGCAATTTTTTAGAGAAAGTTATGTAATATTTAGTACTTAAATGATTTCAATAAACGTGCAGAAGCTGGTATGATCATAATCAATTGTAGAAGCAGCACAATTTTCGGCTCAGAATTTATTATTGATTAGCTATTGTAGAAAGTTGAAATAAAAAATCACTGCATATTTGTTAGCGCTTTAAATTTTTAGCCTTGTTCTTTTGAAGAGGATTACGCCATAACGACCATGTTGTTTTATTTTTGCTTTTTAATTTTTAAGGAAATATATAAATTGTGATGATGATCTCAAATGTACGATTGAACATATCATGCGTGTTCAGATTGATCATGAAAGAGCGCTCTTTTTGTATAGTTTTTTGTTTCCGTACCAGTTGAACAAATTCCATAAAAAAAACACACAAAAAAACCCTGATCTATCCTTACACGATCAGTTTTATTTTTTTGAAGGATTATCAAAACTATAATATACAGAATACCTTATATTGAATAAAATCTTTCTCAATTATTAATCTCAAAATAATTTCCTTTCTCCTTTCAGAATTTGATGGTACAACTGTGCTGTGTCGTGTCTGCGGTGACAAGGCTTCCGGTTTCCATTATGGCGTGCATTCTTGTGAGGGCTGTAAGGTAAGTCGAAAACACTCAAAAATAAAAATTCCTTATACACAAATTGAATTAGCTATTGAGTTAGAATTAATAGCCTAAAACATAAAAATGTATGAATATAGCCAAAAAAAGGTTCATTAAAATCCTTTTAAAGAAGCGTGCGTAACACGTGCACATAATACTACGCAGGATCAGCAACGGAAATCCAAAATAAAACTACATTAAATGGATAACGAATATAAAAAAGGAAAAACTCAAAACACTTTACCAACAAAAAACATAAAAACTAAAAGGATCAACATACAAACGAAGTACAAAAAAGCATTGATAATGATCCTATTTATATACAGCGCAGCACGCATTGACATTGAACTTCAATGAACTCTTGCGAACGTCCTCGCTAAAATTACGACTGTGCGATCCGCCCTATTTTGCGTCTAATAAAAACTGCGTCGTAGTTTCATCTTGAATAAAGGGTTTCTTTTCAAATCTAAGAAGAAGCAGAAAACAGAGACGCAACGACGCAGTGTCTGGGTCTTCGCTGTCGACGGTTAACATTGAATTACCTGCTGTTGTACGTCGCAGTATACTTTAGCATGCTACCAAATTAAAAAGCCTGTTGCTAGCTCGTGAATAAGTCCTTTGTTCGCTGTACCCTGGCGTGTCTGCGCCGCTTCAGTATAACCTTGTGGCGTAGTTTTGTCCTATTCCCTTATATACAGCCTTTATTGTTTTATTCCCCTTTTGATTGAGAAAATATACAAATGTATATGGGTAAAGAAAAATCGTCCGTCTGTCTGTCTCAGTCTCAATGACGTCCTTGAATTAGGTTAAATTCTTTATAGTCTTCTCTGGCTTTCCCCGCATGCCTGGCACTCTGTACTTTAGCGCCTTTTAAAGAACTGCTGTTGTCGCTGTATGGTTTGTCCTTGTCCTTTTGTGCGTTCACTGAACGAACGTCTGCTACCTTTCTTTATTTTTTTTTATTTTCCTCTTCTGTGCGACGTCTTTTTCACTAGTTTTTTACTTCAGAAACGTATAATTTTAAGACATGCTTATCTGCTCTTCAAGCAGCAAGCGTAGACTTTATTGCCAAAAGTTCATTGACTCTCGTTGCTTTTTCCTTGCCGGTTTCTTGAACTTGGAGGACTTATGATCGTCTCGTTCGAGTCCATTGTTATGAAGAAGACTACGGATTTTTCGTTTTTCTTTCTGCTTTTCTCATATAATTCATATATATATATTTTTTTCCAGTGTTTCGCCAACAGGCTTTAAGTGGTTTTTTTTTTCTTTTCTTTTTCAGTTCCTTACAAATGCCAAAAATTTATGTCTTATTCTATGTTTTGAGATCTTGTTTTGCTTAGATCTACACTTAATTAATGCGTACTTGACAATTAAGTGTGTTGTGCGTTTTTATGGCATTTTTAATGGTCTCTTTGTATACTGATCCCAAAAAAAAAAGAAACAGGTTTTGTAAAAAATTTAGGCTTTTAGTTCTCTAGGTTGTTGCTTCCCGTCTAGCACTTTTTCCCATATGATCACACACATGATACGCATCAATTTTCCTACTCTCTCTTGCTAACAGACTCTTACTAGCGTTTGCTATCACGCTCGCTCAGCATAATTTTGTAACCATCTGAACATTTTTGAAGTTCAAGGTTAATTTTTGTTAGTTCGGGTTATTTTTTCGTGGGCTACCCTTTACTGCCGTTGTGAACAGACATAAACCTGTCTTTGCCTTTTGTGCGCTCACTCTCTCGCTGCCGCTGTTTCGCTTGCTATCTCTCTGTTGGTGGTTCACAAATGATCGTTATCTCTTATGCTGTAGCATAGCCTTATGTCAGTCGCAATGCCTGAGCCTATCTTGGGTACGTAGTTTATTTTCGGTCTACATTTTTGACAATATCTATACCACGCGATATACGGCATATATGTATGCATGGTGGCTGTGTGTTTAAGCCTGTTTATATTTTTATAATGAGTTGTTATTTTATACAAATATTAGTGTATGTAGGTATGTGTTTGATCGTTTCAGACGAGGAAGCTTGATCTAAAACTGCGTGTTTCGTTTTGCAAGCGCCCATTTATTTTTGTTTAATTTTTTCGGCTGGTTAGACCTTCGTTTTGTCTATTGACCTTTATTTTTTCGCTGTTCTTTTCTTTGTTGTTGTTGTTGTTGTTGCTGCTGCTGACTATTTTGACAGCTGAGACGCCTTGACAGTCGTGCCTTTTGCTTTGATATATATGTACAACAAAGACTTTGTATTGGTCATTCTATGACGTTAGAACTTTCAATCTTTGCTTATAAGTAACTGGAGTAATAATGGTTCTTAAATTTTTCGCGATCATAGGCAAAGACATAATTTTTTGATCATAAATAGCAATTATTTCTGACTTTTTATTTTTGACCACAAATAATATTTAATTTAAATTTTTATATTGATATTGCAATCCATATTTTTTTGATTTTTACTTTTTTTTATTAAAAATATTAATCATATTTTATTACTCATTCAAAAATATTAATCCGTTTTGATTTTTATTTGCCGAACAAAAATAAAAATTACTTTCAATTTTACTCTTCGTTTCAAAATAATCTTTAATTTTCAAACAGCACCAACAGCCATTTTTGACTTTTTTTCGGTACAAAAAATTAATTGCTCTTGCACTTCAAAATATCAATTTCAATATTGTGTTCAAAGGTTTTGAATATATTCTGTTTATATTTTCTAACAAAATAATAAACTTCTTTGTTAAATATTTTCGAATAAAAATAATAATTATTTGATCGAACAACAATTATTATTTTGTATGTAAATTTTGTATTAATGGTATCACCATACACATTATAAATTATTTTCTTATCCTCAAAACAAAATACATGTCGGCGAGCTCACCGATTTATAATACAATTTGCACTCGCTATTTTGTTATGACTTGCCAATTAAGCTTGCAACGAAGGGCATTCAAGAAAATCGCTACATCAAATGAGTGGAAAAAACAAAACCACACACCCGAAAAAAGTGTTTTGCTCTGTTTCACTTTTTGCTTGAGCTCTCAACTAATTTATGAAAAAAAAAATCATATATGGCGTGGAAATTCTCACTCAGCGACTCAAAGGTCACTGATGATTCCATTTAGCATTGGATGAAACAATTATGCAGTTTTTTTTATATTGTTTTTTTATTTTATTTTTTTGTTGCTATCGCACACTATACTTAAAACTCAGTAAAATAATTCATAATAATTTTGGATTTTCAACTATCAAACAAAAAACAGCAATCTTTTCTAATTTTCAATTAAAAATAATGATTACTTCTGATTTTTATTTCTGTCGGCCAAAAATAATTATTTCGATAAAAGTCTCAGTACAATATATAGAGCACAAAATAAGTTTTCCAAAATTTGATAAAATTGTACTTTTTGAAAATTTAAACTTTTGTTTTATAGTAGTGAAAACTTATTCCAAGTTTTGCAGGTTCAATGTGAAACATTGGAAACAGAATCGAATTCGGTTGCTTGACAACACAAATAAATGCTGTCATAATTAAGCAAATAGATTAATTTTTTTTATGTTCAGCTTTAGTCTTATTAGTTTTATATAATTTGTTGTTCTTGCCATATTTACTTATTTTGTTGCAAAAACACTTCCGCATCAATAAAAAATAAAAAAACCTTGAGCACAAAATTCTACTGCCACTTAAATGACGTAATAAGTTCACATTGGGAGAACGTTGTGCTGTTGACAGCTAAGTGAAAATGACAACGTGATTGGAATTCATAATCTATCATTAGAAAATAGCTTCATCAGAAAGGCATTTTGGCTGAAATATAAAGAAATACTCTTGTCTCAAAGTGGTTCCTTATAATGTCAAACATTCTTAGGAGAGTACTACTTTTTGAGTAATTTTAATATACCATGACAGTAAAATATTACAATTAATTAATTTGATAAAAATCTTATTAACAACTCATTTAGTTTTTTATTAACAATAATTTTTAAGCAGCAATTACTTTGTCACTCTATTACCTAATTCTTTTGAAAAATTCTCATCTCACGCCCTCTATCATATTTTTTTCACTTTGAATTTTTTGATATTTACTATCAAAATAATCGCTCTCGCTCCAAACTCTCTCCAGCCGCACGTTTTTCAAACACAGTACAATTTATTGCTTTAGTTTTTAGTCTTTTTTCGTTTACTCTTTGAAGTTTTTTTCTTACATTGTGCGTACCATACTATCAACTACACGTATAGTATGCATATCTGTATGCGCCCGTATCTCTCGGATATTTCTATATCTGCAAATTATTTCTCATATCTGCGTGTGTGTTAGTGCATGCGGTAATTGACCAGGCATGAAGTGAATGAACTCGTTCAATGTCAAATTCAATGCGCTCGCTCACTCCTATAAGTATTTTCAAATAGTTTGCTCTCTGTTTAACACTTGTATCTGGTAGATACAATCAGCGCTCACAATTTTTATGCGCTCTGAAAGTAGTTTTTTATTGTGAGTTCTCCGCTCATTTTTTTGTTCACAATATTTATGTTTGGTTAGTTCCACGTTTATTTTTTGAGACTCACACACTTTTTAGTAGGTATTACTCGCTTAATACATTCAAAATTTTATCAGTTTTATTTTATTTTCTATCCCTCTCTCTTTATTTCCTGCTCTGTAGCTGTCAAAATTTAATGCGAATCTAATTTTTATATGTTACTAAAAGCAGCATGAGGAAACGTACCTCCGTACATAATTAATTTATGTTAATTACTTAGAATTTAATGTTCAGATGTTTTTTTTTTGTGGTAGTGATGACGTTGTTGATGATGATTAATTGTGACAAGCTTGTCAAGTTGACTAAAAAGTATGTATGTAAGCTTATGTAGGTATTAATGAGCTCTCAGAAATTGAGATTGTAACTTTGTAGTCAAAAAAATGTAATTGAGGAAAAAAGTAACAAAGTAAGGAAAAGTACACATAAGTGATAATTGCGTTATTCAAAACTAAGTTTTTTTTTCTAACACCTTCGATAATAGCTCTAAAAATGTGCGCATGACTCATTGTAAACTATTTTAATTCAGTTTTTCCTTTTCACTTTTCTGTGTATATATTTAATATTTTTGTAAGTTTTGATCAATATTTTTTAAAGCCGAAATGTTTTCTCAAATGCCCACAATCTGATTTTTAACTTGTGTCTTCTGCATTTAACTCCACCGTGCGTGCTTAACTCCAAACCAACGTTTTTCGTTACTATTTGCTTTTCGCTCTCGTTATTATTCTCTTCTTCTCACTCTCTTTGATTTTGCTGCAATTGTTGCAGCTACTCCACGTGTGTGTGTGTGTGTGTGACCATCGTATTGCATTTGCGCGTATTTGTAATGTAAAATTATGTTGGTATTTGTTGCTTTTTCTTACTCGTCGTCATCGGTGTGGTTCATCGTTCGTGCACACGAGGTCAACAAACTCGAATGCACTTGAACGACTGACAGACTAAGAATTCGATATCGTGTGATGTTGTTTAGTATAATGGGGGGAATGAGCATAGAGGCAGGGAAGCAGAAAGAGAATGTGATAAGGCGTATTTTACCCGGGAAATATTACTTGCAAAGGTGGGGGGCATGCGAAGTCACAGAAATCCAGCATCAGCAGTATGAGTAAAATTTTTTAAATAAAAATATGCATACATGCACATGTATGTAATTATGTTTGCGCTGAGCATTACCAAAAGTAAATTGCTAGAAGTTTGAAGAGTTGCCTTTTGTTTACAAAATGAAAGTGTTGGGAAACTCTTATCTTTTTCGAGAAATTTTATTTAGCATTATATTTTCTTGAATTTTTGCTATTTTCTGAAATGTGCGGAGAAAACTTTTAGAGAAAAACTGTTTAAAAACAAAAAATTTGTAAAGTAAAATTAGAAGTTAAAAAAACGAGTGCTAAACAAAACAAAAATAAAAATTGCAAAAGATATTTAAAAAAATATAGATAACTTTTATAACAAATTGAAAAAAAATACACCTTTTTCTATTTGTGTTAACAAAATCTGTTTTGTAAAACACAGTCCCACCAGCGAGAATTCTAACTTCAGTAAAAATTTTTTTGCATCAGTACAAGATGATGATAAAAAAATCATATGAATTATAGATATCACATAATATTTTCGTGACTATATCTCGAGAACTGTTTTTAAACAAGACTTTATTGTAAAAAATTTTCGATCAGATTGATCATCCATATGACATATTTAAAAAATGTCGAATTTTGAGTATATGGCTTTAGAAGTATAGTACTATATAAGGTATTTTTTTATTATTTTTTGGGGGAAAAAACAAAACTTAAATAGAACTAATTCACGAGAAACTAATATGCACTGTTTTACATATTTTTTGAATGACTATATCTCGAAAATTGTTTGTAAATTTTGCCAAAGTGCAACACATTTTGATTAAGATGAATCATTTCTATGATATATTCTAAAATTTTTTTTTAACATATCGCTTAAGATGTACATACATATGTTTGTATGTTGTCTTAAGTTTTTAACTGCTTTCACGAGTTTGAAAACTTTCAGTTACTTAAGTACAATGGCATAATTATAATGCATTTTAATTATATTATTTATTATAATTGTAAAATCAAATTATTTTTATCTACACACTTACATATTTAAATGATTCACACAAACATACCGAAATTGAACGCTGCATATTCATTGCCTGCAATTCTATGCTGCTTATAAAAAGTCGAGCAATAATTGCTGTCAGTTAATGTATGCAGTCAAGCAGGCAATCAAGCAGCCCTGTTTTCCTACAAAGAGTTCGTTGCACTGCAGCAATTTGGGTCATCAACCTCGAGTATTTGGGTTAAGACTCCACCTTATACATAAACATATATTTACCCCAGTAAATATTTTAAATCGTAAAGGCGATGATTTCGATTCTACGTTAGCTCAATTTAATTGCTGTTTACTTATGTGACATTTTAGTTTATAAATGTATATGATTAACAAAACTATTTTTGGCATAACATGAAAACAGAGGACCCCTCGAGCAGCATTGACAATGTTCTTTGCTACTAGCCTCATACGTATTTACTTTTATGTCACAGACACATACATATTTAGAATACACTCACAAAATATTCAATCAAAACGCATTGAAAAATACAAAATTACAATAATGCCTAAAACTATGCAAATTAATGTTTAAATTTCAATTAAACATTTCTAAAAGAAATTTCTCGTAAATGAGAGATTCAGCAATTTTCCAAATGTCTGCTGGGATAATATGCGTTTCATCCCTCATTTTCATATGTTGTGCGTTGATTTGTTTCCTTAATTTTTTATTTTGGTTTACCCGATCAAAGTCTTTGCAGCGCAGCAACATATGCACTAATTTTTTTGATATTCTAACTTAACTACAAGCTTCGATATATAACAATAAAAAAAATTTAAAAAGCCATTGCATACTTGCAGGCTGAAGCAGTAAGTTGCAATACAATGTATGCTACATTTTTTCGTTTTTTTTTCTACTATGTTCGAAAGCTGCACTGTATAGTTTTATGCTTTTGTGACGTCAATGAGCAGCTTTTGAGCTTTTTACATTTTGTTAGTGCTTTTCTTGTTGTTTTTGTTTCTGTTCTGTTGCTGCTGAACTAGAAACTTAACGAGTTGAATGAATTCAAATTAGGTTGAGGATCTTTTTTTT
This sequence comes from Tricholauxania praeusta, assembly GCA_949775025.1. Lineage (NCBI taxonomy): Eukaryota > Metazoa > Arthropoda > Insecta > Diptera > Lauxaniidae > Tricholauxania > Tricholauxania praeusta. The sequence continues at coordinate 51,991,960 of OX459028.1, read as the reverse complement.
CTTTCAAACGCACAGACGAGCGAAATTCATTTCGAAAAAATATTGAAGTAAATATTATAAAATTTATAAATAATTTATTTACATTCAAAATAAATATAAAGAATTTTTTCATTAAATTGTTAAATGACTTTTTATTGTAAATAACAAATATTTAATATAACAAAATTTTGAAAAAAAAGTTTATTGGTAAATCAAGTTTAATTAAAAGATTGCCTAAAATTATGCAGTAAAAAATATCTTCATTGATATAGCTGCTGAAAGATTTTAAGTTTTGCAGCTTATGCTGCATACTTCTGGAAGCAAAGTTCAATTTAATTGAGTCTTTTATTGTTTTAACATAATTTTCTAGCAAATATCAAAAAATATGAATAATCAAAATTTATATATATATTCTGGAATGTAATTTGGAGCTGATCGACTTTCTCACATAATAATTAGGTCTATCTATTTAGCATTTTGTTAACATATGCACATAAGGTTGTAAATTTTTCAGCCAATTATTTTTGTAATTAGTTAATGTGAAATTTAATTCCAAAACGTTTAACTAAAAATTTTTTTCAAAAATTCACTCGTTTGCATTGCTTTAACAACTTTGTTGTATTTAAATTCAGTCAATATTTTTTTGTTCCACTGTTTAATTAATTTCAAGAAATTTTATGAACAAATATTTTAAGTTTAATATTTAACAATTTTTTAATGCAAAACTCTAACTTATTCAAAACTTTAAATATGCATCTATGTACAATGCTTTAAAGTTCTCCTTTTTGTTCATTTTACGTTTGTTGGCGCCCACTGCTGCTGCTGCTGCTACTGCTGCTGCTTCTACTACTACTACTATTGCTGCTTGCGGCGCTGTAGCTGCATTTTACAAACTGGGGCGAGGGCAGAGTGCAATGAACTGCTGCAGCAGCATTAGCAATGGCAACATGCAACAACAATGCACATTGCTGCTGCTGCTGCTGCTACGGCCATAGCAAAAAAATGGGAGCCCATTCACAATTTACAACAACAATAAACGATTGTATGTAGCCCCTTGAAGTTTCGTTATGTGTGCTGTGCTGTGCTGTGCTGTGCTGAGCTATGCTGTGCTACAATGCTATCTAACAGCAACAACTACAACAAGCATTAAATAAAAAAAAACAAAAACCTTTCCAAATAGAGTTGATTGCGCTCGCTCGTTTATTTGAACCCAGTTAAAAGTCATTCAACTCAGTTCAAAGTTTGTATTTTGAGGGTGGTAAGTTAAAGGATAGGGCATATCTTCAATACGTTAGAAGTCACCCCACTGAACCCCTACAAGCTTTTGATTTCATTTGAGCTGTGCTAAGTTGATTGTTGGTATTAAAAATGAAATTGGGAGTGGAGTAAAAAAACGTATCCTTGTTGTATGTACATGGAGCTGCTGAGGGTCAACGATAGGCGCTACATTTTAAGTGGGGTTAGGTTGGTTTTGTTTTTGAGTGTGTACAAATATATACAACAACAATGACACTCACTTACTAATATATCTGGGGACTTCATTTGGTGTGCACTCTTGCCACACTCGAATTTCGATTAGTTTTGTGACATATTTTTGAGGTTATGTAAATGTCATTATGACAACTAATGACAAAAGCGAGATAAGTGAGCTAAACAGATGATTGAGTGTTGTTAAGTTTTTTTATTTTTTTTTTTTCAATAATTTTCGTACAAACGTATCAGCTATGAGAAACCAACTTTTTATGGAAAACGTAAATTTTGTTTGTTCCCTGACTAAAAAATTACACTATAGGGATATGGAAAATCATACAGAAACGGAAGACAATCGAACTTGGGTTAAAGGCTATTGGAAACCGAGCATAGAACGTGCGTAACATTTCATCAGATATCGGATCAAATACATGGGACAAGTAAAAAACGAATATAAGTAGAAACGGTTTGGTGAACTTAGGACATTGATATTGGACATGAAAAAGTAAATGACCACTTGACATTGAATATGACATAAGATTTACTAATAAAACATAAGACACAACAAACTAACTTTAAGATAAGAAACTGAATACAAATTTCAAGAGATTGCAACACAAAAAGGATAGTAACTATAACTCTTAAAACATCCATGTCAAATTTTATTCTTTGACATTTTAATTATATAATGAAGCTCGCATCAAAATTCTATTATAACAGTACTTAAACGCTTGACAATCATGCTATAAATCTGAGTAACGCTCATAAAAAGGATTTTATACAAAAACAAACAAACAAAAAGAAAAACAGCGCAAATTCCTAAGTTTCCACACATGCTGTATGGTAAATCGTTGACAGCAAGGTATGCATAGCAACAGCAACACATAGCGTCATCAATCAATCAAATGGAAAAATGTGAGATGTTTCAAAATTTTTATTTGCCAATAAATTCTAGAAAACTTAAAAAAAAAAAAGGAAAAAAAGAAAACGTGGCCGCAAAGCAGAAGCAAAGAAAAATGTGCTCCAACATCATTTCCTGTTAATTGCATTTTTGCATGCCAATTGCTGTTGTTGTTATGGCAAATGCTTTCATTGTTGTTGTTGTTGTTGTTGTTGTTCTTGACGCTAGTTTTTCCCCGGCCAAATTCCCATGACGTAAGCCAATAACAACAAAAACAACAAACACTTACACGCGTCAACAGCAATAGCAATAAAAAAACGCAAACGATAAACTGGCAGGCAGCAACGCACAAAAATGCCTATGTTACGTTTACGTTTTTCATTTTTGTTGCTCTTCTTTTTCCACTAATGTTGCAATTTTTCTTTCTACCCATTCTAACGAGCAACTTCTTTTGCTGCTTTCTAATGCAACATTCTAGAAAATTGCATCGCTTGCTGTTTGCGTGTGTTATTTTGCTGTTGCTGTTGTTGTGTTGATTGCAACGAAACGTCATCGACCTCATGGCAAACGATGACAACAACAGCAAACAGTAGGAAATAGCAGCAACATCAACGAAAGTACCGCACAGTGCAATGACTTTCGCATGCTGCACATAAAATAAGAGCAGCAGCAGCAGCAACATTAATGGCGACCGCGCCGCACTGAAAATATGGCAAGGAGTGTGAGAGCGAGAAGGCCCGATTAGCGTGTGTATAAAACAATATTTGCAATGGCATAATAAATAAAATAAAGAAGCAGTAACTGCAGCAGCAGCAGCAGCAATCGCCAAGAGTTCGTTCACATGGGCACAAAGGAATTCCTGGTTCTTCTGCTTTTCTTCTATTGCAGCTGTTGCTGTTGCTGCTGCAAGCCTGATTTTCGTTAACTATCATGCGCTCTCCTTTTTTTTTGCAACATGCTCGTCTCTCTCTCTCTTTTTCTTTTACTTGTGCCGTAGCTTTTCACTCATTTAGGCCTTTTTTTGTGCTGTATTTTTGCGCTCTATTACGTTTGCTTATTGCGTGTGCTGTGTGTGCTGCCTACTCGTCCGTCTGTTTGCCTGCCTGCCAGTTTGTTTGTTTGTTTGCTTGCTTGCTGTCTTTACAAGCTTGTCATGCATGTGGTTGACGTGCACTTTTCCTCATAATTCATTGGTAGCAACATCGGCACACCACCATTGAGCCTGTAATTTGTTAGGTTGTATTGCTCTTGTTGATAGTGCTGATGGTGATGATGATTTTGCTGTTGTTGATTAAATAATCTTTAAGTTATGAAACAATTAACTTGTAATCAAAATAAACTTTTTTGAGATTTTTTATTATGTCACTTTAAAAATGTAGTCTATTTGCAAAGAAATGTTAACTTTTTGAATAAGTTTAAGAAATATTGAAATTCGAAAAGATTTTGTTTTTGTTCGTAACTTTGGGGTTTGCTAGTAAAATATGACCCATATGACTATTTAAAATATTGTCAATCAATCTTTGAAGATTGAGTCAAAAATGTGTTTCTGATTTCAATGGCTGTTATGTGCAAGAAAATAAACCTAACACTAATTATTCATTGTATTGCACTGTAATAAATGCTGAAAAACTTCTTTGCTTTGTTTGTGATAGTCTCAAAAATTAGTGAAGATATTTTCAAGCACTATAAGATCAATTCAAGCACAATAATAAAACCCAATACCATTCAAGTTCATCATTTTGTTTAGACAATAAAATAAATTCTCTAAAGCCGTAATTTAAATATTACTCATACAACGTGTTGTACTAGATACAAAAACTCTGCAAACACAAAAAAAAATACCAAAATTAGAGTAGCAGCTTTATTAATATTATTTTTTAAATTTAGATTTCAACGTAAAAAAAATTAATGTTGACCTGATCGCCGAAATACATAAAATAATATTTTTATGATCGACCAAGTTTCGTTATTATATATTATTATTGATATTAGTTAAGTTTTTTTTGATTTTTCTGAGTAATTTCGATTGAAATGAAATAAATCATTATTGGAAATAGAAGATTTCTTAAGGAAATGGGTCAATATTTCTTAAATTTTAACAAAAATGTTTTCTTTTTAAAAAAAAAGTTAAAAAAACAATTGAACTTAAAATAATTCAAAAACTAGTCTTTATTATTCAGAAAATCTCAGAAATCCCAGTAGGTATTTTTTGTTAAGTCTCAATTATTTTCAATCTTTTCAGACCATCATAAAAATCAATTCAAATTAAATAAAATTCAATCTAATTCAAATTTAGCATTTAAATTTAAAGAAAAAGAAACTTTTACACAATCATCATTTAAATGTTACTCATACGAGCTGTTGTTCCAATTACAATAACTTCATTAAAACGCTTTAAAATCTTGAAACAAACTCAGTGATGAAACTTTGAATTTATATGTATTTTTTATAATTTATATATTAATTAAAAAAAAAATTGCTGGCTGTATTAAATAATAATTTTATGACGAATCACAAGAAAAGATTTTTTTTGTTTTATATGACATCGTTAACTTAAAGCTAGCGTACCTTCCAACTCTTAGTAAAAAGTAATTTATAAAAATTGTAATGAAGTAACTTATTTTAATTTGTTCTTATTAAAGTATTTCCTCTCTAGGCTCATAATTGTATGTATATGCTAAGAATGTTGTTAGACATGTTGTTAAAATTTTGACATATTTTTATTTAATAAAACAACAATAAACAAAATTAAGACAAACTAAAGCAACGTTTTCGTAAAACCTCAAAAAGCCGCCATTCATTGGTGACTCACAATATTTTTGGTCGAAGTGTTCAACTTAAGCGTTTTATTTTTATGCAAAGATTTTTTTTCTTTGCTTTTCTTTTGACTTTTGTTATTTCCTTAGCTTATGCGGGATTTATTTTTATTTTTGTTACTGCTTGTTAGCAGAATGTTTATGCGTCATTCTACAAAATGAAAGCAAGGCAATCAAACTGGAGTAGAAGTTAAAGCAAAGTTAGTTAGAAAGAGTACCTGTAGTAGATGACTGCAGCAAATGATAAGAGTTCCTAATATATCACATTTTAAATGATATATAAAATTAAAATATTGACAAAAGTTGACAAAATATTTTTACTCTAATTTATTTAACGTCACTTCAACACTACACGGCGCATGAGTAACATTTTCATGTGCAAAATTTATCTGTTTGTTCAAATGTCGAAATTAAAAATTTGTTTAAGTTTTAGCAAGTGTCATTAAAAGTCCTTGCACAGAGAAGCAGATACACTTGAAAAGTATATTCACCTTTATATACTCTTTGATTATTGCGCCTGCAATAACCGCAGTAAATAAACCATTAGCTTTGACATCTACCTCCAAAGTAACCTTTTTTACAACTTTTAAATCTTAAGTTCGAAGCAAACATTTAAGGAGTATTAAAGAATAATATATTGCCTTCTCCCGGAACTCAGCTGTCATATTTCCTTTGACACTTGACAAAAGCAAGAACGGTGTTGCAAAAATTATCATATGACTTACGCAGTGTCATTCGTCGTTATTTTCTGTATTTCCATTTATTCTACTACTATTTCTATGACTACTACTAGCACTAATTTTTCGTATGCCAATATACGAGAATGTGCATTTAAACAGATAAGGCAACGCACTGCACAGAGTCTATTGAACTGTCAACTGTAAAAGTGGAGCAATGCACTCAGTTACTATGCGTTGCATTGCATTGCGTTCAAGCACAGAGGGCGCTACGCCGCTGTTGTGCCGTGCCGCGCGTAACTTGACGCCAACAGCCAAGGCAAGCAAGCATGCATGCAAGCGGGCTGGCTGATTGCCTAAGCCTTCTAAACTTAAATCAGCTTTAGCTGCTTGAACGATAATTGAATGCATGCGTTTACTTTTGATAATTGAAAAAACGTATACTTGTAGTCGTAATAATAAATAAAGTATTTACAAAATTTATATTTATTGATAGCTAATTAAGCCATTTTAAATGTTTCTGTGGAATACAATTGAATATGAAAAGTAGCACAAAAAGCTTAGAAGAAACAAAAAAAAAAGTACAATAAAATTTCCATTGAATTTTGAAGCAAATAAATTTAACAATGGTGGTAGCTATTGAGTTGACTTTAATCAGAGTTTTCAAAGTTCATATTTCAGATTGTGTGCACTTTATCGCAGTAGTCTATAAGGCGTATGAGTAACCTTTATTTTTTTTGTTGTAGTAAAAATTTGATTTTTAGCTTAAAAAAATTATCAAATTAGGTTAAAAGTAGCATTTCTAATACGTCCTAGCTTGGACACAAATTGATGCAGGTTTTATGTAAATCCGCTCAGCAGTTTCTGAAAATTTAACGTGTTAGCATTTTTGCTTTAGTATGAAAAAATTTTTGCAAAATTTTCTTAAAAGGATATTAGAATTAATTAAAATATGAAAATTCTACAACAATTGTGAGTAAGTCATAATTGTCATTTTTCAGTAAAGCAAGCAGAATAGCTCAGAACAAAATTAACATCAAAATTTGAAAAATATTTTCTTGTATGGAAACAATTTTTTTATGTTTTGCATCGGAACAGAAAATATTTTATAAGAATTTTACTGAACTTACTGCTCCGTACGGTATACACGGATAACACCAAAACAATTACATAAAATAAAAACTTTATTACAGGGAAAAAAAATGCATAAAACTAGTCGTACTAGTTTCATTCATTACTTAATGGAATCATCAGTGACCCTTGAGCCGATAAGTGAGAATTATACGATTTGTGTTTGATACTTCATTTTGACTTGCCAAAAAAGCTTGCAAAGAGCGCTTGCAGGAAAAGTGCAATATCAAATGAGTTACAAAAAATACACAACTTAAAAAAGAATTTTGCTTTTGCTTTGTTTCACTTTTTGCTTGGGTTCTCAACAAATCTCTGCAAAAACAAAAACATATGAGGCTTAGAAATTCATTTAGCAATTAATGAAACTAGTTGTATTGTTGATGTTTTATGTAATTTTTTAAGTGTATTTCTTAACAAATTATATATTATAAGCATTAAAATGTATATAAGTAACATTTATTTATGTAAATTTTGTCTAAAAAGGTGATAAATTTTTATTAGAAGTTGTTTTTACGAACACCTAAGACCCAAAGAAAGTTTTGCTTAAAGTTGCATCAAAATCAGCACTCCGGTTTTTAATATTTTTCCTAGATAACAAAAAATGTCGACCTTTACTAAATGCTAAATTTCATCAAAGTCTCATAGAAAATATGTAGAAATTCGTGCTCATTTGTCATACATATAGCATAGTAAAACAAAATCAAACAAAGTAAAGTCAACGACTTTTGCTGTAAGCTAACTTAGTGGCAAATGTTGCTGCTTTTATTGAAATAGGAATTATTATTAAAATTGTTGCGTTACTTTTTATTATAGCAAATTATTGTTTTCTTCTTTGTAATGACAACTACCAAAGTTTTTTGTTACGGCTATGTAGTTAAAAAAAAAACCATTATTTGGCTAATAAGCAGTTTCTTCCAAAAAAAGTGTTTGAAAACAGTTGAACAGAAGCTAAGGATTCTCTAATAATTTGATGAAAATAGTTGATACATAAATTACTTATTTTGATTTGTAAGTATGGGCATGCTAGAAATTATCAGATGAAAATCAAATTGAATTAAATGTTACACATACTCACTGTTGACCATGAATGAAAATTAGTTGTTTTTTTAGATATTTTAGCTTCAAAAATCAAATTAATTTTTTTATTTAAGAAATTTTTTGTAAATACCGTATTCTCATAGCATTTAGTTGTTCTAAAATGGTAACATTTCCTGCTATGCCCTAAAGAAATGCTAACAAACTTTTAACATGTCAAAGCTGTCATATATTTTGAAATTTTGGCTTAAGTTTACTTTAGCTGACATTCTCCAAATCAATTTATTTTTTTAGGGGTAATAGAAGGTGAAAATTAAAAAAATATAAAAATTTCAAAAAAAGTCGCTCGGATCTAGTATCGGAGATATAGACATCGGAAGTTGCGGATATAGCTTTTGGAAAAATGGTTATAAGTTGGGAACCCCTGAATGGATTTCAAAAAAATGGGTGTCATAAGATAGATAATTTAATGGCCTACAATAATGGCAAGTAAAGTTTTGAAATTTGACCCATATTTTTGGAGATATTACGATTTTTATGAAATTTCGACCAATTTTTTTTTGAAAAAACATTTTTTTTTCCAAAAAATGTGTTAATGACCTGAAACTTTTTTAGCATTTTAAGAAAGCTTATTTTATTCCCTTTAAAATGGTATATAGCTTGTTTTAAATTTTTGCGTATTTACCCCCTTTTTTGCCGGAAAATAAAAAAAAATATGCTAAAAATTCTTATGAAAAGTCTCTATTTATGGACAAAAACAATAAAAAACCAACAACAACAACAACAACAATTATTGTAAGACCATTTCCATTTTAAAACTTAAAAATTTTTATTAAAAATCGCGCGCGCGATTTTTAATAAAAATTTTTCGCCTGCGGCGCTCTTTTCCTTCAACATAACCTCACATTTTAAAAAATTTTTAATTTATATGATAATCATATTATTATATTATGAGAATCGTTTAAATAATAATAGTTGTAAGTGTACTAATAGTTGTTGTTGTGGTTTTCCACTGTTTTTGTCCACAAAAACATAGTTTTCATAAGAATTCATTGAATATTTTTTTTTGTTTTTCTTTAAAAAGGGGCTAAATTCGCAAAAATTTACAGCAAACTATATACCATTTTGAAGGGAATAAAATAAGCTTTCTTAAAATGTTAAAAAAGTTTAAGGTCATTAACACATTTTTTGAAAAAAAAAAATGTTTTTTCAAAAAAAAATTGGTCAAAATTTCACAAAAATAGTAATATCTCCAAAAATATGGGTCAAATTTCAAAATTTTACTCACCATTATCGTAGGCCATTAAATTATCTATCTTATGACACCCATTTTTTTGAAATCCATTCAGGGGTTCCCAACTTATAACCATTTTTATAAAAGATATATCCGGAACTTCCGATGTCTATATCTCCTATACTAGATCCGAGCGACTTTTTTTGATAATTTTATATTTTTTTGTTTTTAACCCCCTTTTAGGAAAAAAAAAATAAATAAAATTGGACAATGTCAGCTAAAGTAAACCTGTTCCGAAATTTTTTGCTAATTACTTAAGTCTTTGAAAACACGCAATTTGCTGATAGTTGAACAAAGTGCAAAAAAAAAAAAGGAAAACATTTTGCTACCGCTGTCAACATGTGTCAAGTGTCAAATTTTGACAATTATTTCAATTAAAAAGTACAAAAAAACTTTTCTCAAGAGCCAAAACTTTAGTAATTTTCTAACAATTAAGTTATACACACATACATGCATATGTACATACGTTAATGTGTGCATACATGCATATGGAATTTTATACGCATGCATGCACGCATAATTATGTCAATGAACTTTTGTACGCATTGAAGCCAACGCCACTTTATAGAATTAGTTGTAAATTAACTAAACTTTATTTATGCATATTTTTATGTCTTAAGAATTAAAAAGAAAAAAAGTATTTTTGTTGTTATTTTTTGACCGCGTACAAGCAGTGTGGCAGGAGTATATGATAAAATAAAATAAAAAAATAAACGAAAATCATCACATCATGACTTTAATCGCGCTTTGTGTGACGGAAATGATTTAGTAGTGACGACGTCGTCGTCTTTAAGCCAGCCAGTCTGTATGTTGCTTGCCTTTTGGGCTGCAATGTGAGACATAAGCGCGAACATTAAATGTTTGATTGCATAATTGCTATGCTTGATGCAATGCAATACGTACACTTGAAAAAATTTCGTAGTAAATTTTGAAAATTATCTCAAACGCTTATATTTATGAACATTTTTGCAAAACATTCTTGTGAAAAAGTGTTGCTAAACAATACTGCAAGGCAGTGATTTTTATAATTTTTTTTTTTTATAGCAAAAATTTCCGTGCAGTTTTGCTTCAAATACCTTTATAATGGACCTATTTTTGCCACTAAAGGTTGACAATGTGCAGTAGAAGATGTTTGGTTACATTGAAGTCAAATAAATATTCACGAACACTACGATATATTCGTGTACACTAAGTAGTCGTGTACACTACAAACCATTTTCAAACATCATAAAAAATTTTGTAAGTTTTTTCTTCAAGTGTAGCTAAAAAATTCATTGGTTTCAAATGCGACAACGCACTTTTTACTACACCACTCGTATGTACAACTGTGAAATGCAGCGGTCATTAACCATCACATTTTTTTTGTTTAATTTTTTTTTTTATTTTTTGGCTTAACGCCTTTTATACGAATGCGCGCCTGGATGCCTTTCAGTGCGAAAAAAACAAAACGCAGCTCGAAAAATTGCATATGCGACACGCATCTGTCTACAACAACAACATGCAGCTTAACCCATGTTAAGCTTCTAATGCATTTGAAGTTAGGAAAATTCATAGTACGTCAAGTCCAAAGCGCAATAACGGTACATTTCGGCCATTGCTAACGCTCCAAAATTGCACTGGCAGTATAAATGTGTGCATTTGTGTGTGTGTGTGTACCATATAGATGTATATTGGCACGACCGCGACCAAACATTGCTTAGTCCACCGCACAGGCGGAATTGTTTTAAATTGCAACAATAAAAACGTAGCGTAAAAATGGTGCTGCCAACATAAAAACGAAAAAAAAAATGCAATCAAAAAAAAAAAAAAAGAAGAAAAAAAATTCATCAACAACGAAAAATCCCACTAACAGACGATTGCAATTGCAATTTCGTATGTTGGTGTTACCATGCTGCTGCTGCTGCTGCTGTTGCTGCTTTACCAAAACCAAGTTTACTTTGTCTTAGGTTAGTTACTTCGCTTGTTGTTGCTGCTGATATTTATGTTGTTGTTTTAGTTGTTGTTGCTGTTGCTGTTGTGTTTCTGATTTTAGCAGTAGGTTAGCTGGAGCTTTGAGGTGAGCTGCGTTTAATGAACTCACCGACGCCGCTGCTGCATGCTTGTTACGCGATACTGACTCTATTTATTGTATGCTTTATACCTATACTTATTTTTGTGTGTATGTATTAATGTGACTGGTAAACTTAAGGTATATGACCGTTAAATTAGGTTTATTAAATACTTGTTATTGAAGTTTTTTGTACTTTGCGCGATTTATTTAAATTTACACTTCAAACATGAGCATCAAGCATGCAATATTTTAATGAGAAAAACTATAAATTTTACAGTCCAAAATTATAGGGGAGTGAAAACTTTAAGTTTTATTGCATAATTTAGCATAGTAAATGTAGGTATAGGAGCTACAAGCAACGTGCTTGAATTGATTAATGCCCTCCGAAAAAGAGTTCTTAATAGTCGTAGTTATATCAATTACCCAAAAACTTAAAGCATTATACTGAAATATAAATTGGGAAAATAAAGTGCTCATATTTTGAAAGCTTAGTAATTTTTCAAAACTAATGCTTGGCTTGTATGTTTGCAAACAACTTAAACAACATAAGTCTTAATTATGGAATTATGTTTATTTTTGTTCAAGTCTTAAAATTTCAAAAATCTTATAGAGTTTGTGCTTGAAATGTTACTTTTGAAACCGCATTTTCAATCTAAGGACCTTAAATATATTTTTGCAAGAAATCATAGAAAAATATTTAGAGCAAACCAGCTTAAATAAAAGATACTCTGATGCATAAGAAAACTACATTGAGAAGACGTTTTGTTTGAACACATGAATATTTGATATAGAGCAATCAAATATTTATTTGAGTCAAACATATTGAATTTGTATCAAATAGTACTAAGTAATGGTTGAAGCATTTTTTTATTGACTCAATCAAATATTTAATTGCTCCAAGTATATCAAACATAATTTTTGTATTCAAACAACTCGTTTTCTCAGTGAAAGCTTAACTTTGAAAAATATTACAGCGGTAAAATATTCTTTATTTTGGAGACTTTTGCTTCCGAAATTTTTTCAAAACAACTATTTAAAAAAAAATGTATAAACTCATGTTAATATAAATATAAAGGAAAATCAAACGAACAACGTCAAGCACAAAATCTATTTTGAGAATTTTAAGACTCCCCAGTAGTTAGTTCTTTGAGATGAACATTTTTTTAGTAGTTTCGGGCATGAAAAATTAAGCTTGAAAAACTGTAGAAAAAATTTATGATTTCGAAAACTTTTTGATTTACTAAAAACCTTCCAACTCGTAAAACTTTCTTTGCTTAATTCGTTACATTTTTTTTTCTTATTCTCAAGACGAAAATATGCTAAGAATCCTTGAATGAAAATTCAAATTTCTACCTTGAACTAAATGTTTTAAAAAGCATTAGATGTTAAAACGAAAGGAGTTGAATATAATCATTATTATAACTCAAAGTTGAAATCCCTGAAAAAGTTTTAATAATTTTGTTTGAATACAAACAAAAATTTAATTTTAAAAGATTATCAAACATATGTGCTCTTATGTAAATGGTTTTCAAATTTCAGGTATTTTTTTAAGTTCTAAATAAAAGACAAAAGTTGTTTGAAATTTTTATTTATTTTTATTGGAAATTAAAGTACATTGGATCCGATTAATAACGAAAATGAATGTCGTTCAAGTGACCTCCTCTGCTCGGTAGGCTGTCAATCTTTTACCAAAATTTTGATTAAATATTTTCCATAATGTTGATACAATGAGTGATATTTGCTCGATGATGTTGTCTTTGAGGTGTTCAACAATTTGAAGATATTCCGCATAAGCTTTACTTTTCAAGAAAAGAAACCATATAAGAATGATGAAACATGTAGATCTTTATGTAAAATATTAAACAAATTGCTGGCTTGAGGTTCAATTGCTGTGAAATTTCTCAATTCTGTTGCACAAATTCGACGTAATCTATAATCATTCAAAAATTGCAATTTCTGTACAATTCAAATATTTCTAACTCAAACAGAAGTGAACATTACATTTACTAAATCTAACGTCAAACAACCTTCAAGCATTGCCCCCATACGTTCAAGCCTTGCAATAAACAAATTATTGTGTTGCTGCCACATCGACATGCATTCAGTCAGCGTCACATGCAATGCTGTGCGCCCAAGTGTCAATTGCTTTTGACCTAAAAAATCATTTAGTGCAAAAACAAAAATAACAACAAAATGTGAACGCGCGCGATTTGCATTTTGCAACAGCGTCTACTGCTGCTGCTGTTGTTTGTTTGTTTGCTTGCTTGCTTGCTTGGTTGCCTGCCTGCTTACTGTTGATGTTGTCTATCAATCGAAATATGAACAAACGAACGCACTTTAAATCGAATTTATTTCGTATGATTTTTACTTTGATTATTATCATGAGAGTTTTTGAACTTTTTTGAGGTGAATGATTTTTACGTAGCAGCAACAATACATGTGTTGCTGTTCATATGCAACAAGCAATAATTCAATTTTCAAGCATTTCAACTGTCAAAATATGTATATTGAATATTTAAAAGTTGTTGTAGTTGTTGTTGTTACTATTTTAATGACTACTGTTAACACTTGCAAATCTTGCTGCTCCTGCTGCTGCTGCTACTTTTGTTGTTGTTAGAGACGCATTAGAATTTTGTTGTTGAAATTAAGTACATAAAATGCATATGTTGCAAGCAGCTCACTTTTGTTCGATTTGGGTTCGCCTATACGCGATTGTTGCAAAAAAAACCAAAAACAAAAAATCTAAATTGTTTAAGTCACGTTTCTGTTGCTGCTGCTACTGCTGCTGAGGTTAATGCTTGAGTGGTGATTGTACCAGTTAACAAGAATTTGTGAAGGCTACTTGGTTGCTGCTGCAGTCTGTTGGGCTTGAACTAACGCTCGTTTGCTTGAGTTTGACTTAAAGACTACAATTTTTGAATTGAAATCGCGTTCGCGATTTGTATGCTGCTATTGCTGCTGCGGCCTTTTTGCATTGTACATTTAATTCAATTCAATTTGAAAAGTGTTGATTTTTTTTTTAATCCTACATTTTTTTCTCATTTATAATTTATTTTTTCGTTGTTTTTGTAGTTTTCAAAGTTGTTTTAATTTGTTCGACTTAAGTTTTTTCTGTATTCATTGTTATTTATATACGTTTAGTGTGGTAATTTATGAGTTTTGCGATATTTTTCTCACGAAATTTATGCTTGACATTTTACTAAATGTGGGCTTGAAGGTTCACTGTAGTGCAATAGCATTAGGTTTTTTTTCATAAATCTTATAGGGCAGATGCATAGCCAAGGTTTTTTTGAAGCAAACATATGTGATTGTATAACTTTGAATTTCAATAAAAACTAATAACAGAATAGCTTGGCCATAAAAAGTTACTTAAGCCCGTTTGCAGAACTAAAAAACTTTTCAGAACTTATTAAAAATTTTTCCAAAACAAAGAACTTTCTCTACTTGCAGTAAGTTATCTCAACAACTACTGAGCCGATTTCATTAAGATACGCAAAAGTCTGCTATTCTGACTTTAGGTCACATAAAAGCTGCAGTTCATTGATTTCTGAAATTTCATTCAAAAAAGAAATACTGGTTTAAAATTATCTTCGGATTCCTTTTTGACGAGCCATATGTGCTTCTAACTTAATAGTTATATAATTTTATTTTGCTAGACAAACAATTTAAAATGAATAGTCACACATGGATCGTTTGTTTAACTAAAAAGCTTTAGGAAATATTCAGTTCAAGTATTTTAAGCTAAATCAAAAGTTTTGGTAACGCTAAAACGCTCTTCAGCTTGCTGGAAACTATCTCCGAAAAAACCGAATTAATATCGCTGAAATATGCAACGGTGTACTTATTATTTGAGCAATTCATTATTGTTGTTATTCAAATATTCAAAAATTATCTATAAAAGATAATTTGAACATTCATTCTGCTAAAGAGAGAAAAAGTTATTCTGCTCATTGGAAATTATCTCAGTAACTACTGAACTGATTTTGTTCAAATATACAGTACTGTGCTCTTCTGATTTGAGGCTACACAAAAACTATATTTTACTAACTTTCAGCATTTCATTCGAAAGCAAGTTGAATAATAAAAAAATGTGTAATTTAAAGTCACTCATACGACCCCTTTGAAAATAGAAAATTAAAATATAAAAATCATAAAAAAACTATTGAAAGGTTTAAATTTTGTAATCATTACAAATCCCAATTTGTTTGTGCTAAACCGATTTTGATAAAACACACAGCTGACTTAAAAGCTACAAAGTTTATTATAAGTATAAGTTATTATGTACGCATCGTATACTTAATGTTGCACTTCATACAAAATTGCAAAACATTGTTGCTCAGTAAGTCCTTCTTTACAGCGAAAATCAGCGTCTGCATGCTTAACCTACATGTGTACAGAAAATTTGAGCAAAACCACACACGATACATAAAATCTCATTACAAAAAATTGTCTTTAATTTTTAGAAAAATTTTAAATTGCTGACAAAAAATAAAAATTTGTTTTAATGCATTTCCGTCATGTTTGCCAAGCACTAAAACAAATTGCTGCAACACAAAATTGTTTGTTCTACATGCAAAAATTTGTAGTTACGGGTATATGTGTGTCACACTGTCTATCACTGACTGTTGAGTATTAATAAACATGCATAATTTTTAATTGCACTTAATTAAGAAGCACACAACTATAGGGCAGTAGTGCTCTGCAACAAAATCAAAAATAAAATCAAGAAAAACACAGCACATCGAAAACACTTAGTGATTTTAAATGCATCTAGCATAAAGTGACAGTTTTGGCACATGTTGCAAAGTTTTACGAAGCATTCAATGTTGGGCAACGTTTAGAAAATTTAAAAATAAAAAAAGCATCAGAAATGAAAATAAAACATTTGTAGGGTTTTGGAGGCAACATTTCTAAGGTTTAGACAATTCTATAAAAGTTATACACGCAGCAAGAAAATAACAACAGCAAGAATGACAAAAAATTAGTGCACCAAAAAAAAAAGTGTAAAAGCAACAATAAACAACAACAGCGATAACAACAATCTGCAGTCAACCTGTAACCTAATTAACGTCGCTGCGGTCAGTAACCCTTTTTTTGCAGCGCTGTAACAATATTGTTGCTGGGATTTTTATTGCTGCTGCTGCTGCTTTTGCCTTTTTTTCTCTTTCTGTTTTCTGAAAGCATTCGTCATCGTCACTTGACACTCAACCATATTTGTTGTTGTTGTTGTTGTTTTCTACGTAATTTATATGACACACACATTATTTATTTGACTTGCTCTGCAGCCCAAAACTATGCAACGCCAAATGTGACGTGTTAATTAACTGTTAAATCTATGCCTAATCGAATGTGCCGATACAACAGCAACGTTGAAATAATTGTTAATGGCAATAACTGCAGCGGCAGCAGTAGTTGCTGCCATTTTTAATGGTATGCATGCCAACACGCACGTTGCATTGCCAATAGATGGCGTTAGAGTTGCCAGCGAGAGTTCAGTGCACTCGTCGCTTAGGTTGTAATGTAATTTTTTTTATTTTTAAGCTATGCATGCGGCTACGGCCGAGTTAAATCTATTTCTTCTGTGCATGAAGATATGTTGTCTTTAATGTATGAGTAACGTTATATACATATATATCTTGACATTATATCTAAAAAAATTAAACATTCTTTTGCTTTGTTATCTAAAGTAAATAATTTTTGAGAAAAATTCTTTCAAAAATACCACTTGCTAGATAGTAAAAGTAGTGGCGAAATCGCTTCGTTAATTTTTGCGTTAGAATCGAATTAATGGGGCAACGTAATGGACAAACAATCAGACATTGCCTTTTATTTATCTTCTACTAACTAAACATTTTTTTTATTTTAATTGAATTTAAAGGGAAAATTGAGTAAATTACTGTGCTACTTGAAGAAACTTTGCATTATTATTTATTTGTTGCTGTTGTTGTTGTTCTGCCCGCCACTTGACTTACAAAAACAATTGGCAAATTTATTTTTTTTGCTTTTTCGACTGCATTCATCATAAATTATGGCACGTAAAAATTTGAATTCATAGAACAACGACCGCGCGACCTACAAGTTTAAGAAGCGCTACCGCTGTCGTTTGCTGAGCGAGCATATCAGTTTGTTAGTGAGCTAGTGAATGAGCATATAAGCATATAAATCAATAAAAAATTACACGGACTACAGCCACAAATGTAACCAAATAAAGCCACGAGTGCACATAAATTGCATAGAAATGCTCTAAGGAGGTTCATGCTTCGCTGTGTCATGTATCTCAACAATGAGGTACGTGCAGCTTGGAATAAAAGTCACAGCTAGACTTAAAAAGTTAGGATAACTTAGTGAAAATGATAATGAATCTGAATCAAAAATAGCATTTTTTAAAAAACTATGAGCATAGACAAATGGTTATTGGAGTAACATTGTCCTCTGTTGTCATGTTCGTTTACTAAAAAGATATTGAGCCGACTGGAAAAACTTTGCAGGAATATTGTCAACTGTAAGTTCAATATTATCTATTAATTTGTAAAGCTGAAAACTAAATTTTTATTAAATGAGCCAAAAACAGACAAAAAAGCTTTTAGCTAAAGTTGAAAAAAAAAACTCATGCTGAAACACTTTTGTGCATATTATATGCATTATCTAACATATTACTTTCTTAGAGTCTTAGCGACTTGCGGCCAATAATTAAACCCTGAAATAATTGTCTTACGAAACATGGAAATGTTATGTGCCTTTGATATAATGATCCACACTAACATCAAACTAGAGTTATCAACTATTAAAAATATATGCATTATAATAAAAGGTTACTCATACGTCGTGCTTTAAAATAGATTGCCAAATGAAAAACAACGTTATTTTATTGAAACTTTCGCATGCCACAAACTAAAATTCGTGACTCACCTACAACGAAATCATAGACTAATTTTTTTTTATATTAATATGGCCTAATTTAATTAAACTATGAATATCACAGTATCTTATAGCCGATAAATTTTTGTCATACTCGCTCAAATGCAGCCACCTGCCTGCACAATACCCCGTAAAACCCACACAGCAACTACACCAACATACATATTTGTGTGATTTTAGTCCTTCCAGCTGCATGTCTGCCAGCTGTCAAATTTTGCATAGCGCTTTTATTTTTTGTGTGGCCAGGAAAATTTATGTCCTAATGCTGCATTTCCATAGTATGCGTCAACTAAAAACAATGCAAATACATTGACTGACCAAAAACATGAGTCACCGCAGTTTCTGATATCTTTTGCCACGCATAATTTGTCGCTGTTGAATTGTTAAATTTTGATTTAGTGTGGTTACATGAATAATTAAGTGCACAATTTTTTTAAGCAAACATGTTCACTTGTAGCACGAATTTTGACAGCAACATATTGTTGTGCTATTTTTTGAGGCCAATAACCTAACGTCAATTAAGGTATTTATTAAAATTTATTGCACAATCTGTCAGCGTGCGCTTACAATGATTTCTTGAGGTCCTTGTATTGATGGTTGTTGTTTGTCCTTTAATGTTTTATTATTTGAAGTTTTGGAAGCCGATATCAGAACCTGTAGAATTCCGCATCGTTAAGAATATGTTCCTAAACTCTGTGTCACTCTCATGTTCTTTTTAACTTGAATTATACACAGGGCTGCCGTATTTTCTGTTTTTTTTTTAAAAATTGTGACCAAAATTTTAAGATTGTGTTCTTTGAAAATTATCTGAACTTTTTATTTCTTTTAAAGTGATGTTTATATTTATACTTGAGTTGAACGAAAACAATTTAGTAGCATACTAAGCTCTCCTTCTTGAAGTAGTTTAGCCTTATTTTGTTAATTTTATAAATAACTTATGACCAAACTTTGTATGAAGACTCATACTTATTCATTTAAAATTAAACTGCAAAGTTAATTGCAATTTTCAAAAGCGTTCAATTGGCAGCTCTCATTTACCTCATTTGAATGATTTTGTTGGCAACAACCTCATGTTTACACGAGTTCAACAGCAAAGGCATGAATTTCAATTGCAACATGAGCTTAAAAGACCTTGCGTCTAATTTCGAAATTAAATGCACAACATGTAGAGAAATTTGTATTTCAGTGGTATAATAAATTAAGTTTTCTTAAAAGTTTATTTAAGAAAAATTTTAAAACCAAACAAGGCTGAAGGGTCGTCACATGGAGGCAATTGTGAAAAATATTTTACTTATTGCTTGTAAGATTAGATAGATCTTATACCTTCATACTTCATCTTAAAATCGAAATTGCAATATAATCGAAATAACTGCATGCTGCTCTCTCTTTCTCTCTCTCTCTCTATTTTTCTGCATTATCATTTTTTTTTTTTTTCATTTAATATTTTTCTCATTAAACTTGGTTCTTTGTCATCAGTTAAGTGAATGAATACAATGAAAAATAAAAACAAAACAAGGCCAAGAAAGGGTAATGAACTGCAACCAATCCAGCCAGCTGACTGTGACTTGTGACTTCATTATCGTTCTTTCTTTTGCTGCAGAGTATTACGATCCTGCTTTTTGCATTGTTTTGCGTCACTGGCTAACCAAATTGTACAGAGAAAGAAAGTTTCAGTTGTTAAATCTGTTATACTTATGTGTAGCATTTTTTTAATGTCTTTTTTATAGAAAAATTTAATACAATATTCATATCATTTTAAAACATAGACAAAGCTGTTACTGGATATTTAACAAAAAATCATATTGTTAAATAAAACAAAAAAAAAATATTTATTCATCAAAATTTATCTTGTCGACTTCAGTCCTTCGTACATTTCTCGTAGGATGATTAAGAAAAAGCCTTCAGCTCACTTATCGAATTTGCTTTTATGGCTTCAACCAACTCAATTTTCTATGTTAACCTTTTCTACATCACAAGTAATACCGGTTTTTAGTTTAGTTATATTTGTTTAACATGGCGTATGAGTAATATTCAATTATCATGGCATATAAAACATATCTTTTGAGTAGCTAAGATTTTAAGTGCGATATATGTTAGGATTGTTAGTCGAAGACACATATACTTAAACATATTTCAGCACAAAAATTTAAAGGTTTCATTAATGGCCGCAAAAAATGTCACTTAATTATTATAATTTAAATATTATTTAAGTTTATAATTAAAAATACCAATAAAAAAGTCCAATTGTCTTTAAGTTTTGCACGCTGCAAGATTTTTCCACTTTTTTTAACACGTCAGTCTTAGTTGATTTATGCTGTCTGCTTTAGCGACAAAACAACTAACTATTAACTTAAAGAATTTCAATTACTTTTCACACAATTTTAAAATTAAAATTTTGACAACTGTTTGACAGTTGCCTATCAACATAAATGGCTATAAAACAAAATTGGTGTCTCGTCAAAAAATCTACAGCTGTTAATCTTCTGTTGATAGTCATTAGTAAAAACCGTGTTGCTGCTAATTTAATGTCAAAGCCGCACGTTTATTCTTGGCGGCATTTCCGTCATGGTGGGCATTAAAAAATTGATTGATCACACTTAGATCGTACACTGATAGCTCTTTCTTACCCTGTGCGCTTTTTCACTCTTCGACATACAGCACAAGCTGCACAGTAGTTTATTTCAATGTGGTGTGGGTCGGCATGTGCTGGCTTCGTATTTATCTTCATATTTTAATTCTATATAATTTTTTGTCATATTTTCTTATGGCATTTTGTTTTATTATTTTTTTTTTTTTTATTATTATTAGGCAAACAGTTGGCTAGTGACAGCTAATGACAGAGTGAGTAAGTGAGTGAAGAGAGTGCAAACAAATTGGAGTTCATTCAACTCACTCAGTGTAGTACAGTGTAATTATTATGCGTTTATCTTTTTGCTCTAAATACATGCGTACACACAGAGATATTAATAATAATTTTTATAACAATTATTTTTTTACTTTTGGAATTTTTTCTCCTTCGTTTTTGTACCTGTGCCAAATTATTACTGACTTTTGTAATTTTTTCTCTTGACATCACAATATCAGCGATGATTTTTAGGTTTTCATTTGCAGAGTCGTATGTTTTCGGGGCTCTATTTGTTTTATTACTTGACACCTTTTTCTGTGCTCCCTATGCTTCACATTTATTTCGTTATAGTTTTAGAAAAACTTTACACGTATTGCAAAGTAACTTATGTTAAGCTCAAACAAAAATATGAACTTGCAGATAAACAAATAATGATTTTGTGTAGCATTTTTCAGAAAAATTTCATCATGTTCGAGATAAATTTAAAACCTGCGAAGTAATCTTAAAAGTGCAAAATGTACTATTTACATAAGCATACGCGAAAACTAAATTGTTATTTTTGTTTAATTTTTAATAATCATAAAAATTTCATTAACTTATTAAAAAAGTAATAAAACAATTACTGAAACTTAGTTATTTTTTGAAGCATAAATACCCTATTAAAGTTTATTTGAGTTATAGTCGAGTGTAACTAAAAATTTAACTAAACATTAAATTAATAACATATTGGCATTTTTTAAAAAAAAATTAATTACATGTTACTCATACGCCTTGCTGACCAAACGTGTTTGTTCAAGTGTTTATAGAGCTTTCATTTTAAAATATTTGCTTACTCAGCCAACTGAATGCTGCTATTGTTTACACCTAAGCTTGTCGCAAATAATTGCTTATCTCCTTTATACTTGTTCCCTTTTTTTTCAGCACTAATCGCTTTTTTTGTTTGTTTGGGCTGTTAATGGCACACCATCAGCTTTTTTTATTTTTATTATTATTTTTTTAAGTTTTGACAGCAAAGCATAAGCAAAATAACAGCGTTATTCGTACGTCACAATTTTCATTTATGTACCTCATATTTGTCTGTTTAACTTGGGCTATTGCTTATCAGCTTATCTTTGAATGCAATGTAGAAAAGCCTGTACTCTCTTATCAGTTATATGTAGAAACCCAAAAAAAAAAAAACAATAAGTAAAAATGTCAAATACAAATTAAGGTCAACTAACAAATATGTGGCACGATAAAATTAACTATTTTTTCAAACAAATTAATTATGCAACTTTCCTTTGGTAACCAATAGAAAGGAAATACGATCTAACTTAAACAAAACTTTCGCTGCAGTACTTTATTTGAAAATAAATTGAAAATTTTTAAGTTATAGCGAAATGTAAATGTAATGAAATGGTTAAATTAAACAAATTTCAACAAAAATAATGAATTAAAGCACTCTGAAAGCCACCGATATAATATTATTTCAATCGGTTCAGCAGATTTTGAAAAAAATCCAAAGAAATGTGTATAGTTAAAATTTTATTTACTTGAGTAGTCAACGTGGCGTATAAGTAACACTTATTTATTGATGAAATATTTATATCAGACTGATAAAATCTTAAAAATGATTTAAACTTAGCGAAATATTTTTTTTTTGACCATCAATGAAATTTTGATTAAAAAGGATTCCTTAGCAAATTTCGAAAAAACTACTTTTCAGAAAAATACAATGTCGTTAGATACATAAATTTTCAAAATTTTTTTTGATTTTATTAAAATCTAAAAATATACACCTTAAAACATTTGGCATAAATTTAAAAAAACCCAAACTGTCAATATACTACTTAATACCTACATACATATGTATGAGTGTGTGCCATGTAATTTAAGCTCACTTCAATGAGCTGCCAAAAAAAAAATGAAATAAAATAAAAACCAAACGAAAAAAAAATTGGTTCCAAATTCTTATTTGAAGTGACTAAAATATGATTTATTTATAAAATGCACAAACACACATAAATAAACAACACAAAGTTCTATTATTACTAATGAGCCCACAAATGCGAACTTAATGCAGCAGCAACAACAACAACAACAGCACTACAAATACAGATACCAACACACAACTCTATTTGACAATTTCGTAGTTAAGCGGCGCACTTAAAGGCGAATCAAAACGAGAAAAAAAAAACATTACTAGAGCACTCTAGAACAACAACAGCAGCAACAAAAATTGAAACAAAAAAAAAGAAATATAGTTGGGTCGGTGCCGTTCAATAACCTCACTAACACATTTGTACAACTGTGAGACAAATACATAAAGTAATGCAATAAAATTGCATGCAGCATGGCAACACTAACGATACGCGATTTTATTGTTGTTAATGCTGCAATTTTTCTATCGTACTTTCGAGGTTGCGCGCCAATCGTACGTATTGCACAACTTTTTCGAACAGCAGCAACGAGCTTTTTTCTATGTGTTGGCTCGTTGCATTTTCGAAGTTGTAGTAGAAATTCGTAGTAGTAGTAAGAGTTGTTGTTGCCGCTGCTGCTGTATGTCTCTATGAAGCTCTTGATTCTTTTTTTTTTTTTTGTGGATTTTTACATTCAAATGCATTTGAAATGCAAAAATTTTTAGGCAGCAACAAAACATTTTTGTTGCTGCTAGCGAATTATAACTTGTTTGCCTTCGTTTTGTAAGAAAACTTTGCGATGGCTGCTAAAAATTTGATTTTTACAAAACTGAAATTGACCAAAAAAATATTTTGAGTATTTTTTTTGTTTAAGAAAAATTAAATTTATTTATAAAAAACTTTTTCTAAGTATTATCGAATCTTAATTTTTTCTAAGTAAAAATAAATTTAATTTAAAAACGATTTTTGGATACACATATTAAGATCAGTTAGATTGCGATTCTTTATATTATGGCCTGAAACTGTAATTTACTCAATGCGGCCGAAAATGAACTTTTAAATTATTGTAGAGCAAGCTTGGTGGTTATGCTATTCTTTCATACAGAGCTAAGGAAATACATCGAACATGAGTTATAAGCAGTTGAATTTATAAAAATTTTTGCGAGCTATACAATAATCTAAAGGCTATCATGTGACACGACTGAGGTTGGATAAAAAAAAAATTGAGTAAATTTTTATACCTTATACTCTCTTAAGCTATATTCGTTTGTCAGCCTATGTAAGTAATTATAGACGTTTTTATCGAAATCTCTTTGATATTTTCCGCATGAAAAACTAGCAGAAAATTATGAACCTTTTGTACAGATGAAATGGACTTAATTTCCTATACCATTGTCGGAAATTTTCATTTCAATGAGCATAGCAATTAAGGAAAAACTTAAAAATAAGTTAAGAACGACAAGAAAGAAAAAACAGCTTACAATTTGTTGGCCAAACAAAATATCCATGATATGTTATTGGCTTGCTTGCCCCAAAATCAAAGTAGCAACAACCAACACAAATCTAAGCATTCGAATATCCTTCAACTCACTTCAGCTGGCAGCAAAAGTTCATTGTACGTTCATTGCGTTGGCAAGGTTTTTGAGGTTGCAACGAGCGAGCGCCCAGTCAAATTTATACAACAGCAACTGCAAGCAAAAGCACATTTGCAGCAACTAACAATGTTACCAGCAGCAGCTAACAAATCAGCTATAAATGCGCCTGTAAAGTAAATTATTATCAAGTGACATAGTACAACAACAACAGCAGCAATAGCAAAATTTATAACAGCAATTGCAATTGCAAGCATTACAACAAAACCCAACACTTATCCTGCCTGCCTGCCTACTATTAACTGCTGGCAGCCCAGGCAAAAATACGTACACGTACATACAAATACCCACAGTAGTATAACACATACATGTATACATAACGTTTATAACCTCCAAAAGTTCACTGTACTGTATGTAGGTCAAAGCAAATGGCAACCCCTGGGCTGAAAAGGGAAAATCAGCACATTGGCCGCTGTTGACTTAATCGCTGTTCTAGTGAACGTTTGCTTCTGCTGCTTTTATTTCAGCTTACGTTTTACCATTGCTGCGCTTTGTCCCACCACCATTTGTGTATCCCACCCACTTTAATGGGCTAGCTGCTATCTGCTACCCCTGGGTTTTTGAACAGTAGTTTAGTTTTTATAGCTGTGCCACCCCTAAAATATGCCACATTTTTATTTGCTTAGCGCCTTACTCTCAAATTGCTATGCTTTACCTTATTACACTGAAAAATTGTAAGTGTCCTGTGGGGAAAAATTGGCAAAAAGCAAAATAAACAATGACTTTTGAGTAGAGTATGAGTTGGACTTAATAGTTATGCAATTAATGAACTCATACTTTTATATCTCGTTTTCGATAGCACTCAGAAGATTTTTTTTTAAATGCTTTCTATATTTGGCCATTAAATGTGGCTTGAGAAACTGCAAATAGGAGTAGCTGATATTGTTCGCAATTCACTCATATACTAAACATTTTTCTCATGCGCTGT
The DNA here is from genome assembly GCA_949775025.1 of Tricholauxania praeusta. NCBI lineage: Eukaryota > Metazoa > Arthropoda > Insecta > Diptera > Lauxaniidae > Tricholauxania > Tricholauxania praeusta. Next base: position 51,966,366 of record OX459028.1, on the reverse strand, counting down.
CACTTCAAATTTATTTCCATTAGGGTTGTTTGTGAACCCTGGATTTGTGCTATTTGAAGGATATCAGCACGTTTCAGTTTTATAAATTTTTATTTTCTTTTTTTTTTTCTTTTTTTCAAAATACAAAGAAGCAGCTCTGCCTTGTTTAAGCCCTTTTATGCTGATTTTATTTTTCTAATTTTGAAAGAATAACTTTTCTTAAAACTCCGTTTGAAGTCACTCAACTTAAAGTTTGAATTTTACTCAGTAGCTGCTGCTCTTCTCTTTTCTCACATTATTAGTGAGCCAGTGCTTTACGTATAGCCCACCCCTTATAAAGCAAGATTTTAAGGTTATTCGAGTGCAACGTTCTGAATTGTTGCTTTGTGCTTTGGTGCTCCATGAAGTTGAAGTTGGTCGTTGATTGGTGTTGGTGGCGCTGCTCAAATTTCTGTCGTTAATTTTTATTTATGGGTTCTGCTGCCTGATATGGTTTTTACCTTTTGCTTCGTTCAATGGGTTGAATTGTTGATCCTTTTCAGTGACAATTTTTTCTTCATTTACTTTATTTATCAATTAATTGGAAAAATAGTTCCTATGCCGTGAAATATTCTTATACGTATGAATAATTTTCGTCAAATTTTAAGAAAATTTTCTAAAACTTTTTTACATTACTCAAGTCATAATAATGTGTAATCAATTAGCACGTGCTTAAAGTCAAAACAAATAGTCTTCAAAAGAAATAGCAGCTAATACATTAACGAAGTACTTTCTTGTACGACAAGTCTTTGCTTTAAAATAACCAAGCTTATAAGGCGCTAAGTTTTTGCTTTGTCTGAATGATTTTTTTATATTTTCAATATTTTTACTCTTGCAATTTCTGTCCATTGTTTGCACTTAAATGTTAAGTAAACAATCTGTGTTTTGTTGTTGTTGGCTTGTGCTCATTATTGTATTTATGTCATTAAAATGTATTTCCTTTTCGTTATTTGGGTTTCGCTGTTGTTAAAACAACGTCAATAAAATGTCATCGAAATCAGCATGTTTCATGTGTAGAACTTCAAGATTCATACTTCAGTGTACTAATTTTTTCGCTTGGTGTTTATATAAAATAAAAATAAGTCGCTTTTTGTTTTGTTAAATTTTTTTGCTGATTTCTTTTATAAAATATCCAGCATTTTCATATGTATATTAAAGACTTTTTAGACTTTTGAAACTTTTCATTTTCCATGCAGCCTTTTATTTCATTTATATTTGAGTGTAGAGAACCCAAATATTTGCAAAACTAAGAGTTTTATATTTTGGCGCAAATTTAAAATATTTATCGCTAGTACAATTGCAACTCAGTTTATTGTGCACTTATAAAAAGTAAAACAAAATTTCTTGTATTCCTGAAGACCAATTAATTTCGCTTATCATGCAAAAAAATGTAAAATTTGATTTTTCGCGCCCAATACATGAACCGTCAGTACGTACATATGTATGTATACATATCTTTTGCTCAGAAGCGAAAATTTCAAAATGCTGCCTGTGGAGCTCATCAAGAATTCAGGTCAAAGTTCAATGCACGTTCACATGAGCGCTCTCACTCTTACTAACCTAAACGTAATCCTTACGCTATCCTTTTCACTACTTTTACCACCCCATTTGGCGCATCTACTAATTGTTACTAAACTTCAACCCCCAAATAGGAGCACAAAATTAAGGTAAGCTCTGAAAATCCACCCTTTTAACAGCTAGCTAGCTACACATTGTTCACTACAAAGACGACGAGGTCACAGGCACGTAGCACAATTTCTTGAGTTAATAATACAGCTCCTTGCTCATGCTACTTCAACACAGCACAATACAACACACCTCATCGTCATCACACCATAGGCAGGCAATTCACCATAGCTATGGCGAGTTGCTTTGTCCAACATGCATTTTAGCACGCATTTCACTCGACGCGCCAACTTACATTTCAGTGCCAACAACAACAAAAATTACTGGGTTTCTTTGTATGTCCCACAAACCACCTACACTGTACACTGTAATAGTTTCCCAAAACTAACAATCCTTCACTTTACAATGAGGCAATTGACGTCATTTGCAGTCAGGCGTTTGAAGTGTTTTTTTGCCTTGTTTTTATTGCTGAGTTCATTCACCCTATACTGACGTTACGTTATTGTTGGATACTGCTAGTGCAGGAAGATGTTGAAGAAAGAGTGAAATGGAAGAAATCAGAAAAATAACTATTAGTAACTTGTTCTACTTTGAGGTGCATGCTACCAGAAAAAAAAGCCAACAACAGAAATAGTAGAACGAAACACATTGATGTTGCAACAACAAGAGTAAAAATAATTGTTGTGGCAAGCATATGAAATGATAAAATTAGGAAAAGAGTGCATATAAAAGTGCTAAGAAAATGCTAGAAAAAGCAACATTTTGCGTAATGAAAAATATGGGAAAATAAAATCAAGACATACAATTAGGTTTTACCAAAACAAGCAGACTTTCAAAAAATATGGTTGCTACATATAAAATAAACGATGACGATCAAAAAGAATTAAAAAAAAAAGTTTCAACAAACTGTCAAAATTACGTAAGACTTTTAAATTAAGCTTCATTATTTTCTTATAATAGTCGATTTGAGCTCTAAACTTCAATTGTTTCCATTGTTGCTATTAAGACTTTAGAGAAAAATACATGACTTGTGAAAACTATTTGAAAGCTATTAAGAAAAATCGAAAGCTTGAGCGCGTTACATAAGGAATTCTGTATTTTGGTATCAAAATGATAAAATGCGGCACCTTTGCATCAGAGTTGCGTTTGTTCTTCTAAGCGGCCATCACTTAAACTTAAAATTATTTGTTTAATTAGTTATTAGCAATAAAGTCTTATAATAACTAAGGCACACGACTCATCGAATTTGATATACAATTGGATGACTGTAGAAAAAAAAAATTTTTTTTCAATTTTTGGTACGAAACTGCTATTGACATATGGAAACGATTTGTCAGTTTCGATACAACTGAGAGCATACATGTCTATGGTAACATTGTGCTTACTTGTATGCTCTAAAATAAAATTGTATTTTAATTACTGGCCCCAAATAAAGTACCTCAGGAATGCAACATATACTAGCAGCATTTATTTTGGGTTTGAAAAATTCTATTACCTTAACACATTATTAATTCTATGATAATGTAAAATTTGTAGGGTCTACAAATATATGTATGTAAGTTCCCGCTTAAGTGGCCAATGCATGAGGCATTAAATTATTTACAAACAACTTGATGAGAATGAGCAACTACACGAGACACTGATGATGCTAACAGCAGCAATAGCATAGAAAAACACAAAAAATAAACACAAACTCCTCTCACTTTCCTTAGGAACTCGTTTTGGCCGGAGCCAGCTTTGAATACAGCAGCAGCAGTCAGTGCTAAAGCAAAGCAGCTCAGCTTGTAAAGTTCATTCACATCTCGTGATAGTTTGCTGCGCGGCCAAAGTTTTTTATTTCTTTTTGCAAAACACACGTTCAACGAGTTGCTTTTTTTTTGTGAGTAATGGGAACAGCATCAACAGCGAGCGTCAGTTTCGTAGAAAGAAAGAGAGTTATAGTTTGAGAGCGCGTTACTTTTGATTTGATTTGATTTATAAATTTGTTTTAATTAACTAAATAATTAAAAAAAAAAAAACTGAATTTGCATTTTTAATAAGTGTAAATTCTGCATAAATTAGCGAAAAAGTTTTGACAGCTGTCAAAAGAACATATTATACATGTCACGTCAAAGAAAATTTAACTTTAATGTTTGGGATTTTTGTTATTAAGCTTTTAATGATTTTTATGACAATATTATTGACCTTGAGATATATTATAGAGTAGCCAATTTTGAAACAGTGTACATGCAAATATATTGTTGGTATTGTTTACTCAATATAACAAGGCTTTTAGAAAAAACAAAATTGCCGTAGAGATGTCCTATATCAAATTTTAAACTTTTTTCTCGCAAAACTGAAATAAAAAATTCGACAAAACATTCAAGCTATGTTCTGCAACAAAATCGAGTTATCTCTGTTTGAAAAAACTGCTTAACGTTATTCATATACCATGAAGAGTTAAGAGCTTTTTATTTAAATTGTGTATCAATGTATATGAGATTAAGAGCCGCTTTTCCTAGCTGCAATTTAGCACCTTAATGCCCATTAGTATGCGCTAAGAAATATATTGTTGTGATATGGCACCTTAGAAATTCATTGTTTGAGATCAACATATTTTTAAAATTTCTTTAATTCAGTAAATTTTTATGATATATAAATATCATTTTGCCACTATACACTAAAATGTCATCAAGGCCCAATGTGGCGAGGTCTAAGCCCAATTTACTGCAGCCCAGCTGCTGCATTTTCCTTGAAATTCTCTCGCTCAAAATTTTGTTTTTGTTTTAGTTTTGGTTATCTCTGCTCGATTTTTCGCAGAAAAATACAATCGCCAATTTTTTGTTTTTTTTTTTTATTCGTCATTCTTACTTGCAATGCTCGTGTTTCTGTGCCGTTGACCGACCGTCAGCTCATGTGAACCCGCAGTCGTTGCAGTTGCTGCTGCGCTCAGTTGCAGTTGCAGCTTTAGCTGCAGCATACAATTGGTATGCAAAAAGTATGGCCACCTTGTCACTCCAACAAAACTGCACAAAATTTGCACTCAGCAATGTTGCTAGCGCCCAACCCAACCCCCTGCGAAACCCCCCAGCTATGTGGCACAATCACACACAGTCCTACTCAAAGCAACAAAATCAGCTTAAACTTTTGCTTCCAACGCTCACTGACTCACGTTGTTTCGCTCGTTCACTCATTTGCTCCCCAATGCACAACATTTGTTGTTCGTACACTCACTTATTCATTCGTTTGTACCCGACCAACGTCTTTATTTTCGTTGCTTCAGCTGCAGCTCTACATTTGTGTTTCATTCGTTTCGAGGTTGCTGACCGAAAACTGGGTCACGACAATGGCGAGTTCGTTGAACTGACGTTAGTTGTCTCGTTTTGTACCCGACCGACGAATGTAAGTTGGTCGGTCGGTTGTGCGGTCGTTCGTACATTTGCTCGTTCGTTTTGTAACTCTGTACGTTTTGCTTTACTTTGTGTTCAGCGCCATAACGTACAAATGAGTGAAAAAGATGGACGTTCGTTTAACTCATTTAATCGTCGTTTGCTTGGTTCGTTTGCTCGAAGGCTTTGCTGAGTTATTGTAGTGACAACAACAACAGCAACAGCAACAAATATAAATATCAACAAAACTGAATGTGTGATATAATCGGCCAACGACGAATTTGAGCCAAAAACAACAAAATGAATTGAACTGCACTCATCGCATTCGCATTGAATTGCTTTGACTAATAAACGCACGTTGCGCGGACGTTGCTTCTTTTACGGCGCTACTGTTTGTCGTGGGGGCCAAAAATATGTAGCACCGTATGCCTTGTCGTTGTGTTCTCCGTGGGCCCTCTCGCCTTCGGTTGTTTGGTGGGTGAGGTTCACTTAAAAATTACAGCAGCGTTATAAGGGGCGCGTTGATCAGATAAAAACTTGAGAGAGAACAACAGTAACCAATTAAGTGAAACATCAAAGATTCTGGCTCGTTTTTATTTTTTCATTATAATTTCATAAATGAAGAAATCTTCGGATACAAACCTTTGAACGAGAGTTTATGTCGCTTTTAAAAATAAATTAATTATTTTGTGAAATGCAAAAAGTACGCATGAGATCAAAAATTGAATCGAGCAATAATTAAATGATTCTGTATCATTTGCTGTGCGTACTCTTACATTGCTTTAGAATAGTTTTTTTTAGGGATGCAACGATACGTGTTTCGGTCAGTACCGATATTCATAAAAAGTAATCGCCGATACCGGTATTCCTATTCATTCATAAGTTTTTATTTTTTGTTATACAAGTTTTTTTTTCACTTTTTTACCATTGTTGTGTCGTTTTTTTTTTGTTTGTCTTAATTGTTACTTTAAGTAGCGCAATTTTCCTTTTTTTTTCTTTTTTTTTTGCTGTTGATTCATTAGCGTGTGTCTTAATTTGGAGTTTCTTTTCCGAATGTTTGACAGTTTCTTATCCTTTTGGTATGATATCTACTAATTTTGTTTTGATATGAAAACTTTTTTTGCATTTAACGATGTATCGGCACATAAATATCGTCGATATCGATGTATTGGAACATTCCGATATATTAATGATCGTATCGGTGGCATTTCTAGTTTTTTTTTTTTGCAATTTGGTGTACATCGAAAGTGTAACCACAAACTCTTTTCATAAGAGTTTTCATATTTTTAATTTATTAAAAAAGTTTCAGTACTGATAGCAAATTTTTAAATTTGGATAATGCTGTCCTTGATATTTAATTTATGGAATTAATTTATGGAGTAATGCCTATCCAAGGGATTGACCATTGGCGACCTTAAATGTTTTTCCCTTAAATTAATTGGCATGTTTTTTCCTACATCCCAGTATTCATCAAAGCTTTCTTGAAAAATTTGAACTTTGCTCAAAAACAAAATATTTCCACTTAAGTATAAGTTTTTACTAAGAGTCATGGATACTATTGAAACAACAGTTGCTATCGCTGCTGCTGAGAACATTATCGAAAACAGAAAAATTTAATTAAACCTCATGTCAAACTACTGTAGTGCTGCGCCTAAAACAATGAACCATGAGCTAAAAGAAATCTAAAATAAATATACTCCCAATATCAAATTGTACAAAAATACAGCAACAACAACAAATCATAAAATGTCATTCACTTTGTTGTTCACAAAAATGAAACAAAAAAAATTAAATAAAACAACACAGCAAACGAACGAAATCAATCAATTAATCTTGAATGTTGCTGTTGCTGTAACTCTGTGAGTAGCAACATAATTCAGCAATTAATCAAGCAAACAAACAATGTGTCTTTTAAAACAAAAGACAGAAAGCAACAACAACAACAACAAAAATCGAGCACAAAATAAAATTGTTATCGTCGAGCTAAGCCAACTTGCAGGTGAATTTGCTGCAGCCATTTTTGTCAGCCAGCAACATATTGTCGATAGCACATACATATGTGTGTGGGTGCAACATAAAATTCTTAGAAACAGCTACACATTGGGTTGCTGCTGTTGCTGTTGCTGCTAAGAATAGAAACTTTTGGCATATAAACCAACACAACCGACCGATTAAGCGCAACAACACCATGGAGCGATGGTGCGACAGTGCGGCATGTTGCCGTCACCAGTGTGAATGACTTCGATTACCCCACAATCGACGATGTAGCGCGAGGTTGGCGGCCACTCTGTATCAGCAGCAGCAACATATAAAATGCTTAAGACTCACTCACTCGAAATTTCACTCACTCGCTCACTCAGTCAGCAGCAGCAGCTCACGCTCGAATTGTGACTACGCTCACACGAGACGAATAAGCAAATCGTTGTTGTGCCGAACAATCATTCGCAAATTGCTCGTCAAACGCAACGGTTCGAGTTACAAAATAACGCAGTGCGCGTTTTTGCATTTTAGAAAAAACCAAAAAAACTACCAGAGATTTTTTTTTGGGAAAATTTTGAACTGCACGGAAAGGCGCAAATTTTCAGAGCAAATCTTAAGTCAAAGAAAATATATAGCAAATAGTGTAATTTTTCTTATGCAAACGGACTACCTGCAACGGCGGGCGGAAAATTATTTTTCCGATTAAAAAAAAAAAAAAAATATTTCTCCGAGTTTTAGCGCCAAGTTGCGTGTTTCGCGTGGGCGCATAAAAAAATCCAAAATTGCAAGCAAAGTGTTTGTTTTTCAAATCAAAGCATAAAATGTTCCTCATAAAAAAATTTTAATTAAGAAAAAAAAAATTTAAGTTAAAAAGGCAAGTGTTTTTGTTTTTGTACGGAAATTTGAAATATCATTGTCGACACAATGGTTTGTGCTATGCAGGAATTGGCTGCAGCTGCAATTGCTGCTGGTGAGCAACAACAACAGCAAGAGCAACTTAATCAACAACCGTTTTATCATCACCACCACCAACAACAACAGCAACAGCAGCAGCAGCAAATTTTACACTTGAGCCCGCCAACAACAGCATTACAGCAGCAGCAACAACAACAAATGACTACCATCGTATTGTTGACAACAACTACAACAAATGGCGCCAACAACACAGGTGCCAGTGCTATCAAAAATATGCTTCAGCCACCAGCAACACGTTTGCCAGCAGCAAAAAGCCAGCAACTGAAGCAGCAACATTCAGCATTGGTTAAATTACTGGAGTCAGCGCCACTGTCAGCAGCAGCCAAGAAGTGCACATCAGTACAACAACAAAAACAACAAGCAACTACAGCTAGTCCTGCCATACAGCAACAACTGCAACAGCAACAGCAACAACAATGTCAAATTGTTTATGTGCAACAGCCGCAGCAGAAGCAGCAACAACATATGTCCACCCAAACAGCAACAGCAAATTTGACACAACGTAAAAGACTGAAAACAATGGATGGCAGCAGCAGCAACAGCTACAGCAATAATGCTGTGACAATAGTTCCCACTGCTGCCGCTGCTGCAACGCCTGTTGTCAGCCTAAAAAAGACAAAATCTAGTATTAATTTAAGTGTAAGCGAGCCAACAGCGCCCGTGGATGCAATGTTGGCAAGCGTTAAAAATGACAACGAGTCTGGCATCGATGAGGATATTGCTGAGTGTGATGTCAGCAGCGATCACGAACAAAAAAAGACAAATGACAACACTGCCACTAGCAATAATTTAGCTGCTGACAATTATGAGCACTATCAGTGTCCTTGGAAGAAGATACGCTTTGCGCGTGAGTGGAAGCAACGTAAGCAAAGTGAAGAGCAACATCAGCAACCCAACAACAACGAGCAACAACAATTGCTGCAAAATAGTCAAAAATGTGATACAGCAGCTGCGACAACAGCAATGGATTCGGATGCTACCGATTCGCATGCTGCTGTAACGATAATGCAGCAAACGCACAAAGAGATTTCATTGCTGTTGCAACAGCAACAACAGCGACGTGATAGCTCTGACAGCAATTCATCGCTAATGAGCAACTCCAGCACGCAATCGCAAGTGTCGCTAACAAGCGGTTGCACATGCACGCCGCAACAACTGCAGCAGCGTGCAAATTGTCAGTGCTACGAATGCCAATTGGATATGGATTCTGGTTGCGATGATGAACTCTGCGAACACCAGCAGCAATTGGAACAAACGACAATGAATTATTTGTGTCAGAAATTCGATGAAAATTTGGAGACGACAGCAAGTGGTAGCAGCAACAATTGTAACGCAGGAGTTGAGATTAAAAAGGAGCAAACGGAGAATTCGTTGGAAAGTGCAGAGTCAGCAACAAATGGCGCTGCTGATGTATGTTTGCTACAAGCAACATTTTCTTTTTCTATAAAACTATTTCTCTTGCAAATGCTTTTTTTTAATATTTTTGTTTTTGAAATTTATATTTTCAAGTTTTGTACTTTATTAATTGATGTACTTTTCTTTACTCTCATTGCAGGGCTTCTTCCGTCGTTCAATACAGCAAAAGATACAATATCGTCCGTGCACCAAGAATCAACAATGCAGCATTTTGCGTATCAATCGCAATCGTTGCCAATACTGCCGGCTGAAAAAGTGTATTGCCGTCGGCATGAGTCGTGATGGTAAGTGAAAAATATATTTTTCTATAATATACTTGAAATAGAATAAAATTATGCACGCGGCGTTGGCCGCTTGTTCAGTTGAAATATAAAATAGAAGGCAATTTTTCTTATTAACTTTGTCAAGCATAATTTCATGTGTGCGAAAGTGTAGTAAGATATCAATTCAGAAAAATTGAAGATAATTTCATTTGAAAATTTGTAACATTCTAAATGCAACTTTTGGTATTTTAAGCATATGCTTGACAAAAATAAAGTGTTGGGAAAATAAAAAAATTATATGATTTTCACTCATAACGCTTTAATTATAATTTGAATATAAATTATTTATGTCAGATTATTTATTTAATACTATGCCAGCATTTGCTTGCTACTCTTGATTAAGTTTAGGCAAACAAATCGTATGCATCTATTTTTGATGGATATCATTTTTGTTTCAAGCACACACTTGAAAAGTTTTCAGAACATAAGTACATACATATGTAACATATATAAAAAAAACAAATATTTTTGTAAAAAAATGTTTATTTTTTGCCCAAAGTTCAGTTTCAATGACTTAATTCATTTAGTTTTTTCTTCAAGCACGCGCTTGATAAAATAATATATCAACAACATAGGTCTAAAAGTTTAGTATTTTGAAATCATAATTGATATGTGTGAAAATCATATGGTTTGACCAAAAATATTCATTTGCGAAATATAGTGCAGATCTATTGATGTTAGTCTCATTTAGCTCTTCAAGCACATGCTTGACGCTTGCGTTCACGTCACAAGTTTTGCCTTAGTGATTTAGTTTGACTGAATTCTATCCCATATATTTCCCTCAAGCACATTCTCAATAGAAAAAATTATTTGCAATGAATATTTTGATCAAAAATATTCACTTCATAGTTTTTTTGTTCAGTTTTACTTATCTTCTTTCTATTTAGTTTTCCAAGCACATGCTTGACGCCAGAATTTAGATGTGTTTATTTCATTAATGCAAATAAAAATTATGTAGTTTAACTTGTTTGATGAATAAATTTGCTTCAAATCGAAAAAATGTTAATGAACCATCAAGCACGTGCTTGAAAATAATTAATTTGTGCCCACAGTATCAACACTTTTAGGTAACAAAAAATTAAACTTTTCAACTTTAAGCACATACTTGAGACGAACGCATTCTTCACTTAAAAGTGAAAAAATGTCCACTTACTAATCTAGACAATTAATTTGTGTATGCTCGAAATTTGACCTCATTTAGCGCAAAATTGGGCCCCATTACAAAAGACATACACAAAAAATATTGTATGAATTTTGTTAATGTCTGAGCAACACACATGTATTGGTACATTCGTATACCATATATTTTCAAATCCATGCATGCATTGCTCAACATGCAAATTTTCAATAGTGAAAAAAAGAAACAACAAAATTAAAAATAAACGAAATAAAACATTGCTTAATTCAAACGAAAAACAAAAACCAAATTATACAAAGTAACACTTACGAACACATACGATTACATTCACTTATCCACTGACAAGCCCTGAGCTGTCAAACTTTATCGCTCGCGCACGTCAGCCTCTTTTTTCGAATTCTTTTTTCTAAACGAATTATTTTTTGAAAAATCCAGAAACTAAGCCATTCAGATAAGATTACAAAATGTGGCGCCCCATAGAGTTTACAATCTGCAGGGTATTCAGAGGTATGGGTGCACTATACGCATGTGACGTCGAAACCATACTGCAAGTGCCGTTGAGGAGTGTGGGGTGCAAGCAGCAACTAACTAACGAACGAACGAACAGAACCACAAACGAACTAACGAGACAGAAATAAAAAAAAAAAAAACTTTGTAATTTCGTTCATGGCTGGTCAATGAACTCTACAACAACGACGACCAACAGCTGGCTGCTTGGCTGCTTTTAGCTACCTGCTACCACCACTGCACATTGCAACTTTGCAGCGTGCAACGATTCTCGCTGCAAAAAGCAAATGCAAAGCTGGAGCTAAGAGAGCTTTATTGGCTTTGAAAATGAGACAAAAATGAGTTGAGAAATTTTAGCGCAAATCCAAAGATTTTTTTTCTAATTTATGTAAATTTTTTTTATTATCTTAAAGTATTTTTTATGAAATTAATCAGGAAGGTTTTTTACTGTATTTAAAAAAAATGAATAAAATATATTTTAAACAAAAAACTTTAACCAAAAAGACCTCAAAAATCTCAAATATATAATTTTGTTAAAAATCTACTCATTTGCTTACCTGCTCATGGAAAAAACTCCAAGATTTTCAACTACTCATTCATCCATCATACTTAGCGCTCGAAATGCTCCCCTTTTCAACTACACGAAATAGAAAAAAAATGGGCACAAATTTTTGTGTTTTGCTTATTCATAATTCCCGCCGCATTAATTTCCCTTATGTAAGCGCTAGTGTGAGTGTAACTTTTTCTGTATGTTTTGTTGTTGCCATAGTGTGTATGTATGTCTGCGCGTCTATGTATTTGTTTGCGCCTGTTTATTCGTTCGTACGTTCGCTCCGCTCAATCATTTGCTGGCTCGTTACGAAATTGTGTTAAAAGTTGAACGACCGCACTTAACCTAAATTTTTGCAGCAATATCAACAACAACAACAACAACAATAGTAGCAGCAGCAGCAGCAGTATGTATAACACCGCCACCACCACCAATAGCAGCAGCAACACGCTGCCAAGCTCTCGCTTAAATTGTGTTCCTCATTCCGCGTTGCTGCTACGCTACAGCTGCTGTTGTCGACTCCTGCTACTTAGTTGCTGCTGCTGCTGCTGCGTTGTTTTAATTTTACTTCCCTCTACTGTGGCTGGATTATTAGCAGCACACAAAAAAATTACAGATTCGAGCCAGAAATAAATAATAAAAAAACACATACAGGCAGCTGAAATTAAATGAGGAAGCAACTTGTAGCATTTTCGATTGCACAAAAAAAAACTAATCAATTTTTCAAGTTTTTTTTAGATCTTGCTTTTGCCCTGAGTGAAAAAATATGTTTAGCCTAAAATTGTTGACGATTTTTATAAAAATTATTTTCTGTACGTTAACTTTTGATTGAGCAACAATTATTGACTCAAAACAAATCATTTTTGACGCAACAAAACTAAGTAAAAAAGTTTCAAACAGCTAAGCTACTACAGCTGTTAGTCTTCTTAGCTATTAAGCTTTAAGTCAAGTAAAATATTGTCTTTGTAGAATAAAAAGTCAACATCCACATTTCGCTGTTTTAGTGTTTTACAGCTTTCAATACACATTTAATCATTAAAAAAATTCACTATGACCGAAACAAATCTTTTGTACTAAGCAAGTTCCGTATTATTAACTGTGAATACGAAAACTATTAAAAAACATAAGAAAATCCTCATAACTTTTATACAAGAAAATGTAGGTAGTTTTTACTCTACATAACCGAAATTTTTAGTTAAAAACTTCATTAAATGTTACTTATACCCTGTTTGAGAAGAAAACAAATTAGATATTCTAAAAAATGCAAAAACAATAGAGTAGCTTTTTCTTATATAAAATCTCAAAATCTGCCGAACCGATTCAAATATAAGTTTCACCAAAGTGTTGCTTAGGCCTATGAGTTGGATTAAACGAATATATTATTGAATTTTAACATTTCGTTTGCTAAAGAAATTTATTCACATAAAAGATTTTATGAAATATCGCTCATATGCCTTGTCTATGCTGTAATAAAGGCAATAGCATCAAACTTAAAAATCTTCTGGTAACCCCAAACTTTAGCGTAGACACGCAACAGGAAATACTCGTATAGTATGCACAACAACAAAACTAGCAGCAAATTATTACGAAAGCTGCTAGCAAGTTGAGTGAACGCTGTCATTAAAGTTAAGTTGGAATTCAAAGTAACAAATTGAGGAAATGAAGAGTATAGTAGAAGTATAGGCAAAGAAGACAGACCGACAGACAGACAAAATAGTAGCAATAGCACAAGCAAGCAAGAAAGCAAGAAATATGTATAGATATAAAGCAAACAATCAACGTACGAAAGAAAGCATGCATGAAACATAGTATGACGGCTTTGCACGTACATACGTTCATTGACTTTAACTGCGTCGCGTCAAAAAATCGTAGCGAAAATGAAAGTGTTTTCTAGTTTGTTCACTTTCTTACTTAACAAAAAAAATAGACAGGAAAAAATGAAATTTAATTTTGCTACTTATTTCAAAGCAAATATTTTTCTACAGCTGATTATTTACAATTTTTATATTTTTAAGGTTTTTGCCAGTACATACTATATTAAAGACATCAAACTGCAAGGAAAGACAGTTGTACTACGTCTTATTTAGTTTTTGTTTTATTTATAATTCTGATTTTCAAATTAAATTATTAATAAAATATCAAAATAAACCTTGTACTAATTTTTGGACAACATGACGTATGAGTGTTTTCTTTATTTTTATTTCAATAAAATATGCCACAAGTTTTTTATTAAATATTTTTATGGGGAAGAATGCTAAAAATCTTAAATATCTCAAGTAAACATAATTTACTTTGTGTTGGCCTCTCATGAAAAGATCCATGACTAAAGTCATGCTGAACAAAAAGTCAAATGTAATGAACTGTTTTTAATTTTTGTTGTTGTTTGTTTTTCCTTTTTTTTTTGTATTTTTGTTGAAAATAAAGCGCATGAAATTTGTTTATAATAAAAATGGCCGTGTGCTCTTTTTCATTATCTTTCAAGGAAAATTACGCACACTTGTATGCGCAAACAATATACACACAAGTAAAAGAAACGCATGAATATAAGTTTTAGCTACGCAATGCTGTTTTGTGAAAATATATTATATGTATTTGTAAGTAAAAAATTCAGTCACAACTCATGGTTGACCTAGAAAATGAAAGTGTGGCAAAGAGAAGATAATAATAATTGAGTGAAAAATCAAAGATTTCGGCTGAATTTCCGGATGAAAAATTTAGCTGTTAGAAATTGATAAATACACATTTGTATATGAATATTTTGCAATAAAGCCATTGAACAAATTTCATTTAACTCTTAGGCTCTTCAGCCTACGTACAGTTTATGTTTCATATAATTTGATAATTTAGAAAATGCAAGATATTAATTTTCATAAGGCATGTTAGTAATGAAATGTAACTCATACGCAAACACTTGCAAAATTTGAAAATGTTCGAAATCTTTTATGAAATTATTCAGCAAAAAACCCAAAAAAATTTTTTTCGTAAGATTTTGTATAGCAAAAAAAAAGTAATTCCAGCTTATCAACTAATAATTAAAATTTATACAAAGCCAACAATACAAAACTTTTACTTTCACTTTTCACATAAATTACAAAAATTCGTATATTTTGAACTTTCTTTGGTTGCTTTCTTCATGATAGTTGCTTCATTTTATTTAGTTTTTCTGAAGTAAAAAATAAATAGCGGCAGATTCCACTAACTTATACAAAAACGCATGAATAAAAGAGACAGACTACAACGTAGAGCAACACAAAGATCGCTCATACGCTGTTAAACTATTTTCAACAAACTTAAATGAAAACGAAATTGAAACGTAATCTTTGCAGCGCTGCTGTCGCTAAAACCTCCGCAACCCACTCTACCATCAAAATGCTTCAAGCAAAAATACCAAAGCAATATACAACAACAACAAAAATTGTTTCTTTATACAAAAGCCCACAATCATACACACTCGCACACTGTGATGTGTGCGGCGCTGTGCTTGAAGTGCGCGTAGTTCAATGACCGAGTCTGACGTTCGTAACAGCAAAACTGGGTCAGCCATTCAAAAAAAAAGAAACAACCACACTGAAATATAACATGGCTGACGGTCGCACCGTACGGCGATGATTATTCGTTTATTTGTACGCATGAACGAACGAACGAGCGCGCGCGTTGCAGACAATCAAGGCAGTCAGTCGCTCGTACATATTTGCTGTTAGTACTTTTATTGTTGTTTCTGTTTTTGTATAAATTGACTAAATGACTTACTAAACAACAACTGTCTGATATACTGACTAACTCACTGACTTACATTGTATATGCGCGACTGACTTTGGGGCAAATTAATTTCAAGTTATTGATAATTTTTCATATGCAAAACTTACACCAAGCAACAGAAATAAAAATTTTCCAAAACATAATACACAAAAACTTGTCATTGTAGCTCGTACGCTGCGCACCCATAAATAAAATTTAATATTCCTATAGAAAATTTAAACGTTAACAAAAATGTCGAAAGTATTGAGGTCCGAGGTTGCATCGGAGCAAAGATACCAGTAACTTAAATTTATATTTGTTGTTTTTTATACAATTAAAAGTTACTCATACTTATCTAGTATGATCTGCAAATTAAAAAATTAAAATGATGTGCACTCAAAATTATGTTGCACTGTGTAATTTGCATACGCGTTTATCTCATTAATTTTCAATTTTTAACATTACTTTGTTATTATTTCTAAGCAACCCTGGATGTTTCGCTGCTGCGCTTTGCTCAGGGTTGCCAGCTGCAATCATATAAAAGTGCATTGCTTGCTCTACTTTGAGGTTATTTAACTCAACAGCAACGACGACGGCGACTACGAATCAACTTGCAGCTAAAATTCTAGAAGCATTTGCCTAGATGTTGCTGTTGTTGTTGTTGTAGTTTTTGTTGCTATTGCACTTCGAGCGCTACAATAATTTTTGCATTTAAGCACGTGCAAATTATTTTGTTTGCTACACTTGGAGAAAAAAATGAATTCGTGGCTTAAAATAACTGATATATTTTTTCGTTCATTTTATGCCAACTTGATGGCGTTTTTGACTGTGCATCTCGTATCGAGCATTTTTTCTCTTTGGTTTCAGTTTTTCTTCTTTCGTTCAATTTAATTAAAATGAACTCGAATTAGGACGAGGTTAACTTTGAATTGAAAGTATTTTTTATTTTTATTTTAAGTTTTTGTTTGGTTTTTTTTTTTTTGTATTTTGTATTTAATACAGGGGAGTGATGTTGGTTATATGTCAGCCAGTACATCAAATATGTGACGTAACGACAGATAAATAAACAGACAGACACATAGACAACATTCGTTTATTTAGCGTGCGTAGAGATGCACGCAGCTTAACGAAAATGTAAAAACAAAAACATTTTTTTTTTCTGTATAATAAAACTTCCATAGCTGGTTACTGGAGATGTTGTAATATTTTGCTTTTTTTAAGGCCAACTGAATTTTGTGAATGAGTCAAAAATAAATAGAGAACAATTGCACGAAAATTATAAAAATTTTCAAGCAACATAAAGATTTCAGAAAATATAAATCTCTTGACAATGTTTTTTACTTTACTTGTCCTTTATTTTAATCAAAAAATTTCAATTGGTTTTATAATCAATTAATTAATTACTCTAACGTCCGTTGTGTTTATCATTTTACACAACACAAAGAGTGGCTCCCTGTTATACGAAACTTTAATACAAAATTTTCGCTTTTCTTTTTTCATTACAAAGCTTAGTATATCAGCGACAAATCAATCAACAACAACAACAAAAACATAACCTAATATATTGAGGGTCGGCTTTGGTCAACACAACAACCTAAGTTCACACAAAAAATCAACTGAAAAATTAAAGGCAACGCAACCCTCAGTCAAGTTTGTCAGTGAACTAATCAAGCCAGTGTCAGACCAACAGTCATTTAGTCAAATGTCCCCCACCTTTTAATATAACCAATTGCTATTATGAATATCTAGTGCTGTTTTTGTTTTTGTAACTCCCAGGTTCAATTTTATTGTTTTTTTGTAATATGAATATAAAAATACTTACATAATTTGTTATACAGACAAATACAATGTATTTGAACTCTAATCAGGTCAATTACAAATACATTAAATACGAGGAGAGCACAAAAACACAAACAACAACCGCAGCAACTACAACTAGAGCTACATACATATGCATGAACACAATGACTCGATGATATACAGTCTACCTCCACTTCACACGAAGTTTCCCCGCACTGCTTTCTCGCTAAATGCGGCCTCCCTAGCTGTTTGCTGGACTGATGATGGCCACCCTATTAAGAGCGTCGTATAGTCAAATGGTTTTTAGGATTGATAGCAACAACAATAACGACAACAGCAGCAACAATGACAATATATTTGTAATTCATAAATGACAGTTGACGGTCGTTCGTCGTTTAGTCTCTCTAGAGTGTCATCTATGGTATGTACGTACCTACGTGCGTTGGCATTTTATTATATTTTTTTAGAGATTTTTGAAGTAGTTTATTTTTTTTATTTTGGAATTCGTTCAAGGCGTTAATTTCGAGGTTGTGTGGAATCAAAATATTGGGGGATGTTAGGTATGGTAGTTGGCATGGCATGTACATATTTAATAGAAAAAGAAAGTTTTGTAGGAGATATATATGTACGTAGTTTGTTGTTTTGCGCGTCATGCTGTATGAGTATCAATTAACTAAATATTTTTAATTGATAAAACGATGAAAATCCTTAAAAAACTTCAAATTCGAGTACATCAAAATATTTCAAAATTAAATTTCAGAAAATATGGCAAACCATTTTTTGTGTTAAACTTTTTACTCAAAGGTATAATTTGTATCTGCTCCGATGCATTTTAAAACTAGATGATCTACTGTTTCTTGTTAAGACTTCAGTGCACTACAGTAAACTTAATTTTAATTAATGGCTGCTACTTTATTAGATATCAACTGTAAATAAAACATTTAAGTTTTGTCTGAAAAAAAATCAAATAAAGCTGCATAATAAATTTCTTGAATTATGACATTTTTTTTTTTTATCAATGCATTTGAAAAATAAAATTATTCACTTCAAATCAAGCAAAGATAAGAATTGCCCAGCTGTGATGTTATCTAAGGCTCAAAGGTCTCAATTTTATTAATAAGTCTTAAATGAGCTATAATAATCTCAATTTTAACTAATGGTCGCTTATCATTATTACTCAAGTATAGCATTTTTGTGACTCAATAACAAATTTTATTCCCAGAAATTTTAATTTCAAACATAAATAAATTTTTGTTTTAAGAAAATTAAATTTCTTATTTTTAAATTAACTACAATTTAAAAATAAACTTTTTTCGATTATAACAAAATTCGGTCAAGTCATTGGCTCAATACAATTTTGTTTTCGTTGTTTATTTATCTGTTGGTTCGACTGCTATTGCGTAAGCCAAAAGCAAAAAAAAAAAAATCTGCTTATTGGTGCGTCTTACAAGAGCTATTACGTAAAATTACTATAACTACAACATAAAAATAATTTTTTGTGACAGCAGCAAGCGAACAACAACAACAACAGAAGCAATGATGGGCAGTAAAAAATAGGCTGGCTGCATCATCAAAAGAAATATAAAAAAAGAGCAGAAAAAGTAACAACTTTTTAAATAAAAATTTCACGCTTAATAATAACACATGAATGATTTTTTATTGTGCATTAAGTTTGTTTGTTTTTATTATTATTAAGAGAAATTGTTAACGCAATGTTTGCTTGTGTCCATAAATAGCTTTTGTTTTAAGTAAACAAAAAGCATTTAAAAGAAGGGTTAAAAAATGTTTTAAAATTTTTGTTTAAAATTTGAAACTACCAAAACTTAGCTCCGATGTATGTCAGGTACAATCTCTTAAAAATTTTTCTGCAGATTTTAGTGCTCTTTAATAATACAGTACTTCATTATTGGCCGCTGAAATTTTTAATTTTATTAAGAGATTTTAGATTTCTAAAAAAAAGTCGAATATAAAACAAATAAATTTTTTTTATGTGCTGTTATATTTCGGCTACGATATTAGCTAGGACTAATGTGTTTCTGGTACTTTTCTGCAGCTTTGGCTGCTCTATAATAATTTCAAAATTGATATGTGGCCACTTGAATTTTCATAAGAAAAAGTTTAAGCAAAAATTAGATTGAGTAAAAAATTGGTAAAAACCTGAATATTTTTTACAATAAAGTAACATTTTATATAAATTTATAGCAACAACAGTAAACGCAATGGAAGTAACAAAAATGAAAAAAAAAAACAAATTTTTATTAATACGTAACAAACGAGAAAATTTACAACCTCTGTGTGTTGGTTGGTGGTTACAAATTGAACCTTCAAAAGGTTCATAGACCCCAACCAAGCAGAGCAAACGAAACGAACGCAGAGCTCAAAAAACGGGCCGAAAAGGCAATATGATAACAGAAAATCGACCGACAACGCGAAAGAGAGTGAATGGCACCACAAGAACATTTGAGTTAAACTCAAATTCGTGTGCTCAAGCTACATTTGAGTTGTTGAGTGCAGAAGATTAACTTTCGTTTTTCAATGACGTTGTCGATGGAGTGTTCATTGCTGCTGCTCGCTAATGTTTCTCAGTTGGAGCGCCAGCATTACGTTCAAAAAAACTATTTTGTTTTCAGCTAAACCAGTTGCGCGTGTGTATAACACACAAAAAAAAAAAGCAGAGCCTACCCGAACAAACGTAGCAGTAGTAGCAACAATTTCAAATTGCTGCTACTGCTGTCGCTGTTGCTGTTGCTGTTGCTGCATACAAACAGTTAATCGTTCAATGCTGTTGGGTGGCTGGCAGCAGCAGCAGACGTGTGGTGAAGCGACCTGTTTTTGTGTTGTTCAACAGCAGAGTTCAACGACTTTAGAAAATTTCTCGAAGGTTTCTCTTGTCGTCCGTTTTTGTTGCTGCTGCTGCTGCTACTGCTGCTCGTGTTGTTGCTGTTGTTGGGGTCGCACAACGTGCTCAGTTATTACATTCACTCGCTAGCTCGCACACAGCTGGTGTTATGCGAAGTATTTTTTCGAATTCATTTTTTTTTCGTAGTTCGAATAAATTTTCGAAGAACCTCAAAAATTTGCATTTTTTATTTTGTAAGCACACACACACTGGCTGCATTATAAAGTGGCGTTGCTGAGCATCGAATGCCGTTCAATGCACTCGGACTCGTTTTATTTTGTCGTTTCG
Organism: Tricholauxania praeusta; assembly: GCA_949775025.1. Lineage (NCBI taxonomy): Eukaryota > Metazoa > Arthropoda > Insecta > Diptera > Lauxaniidae > Tricholauxania > Tricholauxania praeusta. The sequence continues at coordinate 51,945,740 of OX459028.1, read as the reverse complement.
TATATCTTCTATTTTCTAGCATTGTTGTTGCTGTTACGTTGCAGCCTCGTTTAAAATTATGCATTTGTATTGTGGTTGTTGTTGTTGTTGTTGTCGCTGTTGTTGTATGCATTTCTGCATTTTTACTTACGTTTTATTCGTAAATTCGAACTCCTTGATGTTGTCGTCTTTGCCATCGCCGTCGTCGTCGTTGCTGCTGCTGCTGCTGCTGCTGCTGCTGCTATCGAGCTGTGCAGCTTGAGTGCAGCGACATCTACATATGTGGGTCATGCACGGTCATTCACATTGTACATTTGTATGTATATTGAGATACACATGCATACAAGCCTATATGCATTCATATGCAAATAAAATAGAATTGCGTTCGGGTCTCCTTGGAATGCGTTGTCGTCGTCGTTGCTGTTGTTGTCTTTGTGTCTATATTATAAAATTAAATAAAATCATCGAAGTTGCTCTCGTTGCTCATGTTCGTTGGCATATGTTGCTGTGGCGGTATTGGGGGTAGACAGGATGCAGTATACAGTAGCGTTTCATAAAGGGGATCAAAAAAGAAAAATCAACAGAACTTGTGTTTTAAAGATTTTGTATTGAAACTTTTTTTCTTTCCTGAAAACAAGTCATTATTTTAAACGATGTTTTTCTTCCACCGATATTAGCTTGAACTCCATTGTGTCAATCATTTTGATCAATATGTATTGCTTTAACATTTTTACAATTTTGACTGTTGGCCGCTCAGCGATAATGCTTAGGCAAATAACTTTTTGTGATGCAAAATTAAATTTTTTTCTATTTTCATTAGTTTTGCAATTTATTGTGTATACATGTACATAAAACCAAACATAAACGCATATAAGCACTTTTTTAAATGGTTTACTTTAATATTTTAAACGCCTATACCTTAGATCCGATGTAACTGCAAACTGAATTTTCTCAAACATTTTTATAAGTCTCAAACATAAGTTTGTATATCTTTATATATTTCAAATGAAAATTTCTTTGATATGAATAAGCGAAAGATAATGTTTAATTTGTACAGCAAAAAAAAAGTCCAAGGCTTAAATTGAATAATTTGGTTTATTTCCATTCAAACAATTTTTTCTTTATTTTAAAGTAAACTAAAGTGAAGTTGCAAAAAAAAGCACCAGTACATAATTTAGTTTTGCTTATAAAATAAATTTTGAATGATTTTATATATTTAAGTTCTTCGCCTTTTGCTTTGTGTCATTTACAATTCCAAGAAATTTGTCACTTTTTGTCTTTATATTGTGTCTTTGTCTTGTGTCAAAAATTTTTAAACAATTTACGTTGCAAACGGTGGGCAAAATAAATGAGTTACACATATTCCCAAAAACAAAATCAGTTGGACGCTTTCTGGTAATTCCACTATTTGATTACTTTTGACTTCCTTTCTGTGTATGTGCTGCATGATATTTTATTTTTTTTTTTTTCAAAAACATTCGAATGCGTCTAATTAATGCAGCGCAAAGAAAAAGGGGAAAGAGGGCCGCGAATGATAAAATAATGAAACAAATGAGCACTAAAAAATATATTACGTTTTATGCTATGTGTAAAAAACAACAAAAAACATAACAAAAAGACAAGAAAAATAGTGCGATAACAAATTAAACCACACAACGGCAGAGTTCAACAACCCTAACGACAACAACCGGACCGGCTTAAACAGCACAGCGACTCAGCCAAGTTTTTTGTTACCAATTTTTATTTTATTTTTTGTATGCAAAATGAAGCAGTATGAAAAGAAAATAAATAAATTTGTATAAAACAAACAACAAAGTGGCTATACGGAAAGGTAGGGGAGAAACAAAAAATTCAGTCACACGCAACTTCAAAAGTTGACTTCAAATTGTGAGCGTCTTTACCATTGGCTGAAGCTGCTTTTAAGACTGATGTTGTTAATGATGCATAGAAAGAGTTGACTCAAAGTATTTCCTTTGAGTAAGGCGAAAAAGAGTCTTCTAGATGTATGCATAGAGTGCGTTGAAAATATAAATGAGGTTAGCTTTCAGTGAAAGTGATTTATTTTTTATGCAGCTTTTGTTGCTGTTATAGTTAGAGGCAATGAACTTAATAACAATTAAAATAAAATTAAAAATTAAATGGTTAAGCAAACAAAAAGAGAACAAACAAAAATTATAGTTAAAAAAAAAGTTAGTAAAAATTGTTTTTTTATTCAAAAAACCTAAAAAGAAATTTACAATAGCAACAATAATGTTGCCACTTTCACTTTTCACTGATGGCTTACAGCATGGCAAATAAAAAAAAAGCTCAAAAATAACATCAGCGTTGCTGTAGGCTTACAATATCATAAATAATATGACATAAATATTTAATTATCGATAGTTAATTTCTTAGAAAAATAAAGAAAGTTTACTTGTCAAGCTTATTTTGAGAAAAGCACTGAACCGATTGTGCGCAAAAAATGCAGCGAAACGTTCCATTATATTTTTATTTAATTAAAAACTTCATTTAATTTGAAATTATAAAAAATTTCATTTCACTAAGGGTCTTTTTGTTTTAAAAACGCAATCAATTAAATGTCACTCATACGACCTGTTTTTTCAAAGAAACATAAAGTGTTAAGGGAGTTGTTTTTGACACAACAATAATTTGAAGCTTCAAGTTTTGAAAAGATAGCAATAATTTAATCATTTTCAACAGTTTTGTGAAATTTTTAAATTTTAGTTTCATTTTGTAGTTTTCTTGATTATTCTGCTGTCCTCATTATTGGGTCAGTGACCACCAACACCGCAACATTAAAATTAACATAACAACATGACTTTTATCTACCTACTTGACTGCATGACTGAATGACCGATCAAGCAATCGACTTTAAACAATCAACAAAAAATGATGTGCAAATTATTTGAAATTTCATTTGATTTGTCGGAGCAGGTTTTTTTTTTTGCTTCGCTTTGGTTTTTTGTTTTTTTGTAATTACTTTATTGTTGTTGTAAATAAATCGAGTGACACATTTACAGTTACATTTGTATAAATTAATAAATAATCAAGCGAAGCAAATAAAACTGTGCCTCTAGTATCTTGTATCTGTAACCTTTCCATGAAATCCATTGTTATTCGTTTGTTTTGGTCATATGAATTAGGCATGAATTTTCGAGAAATCTTTATGCGTTGCAATGGTAATTTGCATTTGTAAATTAACGAAAAGAAATTCTATGTAAAGATTTCTACAGCAAGGTTTTTTTTAATTTCCTACATACATTTTTAACTTAAGTTTCATTAATTTTTTCTTCAGTTTCAAGTAATACATATGACAATATCTCAGCTTCGATGTGTTTTTAAATTCAAATGTCTTAAGTTTATCGCTAAGCGTGCAATGAACTACAATAATCTTAATTTTGTTTAATGGCCACTCAGCGTTACTGCTTTTATAGTTATATAACTCGAAAGAAAAATTGTTTGCAGCAAATTAATATTTCAAAAAATGTAACAATTCGTGTAAATAAGTTAAACTACTGCATAATAAAATTCCTAACGCGTACGCACGAAAAATGGGTTGAACAACTTACTAAAATCTGCCTTTAAAAACATATAATTTCAAATATAAAATGCGCAATTCAAAAAATTGGTCTTACCTTTGTTTCAAGTTAGTTCGCATTCCCCTTGTGTACCCTCTTTTTCCCTACCATATAACTTATCATTTTTTATTTTTAAATCAAAGTAAAGTCAATGTACAACGCCTGCAGCTCGTCCTTGACATCAAACAGTGTACATTTGCCTAACACACACTGCTGTACATATACATATTATCATGGCGCTGGCTGGCTGTTGTTTACAATAATGTGACTCAGAGTCACAACAATACATATAGCAAAAATGTAAAATAAACTAAAAATGCCAACCAGCCTGCAGTTGAACGTTGCAATTCAGCACGTAATGCAAATGCAAAAATTGATCGAGAAAAACAATATAAGAAATAAATTTACTTGAAATGCAAAAAATACAAAACCAATGGAAATATAATAAATATGCATACAAAGCTATAACAACAACATAAAAGGGGGTTACACAAATTCAGCACACACAACTTTAAAATAACAAAATGCGTCATTTATTAACAAGTACCCCAAAAACACGTACACCACCTCGTCCTGCTATGCCCCTATTACTACTGCATTGCTTTGTTCATATCTCAAAGCTCAAAGGGAGGCCATTGAACGCAAGGCGACTTCAAGAATGTAAAGAAATAAGAAAATGAAATAAAAAATTGTTTATTGAACCTCGCGCCATTTATATTGTAATTTGTTTTTTTTTTTTTGCAATGATATGAAAATGAAAAATAAATTACAAATACAAATTCAATATCAGTGTAAATTTAAGATTTATTAAAGTTTTCAGTAGTAAATTTAATTTTTACATTAGTTATACGAATGTGTTTTAAGTCTAAGACAGTATTCATGCTTATGCGAAAACAAAATTATAATTACTACTGAGCCAAACGTTTTAAGAACATTTTATCTCAAATATCTGTGAACCGATTTCAATAAAAGTTTTCTCAATTTATATCCTGCACTTAAGTTTTAAGAAACATAAGAATTGGTGCAAATTTTAAATTTAATTGTCTTAAGATTTTGATTTTTGTTTGAACTTAAACCAAACGTTACTCATACACAGGTCGTATAAAAAAATACTTTATTGATTATCCTTCCTTTTTGTATAAGTATATCACAAAATGCAGCCTCTTCCCCTAGAAATGACCTCCTGAACATTACCTCCTATCAGAAGCTTATATGTAGAGAGGGGTATTACTCCCCATACAAATAAAAAAAAAGTTCACCGGTCACCAGCCAGTTTGAAAGCTTACTCCACGCAATTTTTTTTTTTTCATTTATGTTAAAATGGTTGTTCTTTTTTTGATTTAATTGAAAATTTGATTTTATGAAACAAGAACAAATTCAGTTTTTAATTTAAATAAAATTTTCATATTAAAAACTGCAACTGCATTACAAATTCAAGCACAAGCACATAGCTTTTACCGTATAAAAGAGTAAACTTTGAAAATTAAGTTCAAGAGCTTTCGTACTCTTCACCACAAAATAAAACTCTTAAATGTGTTGAAAAGCTTTGCACAATGCAAAGAGCGAAACAAAAGAGCACCTCAATAAAAGTAACGCGAAGATACCAAACACAAATGTATCGCTAAGATCAGGAACAATGGAAAAGAACTTTACAAGAGCACGAGCTTTTATATCACACGCTGCTGTTGTGGAGTTCAAATTCTTCAGCTTATCAGCACGAAATGATTTGTTAGCACTAAGAGAAGAATTAAACGGAAAAATTTAACTTTTCTATGCAGGAAAAGAGCATGAAACCACAGAGAATATTTACACAAATGAGAGAGCGTAATGCCGCAAATTTCAGCGTATACAAGAAAGATACAAAAGCGGCTTTTTAAACGTTGCTGCTGTTGTTTTTGCCCCTCAATTTTTTTTCTTTCTTTTTTTGTTTTCTCTGCTTTTGCTGCCTGCCGCTTTTAACAATTTTTCTTGACTACCTTTCGCTATATTCGTAACGTGCTGCTGATTTTTACAGTTAGTCGCGTTCGAGACCTTGTCGAGTTTTGTCATGTTAACATTTGACGACAACAACATTAATTTTAATATTAAAAATATTAACAACAACAGCAACAACTGCTACAACAACAACAACAAAACTAAGCAAAAGCTAAAACAGACAACAGCGCCAAAACAAAAAAAAAAATAAATTTAACAACAATTTAATAGAAACGTCAGCGCAGTGCAGTCCACATAAAGTTTATGAGTTACAATTGAAAAAAAAAAATAACAAAAATTTCTAAACGGTCAACTGTTGTCAACGTGAAAATAAGTCGACAAAAATTTTATAAAAAAAAATAACAAGATTTATTAAAAAAACAAAATATTTATTTATTTCAAAACAAGCTAAAAATCCTACCAAAAATTCCACAACACAAGGATTACGCGCCTTTTTGTACCAACGTTCTATAAAGCTACGCGGCGTAAAACAGTGTTATTTCAACAAAAAAAAAAAGAAAGTGTACTTTTACAAATAAAAAATTGAATTGAAATTTGAAGAAATTTAAAGTTCCTGCAAAAAATATTTTAATTTAAAATAAAAAAAAAAAATTAATTTATATTAAAAAGTTATAACTAAATTATGTGTTAAACATACAAGTTTAAAGTTTAAAAAATTAAATCTAAGAAAATATAAATATATAAATCTATATCCATAAGACATATAAAGTGTACCTGATATACAAATGTGTAAAAGCGACAAGGCAAAGAAAAATTACTATGAAATTTGCGATAATAGCAAAAAACAAAATTTTCCTAAAAACTTAAAAAAAATTGTTTAATTATACCAAAATCTTAGAAAATTCCAAATATAAAACATAAAAAGCATTTTTTGTGCCAAGCTACGCGCACTTTTGGATTACCTGCTACTTGGTCGAAATTTGCCCTATAAACTTTAACAACAAAAGAAAACCAAATTAAAATTTTACATGTGTTAATTTAAACTAAAAATTTTACTATAAAATTTTTCAACATTACCAAATTAACGAAAACAACAAATACAAAAATGGCAGAAGAATTGCCAATATTAAAGGGTATCCTAAAGGGCAACGTCAACTATCACAATGCACGTAAGTGTTAAAGCAAAAATCTATAAGTCTTGGGATTTAGAAAATTGAATTGAATATCATGCGCATAAGAAATAACTTTTTGATCAACATATTGAATGAGTAACATTTAAATTCACTTTATGAAAATTTCATAACTTTAAAATTGAGACTGTAAAACCGTGGAATATGTTAAACAAATTTTATTGAAGTCATTTCAGTGAATACTTGATATGATAATTTATATAAAAAAACTTTTTTTTTATGCCTGATGTAAAACTTTGCGATTCTGCTGCAAATTTAGCAGAGAGGCCGACTTTAAGTATACTTACATATATATAAATCACAAAAATAAAAGGAACAAATTTATTTTGATTTTTCAAGATAAATTTATTTATTTAGTTCAAAGTGCGCAACAATTTCGCTTATTTTTCTGAATAATTTTATATATACGTTATCTACTTTTAACGCAGCTAGTCGTATGAGTAATCTTTAGTCATATAGCTCGTAAGAATCGAAGACGAAGTCTAAGAAGACTGCAAAAAACCACTGAGTTATAATTTTACGGATTCATATCCTAAACAGCATTATTATTAAAAATTAATTATTTATTGGATGTTGTCGGCTTCAATAACTTATAAGTTGAATTCATCTTAACTGAAAATCATCGATCTACTAAATATTTTTTTATAAATAAGTATGTAGTACAGTTTGAAATTTTTTATTACATGACGTATGAGTAACTTTCAGTTAATAATTTTGTAGAAGCATAAAAATTGTCTTATTAAAATTGCAGATCTTTTTCAATTTTTTAATTTTGACAGCCTTAAGGCTCGAAAAACTATTTCTGTGGGTAGCATAAAAATCGCTTCTATAGTTCAAGATATATGTTCAAATAACAAAAATATCTGAATAAAAACGTTAAGTATTTTCAATGCAATCAATTTGAGATTTTTCTTTACTCTGCATATAAACTGAGTAAAATACATGTACTGAGAAGTATTTTATTCAAAAAGCTGTAAAAGCAATGCCTTTAAGTTAAATTTATAAATACTGAAATAAATTTTCCCCAAATTTGATTATTCTAATCTTCAAAACCTGAAAAATATTTTTATATATACTTAGCCTATAGCAATAATAAAAATACCCAACCGAAAACAGCAATAAATATTTCTTAAAAATCTGTCAAAAACATGCGCTTAAAACTGGTTTGCTCCTTATTGCACTCATTGCATTTGACAGAGATTTCTATTTTATTTTACCAATCGATTGTCAACATTTATTAATGCAGCATCGTGTGATCTTTGGCTTTTACCAATAGCACACTTATGCTACCTACTAATTTTGTTGCAAGTTTTTTTTACTTTCTCATACATTTAACTTCTCACATGCACCAATAATTTTTCTAGTCGCTTGGCCAAACAATCAACCAAAAATAAAACAACACCAACAATAAAACTTATGGTTAATAAAAGTCGTTTTTTTCTTTCTTTCTTTTATTTTCTACACATCTACTATACGTACGCTTAAATCTAGTGCAAGGCACACTTTTATATCATTTCACTACATTTCTCTTATTTCTTTTATTATTAGCATTTCTTTTTTTAAACTACAAATCTTTTTTTGCTTTCAACAATTTTGGTTTTGTTTACATTTTTTTTTTTTTTATTTCAACCAACCAACTAACAATATTTGCGTTAATCGCACATTGTTGTTGATCGCGACCTCATTTGTTGCTACTCTACTACCACAGCAATTGTTGCCGCCATCACTTCAACCAAGCAGAGTTGCAGCTTAGTATTTTTGCTTTACAAAACGTGCGTCTTTCAATTTTTTTTCTTTTTATTGATAAACAAAAAATTTACAAAACGTGAATTCAATTGTAGTTTGGAAAAAAAAGCACAGAACTCTCTTTTTATTGTGGCCCCCATCCTCATGTTGGTGACCAACTTTCTGTTGTCGTTGAGTTTTGAAAGTGTAGTTCGCTCTTGCTGTTGCTGTTGCTATTGCTGTCGCGCAGCTTTCAATTGAGGTGCGTCCGCCGTTTGCACATGCGCAGCCGACATAGCACCATTGCGCGCAGCGCTCTAATTTTCTACATTTTTTTTTTTTTTTTTTGAAAAAATTTTCATTTTCATTTCATTTGTTGACCTGAATTTCGCTGCAGAAACTGTGTCAGCAGCGCAAAGAGAGTTTTTTTCTTCTTCGCTTGCTTTTTTCTACTTTTTCACTTAACTGGCAGTAGCATCTTGGTGGTTTCATCTTACTTGGTCATAATTTTTATACCACTCACTTTGGCTTATTGGTTGGCGTGTTGTATTTGTTTTACTTTTGTTACTATTTTAGTGGGCTTTGTTGTTGTCGTTTAGTTTTGGAAAAGTGTTACAGCGTGCAGCACGCTGTGTCTTACTTTCTGAGTTGGTTAGTTGCGCGAAAGCGTTGCATAGCACCAACAGCGAAATATTAGAAAAAGTTTAACTTTTACTTATTGCAAATTGAGGTTTTGACAAGCCTGATTATTTGAAGAATTAATGCAAGACTTGAACTCTATGCACTTAAGACAGTAGTATTGTTTCATATAAGAACATATACATTTGAATAAAAATTAGTCTACTTTGAGTAAGGCTGCAGCAATTTTTCAAGCATCATTAGAAAAACATGATTGCTTCATTGCAATAAACTCCTTTTAATTTTACTACGAGTATTTAAAAATACAATTATGATGAATAACTACTTAAACAGGCTTTCTTTCACTCTAACTCTCTCTCTCTCTCTGTCTATCTAAAGAAACATCAGCTGATAAATAAAATGTATTCAAAAAACACTGTCAGTCACATTTTTGCTGCATATAAACTGCTTTTTTCGTACATGAAAGTAGCTTACTTTTTTGCACCAAATTTCTATTTTTGATGTTAGCAATAAAAATAAAAGTAAACATGCAAATTGTAGCATAAGCGCAAGCAAGACGAAGCGGCAAATTCTTGGTCTTTAGTAGGTCATGACCTCTTCTGTTGCTGGCACTCTGCTATAGCAATAATGTCTAATTGCTGCTTTTCATTTGTATGCTTTGTTTTCTTTTTTCTTTTTTTTTTTTTTTTTGATTTTTGCCTAAAGACTATTTCTTGTCTCACTCATGTTAGGACTGAGTCTAAAATTGTGTCTGCATTAATAGCATCGTAGTCATTTCTCTTTTCTCCTCAACTTTCTAAACTTCTTAAAATATTTGAGTAAAATAAAAAAAAAAATATTGGAAAAAACTGTTTCAAGCTTTAAGCTTAATTACTCTATAAATGTGTGAAAAAAATTAGCATTAAAAAGTTTTGCTTTTAAGTGAAACTTATTTGCCTTTGGGTCGATTACATGTCAAGCATGCATACGCTTGAAGCAAGAAAGTGAAAGAGTACATTAAGACTTTAGTAAATTAGTTTTTAAAGCGTTGAGAAAAAAAGAGTATTTTTAATTATTATAGCATTTAAACCAAATATTAGGAACAAAGAAGTTGCGTTGCGCGCGTGAAAAGTAAGCAGTAAAGCTTAGCGTATGCCTGCATGTCTGACACTTTTTCTTTCATTTAAAAAATGTTTTGAAGAACTTAATAACGTTGGGAAAATTGACCAAAGTTAGAAAAGAGACATATATTTGAGTTCTTTAGTTTCGGAGCTTAATTCAGCATTTTGACGAAAGTTTCAAATTACTCCAAACACTTTAAAGTTCAAAACTAAAATATGTATATTTTATATCTATGAATGGCATTTTTAACACTTCTTTCACTGTCATTAATTTTGTACCGAAAAAGAGAAAGTATAACAACAACCCACACAAGCTGACAGTTTAACAGTGACATAGTGAGAGCATCAAAGTAACAGACGGCGCGCATTCGAATTGCACAAACAAAAGGCAATGACCTACTTTAAGGGCCCTCCAAACACACACACACAGACAGCACGCATGCATGCAGTAAATTTGCTTGCTTTGCATTTTGTCGCTTACCTTTTTACCATTTTTGTGGTTGTCATTATCCTCTTCCTGCTTACTCAGCTCATTCACTTGACGGACAGGTAATAAACATTTTTGCATGACTGCGCTTCGGCAGCAGCAAAACAAAATTAAGTGGACACAAAAAACCGGCAAACTTAAAAAAATGTCCTTCCGTTACAATAAACACAACAGCAAGGCAGTTAATATTTTTTACCACCTGGCTGCGACGCATCTTCAACAGCAATAATCAAACCTTAATAAAAAGTGCAACTGACAGCAGCAAAACAGCTGCCACCACCTGCCAAGCAAAAAACAAAAAAAAGAAGCAGCGCATGACTGTGCTACTTAATTTACACAGCGCGCTTTATTACCCTGCATGTACTCCCACTGAGCCTTACAGAATTCGTACGTATGCTTAGAACTTGAAAGACAACCAACTGCTTTTGAGGCACTGACACCTTAAGTATCTTTATCTGTTTGTCCGCGTAAAATACAAAAACCAATGAACGGAATTTAGTTTTGCCTGAACCGTTTAGTAACCCAACTTTTGATAATTTTTTTATGCGGCTATAAATTGGCTTATCACATTGCTTATAAAAGTTAGCTGTAAAGCTATACGCGAACAAAGTCGCATGTAATTTCAAACCGTACGTGCACTTAGCCAATTTATTAAGTTATTATGTTAACTATTTTGTATTTCTTTTAAGATGCAACATTTTAATTAAATGTTTTTTTCTCTCTTTTCAGCCGTGCGATTCGGACGCGTGCCGAAACGTGAAAAGGCGCGCATTTTAGCCGCCATGCAACAGAGCACACAAAATCGCGGCCAACAACGTGCGCTCGCAACCGAACTGGATGATCAGCCACGCCTATTGGCGGCTGTGCTACGCGCCCATTTGGACACATGCGAATTCACTAAGGAAAAAGTGACAGCAATGCGGCAGCGGGCACGCGAGTGTCCTTCGTATTCAATGCCAACGCTATTGGTAAGTAATAGTCACAGCAATTAAAATTATATTAAATTATAAATGTATAGCAAATAGATAGAAATCTTCAAACGGCATAAGGAAGTCACTTGCATGAAATCTGAATGTCAAGGTTTTTCCTATAAGCAACAGTGTTGTGAAATTAACGAAGGCTTAGTTGTGTGGCAGTTAAAGCAATAAACTTAGTTATTCAGAGCAAAAAGTTGATGTGAATTTTTAACCGGATAACAAAGTAAAACAATTGAATATCAAATTCAACCAAAAAACTTAGCGGAGGTTTGAAACATAGACTGAAATAGCTATCAAACTTAAAGCAAATATCACTTTGAATTAAGCAAATAGGGTTTATTTAACGACTTAACAGAACTAAACGACAAACTGATTGAACTTAGCGGAAGCTAAATAGCAGAATTTAAGGCAGCTATCAAGTAACTTGAGCAAATTTTGTAGGATATTTATCAGAAAATGTGATCTCTGAAACTTAACGAAGACTAAAATACGCTCACAAAACTTCACAACCGCTTTTAGCTCATGAAAAAAATATCAGAAGTAATGATTTTCCGTAAAACGAAAGTTACTAGAACTTAACGAAACTTTCAAAAACTTAACGAAGCAACAAAATTTCTATAATTAACACTTTCCAAAACTTTTAGTGCTAAATTAAAGTCAAACATCATTATTAACAGCTGTTTTTCCCCAATTCGAGTGTCAACAATCAAAAAATAGCAACAAAAAGTCATAAATCTCAAGGGCCAAACCATACAAAAAAAAAACTCAGCTTATTAATGTTGCTGAATTTACGTCGAATGACGACGACGATAACGCAAAGATATGAAATGAATAAAAAAAAGTTTTATTTAAACTTCAACTAAGGTTAAAAATTAAACCCAGCTAAAGCAGCCGTAGCGTCACAATAAACACGCCTTCTCATGCGTAACATCAATTTAACCTCAACATTGAACGCGAGGGGCGCGCGTTGTCGTTTCCCATACACAAAAGCACGCAGCATAGCTAACTGAATGCCTGTCTGTCATTATGCGACGAGGTGACGCGCTGCTCTGTTTTACAGTAACCGCACATGTAGGCTACAACAACAACAACAGCAACAGTGCATTGTTTTCAATTTCCGGTGTTTTTGCTTTTATGCAAAACATCATTGATGAGCAAACTTTTTCACCTACGAAAAATTTTGCTACGCTTTCAAAACGTCATACGAGCGAGATGGCATACAACATTGTTAAAACGAGATAGCCAGCAAGCAAACGCGCAAAATTTAAATTACTTTTAAGCACAAAAATACAATAACAATAACAACAACTATAAAACAAGGTGAACCACTTTGTCTCCATCTGGTTGCTTTGGATTTCTACTTGATACAAATCAACTGAGTATTTGACGTTTGACAGCAATAGCAAAAAACAACAATAGCAATGCAAACTAGTAGCTTGAATGTCTTTAAACCAGGAAATCATTGAACGAAAATCATGTAGAGATTTTTCAGCTAGTACACTGTAAAAAAGAAATCAAAATTGAAAACGTCACGGAAAACCTCGTCTAAGTTTTTCAATATTAAGGTCGATCGAAAACATTGAATATTGACAGCAATTTTGTATGGCAGCAGCAATGTATACACACTTGTGTATTGAAAATTATAGTCGATAAATTGTTGGATTTTCGTATTTTGTAGCAACAGCAATAAAATGCAGTTATAATGGCGCATTAAATTTCCATTTATTAATAAGTAATTTATGACAGCATAGGAGCAATAATCATAAGTATCAGTTAGAAATAGTCTATGCAGTTGTAAAAGCATTTACAGCATTTTCTATTGCTGTTACCTCAAGGTAAAATGCACGTTTATTAAGAAAAAGAATTCTAATTTGGAAAACGTTTGAACACAAAAACAAACTTAACGAAAGTCTAAATTGAAAACTGTTCACTCGAGTAAATGATTTTTTGAACTTTTTGACAGTATTGTGTTGAATACGTGAATTTTATAGCAATTTTCTAAACTTAACGAAAGTCTATAAATGCATTAAATACACTAAAACTCGATTTTCAGCAATAGAAAAAATAGCCTAAGCAATTGGTCACACAATGGCTTAAAAAACTTTCATATACATAGACAATATGGAAATTATGGCGATTGTCGATAAGCCCAATACATAACTTAACGAAAGCTTAATATGAAAACTATGTGAAGCTATTTTTTGAATTTTCTAACTCAATTAGGGAATAAACACTATTTTTAGTAACTTCACGACACCTAACGAAGCTTCAAAAACTTAACTAAACGTTTCAAATGTGTAGAAAATCAATTTTCAGCAATAAAAAAACACAAAAAAAATTGTCTGCTAAGCAATATCTCAAAATTCATGCTTTTAAAAAAAGTAATTCCCAATAAAAACTATAGGCAATACGGAAATTACGTGCTTACTCATATAAATTTCATATTTTTCAAGACAGCCAGCTATTTATAGCAGCTTACTCACTACTACTACTACGTAAATTCTAAGTTGATACCTGTATAGGCCAAGAGAGAGAGGCAGATAGAAATGCGCTAATTGACTTTTAGCAAATACTTGGATGTAATTGCTGTTTTCGTGTTATCAAAGTTAGAATTTTATTTTTTATAAATATCATTGTTGTTTCTGTCGTGCTATATGAGTGTATAGAAATTTCAATGTCACATGCATACATTGAAATATTTGACGAAAATAAAAATTATCAAATATATTTGAAAATTGAAACTTAAGCGTTTGCAATGATTTCTTCAAATATTAGAATTCCGTGTCAAATTGGCAATCCTTTGCTTTTTTAGTCATACATCAACTGCTGCTGCTGCTGCTGCTTCCTTTAATTCAAATTTCTATTCTAAGCATTAAGAGCCACCTGTCATTTTGTATATGCTGCGGTTAAATATTTGATAATTTAATGTCTTTTTGCTTTATTTGGCATTGTTTTATTGCTAAGATGAATAAAAAAAACACACATCATAAGCAAAATCGAATAAAGAATCGATAGAAACAAGCAATTGTTGTGTTTGTTTGTAGCAGCAAAGATACATTTTTTTTTAACAATAGCATCCATTCAAGGTCAGACGCAGAGCAGCGTCATAATTAGCGCAGAGTATAACGAAGCAGCCGCCAAAAAAGTAATAAAATGTGTTGCCTGCTGTTAACTAGAATGCTATCGGTATCGTTGTTGTTGCTGTCACCGCTGCCGTCGCCGCTGAGGCTGTAAATATTTACTTTAATTCTAATTATCATCAGCAGTTGAGTCAATACAATATAAACAGTAATAACAATTCAGACGAAATTAAAGCATCAGCATTTTCAAAGAAAACTATGGAAATAAACAAAAATAATAATGAGAAGAATAACAATAAAAAAACAATTTCAGAAAAAAAAAACACAAATGTCAAAGTCAAGTGCAAGCACATAATAATAAAGGCAGTAAAAATAAAATAATGAAATGTGAATGTCAGGGTCTAAGTTCAAGTAAGCTTAACGAAGTCTTAATTTTGTTTAATAGAAAACTTAAAGTAAATATTGCAAGTAAATACTCGTTTGTAACTATTACCTATTTTCGCTGCTTTCTACGCACATGTTTGAAACTTAACGAAAGCGTAAAATTGCAGCTATTGCAGCTTGAAAGTTGAAAACAACAAAAATTTAGAAAATATGTCACAAAAAAATGCATTTGGCAACTTAACGAAACTTGACGAAACATTTGCAAACTTAACGAAAGCAAAAAAACTTGTCAAAATTACAGTAAATACATTTTCTGCCAGGTTTATTACAAAATTTTTTGATAAAACCAATTGACAACTAGAACACAAACTTAACGAAATTTTGTTAAGATAAAATTATGCGGTTTTTAGTTTAACTAAACTACGCATGCGCAGTAAAGAGACACGTGAATACATTACAACACGCAAATTTATTCATTTGCCATTAGGCACAAAAAACTTTTTTTTTATATACCAAAAACATCCATTAAAACTTCATACTAAATCCGAAGGCGCAAAAAATTAAATATATTCATAACAGCGACGACAGCTTATGTGTCTACAGCGTAGAATAAGAACGCAAATACGACCTTGTATCGAGTTATTTTTTAACCTTGAATACACAATATAGATTTGAATTTGTCTCTGCTACTGCTGCTGTTGCTTTGTTATAAAAACGAGCGCAACAGCTATTAATAAACAAAATACAAATTAAATACACAAACATGCATACATGTATGCATAACGAAGTTCATACTAAAATTGCAAAAACACATTTGAAAAAAAAAAAAAAAGTTGCAGACATTTCGCAAAAAAGAATGATAAAATTGCACACACAAAAAAAAATCACCAAATTTGCAGTGGATGACGAATCTGGTACAATATTATATTTTATTGCCGCATATTTGTGCATATCGGCAGCACTATATAATGTAACAAGCTTTCTTATGCTCAAAAGAAACTTAACGAAAGTTGTTAGAGCAAACTATACATGCTAGCAAGTAATTTTTTAGCTTCAGAAGTTATGTGAACTGATTTTAGGAAGTTTTCAAAACTTTAACGGAACTTCAGAAAAATTAAGAAACAACTATAATGCAATTTAGTCACAGATAAGCCCAAAAACTCATACTCATGCCTTTCTGGCAATTTAAAGAAACAAAAACTAGCTATAATCGATGAGAAATAATTTTACTGCGAAAAATTTCGGAAAAAGCCTCAAAACAAACTTAACGAAGCTCCCATTCAAGCAATTATTAATCTACATAAAGCGTTTGTCTAAATTTTATGCCAGTTTAGTTCATGTAGTCTTATGATAAGGCTTAAAAATTTGTTTCTACAAGTTTAAATTTAATGAAAGTCTTAAATTTAGAGAGAAAAATAAAAGCTTATACGAACATGTTTCAGTAGCCATAGAACAAATTTAACGAAAGTTTTCCTTTTCAAATTGAAATCTTAAAAATCTCATTTTGTAAATCATAAATTGTTGATCGTAAAATCAATCGTTTTATTTTATTTATTGTTTTAAAGGCAGCTTTAATTGCGCCACTGTGCACAATATCAACACTTGACTTTAATGGCACATAATTTATTTTTCTGCCAATACTACCCGGAAACGCCGCCATATTTAAATATTGTGTAAACACACGTGTCATTATGAATGCGCGCGCACAACTACAACAGCAACATCAACAATTATAAATATTATTGAAATAGTACCCGGCAAATAATTTCTAAGTGAATTTGCATTCTTTTTTATTAATTTAATGCACAGACATTATGCATGTATGTATGTATGTATAATTTTATTATACATTGACATAAACACATAGATTAAATCGCTGCGGCATTTAGAATTGAAATCAACGAAGACGCAAATATTAAATTCTAACGGCAAACGTCATCATGACAGCGCCAACACTAACTACAACAATGCGGACGACGTCTGCGACGACCTTGTGGCTATACGAGGAAATTAAAATAGCAGCAGCACATTTGCAAATGGGATTTTATTTGCAGTTGCTGCTACTTTTTCCGTTGCTATCCCAATGCAATTGCTGTAGGTTCTGCATCAATTTAGAGAATATCGTTTTTGAAATTTCTTAGAATATAATCTGTTAGGTCGGTAGTGATTGGACAAAATCTTAGATAAATTGAGTTAAATTTAGACAGATATGAAAATATAAGAGTTAATGAAAGCATTAAATGTCTTGCTATGCAGCGCATTACAGTTTCCTCAGCAATTTAGAGAGCGAAACTTTATAATCTCTTGATTGGCTTGCGATAAACCAAACTTAACTAATACTATAAAACTTAACGAAAGCATTAAAAGCATGCTATGCTTTTTACTGAAGTCATTCTGTGGAATTTGAAGTTTAAATTTGGTAATCTCTTGGCATTTTTACAGAAAACTTAACTCAGCGATAGTTGAAAAACTTGACGAAATATTAAGCAACAATTCTATAGAGACCACTAAGTGAAGTAAACGAAAGCATCATATCATTGACATATTATGTATAAAGAGTTCTACAATTTTTCTTCATGAAAAAACAATTAACGAAGTTGTGGCTCGCTTTTGATTTTGCCGAAATTCTAATTTGTTTACTTTCGCCATATAATATTTTTTTTTAATATGTTATTTAACAAAATTTCAATGTTAAATTTTATGATCAACAACGATTTCCTACTTAGCTGCGTATATATTTTCGTTAAGTTTTATTTTTCTGTGTATTATTTTTGCAATAAAAATCAAAAACACACCAGATTTGTTTATCTCCTCATGTGCCGTGTTTCGGATAGTTATTCAAAAAAAAAAAAAAAAAAAATCGAAAACAACAGCAGCAGCGATATAATTAAAACTGAAGGTCAATGTTTTACGTATCAATCAAAAAAATTCAACGAAAGTCACATTTCTTTCATTGTTACACCACAACAATGCAGCAGTATTGGGTTACCAACAGAAGAACTCTTAAAATTATTTCCGCTACCACTAATACAACGACTGACTGTAATCAGTTTATGACGACAAAAAGCCGGCTTTTAGACACGTTCTTCATACAACCAATAACATAAGAACAGAAAGATGACAACAACAAAAGCATAGCCGGCCGTTTGCACTTGACGAAAAATAAGACCATTACCAACACGATCGCCACCAACACTGAGGCACAAATGTCGGCAGCAATAACAACTATAACTATAATACGCTAGAACGAAAAAACAAACAACAATTTTAGCAAAATAATTTTCAAGGTTAATGTTCGTTTATTCCGCATTTAGACGCTGACAGGCGCTTCGTTAACTTTGTGTGAAATAGAAAAAAAAAAAACATTTTTCCATTGTACAAAGCATACAGCATAGCATCGGAATAGAAGTTTCGATTTTATTGTTATTAAATTTGAGTAACGCTTAGTTACACAAAAATAAAGCGAAACATGTTCTATAAAATTTCTCTGCGCTGCTTTTGTTTCTGGGTGCGTTTGAAGCACATACACGATAACACCAGCGCGCGTGTATGTCAGAGACATGTAATAGAAAACCCGGAAGAAACAACATGTGCCGAGTTTGCAATACGATGATTAGTGAAAACATAAGCTAAATATTACAGTTAAAATAACATAAATTAGAACGTCATGCTTGTGTTGATAAGTTTTCTATATGACAATAATTTAAGGAAAGCTGTATGGACTAGGTAGGCAAGCTGGCGTGTTAATTTTCACTTGATTTGTATAATTTGTGCAAAATTTTTAACTTAACGAAAGTTTCTAAAACTTAGTACGACAATTTTCTTTTTTAAGATTTCTGAAAACTTAACGAAAGTCGTAAGAGCTTACCGAAACATTAATTTTGTTTAAAAAATTGATTTTTTTTGAATATTTCAACAAAAATAACTTGACGTAGGCAACATCTCTCATTTTCATCAAATAAACACTTTGAAACTTCATGAAAGTTCATAAGACTAAACGCAAGTTCAAAAAACTTAACGAAACGTTATGCTCAAATACAAACATTTATCTTTTAGCTATTATTATACATAGTACTTAATTTTATCACTAGTAAACCGGCTGTAATTAACGCAATTCCAACAACATTTTCAAGTTCATTTTTCTATTTTTTCAAGTGTTTTCAATTATAACTGTTGTTGCTGTTGACGTAGTCACATTCGCCGTTCTTTTTTTTTTTTTTAATTTCCTATTTCCAAATGTGTTGGCTTTTGCCTCAGTTTTTTCGCTTTACCCTCAAAGTGATATTTTCTTTCCTTAAACTAATTGTAGTTGTAGCAATTATTACAAATACAAAGTCACAGTCATACGACGTTGTTTTCGTAGAGAACCTTGAACTCTAGTTCGTCGACCTTGACGTTAATGTCATTCTCTATTCTCAGTTCTATTCTTATAGCGTACATACGCTATCCACTTTATTTCCTAGGGGGAAGCTTTTCCCACTCATGCTTTTCCGCCATCATGCGCGCTCTCTCACACCACCAGCACCACTACGCGCTCAGTCATTTTCCCTTTTGCAGTGTACAACAGCAGTCAGCGCGTTTGTTGCTCTCTCATTTTGTGTTTTAGTTTTTTCGTAGTTTTCCGCTACGCTATTTTGACTACCGCATATGGCACTGTGAGCTTTTCTTGTTGCTGTGTGGTTTGGAGAAAGCTCTGCGCATGAAGTAGCTTGCGGAACCGAGGGTGGTAGGTAGCATCACACAATATGTACCCATTAGTTTCAGCGTTAAATTTGGGAGGGGCTGCCAATGTATTGATTTTGCTTTTTGGGGTGGCAACGGCAGAATCACTTCGACCTTGATGTGAACTTTAGTGGCTATTTGTTGTTCAGCGGCAGGGGGAAATTGCGCGCTATTTAATAATTTCATGATATCATGCAATGTGTTTTCTTATGACTATCAGTTTCTCTCTTGATATTTTAACTAACCACTTGTTTTCTTTTTTCTTCTCTATTGCAGGCTTGTCCATTAAATCCCGCCCCAGAATTACAGTCCGAGCAGGAATTCTCGCAACGTTTCGCACACGTCATACGCGGTGTCATCGACTTTGCCGGCATGATTCCCGGTTTCCAGCTGCTCACACAAGATGACAAATTCACGTTGCTTAAGGCGGGTCTGTTCGATGCGCTCTTCGTGCGTCTAATCTGCATGTTTGATTCCTCAATTAACAGCATCATCTGCCTGAATGGCCAAGTTATGCGTCGTGATGCCATCCAGAATGGTGCTAATGCGCGCTTCCTCGTCGATTCCACCTTCAACTTTGCTGAGCGCATGAATTCCATGAATTTATCTGATGCTGAAATCGGTCTCTTCTGTGCAATTGTCTTGATTACGCCAGATCGTCCTGGTTTACGCAACATCGAACTGATTGAAAAGATGTACACACGTCTCAAAGGTTGTCTGCAAAGTATCATCAATCAAAACCGTCCTGATCAGCCTGAATTCTTGGGCAAACTGCTTGAGACAATGCCTGACTTACGCACTCTCAGCACTTTACATACAGAGAAGCTTGTTGTATTCCGCACCGAGCATAAGGAGCTCTTGCGCCAGCAAATGTGGACCATGGACGACGAGCAGCCACCGAATTCGAAGAGCCCTGGCTCCAGCTGGGACGATACTCGCATGGATGTTGAAGCAAAGAGTCCACTTGGCTCAGTTTCGAGCACAGAGTCTGGTGATTTAGATTACACAACGACCACTTCATCGACAACACCTACCCACCATCATCATCATCATCACAATCACCATCAGACCTCATTAGCCTCGTCGGCACCACTGCTTGCCGCCACGCTCTCCGGCACCTGTCCACTAAGCAATCGTGCCAATTCGGGATCTTCGGGAGACTCTGCCGCTGATTTGGACATTGTTGGCTCACACGCTCATCTCACCCAAAATGGTTTGACAATCACACCCATTGTGCGCTCGCATTCCCATCAGCAGCTGCATCACCACTTGACCTCTTCAACTGCGTCAAACGTTGGTGCTTCCTCAATCCATCAACATCGTTACCGCAAGCTCGATTCGCCTACAGATTCGGGCATCGAGTCTGGCAACGAAAAAAACGAGTCAAGTAAAGCTGTGAGTTCCGGCGGAAGTTCCAGCTGCTCAAGTCCGCGATCTAGTGTTGACGATGCCTTGGACTGCACCGAGGCCGCCGCAGCCGCCACCAGCCAAGTTACAGTCTCAGTATCACCGGTGCGTTCACCACAACCAAATGCCAGTGCACCAACATCAACCTCTTCATCGTCAGCATCGCCCAGTTCCAATGCAAGCGCTCTAAAGCGTCAAATAATTGAGGATATGCCGGTGCTAAAACGAGTGCTACAGGCACCACCGCTTTACGACACCAATTCTCTAATGGACGAGGCGTACAAGCCGCACAAGAAATTCCGTGCGCTTCGTCATCGTGAATATGAGTCCGCCGATTCTGTTGAGGCCAGTAGCTCGTCCAGTCCCAGCCACGGCCAGCAGCCTACCGCTAGCAGCAGTAGCATCACCAGCCTGCCGACCAGCAGTCCAGTACAATCGTCGACCACGTCACAACCGACCACCTCAAGCCCACCACCAGCACAAACACAGGCCGCGTCCACATCCCACCACCACCATCATCATCACCCGCCCCCACAACATCAAAGTCAGCTGCATATGCATTTGACGCGCCAAACTACGCCCTCAATACAACAGCAGCAGCGCAACTCTAGCCCTCTCATGCAGCAGCAGTCGTCCCTGTCCAGCACGCACTCTGTGCTCGCCAAAAGTCTCATGGCCGAGCCACGTATGACACCCGAACAGATAAAACGTTCCGACATCATACAAAATTATCTAATGCGTGATCCAACGCCCACAGCCTCTTCAACATCAGGCTTGCTCGGCGTTTGCTCGCCCAATAATGCGGGTAGTCGCAGCCCTGCTCCAACAATGGCGCAACATTTGCACCAACAGCAACAACATTCAACCCACCAACAGCAACAGCTGTACGCCGCCAACAGCTCATCCCCTGCATCCTCGTCGACTTCCAACAATTCCAATTGTGCGTCCCCATCGACTACCACTGTGACACTCGCCTCGCCACCACCACCAGCAGTGCGCTGGCAAGGCCACTCGGTCATAACGACGACCAGCATTAATCAGCGCCAGCAGTCCGTCTCGCCCAGCAGCAATGGCAGCAACTCATCCTCATCATCCACAGCATCGTCGTCATCAGGTAGCGGTGGCGCTTGTCAGTATTTCCAATCACCACACTCCACATCGGTCTCGCCACCACGCCCATCACCAACGGCAATGCACTCACCGCGCTTGCTAGAGCTACAGGTTGATATCGCCGACACACAGCAGCCTCTGAATCTCTCAAAGAAATCACCAACACCACCACCCAGTAAACTGCAGGCGTTGGTAGCAGCGGCGACAGCAGCAGCACACAAATATCCCACAGTATCAGCAGACGTAACAGTGACAGCGACAACAACGCAGGCAGCGCAGCCAACAGTGGCGTCAGCAGCAACGGCAAGTAGCACACAACAGGTGCAGGTGCACAAAGTAATGCTAGAAGCGTAAGTTGAGAAAATACCACAACTGTCAAGCAAGTGTCAAAGAAAAGTCAAATTTCAAATTGTCAGACTTAAAAGAGAACACGAGAGAGCGCAAGCAAAAGCGCGCAACGATGTACTTGAAAAAGACAAAGGCAGAGGTATGTGAATTAAAAAGTTTTACTTTGAAATTTAATAATTCACTTGATTCATATGATTCTCAAGAGGTTCATGTTGAGTTAATTTAAAAAACTCACTACTGTTTGGTACGACTTTAAGTTTTTGTTAACTTCTTTTGTATGCAACATAATTGTCAAGCAGTGCACATTGAGGGCCGATAAACTTTTAAAAACATTTTTTGGGCAACGAAAAGGGACAGCAAATTTAAAAAAAAAATAAAAATCTGTAAAACTACTAGAAAAACTAGGCAGAGAAATTACAAAAAAAAAAACAACAACAACAACAAAATGCGCGAGACTGAAAATTAAAACAAAAAATCAACAATTTAAGGGGTGAAAACTGTAGCACATTTCAAAAAAAAAACAAATATAGCAAAACATTTTCCTTAAATTTAATTTATACTAAAGTAAAATTATATTTAAAATAAAAACCTAACAATACACAGGGGTGGGCTAATGAAATTATTTTAAAAATAATTTTTGCTGTTTTAAATTTTAAGTAATTAAAAATAAAAAAACTATACAAAAAAAAATTAAATTATTCATTAAAGTTAAAGAAGAAGAAAACAAAATACAGCAACAACAAAAACAAAAATTGTACAAAGATGCATGCAATTACGATTAAATTTAAAGCAGAAAGAAAGAAAAAACGCATTGAAAAATTGAAAATAATAAAATAACTTTTAAAGTTTTAAATTTCATTTCATAAAAAATATAATAAATAAACAACACACACACACACAGACATAACCACAACACAAATTATTTGTATTAAGAAGATGTTAAAAATTGAATCAAAGCAAAAAAGAAGAATTTACACTCAAGTGAAACAGCCTACATACATAGTTTTCTGCAATGATTAAACTCAAATTTTAAATAAAACGAAAAGGTTTTTCGCTTCAATTTCACACTATTTAATTTTTTTTTTAACTTCAGTTAAAGTTTTTACACTTTGTTAGCTATTAAGTTTTGTAAATATTTTTTTCATTTCAGCTGAGGCTCCATTCGTAGCATAAGCAGCCAAGCTAAACAACCGCTAGCGAGTCTCAGCAGCAAACTACTTTTTCCAAGCTTTTTCAAGCTTTAACGCTATTTTCAGCTGCAATCAATCAAAATCATTGAAAAATTGCCTTTCAAAAATGGAAATTATTATTTTATTTGAGAAAAAAAACGCATTATTTTTAGTTACATGTTTTTGCTGTTTGGAAGCGATCTCTCTTTTTAATTATTTGCAAAAAAAGCATGTGTGCGAAAATATGCCAACTCTAAGAACTAAAAATTTTTGTTGTTTTTTTTTGTATTTATAAAAATGTTATGTAATTATAAATTATGTTTTTTATAGTTTACGAAATTTGATAAGAAATTTTGATATAAAAACATTTTATTTTCATTTTTGTTTAAAACCGTTGTTTTCTATTTTTAAAAGAAAAATTTTATATGTTTATTGCGTTGCATGTGAATCAGACAGGAGTAGTAGTAGTAGGAGAAATAAAAAACATTAAGTGTTTTTTTTTTTAATTGTAAATAGCCAAGTTTTTAAAGTTTATAAGTGAAGAAACTATATTATTTTTAAGTGGAAAATTCAAACAACAAAAAAAAAAAAAGAAATAAAATCAAACAAAAAAATAAATGTTAGCAAACTATTGAAAAATTATTATTATGATTATTCATAAAATTATTATTATTCTAATTATGATTATGATTATTATTAAAATTAAATTTAAACAAAATTTGAGAAAGAAAACACAAAACAAAACAAAAACTATTATGCATTAGTTACGCTAATTACTATTATGATTATTATTAAAATTATACTTATTCTTAATAAAATTACTATTTTAAAAAAATTTATTATTATTATTATTATTGTAATGCATGTGTAATGCTTAAAATCCACAACAACAAAAAACAAAAAAACCCTGACGAAAAAAATTCCTAAAATAAAAATTGATGAAATTTGTTTAAATTTTATTAAAAAAAAAAAATCGTTACTTTGTTTCCTTTCTTATGATTATTTATGATTTCTTATAAACTTTTTCAGTTGACATCGGAGTTTTTCACAAACATTTTCCGTTGTTCATTTTATTTGATTTATGCTGCTACATTGGTGATTTTCAGTTCTGCGTCTGATTTGATTTTCTGGTTTCCCACTGAACTTCATATACGTTTTTCTCATACGTTTTATGTTATGCATTCAACATTGGTGCTGCGTCCACAAAGCTTATTATCTTGAAATCGTATCTTCATAGATTTTATAATATAAAATAAAGTTTATTTTAAAACTTTTCATAACAACAACCATATCGAACACATATGATTTAACAAATGTTATTGCTCAGAGTTTGAAAATATAGAGTTTTAAGGCATTCCAATAAGAAGTTCTATTGAAATTAGATATTCTTTACTTATATTTATAATAAGCTAGGAAAAAATAAAAATAAATAGCAACCATGTACGTTTATGTTGTGGAGCTTAACATATGTTATTGGCCGAAGCAGCTTCAACAGTTTGATTACAACAACTAAAGTGTTTTCTTTCTTTTTATGCTGTGATTCAATTATGTTATATATAGCCTACGCTAATCAGAGTCGGAAAATATAAAAAGTCTTCTGCCTTTATAATATTTTTGTTGTGAGAATATGTTCTTAGAAAATTTCAGTGCACAGAATGAATGTATAGGTCAGCATGAGTAAGAAAATATATGATTATAGGGCAATCCAACAATAAAATAAATAGCTGTAATTCTTTACTTTTTCAGAAATTCTTGAGAAAAGCATTTGTCATTTTGCGCTTACAGCGCTAAAAATATTTAAGAATTCTTTTTCCAAGTCTACAGCGAGTACTCTCGATTTTAATGCGCATAGCATATGTTATTGCCGTACCGAATAAAGCGACTCTTTATTTCAAAAATTTTAATTTTACTCCGAATATTTTACTTTTTATAATAGTTTTTTTTTTAAGTTTTTCATAATTTGAATATATTTTTTTTCTATTGTTTCTATAGCAATTTACTTAATACACCGCAAAAATATTTATTTTAATTTTTGAAAGTTACCAATTTAACATAAATAATTATACAAATCAACAAACATTTTATTCAATAAATATTATATTTATTGCAATTATTAAAAAGTAAAAATAAAAAAAAAAAAAATAAACCAAACACAAAAACTTTTTTGTATGTAGTAGAGTTGTGTGTCTTGTCATCATTTCTGTATTTGTATTGGTATTAAAATTAATGTTAAAAATAAATTATTGATTCTAATCATAAAATATTTGAAAAACCAAATAATAATTCACGTAAAATAAAATGATACAAACAAAAATTTGGTATGACAAATAAATTGTAAATTTGCTGTAAGTGTAAAATTAAAAAAAAATACACTGAACAAAAACCCATCAAAAATTTTTAACTGAGTAATAGAAACTTTTTCATTTGCTTAACTAAAATTAAAAAAAAAAAAACAAAAAAATGAGAACAAAAAATTTAAGCAAAATATATCAAAAAACCAAAAAGAACTCTAACTAAAATTAGCGCTTAAAATTGTAATTAAAATAACAACAACAAAAAGAATGTGTGTGTCATATTTTGTCCGTAATTTTAAAAAAAAATTTAAGATAAAAAAAATTTACATTAAATGTAATTGTAAAAAGTACACTGTAAAATTAGACAGCAGTTGAAGTAACGAAAACTTAAAAATTTTACTGTAAAAATTAAAATAAAAAAAAAAAACTCAAAACAATGAAAAAACAATTTGCTTAGATTTAGCATTTGAAGAAGAGAAATAAATTATTTTGATGATACTTAAAGTAAATACTCTTTACAATTATGATGTTGACGATGATGATGACGATCTAGCAGCACAATTCATTTAACAAAATGCTGTTCATGTGGTTAAGCTGTGTGGCCGAAGTGAATTGGATGCAGCAGCAGTAACAACCAATGCAAATATTGTATTAAATTAAACATAAAACTTTATGTTAAGTTAAAGTAAAAATGGGAAATAAAACAAAATTCAGATGAAAACAATACAAAAGAAAATATATTGTGACAGTTGGAAATGCAACAATTAAGTTAAAAATGGGAAAAAATAAAAAATCATGAAATATTTAAACATTAAAAAATGGATGTTTTTTATTACTTTTGATAATGAATGGTTCGAAAAAAAAGGTTTGTATTGCCCCTCGGACACTTTTTTTGTAGAAAATTGTAGCAGGATTTCTTTTTCAGCGTTACAGTGTCAATGTTTTAATTCCAAAATAGCATCCAAACTTTTTTAACGAATATTTGAGACGTTTTACTTGCTTACAACATTTTAATAAGTCACCACAATCTCCCGTGATGCCACCCAATTAAAACAAATACCTTTCATTAGTCCATTAAAATATCTTTACTCAGGGTTCAACCTATATCTGTACCGAATTTTATGAAAATTGGTCTATCAGTTTAGCCGTGCAAACGTATTTTCTTTTAAGAGGCGTGGTGCCGCCTTCTATTCGAAAGAAAATTATATTCTGCACTGCACTGCACAGACTTTCCAACAAAAACAAATCAAGCCATTGTGTTTTGTTAGAGCAGTTAAAAAGAGATGGAACATATTTTTTTAATTTCCAACTTTTTAAAGAATTTGTAAAGCATAGATAGGGGCATGATATGAAGAGAACAACGTTGTTTTCTGAGTCAGCATAGTCATATTTGTCTAACTACCTGTGAAAATCACATTTACGAGTAAGCGAAGCAAATTAATTTTATGAAATTCGGTATACTGGTTACATCTGTGATTACATCTGCGATTACATCTCTTCAGATAGATAGTTAACAGACACGCTTACAAGCCGTCAAAAAAACGTTTAAGGCAGAATGTAAACTGACAGTGAAATTAAGACAAGACAAAGTCATTTGCGAAGATAGCTTGAAATTAATTTGTGCGTAGTTTCGAAATAGATCAGTTGCCTAGTATACTCAGAAACTAAAAGCACAAACACAAAACTTAAAGAAGTTCGCAAATAATTCATAATGAAATATCTCCAAAGTCGTAATTAAATCAATTTTGAACAACGATGACGACGAATAATTAATTACGCGTTCTTTTAAGAGAGCACACACACATACATACATACATAGTGTGTAATATATACTGCCCCACGTAATTCCCTACACATCCCGGAAAATTTCAGCGGCGGGCAAAAGTTTAGCCAAAGTGCTGCGTAAACATTTTGGCAACATGCGAGACAGCAACGCCATTAACGCCAATTAACACCAAAAGTGGAAAGAAACTGAAGCAGAAGCAGCAACAGCAACACAAAAATAGCAAAATGTAATGAATTTCGTTGAAAAACAACAAAAAAAAAAAGGTGAAAGAATGAGTAAAAACCTACGCCCAACAACAACAAGTGACAGCTAGAATAACAACAATAGTTTAACACAACGAAGCAATGGAAAAATATATTCAAGGACATTTCAACACAACTACATGCAAGCAACTACTTGTTTTGATGTGCATGTATGTATGTATGTGTGCAATCATTATTGAGATGGAATTTTCACCCTCCCCGCTCTTTCTAAACTATGAAAAAGTAGAAAAAGTAAAAAAATAAAAAAGAATATTACTAAAAGACCGGCAAAATATTAATTTTTAATGTACACTATGCAACAAAATATTAAATTATTAAATTTGAATTGGAGGACATTTTTTCTCTTGAAGTCTATCCAATGCATAGAAAATAATATCTTGATCCACG
The DNA here is from genome assembly GCA_949775025.1 of Tricholauxania praeusta. Classification (NCBI taxonomy): domain Eukaryota; kingdom Metazoa; phylum Arthropoda; class Insecta; order Diptera; family Lauxaniidae; genus Tricholauxania; species Tricholauxania praeusta. Next base: position 51,917,180 of record OX459028.1, on the reverse strand, counting down.
ATATTCAAATGCAGATAATGTTCGTCATCAACTTTCTATTGAGCGAACAATTTCTAGCGCAGTTTGATAATTTGAATAGAGTAGATCTGTTTCAATTAAGTCCTATTCTATTGAAGGTAGTGGTGCTCAGGGGCGCCGGAAGACCTGTTGCGTGTGTTTAGAACTCCACACGCGTAAGACTTCCCCTTGTGAAATCCAACACAGGAAATTTTAATTCAACACGAGAATTTTACGTACATTTTTTTCATGGTACACTCACCCGCGTCAATTTTGTTACAAATTCGGGGTCCTTGTTAAATACATTTTTACGTCAAGTTGGCACAGCAGTTATCGTTGTGGCTGCCTTGATGGAATTTACATTTTTTGTGAAAAAATCGTATGGTAAAAAAGAGTGACAAAAACTAAATTTATAAATTGTAAATTTGAGGATTCGGAAGCTAAGAACGAAAAAAGCGTCGCCCTCGCAGCCCATTGTCCAACCAAATAAACATTTTTATAAAACTCATATGATTCTTTTTGACAATGTCTCGAGTCGATGAATGCAATGGACTGTGAGAATCCGTTCCCCCAGAACTGTTCTGGCGAATTATAAAGCCCTTATGACATTTTTTGATCAACAAGTTTCGGACCCATACCTAGATTCTACTGAGCAGATTTTTTTAAGCAAATGGATTCTTTTGAACTTTTGTTCATGTTGACAATGTTTATTGGAATTTTTCATACATTCTAAAAATTCTCAACTGAACGTAATAGATTCTTTTAACAAAGTTGATGTCATTTCTAACTCTTTGAAAATAACTCGCGATGATAAATTTGTACAAATTTGGAAAGTGCCGAAAAACTTGATGTCGAGCTAGAAGTGTATTGATTATAATTCAAAAGTAGAAAATCATATACATATTTCAGAATCCAGAAGATTTGTATAGAAATGTTTATTATGAAGTGTACGACCAAGTTCTTTCGTCGCTGAGAATCCGATTTGGTACAGATTCAGCAAAATTTTTCATAAGGACTTCATTCCAGAACTCGTTCGATTCATCCTCTTGCATAAATGAGAGAAGTTTTTCGACTCTTAAGAGAGTATGTGCGTTTAACGATGGGCCAAAAACGTTTGAATCATGTTGCGTTCTTACACATATATACCACGAGTTGGCTGATAAAATAGAAATTGAAAGTATGTTCGATGAATTTATTGTTAAGAATTCAAAAAGGACAAATGTGTTTGCCTGATGAAAAGATGTTCTTCTGAAGAGATGTTTTGTCTGTGAAATAATTAATGAGCTTTTTTTCTTATTTGATGTTTAAAAAATATTAAATTTTTTTGATCAATAAAAAAAATTCAAGTACGAACATATGCAACAAAACTCTCCCAATTCCCGGCTTTTTTCAACTCTTATCGGCTCCGCGGCTTTGACATGTAACTCCGAGCTTAGCCGAGTCAAAACCGGCAGCTTAGCAACCCTGCTGCATACCATAGAACGCACAGAAGTTACGTTGATTAGGTATTGGAACAACAGACATTGACTGAAGAATTTTCAATAAGTTTTCTTCAGGAACAACAACAGTTTTATCTTCGGGGGTCTGAAAATGCACAAGTAACCTTGCAACTGTTTGGTTTGATTATGTCATTAGTCCGTATCTCTTTCTTAATGCTGTTGGAGCGACCTTTATTTATTAAGGAAAATTTATTTAGGAAAATTGACCAATTAAATAGCAAAAATGCACAAAAAAATCATCACTAAGATATGCACAGGTAAATCAGATTTGAAGAAATATTTTATAAAATCAATATCTCAGAAAAACTTGTAAGTATTTTGAACGATACTTAGTTTTTTAAGCTCAAAATTTTTGTACGATTTTTTTTTTATAAAAAATCTCCAAGTTATTTGAGCTTCTGCTCAGCAGTGTATTTCGTGTATCAAAACAATTTTAACAAAAGCGCAAAGAGTGTAGTCAAATTGGCCAACCAGTGAGAAATGCGTGGAATTTACGCAAATTTGATTAGAACTAAGAACTGACAAAAAAAAAAGAAAAAAAAATCATATGGTGTGCGAACATGTGCCATTTGTTTTTCTAGTTTTTGTTGTTGTTGTTGTTGTTGCTAATGTTCTTGTATTTGGCTGCGTGTGCGTGTAGTGCGCACTGCCTTAGCTAATTTCGTCTAATCAGTTAACCTTGAAAATGTTTATTTTTTCGGTTGGGCTCTTCACTACTAAAAGAATTAAATAGAAAAAAAAAAAATTTGCGACCGCGACCGAGACCGCGAAAATTTTTAGCGTTGAAAGATTGTAGCCTGATATGAGTACGCGTATTTGATAAGGGGGATTTTTCTTTGAATGGCAATGTTTTTTTTTTTACGTACGAAATAATGAATTCACTTAATGCAGAGCGATTTTTTACCTATTGCAAAATGATTCCCTTAAGGACTGTACGATCTGAAATGAAAAGGATGCCATGCACTCAAATATTTTCACGCACTTGTGTACACAATGGCGGTTAAACTTAATTGAACATTTTTGCAGGTACACTTCTATAAAATTAGTTTCTGCCAAAAAATTAACATTTTTTGCTGAATATTTACAGATATCGCTCCTTTACTTCAAGACTGACATAACTCAAAAAACGTGATTTTTGAGTTAATGATGCAGAAATATCTGCCATTTCATGTTTTATTTTGTGTATAAAAAACAGAAAAGTATCTCATAAACTTGCCTTGTGAGAAGAGTTTATATAGACATACTTTTCACCTTTTTCATATAAAAAGCAACTTATTGAAAACTTTAAATGCGTTTTTCTCCATTTTAATGTTTTTCGAGTTATGCCAGTCTTGAAGTAAGTGAGCGATATGTACATAGCTCAAGTGCGATATTTTCAATTTTGGTATTTAGAAATATAAGGAAATATAAATTTAAAAAAAGACTAGTAAGGGTGTTTTCTTTAGCGTCGCTAAAAATTAAATACACCGCGATAATAGTAAAAGTGCGTTTAAGTACTAAATTTTTATTTTAAAAGTATCTCCTATATAATAGTATATATAGTATAACTATACTGCTGTCATTGAGTTCGCTAGAGTTCACCCACTGATAGAAATTCAATCATTATAGTGACAATACAAAACAGTTCAGTACCAATTATATCTGATTTGTGTCACTATTCCCAAAAATAAAAATCATGATATCATGTTGTCCTATTCTGACCTCTATCCCTTTCTTAGGGCTCAATCCATCGTTCCCAAATTTCATCAAATTCGAGTTTAGCTGTGAAAACATATTTCTCTCAAAGGTATATCATCACCCACATAAAAACAAAACGTCTGTCTTCAGGGGTCAATCTAACTGTGTAGCGTTTTGAAGTTTATGCTTGCATAGGTGGTGCCACGCGCTCATTTCAAAATTCACAAACTTTTTGTTTGATACTAGACCAAACCATTTCCTGTCTTTATGCGAAATTTGGTTTTTAGTATCTTATATAACTTTCTCGGTGTAGCGTTTGAAGTTTTTGATTGTAGGGGACTTGCCATACCCTCTTGTCGAAGTTCGTTAGTATCCATTACCTTAAGTATTTCTCTCAACATAGCGTTTTGAAGTTATCGCTTGTATGGGGAGTACCACGCCCTATAGTCGAAATTTGCAAACTTTTTTGTTCAGAGCTTGTCCAAGTTAGTATACGTGAGAAAATTGATTACACAACATCAAATAACGCTCGCCTTAAAGTGTTTTACTTGTATGGGCGATAGGCGTGCCCATGAACAGATTTCGCTCATTTCCAATCTCAAGCAGCTTGTTAGAAGTTGCAGCCTGTGTGCTAAATTTCATTCAATCATCTTGTTTGGTTCTCCCTATGCGTTACAAACTTAATGACAAAGTGAATATACCCATAGTGTAAGGTACATATAATAAGATATTCATATGAGCAAAATTAAGATTTTTGGTCGCTGAGTCCTAAACATGTGCTGCTTTTACCCTAACAAGTCGATTTTTTTTTTATGAACGCTGAGTCTGAATCCGTTGCAACTTTTGGTTCAATAATTGAATTTTCCATTCCAACGTCATATTCTACGTGATTTTTGATCACGTGTTTTGTTGCCTTGTGAGTTCAACTTAAGGGCTTGGTAGCACACTAAGTTGGGCAGTTTGTCCAAATGCGTAGCTTAATATCGTTTGCTATACGGCGAATTTAAAGTATAAGCCAACGTTGGTTACCAGATTTTGATCATGCATCTTAACCTTTTTTGACGAACACTTACAGTTCGTTCATCAACTGGTCGGTAACAAGCCACGTCTCGTACCCATATATTTAGGACTGATTTATTATTTAAATTATTTTTTGGTTTTGATTCAAATCTTCAAATTTTGTTTAGCTGAATAAACACGCCGTTTGCTTAGGATATGCTCTCTCTCTACTGCCCATTGTAACGATACTTTCTAGGTAAATTAAGTTGCCGAAATTTTCCATGTTTTGATCACCAGCCTTAAAATAAGTGGATTCAGCTTCATGAACTACTCTACAAAAACCCTACATATGTAAATGTAAAGGGAGATTGCTTAGAATATGAACTGGCAACTCTAATGTCATTCGTTAGAAAGTCAGATTTATGTCTCGGGTTAAGTAAATGGGTCAATATATTTTTGTTTTACGTTCCACATTCGGTAGAAATGAAGCGTATTCCATGCAATATGTGGATGAATTTGTGAGATGTGTGCGTGAAACTGGATCTTTATTGGATAAAGCAACCTCTTCTCGCTTCTGGATTGGAGGTATTATTATACAGTATATGGTGAGCGTTATAGCGCATTAGTAACTGGTTATTTGTGGATTTTTTTGAAGATATGGACTTGGACAACATTTGGTGTCAACAGTATTGCCCCAGGCGCAACGGCTTGGGAGGCGGCAAAATGTACTTGGTTTTTAACATATTATGCTATTAATGCTCCGTTTTTTAATATATATATATATGTCAGGTCCGGCAAATTGGATTGAGTTGCCCATGGCGCCAAATGTGAACGGTATGCCGCTGGTGTAAGACAACGATCAAGACTCTCAAGGACAAAATAGATGCAGTCATCTGTCAAATAGAGCTGTCCTCAATGTACTGACAAATTGCAGTCATCGTAAGGGCTACTGTAAGGCCCGTCGAGGAAGTTATTTGAATGAAATATAATTCTATAATTAATCAGAAGGATAGTACTTTCGAATAAAAAAAATATTGACAAAAAAATTATTAATTTTTTTATTTATAGCAAAATAAAATTTTAGTTTATTGTTATTTTTATTACACCATACTAACAGACCATTCTAACTAACAATGGAAACGTGATATGATCATGAAATATGTTAAGAAAACCTGTCGATCGGGGACGACGAATGATAGAAAATGATTTGTCAAAAATCGAAACGAACTAACGCAGCATAAAACAATGGCCCAGGGATGTTAATGTTTCTATAACTTCACGCTTCTAAAGGAATTAAAGGATATTAGTAGTATAATAGAATTTTTGCTAGTTTTTTTAACTGTCATAGTCTGAAATTATCTAGATATTGCCCACATTATAGAAAATTTATACCATTTAGTATTTGAATATAATTTCAAAAATATAAGCACCCCGTTCAGTTCAAAGGCGTTAAGTCACAAAATATTACCGGCCAAATTATGTCACAACATATGACAACTCAAAAGCTTAAAATTATTTTTGAAACTCAGGTCGTATTTTTTATCATGAAAAAGACAATACCCGGAAATGGAAATATTCACTATACTGCGAACATACGAGTGCTTCTCATTACACTTTGTATCTTTCTCCGCCAGCTCTTTTGCTTATGATAAACCCATCCAGTATTTGCTGCTGTTGATTAAAGTAAATAATAAGCACGCGCCATTTACCACAACGCAAAGTAAAACACTAAACTTTGCTTCAAAATCAACCCCCTGCACCGTCCACCCAAAAATAAAATTCTCACTAATCTCTAGGGTTGGCGTGTGTAAATTTGCACGAATTATTAATAATGATAAGAATAACAACAACTACAACTACAAGAAAAACGCAAATTAAATAACAACAAATAACTTTTTGTATTTTTGCTGTAGCTATTTGTTAGTGTAGCTAAATTACTTAACTAGCTTTGACATTGACTTTGAAGATAAGCATTTGTCGCATAGAAAAAAATAATATTCATATTTATTACAAATATACTCGTACATACGTCACTCATACATAGACATCATAATTTAAACACTTAGGTGTGGGTTATTTCATAAGATATGGAAGGCGAAAGATGAGATTGTAAGCATTTCGCCATTTATTTATTTGGCTAGCCAATGTACTCGATGTTGCATTTTAACCTTCACATAATATCATCCGTTGGAGGAAAAGGGACCCGACGAAAATTTCTCATAAAAGCCAAAACCGTTATTCGTTAAAAAATGTTCCAGTTTTTAATGCATCATCACAAAAACGTAGCCAATGATCTGTACTTATTTGCGACAAAAATTCGTCAACCCAAGTTCTATTCCAAAAAAGTTATTTGTGCTGAATTTCAATTTAGAGAAAAAAACAAGTAAAGGTGTAATTTTTGGCTTCGAAAAAAATGAAATGCCCCTACACACTCTACCACATTTACTTAAATAGCCCTCTGTGTAGCGTTTTGAAGCTTATGCTTGTAGGCGAGCTGACACGTTCTTTTATTGAAACTCTCTACCTTTTTGTCAGATGATTAACCGTACTATTTGAAATTTGGTTCCATGACTTTAAATAATTCTCTCAGTGTAACGTTTCATAGGTTTTTATTTCAATGAAAGATTTCCAGCGGTTTTCCAAATCATTCGTACTATTTGTGTGAAATTTGGTTTGATTATCTTAAATAATTCTCTCTGTATATCATCTTGCATGGTAAGTGCCACGCCTTCTCGAAAAATTTTGCCATCTTTTTTCCACAGCTTGTCTAAGATTTTCTTAATATTTTTGAGAAATTTGGTTACACTGCATCAAACAAATCTCTATTAAAAGCGTTTTGAATGTGGTATTTGTATGGGCGGTAGGCGTGTACGAGAACCGATTTTGCCCATTTTTAATTCCAAGAAGTTTGTTTGAAGGTGTGGAGTGTGTGGCAAAATTTTTTGAAATGTTTTTCCCATAATCGTGATTTCTACAGACAGACAGAGATGCACATATGTAGCTAATTCAACTCAGGTGGTGACGCTGAACAAGAATATATCGCTCACTTACCTCAAGACTGGCATTACTCAAAAAAACGTGATTTTTGAGTTAATGATGCAAAAATATTCGCTATTTCATGTTTTATTTTGTGTCAAAATCAAAAAAGTATCTCATAAACTTGCCTTGTGAGAAGACTTTATGTAGACATACTTTTCATCATTTTCATATAAAAAGTATTTTATTGAAAACTTTAAATGTGTTTTTCTCCCACTTTATGTTTTTTTTTTAGTTTTGCTAGTCTTGAAGTAAATGAGCGATATGTTCTTTTTAATACGCCCCTTTCTATGTTTACAAACGGAATGAAAAAGTGAATATCACCTCCCATATTGATAAAAGCTTTCAAACGTACTACCATGGGAGTTAATGAAATCAAACAAAATTGAAGGATTGATTCGATCAAAATCTGGATCAAAATTCAACAATTTTCGGCAAAAGCGGGTATCACTACTCGTATAAGCGAATCATTTGGAGATATTTAAAGCAATACAACGAAATATCACACAAGTACCAATAATTGTTCAGATTTGTACTGTAGAAAAAAAGTACATATTGCCTAAGGGGTGTAGCACCCCCAATACTAGAAATAACATTAAAATGCTTAGTACAATAAAATTTATGCAAATACTAGAAACGGCTCGGGCAAATACTTAACAAAAAGGAGCCAGAATTTTATAAGAGGGCATGAAACTTCCCACACAAGGTAAAGTTAAGTTTAAGTAAATGTTGTCAAATCCATGTGTTATGTGCGTACATGTGAAAGTACCTGTTCAATCACATGCGAATACAATCAACTCAAGTCAATCAATAGATTTAATTTATTACCCCCTAACAAGAACTATAATTTATGGAATGACCCATCATAGTGTATAACAAAATCGCACACATGTGCTCTATAAATGATTTTTATGATTATTTCTGTTTTTTTTTTTCGTATTTTGCTAAAATGTTAAAATTAATATTTTATTATTTTTGCACGAATACTGAATGGAATGATATGGAAGTGTTGTGGAGCAGTCGAAATAGAACAAGAAAAAAACAGCCACTCATTTAGTTCCGTACTCAACTCATGGAGCTGATAAGAGACTGTTTGCTATTGTCGTTAATATCTCAAGGTCACGGGCAAAATTCTAATTCGACATTGAAAGCCGATAAGAAATGTACTGTGGCGCATAGTGTTAAAAATAAACGTAAAATAAATACGAAAAGAGTACAAAGAAAAGATAAAGTAGAAAGAGAGCGATAAAAATTAAGTCTCAATTAAAATTGGAATTCGAATTGAAATCGGAATTTCGAAAGATAAAAGAATTCATAAATCATGCGATTTTAAGGACTTTTAATGCGTCATTTTCACTTTGAATTAAAGTGGAAAATGACTTAATTTTAACCCAGGGTAGCATGAATTAAAACTTTGACCACTTCTGTTCAAAAAAAGTCGGACAACACAATTGTAATGCTTTTTTTTTAATACACAGAAATCGAACCCAAAACAAATATCCGAATTCGAATATTCAGAGGTCACTTAAGGTCGATAATTCTTTTTCATATACAATTATATTGGGGCATCCTCACTTTGCTTTGAGCGAATTATTTTGTATAGGCCTGCGGTTGGTGATACTTTTTGATAAGTTGCAATTTATAAAAAATATCACTAGGCAAATTACTTTTTCTAATCTAACTTTTATCATCAAAGTTCTAGGCTATCAAAATTAATTTTTGATCACAAAATATAGTTCCTATTTATATGAACATACAGTTGAGCTGATTGTAAGCAAAATCGTTTAACTCTCTAAAAAAAGTTATGCAGAACTGAATGATTCACATCAATGGTTTTCAATGTGGCTTCTATGCCACATTTTTATGGAAATATAACACAGAGTAAAAAGTTTTCATGTGAATTTAGAAATTAAAAGGCTTACAAAAAATAAAAAAAAAAAACACCCCAATGTAAGTGCGATAATCATCTAAAACAGGGCTTAGCAAATCAGCAATGTCGGGCTCAGAACGTAAAACATTGCGTGAGTGTTGCGTATATGTTTGCTTGATTCCTCTAAAGTTTACGCACTGTAAAAATTCTACTTTTCTTTCGTATGAATTTGTCAAAGAAGTCGATTATTTTCATAGTTTATTTAACAGGTGAATATTACGGAAAAATTGAAAGCAAAAGTTTTTATTAAAATAAAAAGTTATTTTTAAAGGAATTTTTATTTTAAAAATATGCACGAACAAATGAGGGCTTATAAGACGTTACTTTTCACTTGAAATGGACTACTTTTGGGTGAAATTCACTACTTTCGATGTTTGCATTGTAAACTAAAGTGTATTTGAAATATTGTTTCAATTTTGCTGGTGTCTTGTATTAGAAAACGAGGACTTTTTTTTTCTCATCAAAAATATTTTTATGGAAATCAAAAAATTTTTGTTTTTTATAAAAAAATTGTAATTTTTTCACATATGCACTCCTTTTGTAGGCAGGCCACCTGGTAACCTTATACCAATAAAAACTTAAAATAAACTTTACGAGTTTTGACTAGGACAAAAAAAAGGAAGGTATATAGTTGAAAAAAAAATTAGAGCAAGTTAACCTTGGCGACGCACAGTGGATGGGTTTGTATGAACGACGACTATAAATCGTAAAAAAAGCGCTGGACTCTTGAAATTTGGCAGAGATGTTTTCTTAGATTAAAACAATAAAAACATGTAAATATGAAAAAATCGGCTGTGGGAAACGCCTACTCGCAATATAAAAGTGGGATATGGTTGAAACATTTTCTTTAAAGTGGGTATCAATTTAGAATTATTTGGCAATGCCTATTTCAAAAATGCTGAAATAAATTGTGTAATATTTCTTAGTTTTCAAGGTATTGGAGAAAAACCAAAAATTGTGGCTATAAGTAGTAATAATAGCGCTGGACTCCTGAAATTTTATTACAGTTTTTTTTTGATTAAAATAACAAAAAATTTGTGCATATGAAAAGGTAGACATACGCCTACCTCCCGTGGGATGAGTTTGAGGCTTTTTCTTCAAAATGGGTATCAATTTCATTAATTTGGCTATGCTGATTTCAAAAGTTCTGATAATTGTGTTCCATCTACTATATTTTTTGAGTTATTAGATATAAACCGTTTTGAGGGCTTCTGTTTTTGAAACGCATCAAGCACCTCCCCTCACACTTTAAGCTTTTACGATTTCTACATTATTGTGAAGTATTGCAAGCTGTGAAGAAATAAAAATATTTTTTCCTTCAAATATTGCAAGGAGTTGAAATTATTTTCATAACCAAGCTGTAGTTCCTTTTACAACCTGATGAAATGTTCTCGTCTCATTTTGAAATATTTCTTATTTAGAAAGGAAAAAAACAGGCTTCTTTTAGGCTTCTTCTTTCAGGCTTCTTAGGCTTAATTAAAAAATAAATCGAAGGTTTCGAATCCTTAAATAACTTCAAAAAAAATTCAATTTTGAAAAGTATGAAAAACATTTTTTTTTTTTTTCTTAAATTGTATTGTTCTAGAAAAGTTCAGAATAAGACTGCTTTGAAAGCACATATATGTACATATATCAAACATTTGAATTGGTTAAGGTTGATGTTAGTTAGCCGAATTTGTCAATTCTGAAAAAAAAGCAATTTCGCAAAAGTTCATTAAAACAACGATCAAATTAAATGTTACTCATAAGCACGATGACCCACTCTTAAAATACCAAATTTATTTCAAAATTTGAATCAAAAAAAAACATCAAACAATTCAATGCTACATTTGCTTAAACTATATTAAAACCAAAGTTACAGTGCGTAACTGCGATTAAATGTATTGATACATCGCTTTTTCTGTTATTAAAACTAATTAATTGTAACAATTGTGATTAAAATAAAGTGCCAAGACTTCAATCAGTTTAATTCAATCATTTAAAACAAAACAACGATTATGACATAAAACATTTTTGCTATAAATAAATGCTGTCAGCATTTCCTCCTTATACTATTGGGAATACTCTACGACATGAAGTTGTTGATTTTGACAATTTTTATCATATGTAACAGCGCTTTGCTAACTGTAAGTAAAAAAGAATAAAAATCGAAATTTATTTGACTCAATTGCACTTTATCCCCTATAGACTGCTGTGCACGATGATACGGTACGCTTACGTATCGTCAGTGGCTGCATGATTGTCGCCAACTATACCAACGAAGAGTGGCTGGCTTTTAAGCAGCGCAAGTTCGAAGAACCCACAAAGGAGCTCAAGTGCTTTGCTCGCTGTCTTTTCGAGAGCGTTGGCCTTACAAAGAATGGCATTGTACAGTCAGACAATGAAGCTATCATACAGGAGGTGCCCGATAAGAACAAGTGGACGGAAATGCGTACCGCATTGACAACTTGTCGCGAAAAGACCAAAGCAACACTGGATGAACCATGTGAAAATGGTTACGCTGTATTTGCCTGCCTTACACAGTATCACGATTTATTTCCATGGTAAATTGTAGGAAAATTTTTAGTGATTTGCTCTATTTGTAGAATTGAAAAAAAAAATTGAATAATAAAGCACATGCAGAACAAATGAATGAAGAAAAGACACAAGCGGAAAAGTTGCTTATTTTCAAAAACAGGGTGCTACTAAAGTTTTAAAATTTAAATACAATGGTGATTTTTGAAAACGATTACTTTTTTCACAGATTCAACAGTTTTTGAGTTGGCTTACTGTGGTGGTGTAAAAATAGCGATGCATTTTCACTTTTTTTTTAAATTTTCCGCAAACATTTGCTGTTTTTAGAATTCTTTTGAAGTTGCTAAGTCTTTCGTCTTCAATTTTTGAACGGAAGTGTGTTTGGCAAAGTAAGTACTTGCCTCTTTTCGAACGACATCTAACGACTCGTGGAACCGCCACCATCGTGCAGATTTTGATAATTTTGAAAAAGTTCTCACGCTGTATATTTTTTTAAATGTTACATTAACATTTCGCAAAAGTCAAGGTCTCACATTTCGAAAAAATAATAATTTTCTTATTTTTTCAAATTTATTTTCTTGTACTCAATTTGCTTGTTTGCAAATCTTACAGTTCATTCATACAAATTTCCTAGAATTTATAATATTGTGACTTTTGTTGTTGCTATTAATGATATTTGTTTTCATTTTAATTATTGTTTTGTTGCTTTTTATCGTGGTTATTATTTTTACGAAATCATATTCGTCGCAATTTTGTTTAAAAAAAAAAAAAAATAAAAATAAAGAAAACATTTTTTCTATTGTTGCTGACGTTGTGATTCCATGTACCTCGACTGTTCTGTTCATTGCTATTCAAGCGTATTTTGTTTGCAAATGAAAAAACAACAAAAACAACAACAACAATAAAAAGCTCAAAAAAAAAAAGCACAACACAACACAGAAATGCAGTTCAAGTTCAATGTCAAGTGTATTTTGCGCTTTTTTTTTCTTTGCACCGTTCGTTTTATAATTTTATTGTTCTACCCGTGTGCATGTGCAACTACTCGTATGACTGTGTGTATGTATTTGTATTTGAATGTGCTTTTGTGCCCAGTAAGAAATTTAGCAAGGCCTTTACCGTAGAAGAACATCTAGGCTATTGACTATGTATTTTATTAAGGAACTAATTCGTTAAAGGTATTTTATTGTCTTTTATGTTCAATTAAGCCCTAAATACGATGTAGCCAAAAATGCGATTAAATTAAGGCTTGGACTTCTGAGAACGGTGCAAATTTACCCATTTTTCATATTTTTAATACTAACTCAAAAACTGTATATTTTTAGCATATACACATTGGGAGACTTGTTGTAGAGAATAAAATTTCCTATCAAAATGATACTTTATAAAATCAAAGAACTTAGTTTTTCATCAAAATAAGTTAAAAAAACTATTAAAAAAAACCGAAAAATTTCAATGTTTTGATTTTTGAGTATCATTTTTTTAGAGTGGATTTAGGAGATTACTTTGTTCACAAAAAACAAAGGTGACGTAGTTTCCGTCAAAATAATGACCTACAAAAGTATCTTAGATTAAGATTCACTGAGATACAGTGGTTCAAAGTTACCTACTTTTGTATGATTTTACCTTTATGCCATTAGGCTATTGACTATGTATGTATTTGAATAAAAACTAATTCGTTGAAGGTATTTTATTGGCTCAGATGTTCAATTGTAACCTGAAAATGGTAAATCCAAAAGTGCGATAAAATTTATGCTTGGACTTTTGAGAACGGTGCAAATTTGTCCAATATTATATTTTTTTTCTATAACTCAAAAACTATGTAGTTTTATTATATACACATTATCAGACTTATTGTAGAACGTAAAATTTCCTATCGAAATGACATTTCAGTCAAAAAACATATTTTTTCATCAAAATATGTTAAAAAAACTACTTAAAAAAACCAAAAAATTTAAATTTTTGGGTTTAAGTTTTTTCTGAATGAACTTAGGCATTTTTTAAGCGTACGAAAAAGAAAGTTGATATAGTTTCCGTTAAAATGATTACCCACAAAAGTATTTTTGATAAAAATTAGCTGAGATACAGTCGTTCAAAGTTGCCTACTTTTGTATGATTTCACCAACTTTTACCTATATACCATGTTAGTTTTAATTTTTACACGCAAAAGTAATGTTAAAATACTAGTAATATGTCATTGATAAACTGAAAGTTATTTTTTAGTCATAGCCTAATGGCATAAAGGGAAAAATTGGTAAAATCATACAAAAGTAGGTAACTTTGAACCACTGTATCTCAGTCAATCTTAATCTAAGATACTTTTGTGGGTCATTATTTTGACGGAAACTACGTCACCTTTCTTTTTTATAAACAAAGTAATCCCTTAAATCCACTCTGAAAAAAATGATACCCAAAAATTAAAAAATATTCAAAACATTGAAATTTTTCGGTTTTTTTTAATAGTTTTTTAACTTATTTTGATGAAAAAATAAGTTCTTTGATTTTATAAAGTAACATTTCGATAGGAAATTTTATTTCTACAACAAGTCTCCCAATGTGTGTTTACTAAAAATATACAGTTTTTGAGTTAGGATTAAAAATATAAAAAGTGGGCAAATTTGCACCGTTCTCAGAAGTTCAAGCCTTAATTTAATCGCATTTTTGGCTACATCATTTTTAGGGTTTAATTGAACATATAAGACAATAAAATACCTTTAACGAATTAGTTCCTTATACCCCTGTTATTAATGACATAGTCAATAGCCTAATCTGGCACATGGTGAGATTGCCGCATGCATTAGTGCTAAAAAGAAGACGCAAAGTCAGCTCTCAATTTTTGCTTTCAAAATTCGTTTCTTTTCTTACTACTTTATTAACTATATATGGGAATTTAATGGCAAATGGAGTGTGTGTGCCTGACACTTACGATATCCGTCATGGTATACAGAGCAAAATGGTAACAAGCCTAGAGTCTGTATATCCGTTAGAAGCTTCAAACACATGTGTTTAAGTCAGTGTTAGGCAGTCTGCCGCCCGCGGGCAACTGCGACAGAACTCAAGCAGCGGTTGTGTGTACGTATACTTGTTATGTATGCTGCCAAATGCGATTCGGCTCGACTCAATTACATTCGGCAGTTTTCTTTTGCATACATTTTAAGCTTTTTATGTTCTTCCCCAATTTCATCTGGTGTAGTTCTCGCACACATTGACATGCATTGGTGTAGGTTAGCTTGATACTGGTTTAAATCAAAAGAGTGGGCAAATTACGATATACCTCAGTAGCGCAAAAGACGTATCTCAAAAAATGCATATTCTGAATTCTTATGCTATCGGATAGCTTAAGAAATTGCGCATTTAATGAACTACGCCAAATACTGGTATTTTAGTTCAAACTTACAAAAATTTCCTAAGAGAATTTGCTCTATCTCAATTTTAGAGGTATTTCAATAAATTGACATAAGCAAAACATCAATTATCTCCTATCATCTCCTACCTTTTGCGCTGCTGATGGCAGCATAGGTCCAATTTTCCTCTTTTATTCCTTTGACTGTTGCCTTAATTTTCTTCACGGAAGCCCAACCTTTTGTGACCATGTTATACAAGAAAACGAAGAGAAATTGTAAAGACTTGCTTCTTCCCAAGAAAGGCCTTAAAATCAAATATCTTACTCCTACTTTTGCCTACTGGATGAATGTTGCATGCACTTGAACGCGCACACACATACAGCGTAAATGCATAATTTGCTACTTTCAACGTTCATTGCAATTTAATAAGCAAAACAAAAAAACAAATTATTAAATCAAAATGCAAACAAAGGCATGAAATTAAATTGAATTATTGAATGCGATTTTACTTCTAATTAAAAAAGAAATCACATAGTCGCATTTCCAAAAGGTTACTTACACAGAGGACGTTTGAATAGTTTACGAGAGCTCAAGGTCAAAACAATTCTGAACTGGATGCTGGTAGAACAAATGGAATTCGAGAGATGTGACCACAGTATTTGGCAGGATACATAAATTGTCCCGCAGTACGAGTTGTGGTAATTTGTTACACTTTTCGATACTATACCCTACTCGTGGAATCTACTCCACTTATTCAATATTTATCAATTCGATTTTCATTAGTTTGCATTTGTGAAGCTACTCCCAGATTAATTTTGCCTGGAACTTTTTTAGTTGCTATCAAAATTCTTTTACTATATACATAGATAGAATCATATAAGAATTTCATAATTGAAAGAGAATTTATTATTCTCGCAAAACGTTTCCTTTAAGCAACTTTACTAAGAAATGTCTCATGATCTGCTGCACGTGTAAGACCCAGCAACAGTAAGTCCAATTCGTTAACAATTTAGTGCTTCATGAGAAAATAACACGCTGCACAATGTCGTTAAGCATCTTAAAGTGCAGCATCAGCACATATAATCGATGAAGCAGCTGTTGTTGACAGAAAACAAAGCCAAAACAATTTTTTCGTTGAAATAATGAATAAAAAGTTCGGAAAGTGTCCCTTTTTTAAAACTTTTCGAAAAGAAACCAAATTGTTGATTCGAAGTGGCCCCTATTAACACAGTTTTTCAAAAGTTCTATATGGAAAACATGCAAGTTTTTTGTAATTTATGTGATTGCATTCATGGGCGAGAAATGCAATAATTTTTATGGACTCAGTTGAAAATTACCATAGATACTTTAGAAAAAAAAATTGTTTCATCTTATCCTATAAAATTACAAAGAAATCAAACCGCTTTGCTACCTCCTTGATAGTATTTCTTTACTGCAAGAAGGAAGATTTTGGTAAGGCAGGCGTAAGCTCAACTAATACTTATTATATTTCGGGTAGCTCTTCAAAGGATTCTAAAAAAATATATGTTAATTAAGTACTAAGGTCAGCAACTTATTCCGAATTGTAGCCTACTAGATGAATTATGGTTAAAAATCCTTTTTTTAATTTTTTAAAAAATTTGCAAGTAATCGTAACTTTTTTAATTATGTAATATATGTCATTATTTTCTCCTATAAAGTGCTTTCCAACGCTACGTGGAATGGTAAATATTTTTTTTTTAATTCGATTTTTGGAGATTTTGTGACTTTTAAAGTCTTATCCTTAAATACTAGGAGACTGACTATAATTCGATTTTTGGTTTTGAGGTTGAAAAAGTCGCAAAAAATATGGAAAATGTTAAAAAAAAAACAAATGATGTTGAATAAAACGAGAAATATGGAAAATATTGTAAAACTTGAAAGTGGTTGAAAAAATCGAACAAATTGAAAACTATTGGAAAGTGTGAAAAAGCTGAAAAATAAAAAATAAATTGAAAATGTTGAAAAAAGACGAAAAAGGTTAAAAACTCAAAAAAGAATGGAAAATATTGAAAAATTGTTGAAAGAGGTTGAAAGAATAGAAAAATTTTGAAAAAATTTGAAAAGTCAATAAAATATGGAAAATGTTGAAAAAAATTAACAAAGTCGAATAATGTTAGAAAGTAGAATATAAGTATGTGCAGTGAAACCTGGATAACTGGGATCTCCAAGGGACCAACATTTTTGTCTCAATTAAAGAGGTTCCCATTAACACAGTTTCCCAAATAACCGGGTTTAAAATTGGGCTCTCCCATCTAAAGAGGGTAACACTAAGAGAGATCAAGATGAACCTCTTTTATTTAGAGAGGAATAAAAACTTCAATAAAAAAGCAAATTTTATGTAAACGACAGCCTACTTATGTCAAGGATTTTATGAAATTTTATTAAAACTACCATTTCATAGCCTACTCAGATCGATAAAACGTGCATATTCAAATTCAAAATATCAAATTATACACACATAAATATTATTTCCCCACTTATAGAGGTTTTTTCTAAACGGTCCCAGTTATAGAGGGAACAGCCCATGTTATAGAGGCGAACACGCATGAAAACTCAAAAATCATATCCCAGATATAGAGGTTTAATAATCCCAGTAATAGAGGTATTTTGATGTAAAAGTGAAGTGAGTCTCACTAATAGAGGTTTCCCACTTATCCAGGTACCGCTTAACCATGTTTCACTGTAAATGGAAAATGTTAAAATAGACTAAAAAAACCGAAAAATTTGAATAATGCTTAAAAAAAAAGTTTAAAAATGACAAGCCCACTTTTTCGATTCCGCCTCCTTTTGGTTCAATAAATAATATTCGTGATCTGCATCCCTATATAAATTTTATCACTTACTATATATCATTTGTATAATTTGCAAGATATACCATAACGTATGGTGAATAAAATCTGGACACTTGTTGAAAGAAAAAATTTGAAAATCGAGCGTAACTGAAAACAAAAATTCTAACGGGGAAAAATAACGGGATTCTGTGTCGATTGTTAGGCGACAAAATTATTGTATAATATTTACATTTAGTCGCAAAAAATGCCTTTAAACGAGTTGCAGCGCCGTGAAATTATTTGCAAATTTTGTAAGGATTTTCCAAATAAAAATAAGAATGAAATTTTCCATCATTTCAAAAATATGGGATATAAGAAATCGACCATATATAGTACAATCAAGCTATTCAAGGATAAAAAAAGCCTGACAAGGAAACCCGGTTCTGGCAGAAAATGTGCGTTACAAGATAGCAAAGTTCGGGCTCAGTTGAAGGCAGATACAGTAGGCCGGATTGCAAAATCATACCGGCAACTAGGAAAAAAATATAAAGTAGACAAAAATACTGTAAAAAAGTATTTGGAGAGTATGGTTAATTACAATTTAGTGCGGTGACACACCCCCTGCTACAATTCAGCTCGATTTCGATCCATAAATAGATTTTTAAGAACAACATCCTAACTTTAAATTTTAGTATCATTGCTTGCATAGCTTGGAAGATAGTAATTTAAGGCATTTTACTTTTGCCACGCCCACTGGCGCTAATTCGCCTGCTTTTGATTCAGATATGCCTATAGGAAGTATAGCATTAAATTTCATAACAATTGCTGCAATAGTTCACTTAAAATATCGCTGAAAACTTTATGTTTATATGGGAGGTGTCACGCCCTCTGATGCGATATCGTTGAATTTTATTTAATATCAAAGCTTACACTAACCGACATATCTATACCTGTACACTAAATTTTATTAGAATCACTACCATAGTACACTTAATATAGCATCAACGTTTTTCACTTTGGTACCACGTCCAAATGTACTGTTAGGCCCACTTTGCTGATCGGCTTGCGATAATTTAGATTCTGCAAAGTGAAATTCTGGCTCTCTTGGGTTAGAAATTTTTAGGTTTTTGATATTTAGTTCAGCGTGTATGTATATAAACACAAGCAACTTTTTTGGTATAATATTTTTAATCATAATATTTCAAAAGTGGTGGATAAATCATTATTAATGCATATGAAGTTAAAAAGTTATCTGCAAAAGGAAAGAATTTTACTTATTTTTGGGTCATCATTTTAATCTATTAAAACTGGCACTTGATATTCAAACAAAGGCGTTTCAATGAAAAAAATGTTATGCCAGAAAGTTTTTTTTTTTTTTTTTGATGCTTTGAATTTTAGGCTTAAGACGTGAAACGCCAAATATTTTTTACAGATTTTGCAGAGATGACCGACCCAAAATGAAAAGTATTAGAATGATCTATATGTATGTATATGTAATTTTTCACTTTATTAACATATGCGTGCTGCATACACATGCATATGTTACAATGTTGGTGAAGTTCAGTAGCTGCTTAAAAATGTAAGTTTTTTTAATTTTAAAAAAAGCAGAAAGTTCTCCCTTTTTTTCTTCACTTAAACTTTGACAAGCTGTGTGTTGTTTGAGGATAATTCAAGGTCACTAGCAATGTTGCGCATTTGTGCTCTCCACACAGTTGCTATATTGTGGGTTTTTTGTGGAATAGCAGCAGCTTTTATTCATTCGGTTGGTATCAGTGTCTCGATGTGGGATTTGAATTTCGTTTACATTGTTGATTGCCTACACGCGCATCGTCACCACTACGTGTCTCTGTTGATAGCATTGCCACAGGTTGGCAAAAATTCAAAGGATGTTTAAAGGACACAGCAATGCTTAGGCGTATACGAAGTGATGTATGTAAAGGTTAATGTGGTAAAGCATCATTGGGGAAAAAAAAGGAATTTTACGTTTAAGTTTCAGGTTAAATTAAGAATTAAACTATTGAAACAACACATGCATTTATTAGTTTTTTTTTGTATTGTGAAATATCACACGGTGCTTGAAATGATAACATGAATTAGTTTACTATAATTCAAAAACTTTCTTTTATATTATGCCTATAAAGACTTTCAAAAAGGTATTAAAAAAGTTTTAAGATTTTGAATAGAACGTGCGAAAAATAAAATGGTAAAAATAATATTTGCAACCGAGGTGTAGTTATTTTCAAAATTCTTTCTAGTTAGCTGTCTACCATATGGTATGAGCAATATGTAATTATTTACAGTAAGAACTAGCTGTTGCTCATACAACATGGTGTACCAAATTATTTTATTTATTTATTTATTCTACATAAACTTTCTTTCTGTCAACAGTGTCATACATATGGTTAATATTAACCAATATATAGACTTTATGTAGTAGCAGATTTTAGAGGCGTTAAGTTTTTGCTTTTTCTTTTTTTTGCTCTTGCACAAATAAAAGTCTGTGATTCTTCCTAAAAAGAAGCAGTAAATAAGAAGCGATATATTTTCATACTAGCAGATGCCCGCGACTTTGTACGCGTAGCCTTTTTTTCTGCGAAGGCAAACAATTTACTTTTTTTAAATAGAACTACAGTCAATATTGGATTCTTCTTCACAGATCTAGAGTTCTTGTTGTTTTCTCTTCCATAAATATTCCATTGCATTGCCATGTGAAAGCCAAAAACAAAGCATACACACAAACTAACACATTCAATTAGCCTAGTACACATTATCACACATGTTGTCCAACATCAAAGTTCGATAATGTGAACTCTAGGAACGACCGTGTGACACACATGCTGGATGGATCTCAAAAATTGTTGATTTTCCTGCTGGCTTGTCCAACCATACAACCTGTGTGAACTGACTATCAAGTTTGATGGCATGCACGAAAATGTGAACGCAAAGCAATATTGACAGTCACACATGTTGTCAAGCCATTTAGGACAGCATGTGAGACTGAGAGCGAGAGTAAAATTTGAATATTCCCTTCCATTGCATTGCCATATAAAAACAAAACGCACACACACTAACTTGCCATTAAACGATTTGTTATAATTGCATGCTTCTTTCTATGTGTAAAATTAATTTTTTTAGCAATTTTAAAACTTTAATATTTTGATATTTAACAGGAATATCGTGATAATTTTAATTCTATGTTGGAACCAAGCGTCTAAGAAAGATGACTAAAAAATTTGATCAAAATTGATTCAGTAGATTTTGCGTGAATCCCGTTCATGGAAAACGGCTATCATTTTATTTATATAGATTAAAGTTTTTGTAAAGTTTCTTTTTATTTTCCATAATTTAAAAATATTTTCTTACGCATCAAGTCAAAGAACATTTCAAATTTTATTCAATAACCGTTACCGTCGTTGTTTCCAGCGCTATCTACTTGAGTTTCTTATGTATTTTATGTCGAGAATATACAATAATTCTGTTGTCCTTGTTATTCCCGTATATTTGCTTCTTTTTACTTTATTATTCTTATTAATGGCCTACGCACTCGTATAGTGCTTGCAAATTTGATTTTGGCACGTGTTCTTATTGTATTTCTTTACGAACACTACTTTCGTTGTTAGGGGAAGTTATTACTTTTCACTTCAGGTGGGTAAAGCAATTTTATTTACTGATAGACAAATATAGAAGAATTTTTTTTTTTTAAGTGAAACTACAAATAAGGTTAACGAATAAGACGACGCCATTAGCGTAGGTAAGAAGTTAAGAAAAAATTTTACTAAAAGTTTCGAAAGAGACTTTGACACAGAAGACTGGAACAAAAGTTCAATTTTGTATTATAATCATTTTGGAGTTCTTCAAGTGAGTTCTTTAAGATTTGCAAAAAAAAATTAGAAAAAATTTCATTCCCTCCCATATATCTTTCAATAGAGAGGACAATCAAAGAGCACAGCTTCTGGCTGACCTAAGTGAACATCATCAAGAAGTCAATTCAATGAATATTTTCGGCAATAAATACTGCCAATTGCTTGATATGTGTAGATCATTTTCTTCGACTTAAGGGGAATACAATTGATAATGTTCTGCTGATCCCAAGGAGACGGGGAAAAAATTGAGTCTCGGCTATTTTAAATATTTCATAGTCCCTTTTATTCTCATTGCCCTCTTTCGCTTTTACCGATAACGCATTCAAAATATATCCCCTTATTGCTTAGCTACCACACTCGCCACTTTTGCTTTTTTCTGCCCCAGAAATCTTTTTTTTAAGTAAATTTGGCTTCTTCTGTTGCTGTGGCTGCTGCTTTTCGCTATTTTGTTTTATGGCTCATCAGTGTTTTGAGAATGTGTGCGTCGTTTGTATTTACATTTCTTTAGCGTAATTTACTTGACTTATACAGCAATTCAACCCCAGCAAGCGTTTTTAATGCCGGGAAGAGTCACATTTCAATCACCGAAGCGATAATTTTGATCGCTCATATTATGATGTCAAATTGTAGGTGGTTCGGGAGAAACTGCCTGATATAGCGTCCCGCGTATAAATCATACAGATGAATTTTAAACTTTATCTGACACGGGTCCATTTTTTATCCACGAAGTTTATGTGGGATATTTAATATGCGATGTTGTATTTATAATTGGAAATAACCACATGTTTTATGACACAAAATGAAAACGTGGCAACAATGAAATCATTCTTTGCTTCTCTCCATACATTTACAATTGATGTTTTATGTCCACAATGCAAATTACAAAAAAGTTATGTCGAATCATAATGCATTGAAAACTCGTTTTACAAAATACTTAAAATTTCAATTAAACTCTTCTAAAAGAAATTCATCACCTATAAATTGAAAGCACCAACAATCTTCCAAATGTTGGCTGGGATGCATTTGACATTCAAAATTCTTTTTAGGGGTAGTGCCTGAGTAGAATTGAAGCTTCTACTTACCTACCAAAAATATATACTATAAAAAAATATGAAAATCTGCTGCAGCTGCTGACTTCAATGTCAAATCAAAAACTTTACGGTAGACGAGTAAGAAAATCAGGCAGTGCATAAAAAGCTGAGTTTTGCGAAAAAGAATGCTGTACATGTTATTGAATTAAGAACAAAATAGAAGGCTTTTATCGTCCGTAGATTCAAAAAAAAAAAGATCTTGATATTACGAACAAAAAAAAGTCTAAATTTTAAAATATATTTTTTATTTTTATTTTTTTTTTTTTTTTCAAGTACCGACAACACCTTTTGTTCTACTGCTTCTCGTATATTTAATACAAACTTCATTGTCACGTACACCTTCACCGTGATTTTTATTCTACATTAATTTTAATTCCTTTTAGAGCTAATAATAGTGTGATTACCATATGGCTTTTTTTGTGATAAAATGAATTCACTTTTGGTATTTTCGCATATCTTACCCCATTTTTTTAGTTTTTTTTTTTTTTTTTTTTTTGAATCACCTTGAATTTTTAAGCTGAAATTTTTTTTTTTGCTATTTTCGCAGACGTTTACGTGTCACGATGACAAATGCTGATCATTGTGAGCTCAAGTGTCAGATGTTTGCAAAATCAGAGGAAAAAATGTATAATAAATTTGAATAAAACAATGAGTTTTTGATTTGCATTTCAAATTTTTTCAATAAAAGGAGAAAAATATTCGCTCAATTTCATTTTTGTTCTACCAACCATTTCAGGAAGTATATATTTTTTAATTGAAAAGTGATTGCGGATGGCATAGGCCTAGTGTTGCTAGGAGGCTTGGCAAACATAATATAAAGAGTACTCAAAATTTTATGAAATATTACAATACACCTCCAATTCTTTAAATGATAGTTACAGCTGCATTTTCGGTGAGAACTTTCCTTTTATAATAAGGCACATTGCTACCCATTTCTAGGTATTCAATAAGCAAGATTTCCGTATATCTCTTGTGTCTTTTATCTCCTCACGGAGGATAGGACCTCCACAAAACTCTTCCAAAATGCACGATCATTAACTAGTGCATTCAATTTTCTCCAACATTGCTCCGATTCACATATTTCCTACTTTCCACTCCAATGCTTGCCAGCGGACTTCAATTGATTTTCGTGGTTTCCGCAACGTGTGCCCAATCCATTTCCATTTTCGTCGTTTGATTTGAATGGAAATTCAATTTTGACAGCATCTGGTAAGCAGTTTGGTATTGAAAATGATTCTGGACCATCATATTTTGTAACCTGTGTAACAGGGTGCTGTTTGTTGACCAGGTTTCACAGCTGTACAAAAGAACTGGTTTTACGTTTAACTCAAAGATTTTGAGCTACGCTTTGTCGTTGATAAAAACGAAGACTGCCAGATATTACGAGGCCGAGCGAAAGGCACCTATTGCTTTATTGATTCTAGCATGGATGTCCTTATTGATATTGATACCGAAATAAGGTGTTAGTAGTTACGCAGCCCAAACTTTAGATAAGTTATCCACTTCTTCTATGCTGGATTCGCATATCATGAGGCTATTGATGCCACTGGTTGGGCGGATAGACATGCTTTTTTTGTTTTATGTTGATTTTCAGAACTTCTTCCGCAGAAGATATGAAAGTACATATTGAGATTTTCTTTCATGTCTGACTGCTTGTTGACTTGAAAGCGTATGTCATCATTGTATATTTGTTCGGCGTCTTGCCTCTGATCTCTTCTTTGTTATTCATCTCTCGCGCGTTTCGCGACTCTCCTTTTCTCTATGACATCCAAGGTAACGTCGCTCATACATTGTTTTTCCGTTCCTCGGGGTTAACCCAAATATGAACTCACTGGCTGTTAAAATTGACGACATGATGTTTTGCCATTTGGCTTCGATTGAGTATGGAGGGTCAATGTCACTGAGCCTTTTTACTTCGTCGATGAAGTTATCCCGAAGACAGTATCTTTGAGTTAAAGTTTCCGCATATGCGGTGAACTAAAACTAGAAAGGTCGAACTATATTATTCAATGTTGAGCGCTATAGGCACATGAAAACCAATTAGTTTTTGGCACGATATCGTAGATATTGCCAAAAATCGTGTATAATATTGGCTGTTTATCCTGAAAAGTTGGTCGGTGGCCTATGCAAGCAAGCCTATAAGGTTGGAGTACCTAAAAACTAACATACAATATCTAGCCAAGATACAAACCAAGATATGGAAAAAAGTCTATAGAAATTATCTCGACAGGATCGACCTCTACAAAAGGCTCAGAGCCGGTTTTAAATTAATATTATTTATCCTTCCATTTGTATGCTTTTTTTTTAAAAAAAAATACATAGAAACTGAAGTTGAATCACCCTATGTGCCACATTTTATCACAAGCACTTGTTTTAAGGCAACAAACTGTCAGGATACTTTCAGCAACATTTGGTAATGAAGGACAAACCGTACTTGTAGCAGATGATAATGAAGGAGTAGCAAAAGCAACTGTGAAAAAAGAAGTGTAAAATACGATTATTCATTACTTATTTACATTGTCTTCTTAATACATTGGCCATTGAAGTTGTTTTGTTTTTGTTTTTTTTTATTATTTTACCTCCTGTATGGAATACGCAATGCAAAAATCCTTGAAAAGGATTTTTTTACGACATTTGTGCGTGCCCTACTTAAGCAGGGAAAAAGACTACGAAGTTGTGGCTTTACGGCTTGCGTTTATGGCAAAAAAAAACAATAATAAAAATATCATATACTATATGGCGTTGCCATATTGTTGCAAAGCTGATGACAGCAAATGCCTAAATTGAAAGAAAAAATTTTAAAGTTTTTGTGGTACAAATAACCTAGCGTTGGTTGCAAAAATATGCCACGTTCCATTTGCATTTCATTTAGTGATGTAGTGAAGTGGTAGCTGCGCATTAGAGTGGAACTTAATTTATGAAAATTTTTTGCAAGAATAAGAGAAAAAGTCAATTAAATACTTATATAAAGTCATTGCATTTTGCCTTTTCTAAAGAAATATTGCGTAAAAACTAAAAGGGAAAAGTTGGACGAATAATCTGTAACATGTGGGTCATACTATATAAAAAATTAAACTAAAAGTTTCCAGTGGTAATACTTTTTTTGGTAATTTTGCCTACACCTGGATAAATCGCGCAAAAAAATTGTTTTTTATAAAATATGCATAAGTTAATTTTTAGTTTATGCTTCATGGAATTTGTTATTATCCTTACTAAGTCACTAAGTCTAAGTTGTGCATAAATGTCACAGCTACATTCGCTAATACCTAGATTTATACTAGAGACACCCTAAATCGTACATGTGTTGATATATTCAAAGAGAAATTGTCATGTACATTTTTGTACGCAATTCAAGGACATTATTTCTAAGATAATCAGCACTTAATGTGTAAATACATTTGACACAAAAAAGAGCTGCAATTATAAGAAATAATAGCATTTTAATTGCAGTGTTACTAGGTACCGATTCATAAATTTTATTGAATATTAGATCTTCATGATGATTATAAAGAGAGTTTCTGAAAATTAAGGTCTAATTTTGATTATTTAATTTGAGAATAATTCATTCATTCATAATTTTAAAAAAGTTATTCGCTGTTTTATTCTTAGTTTTTTCATATCATAATTATGATTAATTTGTAGAGAAAACTTAATGTATTGTATTTTTACGGGCTATATTTATATTTAAGTGGTATCAAATCAATTATCAGCTTATCAGAAGACCAGACTGAAATTTCGTCTAACGAAGCCACTGTATATCAAGGATATGTTGATTCAGGATCGTGATAATGTGAGCAGATATAAAGATTTGGCGGTAAAATATAAAATATCAATATCTGGTGCAATGAAAACTGTTCAAAAATATATAATTTTTGGAACAACTGAAAGTTTAAAAAGATCGTGAGGAATAAAACGAAAAACTACAGCAGATGATGCTGACAAATTGTAATCTTGGCCAAAAAATTTTCTTTTAATTCAGCAAAAGAAATTGGGAATCGTTGAATATCGATATTTTTCACATAAATAAAGAGTTTCTTTGCCAAGAAAAACTTATTCTTTGACCTACAAAAATAGAACAACCGTTTGACTTTGCAAAAAAAAAATAAATTAAGGTGTCGGAAATCTTTTGGAACCGAATTATTTGTCAAGTCAAAATTCGAGTTGAATCGTCGCAAAATCAGCAATAATTCAATGTAGCTTTCCCTGAAAGCAAACTCAACTCTTCTAAATAAGTCTCAGCCCGGATCAGGAATTAAATTCAATTCTGGTGGTTTGTTTGATTCTTGGTCATCAAGGGTACTACTTATATCAACAACAAATTGAATTATACAGGATTCTAAGGCCAAAGCATTTATTGCCATTTACACTCGCGGTCATGAAAACCGCATAACCACAAAAAATCATTAAGATTCGATATTATTGAGATTTATATTAAAAAAAAAAAATTTTTATTAGTCATTGTTATTAAGCTAATATGCTTACATAGTTTGAAAACAAATAGACATTTCTGGATCTGGAAAAAAGTTAATTCTTTTACGAGTCCTTTGATCATTTATTTTTACAGAATTTGATCAGTATCTTGTCAATGTTGTTTCTAAATATTAATATCAAGTTACAAAAAAAAAAAGAAAAAGTATAATATTGCTCCTACTTTAGCCATTATGCTTGATGGCATGGAATCAACTAAAGCTTTGAGGTTATCGTTCTGTATCACATTATACCAATCCATATGTATCTAAAGTTAAAACTTATTTTTTTTATCTTGCCCTTCATTATATGCCACAAGTACACGATAGAATTCAGGTCCGACGAGATTCCAGGCCAGGTCAGACGCGAAATTCCGAGATCCGTGAATACTTTTCCGAGCTATAATAACATGATTTATTTTCTTTTAAAGTCTCTAAGGATCATAGAAAAAATCTCTTACACGATTTACCAATTTCGCATGGTGGCAAGGCGCAAAATCGTCCTGTAAAATTGCATCCTTAGTGCAGGATAAGTGCTTTTTACGCATCGGGTCCTAGTTTTCTCTTATAATTTGCCCATATTTTTTCGCATTTATAGTATAGTTCCTTCTAAATAGTGTACACGGAAAAAAAAATTCTGTAAAAATTCATTGGATTTCCGACAATAATTACAGTTTTTCCCTGTAATGCCCAGATAGTAAGCGAAAAACTGTAATAATTGATTGTGATTGTCAATGAAAAATTACAGTGCTCACACTGTAAAATTTATCATTTACTCCGAAAAAATTTTAAAAACGAAAATTTTACTTTTTATTTTATTTTTTTCTTATGTTATGTTTCATTATACTTCCTAACCATACTTCTTAACACAGCACGAAACAGAGAACCAGCCTGGCAACATTCATATAATTATTTTCTTGTAACCATATATCTACATTTTATGTCGTATTTGTACAACGCAGGTGACAAAAAAGTTATATCGAATCATTAGATAAATAATTTATTATGTGATACTTATTGAAGTTTTTACAGTTTACCCTGTAATTTTTATTTGTCGATCATATGAAATTTTCATAAATTATTTAGTACTTTTTGCTAACTAAATATTTCCCGGACCACATTGTATATTTTCCATTCTGAAACTGTAATAATAAAGTTTTTGACTGTAATGATTGCAGTTTGCGCATCAATTTATACTGAGTATTCCATGAAATTAGAAATTACAGGGCTATACGACAATTTTTCCTGATTATTTTGCTTTTTTTGAATATCTCACAATATTTTTTACAAAACCTTTTTTTCCGTGTAGAGGACCACGAACATTGTAAGAAAAACATTCCCAGATTGTCTGGCTCTATGTAAATTTTACTGTTTTCACTATGCAGTTTTCTTGCTAACACTCTTCATCGGAACGACACACCTACTGCGAATTATCGGCGCCTAGCAAGTTCAATTTACTTTCATCCGACTAAATTACATTTTACCACTGCTCCAGAGTCCAGTTTTTGTGGTTTTGAGCACAAGCTAGACCCGCTCTTTTCATTTTTTGTGTCAACAATGGCTTTTTTGCAGGATAAACCAGCACCTTGCAGCCTTCTGCGGTCAATTTCCACAGTAATTTTTATGGAATGATGCGTTTCTAGCTATGTCCGTATAACACCTACACTTTTAAAATTAGCCTTCAAACTTATTTTCCATCAGGATATCTTTATCATTCTATTAGTTGCACGCTTAGGACCAGATCTTTTTTCCTCTCCAGCAGCTTCTAACTATACTTTTTTCCAAAAAGGCATAGCTCTGGAATGTGAGAAACCCATTCTTTCCGAAATTTTACGATACGATACATCTTGGTCCGTTAGTCGTTTTTGATCATGTGACAGCTGTTTATGTTTTGGACCCATTTCTGTACTTATTTTAAGAAACGACATTCTGCTTTAAGCAGAATGTATTTTCGTTGTCAATACATTTGCAATACTTTATTGCTGAAAGTCTCATTAATCGAAGTCTCAATTTTAACATATAAGAAAACTTAAAATTTCTCAGATTTGAGCGCTACTTTTCAACCGACTTAACAGCTATTGCTGTTGAAAGCTAAATTACGGCTAAGCATCAAAAACACCCTTTATATCTCTATTAATATTAAAAACAGTGTTCACACAAATTAAATTTATATAAGAAATTATTTGTAAATATTTTGCTTTATCTCTTTGGATTCACTCAATTTTATTTTAGAAATCCAAAGGTTTCATGGTACTTAAATAATTTATCTATAAGCAGGCAATATTTTGTTTTTACAGTATCACAATTAATTTCGAGGTTGCAGAATATGGCGTCGTATTTCATATTTATATTTTAATATCATAAACTCTTTTCCCAACACCAATTGGCTGAATCGTAATTATTTTGAAAGCGCTTACGATCCGTATAGTATCGTCATATGCAGAGTACAAAACGCAAACTCCTTATCGTGTACTGCACTGATTCTTGCTACGTCAGTCAGTTCTGCTGTTTGTCATTATACAACTTAAGGCTTTTTGTGCTGTTTAAGTGGAAATTGTATGCTTTACAAATAAATAAAAAACCAACCAGACAAAGAAGAAGAAATCACACTCCCTCCGTGCATGGCTGTCATAAAGTAACCGTTGTATCAATGTTATTTAAGGTTAGGAATCGTCTTACAATTTCAAGGACTTTCTTCCCACTTTTGGCTTTCTGGTATTATTTTTCTTTTGCAAGATTGCTATTTTTTCATATATCCAATCCAATTTGAGTCCAATGTTTTTCCATTTTTTTTTTATTTGTTTTTTTTTAAGTCTTTTATACCCTACACACAGGGTATATTAATTTCGTCATTCCATTTGTAACACATAGTAGAGAGCGTAGCAGGTATATAAAAGTATATTATATACATATGTTACATAAATGCATATATTCCTTGTCAGTGTAAAATCCTGAGCAAATTTTGCAACTCTTTATCGTATGACTATCTATCTCTATTTGAAGGTGTGGCACCTCCTATACAAGAAAAATTTCGAAAACGTATACTAAGAAAGATATTTGAGATAAGGCCAACAAATATTAGATATATACTAAAAATAGTTTGGGCGAACAGTTGACAAAAAGTGGGTGTGGTACTTAGCATACAAACAAAAATTTGAAAATACTTTTATGAGAGTGCTTTCTTAGGTAATGCCACCAAAATTTACACAAAAACAAGGAATGAAACTGGCAGGGAAGCTCAGTTCTTATTTTATCTGGCCACTGGACAGAAGGCTGCAGCTTGAGTCCTAAATGAAAAATATTTCTCACAATGGACCAAATTTGGTCTAAGTGAGTCGGTTTTGTAACTGACTGCCACTCCTACCTATGATTCCCCTTCTTGCAACTCACCATGAAAGCCTTTTCTTAATTAAAGGACGCCACCAGCAGACAACAGATAAATAAACTAAGTCGAATATATCATGTGGTATTATTATTGCCAGGATATAGCTGAAAGAGGGTGTGGCAACTCCCATAAATACGAAAAAACTTTGACAAGAGAGCAAAAAATTTAAAATGCTATACTGAGAGGCCACATATACTTATTATAAGGCCATGCAAACCAAATTTCAAAGAAATAATAAAAATTATACGACTTCCACTCGACAAAGTGGATGGATTAAGCAAGAGGACCTCCCACACAATATCCAAGGCTTAAAATCGCTGTACTGTGAGCTATCAAGCTGCTTAATTCAATGAGATAAACCCAATCAGCTCAATTTGATCAAAATTGTAGAGTTTTATAGTCGAATACATACAATCACATGGTGATGGTCGGCATGTGGAAGTTCTTGAAAGTTGAATTCATGCATTCATATGGAGCAAAGTCCAGTGAGAACATAGGTGCCGCATATAAACTCGTAGAAAGTAGGCTTGAATTCTACTTTTTCGCAAATGCCGCGTATAATGTTATTGTCATATAGAAATTTAAATTCTGTCGCACAACGCCGCATTTGCGGTGTAGGGCATTTAATTTTTGTTGAGGCCGGAGATAACACCCTTACCAGTTTTTTTTTTTTTTTTTTCTTTTCTTTTTGGCGTCGGGACGACTCTTTGGCACTGAATTTAAATTTTTGTTTTTTTTTACTCTGAAGTTTTGTTGTTGTAGTGCCTTTTGTTGTTGTTTTTGCTGCTGTCGCTTTATTCATCCATACCTACAGTAATTTTTTTTTTTCATTTCATTTTGAAGCGATCAAGGCGTCGTTGGTCGCACTTTTGACATTGAGACAATGGATTCAGTTCGGTATAAAGCGATTTAATTTGAATCGCAGCACCGATTGATTCTTTCAACCCTCAGCAACAACAGCAAGTACAATGCTTGTATTGTTGTTGTAGTTTCTAAAGCGATTATACGCGCGTATGATATGTGAAGGTTACTTGAAATTTAAATGTTTATATAATAAAAGTTTCAAAAAAATGATTACTTCACTATTAGTTTTCATCGATTTTATTCTAATGAATTTCTAATTTTATAATAACGCATGCGTAATAATAAATCAAAATAGTGATATTTTATTAATCGTGCTGTGCACATATCGAGGTAATGATTTTCAAAACGCTTATCCTCAACAAGTGCAAAACAATTTTGCTTGACAGCAAGCTATGAGCACGTATGTAGATTCTTGGGCAACACTTCGCAAAATAAGTAGCCCCATAATGATGAGATGTTAGTTAATTCTCCATAAGGAAAGACCAAAGCATGGGATAAAAAATTTTCCCCCGAACAAATTATCGCTAAGCATCAGAACTTGAGCTCGATCAGTATCAGTGCCTCAGTGATTGATTTATGACCCATCCGCTAGTAAAAATGTTTGCCGGAGGGGATATTAAGTGTCAGAAAAAATTTCGAATCCATGGGTGTTCAAGCCCATGGAAATTCGTACCTCGCATTTTTTTGGAAAGTTTGAATGTGTAATCCTGCAATACTAAACTTATTTTTTTATACGTCAAAACTAATCATTAGTCGAATCGACGAACACTTTCGTTGCGCATATCTCGAAAACTCACCATTGGAATTTTGTGTTCATCGAAACGACGTTTAAAAATGTAAATTTTTCATATTTTTTTTTTTCAAAAAAAAACTCCTATTAAACTGACGCCCCAAGGCCCCTTGCCTTGCAGGCCGAAGGGTACGTCCATGGTTAGTCCAAATATAAAACGCTTTTCTGTACCTGATTTTTATTCTTTTAATTTTTTTTTTCTTTTACACATACTGTGCTGCATAGTTAGCTCACATTACTCACATCACATTTTCATAATTAAACTCACTAAGGAATCTTTCCTCCTTAGAAAATTTTATTCCAAAACCAATTTGCTTTTATGGTATCTTTTAATCCCAACATTTATGCATTAAACATAATTTAAAATATACTACGCAATTTTGTGTTTCATTAAAATTTTGCGCTCCCACCTAAATTTCTAAAGGGGTTTGGGTATAATACACAAATAAATACAATACAAACTGCCTTACGTTACCAAAGCGCCTACTAAAAAGCGAAAGTGAAGCTTTTTGAATTCAAGAATTTTTGTTATCATTGACTGTCACTGGTTATTTTTGATGTTTTTTTTTTTATGACAATATCAAGGTTATGTTGGGGGTGTTTTTGGTTTGATTTTCTCCACTTCGTTCTTGTATCTGTTATTTGATTATTTTGTTTCTTGCACCACTGACATAGAAACATACGCCTCGAAAGTTGCTACGACCTAAATATCTTCTTTTTCAACGGAAAATTCAGCTCAAGCTCATTCCAGCAAAACTTTTTTTTTCGGAGGCCTTATTTACTTTTTTGCTGCGTACGTGAGTTTCATCTTTTCGCATACGGAACCTACTCTCAATACTCGCTTTCTGTGTAGTAACATTTTCAAGGGTCTCTTCTTCTAACGCTCAACCTTTGTGTGGGGGATTTTTATGGCAAACGATTTTTTTCGGTTTTTGTTTTTGCATTAGTTAGTTGGTCGGATGGTCGGTTGGTCGGATGGTCGTACTTTGAATTGAGGCAGCACATTTTATTGTTTGTTATTTATAAATCATGCTGCCTCCGGGTCATATTTTTATGTTTACGCACTTTTTCCAATGCGTAATTTGTTGCTGTTTACTTTTGCTGTAAATGTGGTTTGGGGGATGGAGTGAAGGCCATAGTTGTGCTGTTTATCAGATTGAGTGACACTAATAGGGTTGGTGTCCAAAACATTAACGGGATTGACGCAAAAGCAACCATACGAAGCAATTTAGTTAAATAGCTTTTGTAAAAAAACGAAAAATTTCAACAAAAAGTAATTTATCAAGCAACAACATTAATAATATGAGTACTTATGCTATTAACCCTTTAATGATGTGGCTTTGTTAGGGTAAAGACATAATATGTTGCCTATAATGCTTAAAGAAGTAAATATATGGAATTCAGAAAAAAGGGTATTAGTAGTGAAACCGTGTCTTTTTCAATTAATCAATGACTTTTTCGAAAATTGTTTGAATAAAGGGAACTTTAACGGTTAGCTTATTGTCATTATGTTTTAGTTAATTATAAGCGGAGAGACCGTTGTAGAAAAGTCGAGTGTATAAGATGGGATGTACTGAAAAGATAGTGAGGTATTTTGGTGAAACTTAGCAATCAGAGTTGCCTTGCCAAAGTTCGTCCGTATGCCCGAAAATGTCCGAATTTCGGACAATTTGGTTTTTTAATTAAAAGTACATAAGACTACTCAGATTAAAATTTATGCCAAATGACAGAGCACGTAGACCCTAAATAGAATATATAAGGTCGCCTTCTCAAATCCTCTCCTAAATATCAAAGGGACGTTTTTTGAAATCAACCTATTTCGAACCATATTGGGTATCTTGGACCGAATCCTTCAACCTTCAATATGCAATAAAGCTTGCGCCATACCCTACATGCAGATCATTTTAATTCAATTTCGAAGAACTAGCAATTTTGACATACCCAATATAAGAATTTATATCTAATCTTATGTCGAGTAAGCAAACTTTTTCACAAGAATAAGCAACCGTTTTGGGTCATTAAGTGGAAAATCCTAGGATCGAAGATTTTGGCACCTCATCAAAAGAGTTTTATTAAAAAAACTACTAGTAGAAAGTTTTTTAAATTTGAAGGTCATATATAGCAGTTGGCACCAAATACATCCAAATTCTGGAAAAAAAGGGTGTTTTGGATAGGTTGACAAAAATAAGTTTGTCGCTTTTCTTCTCTCTTCCCTGGCGAATTAAGGAGTTGATGACAGTAACCAGTGGGTACATTTATATGAATTTCGACTACCTTTCGAGTTGGCATTATTGAGTTCCAATAGACCATGTGAGAACAAGATACCTTTGAAAATTTCACCATAAATTATTTTGTTTAAGCCATCGATGGGCAAAACACGAGAAATGAGCCATTTGTGACTCAGTACAACATAAAAAAAAGGTGTTTTTTAAGGAAAATATCCAAAACAACAAACAGATGCAATCATCACTGCCACGCGGATGTTTATGACTGTGGTTTTTTATACTCGCTATGCACGGGACTTGTATGATTGTTATTGCTGTATTGTTAAAAAAAACAAAAAAATCGAAGCAATTCGTTTGATCAGTGTATGTACATTTATTTCTACACTCGTGTTGTTCTTGTTTTATTCCTGGAATTGGATTTTGGTTTGTTGCACAATGTTGTGTGTTTTTTAACGGATTTTGTAATTATTGTTTCTGTTGCTTTTTTTGCAAGTGGCTCTTGCTTCTAAAATTCTGCCCATCTATGGCTCAAACGACCAGCATTTGGAAGGCAACTTAATAATTGCAAAGTGATGTTTAAAATTTTAAATTGATTTGCTATTTTTAAAATAACTGCCAGTTTCTTTATATCTTCACCTAAAATCCAAAAAGTCGTAACAACATTTTTTTTAATAAACATGGGATGCAAAAATCTATTTTTCTAATCTCGATAGCTTAATAAAATCAACATTTTTGAATGTATAAGCTTAGAATATTTTAGGGACATTTACTTAAGTTAGAGGCTTTTTCATTGTTACGTCTTTTTGGATCTTAAGTACACGGTTAGAAATCTTGGAATAAATTTTAATACAAGCGAAGTATTACAAAGATTTTTAATACAATTTTGATTAAATTTAATACTTTTGAATATATTACAAAATTTTGTAATACATTTTGTATTAAATTCTAATACAGTTCAAAAATTTAAACGATATTTTATAACATTTGGAATCAATTTGATGCTATCGCAAGTATTACATTTAGCCAACGCAAATATGATACTACGTTGGCTGGTGTCGTTAAAATATTCATGCAACCCTTGTATTGAAAGGGAACCAGGTTCGAATCCCAGTAGATACGACATACTTTTTTTTAAAATTTTAATAAAAACGAGTATTAAATTTTAATACAAATTTGTATTAAAAATGAATTTTAATATCTAGACAGAATTGAATTTTAATACAATTCTGGTGTAGTCATATATGTAAGCCCAAAAGTATTAAAATTTATTCCAAAATTTCTAACCGTGTAGGTGACGATATGGGAATGGCGGTTTTTGGCTTTTTTTTAAGAAAATATATTGTATAAATATGTATTTTAAATTCTTCAGAAATGAAGTTAAGTTCAAATTTCCATGTGCTTTTTTTCATATGTTCACTTTAACTCAATAATGCTAATCTGCAAAGTTGACCAAATCCTAGATTAAGAACTTTTAATATTAAAACTTTTTTTTTAAAAAAAACATGTAAATATACCGAGGTCCTTGATTATAGAAACTTGAGTTATAACGGACAGCCTACTGCACATTTTCATATACAAACGCATATACTACACATACAGCAACATAATATGTATACAAAAATGGCATAAGGCACTTACGCCTTCTGCTTGAATTTCATATTTTGGGTATTATATTCAATGCCATGTCTCTCTGTGCATTCTAAGTAGTTAGTTGAACTCTATATATATTTTTTGCTGGCATTAAGTCTTGTGATTAAGTTACATTAATTAATCTTTTAAATTCTGACGTTATTTTTTTATAAATTATGCACGTGTATGACGTGTATATTTTGATTTGTAAATTACAAACAAAAATATTTACTGATAAAGTTCATAATCTGGTATTAAAAGGCAATGTTCTATTATCAGAATACGTTACAAAACATTTGTTTTTGATCAATCACTCACGTTTTGTTTTTTTCAATTTTCTACTAAATAAATTGGTTCAAGTACAGGGATATTTGCATTTGCTTGATAATATAAAACTACGGAATAGACTGGATCACGCACCTGAATATTAACTACACAAATAAATATTTTGCGAGGAATACACTAGTTTGTATTTTATTCATTTCTGAGGGCATTATACTGTTATAAAATATCATTAAAAGGAATTTCATTTATTTAGCATCGAAGTAGCAGTTACTATTTGCCACTAATCTAAAGTTTGATGTAAAGCTGTGATGCATTTCAATATATTTTGAGCTATGGGGTCTCTTTAAATTCAGTTGCACTTATAAATTATAATGCTGAATGAGATTTTAAATGAGTTAAATATTTTTATTTTCCAAGACTCTTTTAATATGAAATATTTGAAACATAAATATGAGATATTTTTCGGTTTTTCGACCTTTTTTGCTTAAGCGAACTGACCTGATTTTAAGAAAATATAATTTGTGCTCCTTTTCGCATAAGTAGTAAAACATTTTATTGTCAAAGGGATTACTAAAAAAAAAAAAAAACTTTAAAATTGTGGTTATTAAGTTAAACGCCAATACACCCATGCTAAGTAGATACAATAATACAAACACAGACGCAATTTCGTTGTCTCATTTCAAATGCAAATAGAAAAACGAAAACAAAAACAAAAAAATAATTAGAAAAAAAAAGTAAAAAAGAATCAAACGAACAGCAACCAAATATTGTGCGTAAAATTCTATATACAATATATATGTATGTTTGTGTATGTGTGTGTGTGTGTATGGCTGTACAAATATAATTTGTCTGTATATGTGTTTTATGCACATAGGCAGGCACACAAAGAGCAAAGAACGCACCATAGAACAACCAGAGAATGAAAGCTCTCTAACAGAAAAAAAAGCATTTATTTTTGTTTCAAGGTCAAAGTTAATAATGAATCCAAATTTACGCGCGCACACAACGATAGGAGAGCAAGAACAAGTTGGGGATAGGAGCATAAATTCACAAATAAATATATATGTATATAAGCACACAAATATACACCTACAACGCACGCAATTTGCTCCCCCAATTATTTGCGTTTCTAACGTGCGTCGGGATTTACTTTATTAAAGTGGCATAGACAATGGAAGGAAGCAGAAGCTTTTACTTATTTTTTTTTTGCTCCTTTCTCCCAACTTTCCATTTTGCTGTTTCTTCTTTTCTACCTATACTTTCTTTCGTAACATTCACCCCCAAAAATTTACTACGCACTTTTCTTTAGCTCACGCATCAGGCTCAGCAGTAAAAGCTTAAGAAGGCTTGAAATTATACCTAAATTTTTTTTGCTTCGAGAACTCAAGTTATGTATATTAGACAGTAAACTTTATTTCGAAATAAGGCGAAACTTACCGGTCGAATTCATTTCGATGTAAAAAGTTTCAACCACGATAACCATATAAGATTTCGCAAATGATTTAGTAATTCATCAGATTTTTTACCAATTATTTCATTGACACTAGCATTTAGATAGCTATGTCAGAGAAATCCTTGCATTATAGTTAAAAAAAAAAACATTTAAAATATCTTGAACTTAATATAGGAGATCAGTAGTTTCAAGTTTTTTGAATTTTGGATCATCCTGTGTAAATGTGTGAGACGTACACGTGATTCAAGTTTTGTTTTTTTCAAACAGGTTTAACAGTTGCAGCCAAAGGGTGATCCAATAAGAGCTTCCTACTTTGTTTTCTAAATAAATTACATTAAAATCAATGTATTGATGCAAATCTTTATTTGGAATGACAGTTCGGTTCCTACAACTCAATATTTAAAAATTATTTCGTTCAAATGTTGCCCACGACTATAGTTCTTAAATGTTCCATTTTGTGTGTCCAATATTTGACAAATCTTTCGAGCATATCGGCCGGTATTCCTTGAATAACATATCCCCGAAGAAAGTAATCCAATGGCGTCAAATTACATGACCTTGCTGGACAATTAACAGGAACATTTTATGAGATGATGTTTTCATCGAACGTTTCCCTCAATAAAGCGATTGTTTCTCCAGCTGTATGGCATTTTGCGCCATCCTGTTAAAACCAGAGGTCGGTTACACCAATATCCTGAATTTTTGGCAACAAAAATTCATTGATTATTGCTCTATAGCGAGCACCATTGACTTAAAACGGGCTCTATGCGCATTTTTGAAGAAATACGGTCCGATGATGCCGCCTGCCCATAAACCAAACCAATTAGTACATTTATTGGGATACATTGGAAGCTCTTGGATTGCTTCTGGTTGTTCATCGTCCCAAATACGGCAATTTTGCTTGTTAACGTAGCCGTTCAACCTGAAATGAACTTCGTCGCTAAACACAATTTTTCGATAAAATAATGGATCAATTTGAAGTTGTTGTAAGGCCCATAAGCCAAAATTAAAACGTATACCAATATCAGCCGGCTTCAATTCTTGTACGAGCTTTATTTTATAGGCCTTCAGACGAAGATCACGCCTCAAGGTACGCCACAATGATCTATAAGAGATGCACAAAGCCTGAGATCGGCGACGAATCGATTGTTCACGGTTTTCACGAACCCTCTCTGCTACTGCTGAAATATTCTCAAAATTACGAGCTCTATGCACTATGGTTGAATGATGAATAGTGTAAAATTGATTCGAAATTTGGTGATGGTGTTACGAATAGTGCGCTCAGTTGGACGCTCATAACGACCAAAATGATGTTGAAGAACTCTATAACATTCTCTTACTGATTTCTGTAGTAAGTTTTCACAATTAATAAACGTTGTTCAGGAGTAACTCTATTCATGATTGAGTCGTATTGAATACTGAGCACAACCGTCAAATGATTTTTTAAGATAAAATGATAATGAGGTAATACTAATTATACATGAGATTGTACCAAATTTGGAACGATATTCGTCAGTTGTAGGTGATTTTTTTTTTGCAAAAGAGCACTTCATAATGTTTGCCGTTTAAAGTGGTTTTAAGATGTAACTGTAACATAACATGCCATTATAAAGATGAGATTTAGATCATTAAAATAAAAATTAAACACTCAACTACAATAATTTTTGAAGGAGTTACGATAATTTATAAAATTAACAAAGCTTTCGATATTTTTCGTTGTTAGGAAGTGTACATAATTTTCGTTTTACAAAGACCTTCTCATATTCAAGACCTTCTATACCAAGAAGACATGAAAATTTGCCTCTAAAACTACTTTATTGAGCATGGCTATAATGGGTTTTGTTTTTAATTGCATCCCACCCTTATACTTCTCCGCAGATAGGAATCAATCTGATTTTGTGTTACGATTGCACAATTTAATTTATGTACAAGTTTGAATGCAATCTATTATCAATAAAGAAAAACCAATGTAAAGCAGTAGACTATCAAACCATTTTGGAAAATTTTCATAGAAAGCACAAATGGATTACTTTAGATATCGATCATAAGCCAATACAGCGGCAACAGACAGAGAGTCTGACAAACGAAAGTCTCTTTGCAAACATACGAATAAGCGCATGTGACCCGAAAAAAAAATTATTTTAATATAATTATAATATGACTTTCTTCTAAAATGCATAAAATAGAAAATGACACACAAAAACAAAAAAAAACCTCAAAAGAAAGTGAAAAGCGAAAGGTTAAAAATTGTTAACCAAAATTAACACCAAAATGCACAAAATCTTACAAGCCAAAGAAATCAGCTCAACTTAACTGACAAACTTTTAGTTTCTTACCATTTATTTTTTTTTTTTTTCTTTTTTCTTTGCGTAGTCTTCAAAAATGGTGCCTAATTCGTGCTTAATTTCATGCCTTTTCAACTTTATTCTACAAAATTTAATAACAACAAAAGCAAAAGAAAGCTGAGATCACAAAAGATTTGAAATAAAAGTATGATTGGGAGAAGGCAGCCATTATTAAATAAAGAAAAAATTATTATTAGAAATTCAAATAAGAAATCATTAACCAAAAAATTAAGAGGAAAAAAAAACTCACCCAAAAAACTCACAAAAGTTTAGTGAACTCAACAAAAGAAATTATTTATTAAATTTGATCAAAATGACAACCAAGCAGACACGCTGCATAAAAGAAAGAAAAACAACAACAACAAAG
The DNA here is from genome assembly GCA_949775025.1 of Tricholauxania praeusta. Classification (NCBI taxonomy): domain Eukaryota; kingdom Metazoa; phylum Arthropoda; class Insecta; order Diptera; family Lauxaniidae; genus Tricholauxania; species Tricholauxania praeusta. The sequence goes on along the minus strand of OX459028.1, from coordinate 51,876,632 downwards.
ACAAAAAACGCTGAAAAGAAAGTGAATTTGGCTGAAAAAGTGGGTCAACCAGTAACAATCAAATCAACTTCAGAGTCTTCAGTCAGCTGAGTGTGCAAAGCTTTCTGCACTGCATTTTTTTTTTTTTTTTTCAGCAGACAACGCATATGATGTCGGTTGCGCCTGCGCAGATGACAAACAAGTTTAGTTTGTTAGTTTGCTGTAAAATACCATGATAACACATGTGGAAAAGGGGAGGTGTTAACTACGTGCAGCGCAGCAAGTTGGCAGATGTATTGCCAGCAAGCAAACAAAATAATTATTTATGACGATGAGTAAAAGTGAAACTTTATTGTCTTTTAAAGGTTTAGGGTGAAAAGAAAAAACTACGATAACTTACAACTATTAAATAGAAAAATAATTAATTGGTATAAATAAAAAAACTAATTTTTATATTGGAGTTACTTCAGCAGCGTATGTAGCTCTTCGAAAGTAGAGCATTTTGTTTTAGTCAGAAAACTTAGGAATATTTTAAGGAATTTTTTGCGAAAGTATACAAAGTCTTGATGAACTTATTATATATGAATTGGAATTTGATTTTCTTAAATTAATTTTTTTATTTACTTGTAGTTATTTAGTAAGAACAATTTACTTTTCATACGTCTACAAATCTAATATCTCCATTATAAAGTAGTAAAAATAATGAGGGTATTCAAACAAAGCCGCTTCAGGGCATAACCCTTTGACATTTAGTGAGTTAGCTTCGTATAGTGAGATAGAAGTGTAAGAACGAGGTTGAGCTATGAAGCAACGCGTTTTTATGAAAGTCACATTTAAATATGCTGGCGCAATAATGAGGGTATTCGCACAAAGATGTAAATAGAGCATAAACCATACAGCGACGTATATAACAAAGAACGTTTTATTTACTGCAAATACACTAGAACTTTTGAGCTTAATTTACATATGCCGGCATGGTGAGAAAATGTGAGTTTTAAAAATAAAATAAGCAAAAAAAAATTATATTAATTTTTATGTTTGGTATCAAAAGTTTGTTGTTATTCGAATTCAACGTTTTGAGATGATATGCGTTCACAGCTTTATTCTGTCGAAGTTTTTCTACACTCCGTCATTATTCAGCATTTATCGACGTCATTACTCGTCGTTTTTGTCAATATCTATTGACTTTTTCAACAATTTCGGCATTTTTCATAAGTTGTACGACTTTGTTTGCATTTAATCAGCTCAATCAGTTCAGTCCTTCGGATAAAACAAAATAAATTAATTTCTTAAAATAATTAAAAATATTTTATTTTTAGTTGCAAGTCAAATGTTTCCTACTTATCAGCGGCACAAGCCCATAAATTTTGTTTCAATATCAACTACTTAATTTTTGCCTTGATTTAAGGTCTTTTTGTTGAAGAAAAATAAACAGTAGCCTCAACATTCAAAATGTTTAATTGCAAATGCAGGCTCTCATTTGTTCACTTACACTTGCTACAGTACTGGCATATGGTAATTGAAACTGGGTCAGTGACTGACTGAAAATTTACAAAAAAAAATAAATAAATATTTAATCTCATTGTCAGGGCAGCGGTAACATTCGGCATTCAACACCTTATTTGGGTTATGGCTATGCAAGATATATTTGAAAATTTTAACAAAAAACAAAACCAAACCAGAGACCTCTGATTTATTTGCCATGATTTAGTTAACAATAAGATGTGAAAAATTGTTTTGGTACGGATAAGTACAGTAGTAACACAGCAGAGGTAACACAAAATACTAAAAATTTTAAATTTAAAACATTTTGCAGAAAGCTACGATGTCACGTAAGTGAAACCAAAGTGAGATAATGGTAATAAAATTGAAAAATTAATTTGAAAACGTAACAACATCTGTAAAAAATATTCTCAGTTTCAAGGAAAAAAGAAACGTCTCAGAAAGCGACTAAGTTGTAATGAAATATAAATTTTATTATAATGGTGAAAGATGGAGCTATCACCTTGCCTTATTCACTGGCTGTAGACTGGTCTGGTACAAAGAACCGCTTTCTATAGCATCGCCATTGCTCTCAAAACTACACGTTTCTTCCTTTATCTCGTTTTCCTTGAGCTATTAGTTAATCAGTTGTCAGCTCGTTTCACCGTTAGACATACGGTCTGACGGCCTTATATTGAAGTCTTGGTCTGAAGAAGGAATCGACTTTGTGCGTTGTTACCTCCAGTAATCTTCTTCACGAGAGATTACATGACCTGTATTCCATATAGGGATAGTTGGAAATGAAAATTTTCGGAGGGTCTGAAGAAGGAATAGACTTTCTGCTTTGATACCTCCAATAATCTTGTTCACGAGAGATTACATGACCCATATTCCATTTAGGGATAGTTAGAAATGGAAATTTTCAGAGTGTCAAAAAAGAAATAAACTGTCTGCTTTGTTACCTCTAGTAATCTTGTTCACAAGGGATTACATGACTCGTATTTCATCTAGGGATAGTTGGAAATGAAAATTTTCGGAGCGTCTTAAGAAGGAATTGACTTTGTGCTTTGTTACCTCTAGTAATCTTGTTCACGATGGATCATGTTGGTCATGTTGACTCGTATTCTATCTAGAGATAGTTGAAAATGGAAATTTTCGAAGAAAAATAGCTGTTTTAATTTCTACACGGATAACTCTAAGCAAAAAATCCACGTGGCTTATGTTATCTATGTTAAGAATTACTGCAAGCGTAACTATATTAAAAAGATTTAAACAAAACATGAATAACCTTTAAAATAGCGATTTTCTGGAAGATACTATGGAGTTAGTCGTTAGTTCAGGAAATCAATTAAAACTTGTTGTGCAATAAACTACTAAATTAAGTCACGATTTTAACGATAAAAAAAACTGAATGGACCCAGAAACATTGCGCTAGAACTTCTGTGACTCGAATTAAAAGCAAAAACTTTACTCGTCAAAAATGTGACGATTAATTAATAATATTTTTATGCTTTCAAAACAATATTTAGAGACGAAGTTGTTCTAAAAAGCTTGAAAAATTTACTTGTAAATAATTTTTTGGAAAAATGCTTATGAACAATGAATATTTTCTTCAATATCAAATATTAATACATTAAGTTACTACTAAATTTCTTTTCAACTTAAGCACCATAATTAGCTTCATTTTTTTTATTTCATAGTATGTGCACGCATTTGTGACCTAAAAACAAAACACCAAAAACTGGTCTCATATTCATAGCGCAGACGCAACCAACGCAACGTACGGTTTGGCAGCTGCTGCAGATTCACACTTTCGCTTATGAAAACGAAAGTCAACGCACTCTGCTCTGTTAAAATAAAAAGTTAAAAATATTCAAAGAAAAAAAAAACCTTACACGAAAGAAATTTAAAATGACAGAAAAATATGTGCTATCTCGTGTAACACTTGTCACGGCTCTCCAAAATATGTTCAAGTTTGGACGCTGTGGAATTTATGCTTGGAATAGGGTCTGATAACTCTCTTTAGTATTGTAAAATTAATAGTTCAAAAACTAGTTGTCAAAAATGGGAACATGCAAAACTTTACAGCAATATGCACCTCATTTTGAATTCATTTTCCAATGCTAACTTTAACCTTTTCTCAAAAACTTCCTACTTCAAACACAAGAGGCCTTATGAATCACACTAGATCAAATCTATTACCATTTACTAACATGTGTTATCAATATATATCTCATTTGAAAGGTCTTATTTTGCACTTTAATTATTATTCCAACACCTGAATACGTAAAGGCACTGTAGGTCAAAACAAGTCAAAAAAAAAAAAAACCTCCTTTTGACTGTTATTGGAGCATATGTAAGCTTTACTTTCAATGTCAAAAAAATATATCTCGTTTGAAAGACAAGCCTTACAGCTACAAATATCATTCACAAATTAGTTCACTCACTCATATAGGTAAGTCATCATATCTTAAAAAAATTTCCTATCTATATTTTCTTTCTACTCATAATCAAGGGTAAAAGGAAACTCTTTAAAAATTTATCTCGCAAAAATTTATTGTTTAGTAACAATTCTTTAGAATATTAAATATTTATTTTTGAATCGAAATATGTGGGACAAATTCATTTCAGGAAGACACTATAATTTAATAAGAGCTTTAAAAAGCTTTGAAATTAGATATATATATCAATGAGTTCGAAATTATAGTTTAGATTTAATCATGGTAAATGACAACACATATTTTGATATGTTGGGCTACTTGTGTTAAATGTATGATCTTGATTACTGAGTTAAGGTGTAAGTACTGAAAAAGCACCATCCTAATTAGATACTTTTTTGTCAATGAGACATTTTTTCATTCATTTTTCAAAAATAGCTCGATGGTACTTTGAATTTTGTGAACTTATCACCAACAAAAAATTTTCAACGCCAGACTTAATATCCGTATTATCTCTGCAAAAAGTTTTATTTAAAAAAGATATATTAAAATAAATAGATAATGAAAATATTAAATGATATATGATATCTTTCTGCGATACACAAGCAAATATTTTGAATGCTGATATCCACCATGATTTGTCAAGCTTGCCACTTGAAGTGTCAAAGTTATGACGTTGAGCACACAAATTGAATTGGATTGCATTAAATTCAATTAAGTTAATGTTCAATTTAAACCATAAGTAAAAAACTCGTACACAAATGCGTGAACAAATAGTGAAAACTTTTCTTTTTTAACGTTGCGTGTTCATGTTGAAAGCGAGCAATGGAGGTCAATGGCCAAAATCGAATGCGATCGAATGTTCGAACGAGTTTATGCGCTATGTGATGACAAACTCATTTCAAAAATACGTAAAAGCGTGCAATGAAAATTCGAGCCAAGGTTTGTTGAAAATTTTATTATAATTTAGCTGTGAATGTAATTTCTCTTTTCACAAAGTACTAAATTGATGAAAAAAGTGATTTATGTAGACGAACTTAACATTTAACGTGAAATTACGAATTAGAATATCTTAATGAATTTTGAGCTTAGTATCAATTTTTATGAAAAATTATATTTACCAGATTAAGCACCATCGAAGTGAAATCTTTTTTATTTTTTAATCAGCTTTAGTTTTGGAAATTTAAGACTTTTATCCTTAAAATGTTACCAAAATAACCACTTGTCGTTAGTCTTACAAAAGTTATAGCCATTTGAAATCTTTGGCATAACATGCCGTATTAGTGACATTTAAAAGTTTCATTTAGAAAGTTAATCATCCGATATGATGTACCTCAAAACTTTTTTAAAAATAATAAATTTACAATCATAAAATTTCAAAATAAAAATTTAGAATTTAAGGAAATAAAAAAATAACTTAACTAAGATTTTAATTTAGAAATCGGTTAAAATTTTTTTTTAGTTTTTCCAACCAATCTGCAAAAGTGTCCAGAAGTTATTTGGCAAAAACAGGAATTAAAGTTTGCATTTCATTCAAATTTCATCTAAATACATAGATTTTAGTACCAAATATCATAACCCTTCCGCCAGTGATGTCATTTCTGTTTTGTGGAAATGTACTGAATGCAGAATGGAAATGTACTTTTGTCGACATGAACATAAAAAAGGTACGTAAGACTTGAACTTTTTTACCACAAAACAAAAGTCAGCAATGATAATTTCTTAGAAAATTTCCAAATGTACTGAAAATGTACCGAAAATATATTGAAAATAGGCTAAATGTACCGAATGTACTGAAAACTTATGGTATGCACTGCCTTCGCTAATTAAAGAATGCTTGTTAGAAATAGAATTTTTGAGGAGAAAAAAGAAATCAATCTCAAAATTTATATAAGAAAAAGAGCCAGCGCCTAATTAAATTCAGAGCGACAATCATTTAAATCAATTTTGTAAAATAAATAAATAAAATAAAAAACTAAAATATACGATCATCATATTTCTTCATAACTTTCAGCTTCCTACAGTTGAAGCGTAGCTAGGGTGAACGAAGAGTGCTGTCGCCCCCGGAGCAAAAGCGGCAAAAGGTTCTGGTGAAATTGAATTAAAATTTGCTTTTTATCAAAAACTTAAAAATTTTATTCAATTTGATCATGGATTTCTTTTTTTTTTATTAACTTAAATGTATTTTGTTGAAAATTTGCAAAAGATATTTTCATTATATTTTTATAGGGTTTTTGTCATGTAAAAAGTAATGAGTTTTTTAGAAAATTTTTATTTTTGGTGCAAGGAATTTTTTCTTTGTACGGCAGGGGCGGCAAATTAGACCTTTTTCCCCGGGTTGCAAATATTCACAACATGCCACTACCCCACTGCCATTCAAAAGTCAAAAAAAAAATATTTTTATAATTACATATAACAAAAATATCAATTTTAATGAAAAAATATTTGCATATGATCGATCAAATTCTCGATAGGATGGTATTTGTCTATTTTTATGTAACTTTAAGATGCTACCTTCCACGATCCCAACAAGCTCAAAAACTACACACAAATGGATATTATCGTAGACCATTTGCAATATATAAATTTTAACAAGAAATTGTATATCGTATTTATTTGCTAGATTTGGTTCTGGACCAAAATTTTATCAGGGTAAATGTGCGAAGTCAAAATTGAAAGAAGTACCTTGCTTTTTCCTTTATGGTGCGAGCAGTATTGGGGCTCCTCTGCCGACGATTAGGTAGGCGGCGGTAATTCGCTGTTATCGTTGCTACTTATGATGACAGTGGCTGCAGTCTGCCGATGAGGTTGATAAGCTGCTGGTGTTGCTTGCTGGCGGCGATGGTAGAGATGATTGCTCTGTGAGTAACAAACACTTACGTCTATCCGTGGTACACTGTTGACTTTTCTTTTTTTTTTTTAATTTACGGTTAGAACACAACAAAAACACTTTCACTTTCACTTTCTTTATTTCAACTTTTCAATTTCGTTTCTTTCACATTTCTCACTTCTTTATATTTTATTAACCAAAATTCTTTTCTCTTATTCTAAAATACAAGGATTTTTGGACAAAAACGCGCAATCGACCGGAACAATTAATTATTTGGCTCCACTTTCCTTGAAGGTAATTTGACGACCGATGTTTTCAATGACGTGACGTATATTGATGAGTCATTGCTCTCATTAAAGGTTAATCTAAAAAAAAATCCATACATGTAGTCGGAACATATGAAAGAGTGGGACAACAGCATATGCGTATGGGATCAGATGTCATTGACACGAGAGGCTCGTTCAGCGCTTTAAAATTTTTGATGCACCAAGCATGTGAGTGCAGTGATGACATTTTTAGTACAATTGTTCTTTTTTCAGCACACTTGCGCTTCCAAAAGTACAGAAGCAAGTTGTACCTGTTTTTAGTACACTTCGAATATGTTCAATATAATTTTGTAGTAAAATGTATACATAGAGTAAATTTTTTTTAATCGCCCTTAACTTTCAGTGATTTAAAACTTTTTAATTGACTATAAGCAAAGTTTGCCAATTGCATAGCCTTTATTTTTCTTAAATTTATATATAAATGGCAGTTCAATACATAGGAAAGGTTATTAAAAACTTTAAATTCTTGTAGGGGCGTACCACCTCCCTAAATGGGAAACAAAAACGTTGTCACGACAGAGCCGCTGATCGGAATTAAATGAAATTTGGTATAAAGATAGAATGAATCTTGAGTAATTATATTTTCTTCCTAATGGGCAGTGCCACTCCTTTAATAGGAAAAAACATTTTCACTGCTAAGCTTATGGAACGATTTTTATGAAATTCAATACAGATTTAAATTGAACCTTGAGGAAAGGAATTTGTTTTAAAGTGTATGGTGCCACGCCCACAACAGGAAAGTATATTTGTAATGCTAAGCTAATTGACCGATTTTGATGAAATTCGGTTTGGAGATAGATTGAACCTTGAAAAAATATTTTCTTTTTGAATAGGTGACGCCACGCTCCAACAGAAAAATATGTTTTGCTTACAAAACTGACTGATTTTGATGAGATTTGGTATGGAGTTATGTATATTGAACTCTAAGGAAGAAATAGAGATAGGAATATGGCAACATGATACCACTATTTGGAAGCAATGATAAAAAAAAAGCTCGTTTTTTAATAACTTTTGTATAAGTCACTGTATTGGTTAAGTCTTAACCACTCTAATTTTATTAACAATATAGGGCTGGCTCATATAAGAGAATGATTCAAATGCGATGTCACTGAATTTCTAAACCTTTTTTATTAAATGATGTCTTTATTTTTATTCTTCAAAATAAATGGTAAGCGTTTAAAGCTTAATTATCATCAATCCTTATAAAATATTGCCTAAGATTATTTTTGGCGAAAGTTCAAAACATTAAATTTTGACCAAAAAAGTTGAGTCTTTTTATAGTACAATATAATTTTTTTTTTTCAGCTTTTTTCATTAAGCATCAGCTTCATGGGTATATTAAATTATTTATCAAGAAAAGCTGGATTAGTATTCAATTAGCATGAAATTATGCCTTGCTTACTTACGATACATGAACTATCAGTAGTTTCAGTTACATTTTATTATGAAACCATTTCGGTTTTAAGTAAATGGTCATAAGCTGAAGAAATATTGCTGATAAGTGTGAATATTTTATCCTATATACTTATGCAATTCACAGTTCATTGTAAATTGGCTGGTAAAATTAAAAAGTTATAATTTTACAATATTTTACGAGGTGGTAACTTGTGTTGTTATTGTTTTCCATATCAATGCAAATCACCAGTAGTCGATAAATTTAGACATGTGAGAGAATCGTATGGAAAAAGAGAGTGACAAAAACATAAATTGCAAACAATAAATTTTTGAGCTCACAGTTCTATGATTTGACAGATAATAATTTTGTCACGTTACAATTTCACTATATGTATTGCATAACTATGTGTATCATCAGCTTTTTTATCTGTCGACTCTTTGAGTTTTCTAATACTTTGTTTCAATTTTGCTTTCTTTTTCTATTTACATTTTTAGTCGATTCTTAGTGATAGTTTTGAATTTAATCTACGTGCATCGAACTTACTAAAATTTCTGTGCGTTATTTCTTAGTTTTTTAATTTACCATTTATAACTTTTGTCAATATTTGCTTCCCTACAGTAAAACGACAAATAATCGCATTCAACATAGCGGCCCTGCCCTTAAACATTAAAAAGGCAGCAAATAATTGAAATACGCGTCTTTGTTCAGAAGACCTCAACTTCAAACTTAAAAATAGACAAACGAAACTTATAAAAGCAAAGAAGAAAAAAACAATCGTACAAATAGCACACGACAAATAAGGAAGGTTTTCGAGCCATACAGTTTTGAATGTCTCATGGTGAAGACCCTCGATGGTAATTAAAGTGCCTACCTTACAGTCGTTCTATGCTCGGATTTGCTACTGATTCAGCGCCTAATTGAACGCATTTACCGCATGCGACAAAGCGTCTCGATTCAATTTGACAGCAACACTACGCGACTCGACTCGACTCGCATTCACGGTTGAGGTCGATCGCAAGTTTAACTTACAAAGTTGTTAATTGAAAAGATTTGCATAGCTGAAGCAGAATAATAATTGCAATGCTAAAAATTTGCTTTACAATAACTTGTTATGTTAAGAAAACATACTCAGATGTATGATAAAAATTTTAAGTTTTTTTTTCTTACTTTGCTTCACATCATTGCCAGCCCCCATACAAAGTAGGTCAATCACGTTGAAATCACTTTCGTTTCAACATTGAGTTCGTTGACTTTTGCTTTGTGGAGAAGTGAAAAAAATGTAAAGAAAAAAAAATAGAAATTTCCTGCGGCTGAATTAAATGCACTACAGCATGATCATTTGATTTATTTTAACTTTGTAGCAGCACTCTACATGCAGTCAAGGAGACTTTTAATGTATTTCTTTACAATTTTGTTTTTTTTTTTAAGCAAAGCTTTCAAGTTTTTAATCATGAGAAAAATGTGGCGAAACAAAATCACACATTGAACTGACTCCTTAGTAGACATGTCAGGTGATAGTCCTTTTGAATTCTTAGCTAAGTTATTGACTTCTTAGGACTTTTGACAACATACAAAAGACTTATGAGTTTTTAAATAAATTAAAGGAACTTTAATGTGTTTTATATTGGGAAGAAAACATCTTATTGAAAAGTAAAATTTCTAGAAAGTTCTTTTATTAAGAGATGAACTCCTTATAAGTGTCAGATATCTGCAAATACCTCTCAAAACAGCGTTTTGCACTTTAAATAAGGGTATACTTAAATCATGACATGCAGGATAAAAATTGGAAATGAGGTTCACTAATGATAAGAAATGATACTCTGAAATTTAAAGTCTTATATCCTATTTTTTTATCCCCTATTTTTCTTCCATAAATCTACATATCGTAATAATTTAGAAATTATTTTGTTACAAGAGGAAAAAAATTTGGTTTATGTTTGTTCCAAATCCATTTCCCAAAAAATCTGTAGTAAAGTCTTAGCGTTTCACTTTAAGTTTTATAATGCCATAATGATCGATTTCAATTTTTGCTTACTTGAAGTAAACCTACAATGTCTCGCAACTACATGTTACTACTTTGGATTTCAATAAATTTCTTTCAGAACAAAAGCATAGTAAATTGTTGTGATTTGGTAATTTTTCTTAGCTATTGTTTTTATTGTAAAATTTATAGCTTTTTGGAGGATTTTTCCTTGGAAAAATTATTCAAAAACTTCTTTTGTAAAGGGGCTATCAAGTTTTGAGCAATTTCTTTACAAAAAGCAACTCAAAAATTTGATATCCTTTTCCTAGAAGATATTTTTAGCAATATATATTCTTAATGTTTGTTTTAAGTTTATGCGAAGTCATTAAAAAAAATGTCCCCAAAAAATGTAAAAAATCACGTAGCTATTGAAAAATTCGAATAGCCGATAAATTGAACACTTTGTGGCTTTGGTAAAAACTAAGGTATGCAGCTAATACCTGTAGTAAGTTATTTGTTCGAATTCAACGAGACCACGACAACAACAGCAGCAACAACAAAGCTTAATTGTATCTAAATAAAAATCGAAAAATCACTCAATGGCAAAGAAAGTAAAAGCGGCAGAGACAACAACAGCGCGGCATCGTAATTGTTATTCGCTGCGCCCCAAATAATCCAAACTACAGCGTCTGCGCAACCCACTGCAAGAAACGTCACAAACCGCTTCGCATAGTACGATCAAACAATGGCTTTATAGTCCAAGCCATAATATGATGATAGTACGTTATGTAAAAAGTGAGTTTTATGTTTAGGACATATGTCTCTGATTAGTAAAAGAAACCACTTAGTAATAAGTTCAATAAAATTTTACTTTTATTATGATTTATAAGCCTTTAGGAAAACATTTTTGCTATAAAGATATCTTCCAGTCGACGCTGAAAATTTTAGTTTCCTAAGCTCTATCCAACTATAATATGATTGTCTTTTTTGCAACAGATTATATTACAAGAAAAATAATATATTAAAGAAATTAATTTAAAAAAAAAAAATAAACTGTTTTGGCTGACTATCAGAGCGCTGCAAAAGTCAAAGACCTCCAACTAGCGTGCAAGAAATTTCACTTTTCTTTTCTGGCCGATTTTCAACTGGCAAGCCAACAACTGACTAACTGAATGACTGACTAAACTAACTGATTGCTTGAAATATTTTCAAGCTTTGGAAATTTCAAAATTACTTTCGTTTTTTGTGAAAAAAAAAATTAATTAGTTAACAAAAACAAAATTACTGAAATAATCTCACAATCTTTTTACGCGTCGATGTCATTGCCTTTTGAATTAACAAGACCGTGTCAAGTTATTAAAAATATTAGTTGAGGAAAGACCAAATGTAACATTTCCTTGTATAGTTTTGCTCGAATGCTTTGTAAGTTAACCTTATTTTTATTAAAAACAATATTTTCAGTATATAGTTTCTTGTATATTTTATGTATTTTATAAATATATCATCATATAAATATATCACTTGCAAAACCTGCCAAGTCCAATAAAATCAAAATTTGAGATATTCTCATACATATATCAAGTTCTAAGCAATGCTTTATCTTTCTATTACGTTTTTATATAAAAAAAAAATTCGACAGAAATATTACATCTTTTAAATTTATTTTTGATGCATAGACTTCAAAAACGGCCAGTTCCATGAACTTGCTTTCAAAGCCGATCCAACGCCTTGAAATCAAAACCAGCCAAGTCCAGTACATTAATATGAAAACTGGTCAAGTCCTCTTTTTTTCAAACAAATTTGTTGGATGGATCATAGCCCGCCAAGTCCAAAATGTTTTCTCAAAAACATACGCAGATGAAAGTCTGATATGACGTGTTTTGATTACGAAATTTTATAAGCTTTTATGTGGGAATACGTTTTAAATTTTCAATGAACATAGATGAAGATAAACGTTTTTCGTTTTTTTTTTTCTAAAAGTATGAAAAAAGGTCTTGGCCGGTTTTGCAACTGGACATGGCAACTGGATATGTCAAGAATAACTGCAATCTAAGAAAGGTCACTATGACAGCCTGAGAGCACAATTTCTTAAATTTTTTTTTTACGTTTTCCTTTGCTTTGAAATTAAGAGGCTTTCAAGACAAGATAATTTCAAACACTTCGCAGTTGTCTTGAATGCTTTATACTCAAGGGTTCATGTATCATTGTGAATGCTCCCAAGTAAGAAATTATCATGGAAAGGTCAAATCTTCATTTCAGTATGACTTTTTTAAGGTAAAAATCGAGAAAGACGCAAAAGTAAACTTTCAAATATAACCGTCCTGATCAAACGAGTGAGTTATGAGCTATTTGATACTGTTGTCAATTACAATGGTACCAACTTAAGCGTCTTCTATACTGAGCTTTATGTTTCTGTAAGATATCTCGAATGTGTTTTACGCTTCGTGACTTTTGTCCAGTTTTGTACAGCAATCCCCCCTATAACACGGTACTCCTATAACGCGTTTTCATATTACGCGATTTCACGTCCCTCGCATAACACATGTTTTCCCCCATATAACGCGGGGATTTCCCACTTTATGTTTCTGTACTGTAGAATTTATAATGATTTGTACAGTTCATAATCAATTTCGCGTACATTTACACATGATTTCAATTGTGTTCTTATAAAATTTGTACATAACGCGTTATACGGGGTCATACGAGCGCGTTGTACTATATCGCAGAACGAATCGACCGTGCTACGGGGCGGATTACTGTATAAATATTTCCTTAAATATAAATATTTTGTTCTCAAATCTCAAATTACCATTTCAAACATTTCAAATTGGTAGAATAGCATTTACACTCTATTTCAGCACTTTCACTTTTGAGCAACGCAAAGAAAAGACCGTTGCACCAAAAAACAACAGCAGGCTTTGAGGTCACAACTGCATCTACAACGAATTCAGTCCACTTGCTTGCACAACGAACCCTTTGCAGTAAAGAAATCCCTTAAGAAACTTAACAACAACTTTCTCAACATAGGTACAAACATATGTAGATACGAGTATGTATGCTATATGACAACTTTGTCGAAGAAATGTCATTAACTTCAACCTTTTCTTTTCTTTTTTGTATTTGTTTGCTGGCTTAAAATTTAAATTTCACCCGAAATTTTATGTAGCACTTTTTGTTATCGCTGTTAATGTATCTGTCAAGTTGTATTTCACCATTTTAATGCGTTCGCAGCGTACGTTTATCTGTCCGTATCATTCGTTCACTGACCTCGTTCAATGTTGAACAACAAAAGTTAAGTGACGTATACCTAAAAAGTAAGAAGTATTGTAAATTTCAACTGAATGAGAAAAGCGCAGTTCAAAGTTGAAAGATAATTTTTCCAATTTATCTTAAGAGAACTGGCTGCAACATGGTTCATAAATGCGTAAATGCGGAGCACGTAAAGGATGGAAGCTTATTATTTTTACGAGCAGGCGGAGTAGCTTTACAAAACAGTCCTCAAATTAACGGCATTTTCCGAAATTTTTCAATTCCTACAAGGTTCCCAGCTTCGACAAGCTACTCCAGGCTGGTCCGTGTCAAAAGTGGCCACTTGCCAACCCTGGTCTGGTTTAAAAGTATTTTTGGCGGTGTCATGCCATAATGGTCATAATGCCCATAAAATGTTGGGCTTTATGTCCACCTGATAAACGGTCATAATTCTCAAAGTTATTTTGGGGATTATTGTTACTCATAACGATTGACATAACTCAAATGGGTATTATGACCACTTTTGTTATGCTTGGAAATACAACAGAAATTTCATATAATTTCTAAAAAACTATATGTTTTTGTTATATGCAATATATAATGATACACGACAACGGTGGCCTAGACTTTGAAATATTTTATTTTCGGGGTTTTTCTAAGGCTCATTCAGGCCTCCTTCATATTCTTTTTTTGAGCACAATAATCGCATTTACATTTTCCTCTTTTTTGGGAATAATGTTCGTTCCATGAAGTTGTCATAGCCCCGAAAAATAAATTGGAATTAAGACCAAACAAATTCAGGCATAAGGCTCAAAATTGTTTTTGTTAAATGAAAGGTGCCACGCTCTGTTGCCTAGTTCCGTTCAAAATGCTCAAATTTCGGGGAGTGCTTAGCATAGACAAAATATGTACCTCCTAGTACCAAATTTCAAGACTTCTGCTATCATAGGTGTCTAGATAAAGCGTTTTAACTGCTTTTGTTGCTTGAAAGGTGCCACGCTTGTTGTCTAATCCCATTTAATGCACCGAATTTTAAAACCCTTGCTGTAATAGGAGCGAAGTTATGCGTTTTGAGTTTTTTTGTCGCATGGAAAGTGCCACGCCCCGTTGACTTATATTACCTTTGTTGCTCAGGGATAGTGTAGCTTTCTATTAGTAGAAGAATTTTCAGAATCGGCTTAGTAGTTCCAGAGATTACCTTACACATACAAACAAACTTTACCTTTTTATGTTATAGTATAGATAAAAATTTTTCTTCGAATATTTTTAACTACTTTGTCGTACGTAACCAGACTTTCTGTTTGAAACCCAAGATACAGATAAGATACCGTCTCCGAACAATATTCTTCTACGACCGCTGGAATAGGAAATTACATGAATAGCCAAAATGTTGGAAAGAATCGACTGTGTATGATGAAAAAGTTCTGCAGAAGCACTATGTTCTGAAGCTAACTCCCGACACGAGCGAGTACTGTAAGAGCCAATTATTTAAGTCTTGGAATAAAATGTCACCAAACGCTTCCTGGACAGCACTAAATTAGGGTTGTTTTCATGCAGCTTTCATAAACCTCGAAAACTTAAGCTGCCATAATAAGAGGCAGCTATTTAAGTGAATATTTTCAGTAGACAAAAAGTAGGCGGGTTTCGAAAAATAGGCGTTATAACACTCTTTAAAGTATGATTCATAAGTTTTTAAGTGAGAAGAAGTATCCTATGAGATTTTGAGATACACTTAAGTCTCAAGCCTAACTTATAAGACCTGAAAATGATAAACGAATTCATTAGGCTAAGGATCATAAGGTGAAGGGAACAATTTCAATGTCCTCATATGTATTGCATTGCTGGAGCACATTTTTGTAGTCTTAATTTTTCGTTGGTTGTAGCAACTGTTGTACGGAATTACTCATATACGTGAAATGGCATTGTCGTAAGCAAGTCCAAGCCTAACGCAAACGTTTTCAATTCACTTTCAATTAGCAGCATTCAAACAACTAAGCTCGCATAGTCGTGCAATAGAAAACGAGTTGAAAATTATTTTGTATTCTACGCACATTTAAATGAAAGTAAAAGAAATGACAGCAACAACAACACGACCACTAAGATGTTGCTTCAATCTTCAATTTTCAACTTTTATTTTTCCTTTCGTTTCGTTTTCACTTTTCTTTGTTGAACTAAAAAGATAAATAATGAAAAGAAAACTAATGAGAAGAATTGTTAATAAATAATCGCTTGCTAATGGTTTCTTCAGCTTTCAATTCAAATTTTAGAAAAGAAACATTTTTTAAATAATTAAAATTATAGGAAAAATTAATAAAAATGGAGAAATGTAATTTTTTTATACAGATAAAAGAAAGTAGATTTAATTGCTGGCAATATAAATTGTCATCTTCAGAATCGCTTAACTTAAGCAATTTTCAGGACAGCACTAACATTCAAACATCAGATTATATGGCCTCAGCCATAACATATGATTGATCACCCAAAGCCATGGTACCTGACAACATATCTAAAACTATGAACAAATGCCTTAATCCACCGGTTCTGAAGCACACTCTCAACACTTCTCTGTACACCTTGATCTGAAGTTACTACCAGAAAATATGTAGGTTTAGTTATTCCTTTGTCAAAGCCAATTAAGGAGTTGGAAAAAGAGAAATCCTAACGTTTAATCACCATTTTGTTGCCGGTGACAAAATTACTTCTTTGCACAACTTCTGCATACAACAACAGCCTTCCACGAAATCCAGTCGTAGAGATGTCAATGGTTGAAACAAAACAGAACCAGCAATATGGTATACGACCTCTCCAGAGCATTTTTCACCGTAAACTATGCAACTCTGGTGACCGATTCGCTTGGATGGCCAATGCCAAACTTGATGAAACGTTGGCTGTCATATTATTTAAGCGGAAGGCAATCACTCGTCGAGTTCAGGAATCCATGGGATAGTGAAACAGTATGTGCCGGAAGAAGGAGTGCCTCTACCAATCCTTTTCAACTTTAACATAACAGTATAAAAATTGTCTCCTACTTAGACAATTAAACTGTTGTACTGATCGGGAAAACTGCTGACAAATCGGCAGATATGGCATTCAGCAAATGAATATAGGAACTGGAGCAAGTATTCGACATTCAGATGTCACGCAGACTCATTCCGATAGTGAGCTAGCTGAAGATTCTTGGTGTCACGTTCGATAATCTTTCGACTTAATTCATACATGCTACACCGTACAAAGCCGTCTGTGAGGAAGAAAAAATGTTCTCAAGTCTCTAGCCGAAAGCGTTTGGGGCTAAAAAAAAAAGGAAACGCTGCTTTCTTCGCACAAAGTATCAGCCATTCTGTGGTAAAATACATATGCCTTCATCTGGTCCTTAAATTTGAACAATACACAATTTAATATATACTAAAAAGTCGGCCAAAATACAGCGATAATCACGGTTACAGGTTGACATCTGTTGACGCAAGTGGATCTACTTCACAATGACGCAAATATACTAAAGATGTCGGCAGAACATCCTTTTATCCAAGTAGTTCCTCGTGACATGAATTGTCTTTAAATACGATTGTTCCTCACTTAAATTTGACTTCTGATTATAGGTTGGAAATATTGAAGTATTTTTCTTCTCAAGTCACAATCGCAGTAGGAGACATTAACCTAAATGTTAAATGGTGAAAAGTTGTATCAACATCAATGTGTAAGCCCATAATAAAAAATAAAAACAAAACATTTTAATTCATTGTGACCCCAAAAATCTGTTATTTCAAAATTAAATAAATTTTAATCATCGGAACAACAGCAACAACAATTCATTACAGCAACTCTCACTTTTTCATGCCTTAAATTACAGCCAAGTTAAGAGTTTAACGGTAGGTAAGTTACGACTTAAGTGCGAAAGAGTGAAAGAGAGAGTATATAAAATAAGGTGAAATAAAAGCAGATGCCGCTGAAGCCCTGAGCTGCATGTTGTAGCAGCTCAATTCCGCCTAAGGGGGAGCTGACTGACTTTCAATTTAAAAGTTCAACAAACTCGCTTGAGCTGAATTTCGTGCAATGACATGCACTGCTTCTGCACATCTTCAGCTTCCCCTAGTCCGACTTGGTATGTTGTTTCGTTTTAGGTTGTGTGTTTTCGTATCGCTTTTAGTGCACAAAATTAAACGCAACTTTCTTTTGAGACATCACTTTCTATCAAAATCAAACGATGAAATAAAAGCAAAGTTAAGCTGCAGGTACGTGAGACAACATTTTCAACAATTAAATTTAATTTCAAAAAATTATTATTATATCGAGCTTGCAGTCATTACCAACAATTTACAAAGCGATTGAATGCTTTTTATTTAACAAACATTACAACAGTGGAGCAACAACAATATGGTAATATTGACACCATATTTCGCCTATAACCACATAGGCTCATCGAAACGCTTTAATTGATGCTGTGAGAGTTTCAAATTGACATTCTATTTTAATGCCTAGTTTTCATGCTATCTTTCTTGACCTTCTACTATCCCATTTCAGGGAGGATATCACATGCTATAAGAATAGCAAATGTATGCCTATCAACTCTCGCGTTCGTCAAGTGCATTAGACGCAGCTTTAGGTTCTGCTCGCATGCTTTTTCATTCATACAAAAACTTGATTTGATATCCCTGATATGGGATCAAGAAAGATAACATGAAAAGGCAACTTGATATTGCAAACACATCGAAAAGTTATTTAGAAACCACAAAGCAATGTGCGGCAATCAACTGGAATTTAATGAAAAAATCACCTTTTCTTAAAAAAGCTTCAAGAATTTGTTGGAATTTCAATAAGCTTTGACAAGATTTGCGACCTCCTGGCATTTTTAAGCCAAAAATAATTAAAAAAATTTTTTTTTGCGACTTAACATACAATAATTAAACACGTCAACTATTTTCCAAAATTCAGGCTCCGACGATTTATTGGCATTTTAGTTAGCTTTCATTTATAAAAAAGTTGTTCATCTTAATGATTATTGAACTTTAGCCATTTTTTCGCAGCGATCAATATTTTTATGTAAGATTTTACAAGTTGATACAATGTTTTGTTGTTGTTTTTTGTCAAGCGATTTTTGAACTGAAAAACACGATTTGGGACCACTGCGCTTAAGTGCCAAGATATAGTGTGCTAATTACTATAGTTATATGAGAAGTGCCACACCCTGTTGTTAAAGCCTGTATTTTTCGTATGACCGAAAATGTGAAAAATATATATCCGAAGGGGTATTACCTAGGTATGACTATAATTTGTAAATTCATATTTCAAGCAAATTCGTATTTTGTAAGCAGTGATTTTTTTTAAAAAAAAAAAAAAAGTGATTTCTTAAAAAAAAAATCCCTTTCACACAAAGATTAACTTTACAAATCTTAGAGCTGGACGTTATCCATCAAATGCAAAAAAAAAAATATTTTTGTTTTTTATTCTCCATTTGGTTGCCACATTTTAGTTTTTTTGAAAATCTTAAAACTTTCTCAATAGTTTGCGGATTTTTCAATCTTAATTACAATTTCCTTGAATTTATTTTACACAATTTTCTCACCATTTTCGACTTGTCCAGACTTTCAGCATTTTTATATTTTACCAACTTCTTTTAAATTTTTCAAAATTTATCAACTTTTTTTAAGCCTTTTTATCCTTTTTGCAACGCTTATCGGTTTCTGAACCATTTTCAACTCCATAAATATTTGCGAATTTCTGAATAATTTTTAAGTTTTTTAACATTTTGTATAGCAGCAAAACGAAAAATTATCAAGATCACATATCAGGCCAAATATGCTATCGTCATATGCTACGTGAAAAGGAGTTCAATGTTTTTGTTTCTATGCTGATTTTAGAGATAGCATATTGGACTAGAAATGGCTTGAACTAAAAATTTAATTGAAGTTGATTACATATAATTTGGTCCATAAAAACGGAAGTAAGGGCAGGTTAAGTCATAGCTGACCGAAATCAAAGCAAAAACTAAGGCCATTTCGAGAGGGCTATTGCAAATTGTTCTACGATAAATTACAACTGTTTCAAATTGGTGAATCTTGAATTAATAAAATTAAAATTTGTAACACTTAGCATAATTTGTAATGGTATAAGATCAAAAATATTGTATATACTCTTAAGTTTTCCTTCTAATAAATTTGAAATGCCTACAATACAACGGGTCAAAGGCCATTGCTATCATGGACGTTCCCGAAAAACCGGAACGTTTAACAATACTAAGCTGCACGCCTGTGAAAAACAATCCCTTCAAAATTTGTGTATTACAATCTCTTTTCTAATATTGCAAGACTTCAAATAAATATATCCTTGATTTATTTTATTTTAAAAATTGAAAAATTAAAAACTTGTTAAGTTTTTCTGAGAATAAATAAAACTTATTTGAAAATTCGACAAGTGCATAAAAACAAATATTAAAATTCCAAATAGCCTTTAACAAATTCAATACAGCAAAATTCTGACTAATGGAAAACTCAAATTCTATGAATTTACAGAAAATCAACATAAAACAAAGGCAGCAGGAAAACACGCGCTGACTTTATGTCAAGTTCAACATTCAATGGCGTAGTTATCGAGAATCACAACGCTTGCAAAAATCAACAGCCAGGGCAACCACCAGCAACAATCAGCTTTAGAATACGTGACTCGCAGGCGTTTGACAAATGAAAACTAGTGAGGGTGTTATATTTGGCTTCGCCAAAAATGAACTACCCTACATTGCACAAGCAGTAAGTATATGTAAGTGCGCGTAGAGGTTTAAATTTGCAGTAAAATTCTTTTCTCCTGTTTTGTAGGCGGGGCGCAGTGGAAATATTCTGCTGTGCTATATGTAAAAGGATCCGCTACTAGTGTCACAAAATTTATTTTAATAACTTCCCGAATACATAGCAGGAAGACTGTGCTTCTATATAAAGTCCCACGCCCATTAGTTCTAGACCACACAATTTTCTCTACTGCTAGTTGTGTCAACTTTCAATCTCAAAAATTCATTCCATGGAAATATAGGGCCCCATTCCACATTGCCAAATCACAAAAAAAAATTTTTAAATTGAAATTTTGAGTGGGATCTGATGTTTCTGCGCAAAGAAAACTTTAATTGATATTGAAAAGTCTCCGAAATATAACGTCTCTGGTGTCACCAAATGTTCTGAAACAAAGTTTTGTAAAATTTTCTTAAAAAACTTATAGTATGATATATAGCATTTTAAGGTGTTGTGATTGTATGGAAAGTGCCACGCCCATTAGTGCAAACTGGGCAATTCTTTTCCCAGTGCAGGGAAAGTTTCCTTATTGAATTTGAATAGATTGATCGAATTTGCATTCTAAGTATAAAGTTTTTATGCACTTGCTTACATGACAAGTGCCACGCCTACTTGTCCATTTTTGGCCTCTTTGTCTGTGTTCAAATAATTTATATCATATTTGTGAAATTTTAGCTTAGCTTAAGTCAATACGTAGGGTATATACATAAATCAAAACAGAACTCCAAAGCAAAAGTTACCGCTTTCCTCGAAATTTCGGTTAAGAACTAAAAGCTCAGCAAATTTTTAAAACAAAAAACAATTTTTTTTCACACCTAGTGCGATGTCAATGCTGCAAATCGCATTTCAGCGAAACAGGTCATCACACACCGATCACTTAATGATTGTGTGAAAAGTTGGTCAACCAACGATTTGTGACGCAATATAGCAGCGTAGCAATTTTGAGCTGATTCAGTAACCGCAGCAGTTGACGCTGGGGTGTATAGTATATACATATAAGGTACGTAAGTCCAAGAGTGAATTTTGTTAACGCATGTACGGAAATGCAGGTAGTTAAGCAAAGCATTTCATTTTGTATGCATCTGTATAAACGCTGCTATCCAAATTACGATTGTTTTTAATTATTTGCATATACCAGTGGTGGTTGCAGATGAAATCTGTAGGGGGTTTGGTGAAAAATTATTTATTATTTGTGAGCTCTGAAACCTTAGTTGTGAGAATAATATCATTCAAAGCTATAAACTGGAATAGGAACTGCGGAAAAGTTGCCCTAAAATGCCATTAACTCACATGTTAAGCTTTTTACGGACCGGAGAATAATTTTATCAAAAATCAGTGATTTGTTTTTTGTATTTTCCTCAACAACTTTTGTTTATATGTAGGTATTTTTGCTTTTATTTCATACTTTTCAAGAAACTTGGCAACAACTAAAAAATCGTCATTTCGTTCACGTTCAAGCGGCCATATACTTAGTTTTCAATCGTTCTTTAAATTCAGAAACTTGCAGTGGATTTTTGTTCAGCGATCAAAAAACCCTGTAAAGTACTAAGTTTCAGCCAGCTAATTTTGTAAAAATATACTCAATTTGGTCCCACTGTGCACCCTTGTTCCACAAACTGAGCAGTAGACCAGCGGTATTGTATTCAGACGATCATGAACTAACTAAATTTCCATAATAGAAAAGTACGGAAATGAGCTTCATTATAGAACGAGTATTTAATTATTTTAGTTTAAATGATTGATTATTGTTAGACATCAGATGGATATTGAGCCCTCCATCTGCCCCTGTTACAAACGCCTCATTTTTTGACCTTTTTGGAAAAAAAAACTAAAACAAAAACAGAAACAAGATAGTATTACAAGTTACAAGACCCATTCATATACAATTGCCATAGCAAATACAAAGTCTACGAAAACTTCACCAAAAACAACACCAAAGTTCTATTGTTAGTCAGCGGCATAACAACACATGTATATACGTACTACATAGTTATATATACAACAAGTTTTGTGCAGCATAATTAGGTCAGTGGCTAACAAATTCTTTAGAAATCCTTTAGACGCTACCAATTCACTTATGTCTCATCAACGCTTACGTACAGAACACAAACAAGTTGCAGTAGATTTAATGTGCGATACTTACGAATGTTCTCAGGGTAAAAACACAGTTCGGTGCAGTCTTATCATATGGAAATTAATTATGTGACTTTTTTTAAACTTTTTGTCCAGTTTCCTTCTATCTCTCTAATACATTCATATATAGTACAACAGCATGTAAGTTGATACTTTTTATGGTTTAACCTTTTTATCTTCTTTTATTTCATCGATTTTTAAAGTACGTAGCTTTACTTTAATTACTTTCCCATTATATTTTCTCAAGATTTTTCTAAAGAATCGTAGTCCAACATATGAAGCAACTTTTCCAAATAAATCTCCATTAGCCAGACGCTCAGACAAATGTCATCTCTTTACTCTGACTGACTGCAAAGTTTTTGTACCTATAACCTCTTTTTGCCATGGTTTCTAAAATTGATGGGGAAAACAACGTGTTCAAAACCACGGAAACTTAGATTGTAAAACATTTGATTTTTTTAGTGTTGTATACTCAGACATTTTCGATATACTTAATTGTATTTTTTTCAATACATTTGCGTCATGAAAAAACAAATTTTTAGTACATTTAGCTGAATTATGCGGAGGAAACTGGGGCAGACCTTTTTTTTTTTAAGTAAAAGCTAACATTTTTTTTTTTTGAGTTTTAGTAATTTTAATATTTTTTATGTTCATGACAAAAAAGTACATTTGCCATTCTAAAAAGTGCATTTCAAGTTTCGAATCAGCACATTTCCACAAAACCCATAACACTGACCGTGAGTACTTAAGCCTGTAAAGTTCAATTCCCAAGAATTTTTTCTTTTTTTTCTTTAATGAAGCTACTAGTATTCGATACTAATCGACACCATCAATCGATTTTTTTATATGTTTCAAGTTTTTTCGACTTTTGCGATACTATTTGATTCTTTTCGACATTTATTCAGTTTTTTGAATAGTTTTCGACAACATTCAACAGTATTTTATACTCAATACTTTCTGACCTTGAATTACTTTTTTTGTTAGTTTTCTGCAGTTTTGATAGTTTTCGATATTCTAAGACATTTATCGACTTGTAAGCTTCATTTCTTATTGTATTTTTCGACACTTTTCAATACTTGTCGTCCGCGTGTACTCGCGTATCTTCCAGATACTAGTTGAAAGCAGGAAGCACCGATTTAAATGGAAAAAAATACCCTGTATTCAATTTATGTAATATAATTGATTTAAAACAAATTTAGATGACTTTTATTTATTAGAGAGATTAAATTTTTAATTTTTGTTTTTTCAAACTGGTATAGTTGCAGGTACATGAAGAAAAAATTCTGGTGCAATTCATAACATTAATATATATATATTGGTGGCTCGTAAAAGATAAATCTTACTTGAACGAAACCAAGCTCATTGGAAAAGCATACTTTTTTTTCAAAAGAAAAGAACAACTGGAAAGAAAAATCGAGTTTTTTCAACCCTTGAAATATTATCGGATAACTAAAGAATTACTGTCCTCAAAAAAAAAAAAAATATCAGATACTTTTTTATAGAAAATTATATGCTCTTTCCAAGCGGTTGTTCCCAATCGTGTAAGAGTTTATCCTGCAGCAATTAAAATTTTTTGGAAAAAAAAAATTTGAATCTCCCTAACATTCAAATCTATTTCTACACACATGTATCTATTCTAACAGATATCAATTTTCTAAGTTTTCGTTTTCGTTTTCATTTTCATTTTCATTACTCTCTTCCTCATTCTTTGCAATGCTTTCGATCTCAGCTTCAGTATTTTTTTGCAGGCACATCTCCAGTTGATAAGCCAATTCACATTCTTGAAAAATTTGATTGTCCTTTTGTTCCAAAATGTCCAGATAACACTCTCTTATTTCATCGTAAAATGGAATGCCAATAAATTCCTCAGTAAAAATGCTACGAACGATATGGTCATTTTTCAGAACTTCCAGAACTTCAAATACACAATTTTGAAGGCACTTGAAGGTTATAGGTGGAGATTCATCTGTTTTCCATTGCTTCTCTTCAAGATCTATGTCAAAACCGGTCTTATTTGCACAATATGCCTTAAGCGGGCTGATATTCTGTCAATTGTAAAAAAAATGAATTTCAAAACGTATGTTGAAATGAAATGAAACTTTGAAAAAACACAAAAAACAACATAACATAATATTTCTGGCCTAAATAAAATTTGTTCAACAGAAACTTACTGTTGATGTCCATGACATTATCATTTTCTGACCGCAGGTACCAAATTTGTATCCATAGTCGCATTTATCATCTGCATTGTAGCCATTTTCGTGTGTTATTCGATCACAATACATCAGAAGTTCCATAAATGGTCTTGGTTGCGGTCTTACCCGGACTATATTAAGCTTACCATTGGTCACTATACGTCCTGCTTCCTGCAGGCAGCTAATGAAACATTTGTAATTTTGGGTCTTGTCTGCTTCTTTGGCGTCAGCCATGATTATCATATCAAACGGCTTAATATCTGTCTGTTCAGCACAGTGTGACATAATTTTTATTAGATCATTCATCACCTTATCGCCAGCTATCTGCTCAATGACAAAGATGAGCGCCAATGTTGCCAACCAGCTGTATTGCATGTTGACGGAGTTCAGTTATGACTGAATGTAATTAGCAAAATAAATTCAAACAAATAGTAAAGAACTGAAGGTTTTATAGAAAAATTTTTCATTTAATTTGATGAACAAAAATCCCTAATTTTTTGCTTAATTAATTTTGCTAATAAAATCAAATGATTCGTTCTTAGTTATTAATTTTTTGCACATAAGTTCAATTATACATTTACGGAAGATAATGGCGATAAGCAAAACTATTACCATTAAAAGCTTAAAATAAAATACCATGAATAAGAGTATGTTGATGTTATATTTGGCTAATTCTAAACAGTATACTCCTATTGGTAAAAGCTTTCTAAAGTGAATTTGAAAATATTTAACCTTCTCATTCAATGTAGGAATAGGTAGTTTTGTACAACTCACATTTTGAATTCAGACAGCACTTATCCTATCGAAGCATCAATAGTTAGGTGAAATTTTCCAGTCTACTCGTAGTGATCAGAGCTTCAGCATATGTCACGATCTGTTAATCATAAGCCTGTATCAAAGTAAGAATGAAAAATCCGATTAGATGAAGGACATACATTTTGTATACTTATTTTGTGAACTGTTTCAATCTCCCTCGGCACTTCAATTTGACTGTAACTTGGTAATTCCATGTAATGTATGTTCTACCATTAAGTAGTTTATTGCACCCATCGTTGTTTAAGTGTTTTTGGTTATTTTCGTGAGGGACACTTTTATTTTGAGGAAAATTATTGATGATATGTTTGCTGCTTATGATGTTGATTAATGAGCTTTTGTATTTCATCCATTTTTATTAATGAACAACAAATTTGTGCTATTAGTTTTGTTCAATATTTTAACAGTATTAAGCTTAATACAATTATTTAAGTTACCTGTATAGTGGTTATCATTTAAAGTATTGAAGGACTATTAGTTATGTGTACATTTGCTTTAATATTGTATATACACAAGTAAAGTACATTATTGGTAAGCAACACAGTGTTTCTGCACCGATATTTTGATATAATATTTCCAATCGAGTACAAAATAATAAGAGAATTCATTGTCTTCTCAACGCCTTTGCCTGTGGGGAACTTAGCTATTTTTTATATGTTTATGAATTTTGATTAAAAGTTTAAGTGGGACAGAAAATTTTCTGTCTTGGTTTGATTCTCAAAAAAATTTATCGTATTGAGGGTGCTTAAGTAAAGCTGCCATACGTAGTTTTTTGTTAACTTCTTATTGTGAAATATAAAGGCAGTAAATTTTAATGATTTTGCTTAGTTTCGATTGCTTCTTGGAACCTTAGGACAATTTGAGACAACGGTATGAACATTTGTAAAGTTTCGGATTTTTTTTTTTTTTTCAATGCTTCCAACTGAATATCTACATGTTTAAAGTGATTTCTGACACATCTAATTAATAAGTCTGATTTTGGGTGAATTTTCTGTTGTTTTAGGGTGTTCTTATAGCATTTAATTTTAAACATTTGTAGGGCTTCATACACAGAAATTTCTTTTTTAATACGTTTTTAAAGTGAAACTTGAGAAAAGTGTTAAGGTGAGTGTCACTGTTCGGGGTTAGGTATGTACATATGTATATAAGTATATTGGAGATATTTGCCATTACAAGTGGGAAAAAAGCGTTTAGTGGTATAAAGTTGTTGCTTTTTAGTATAACAACATAAGGAACTCTGAACCTAAATGTTAATGCTTCGAAATTTCTGCATAAAAAGTAGCGTGGAATGAACTAATGAGTTGAATAAACTACTTATTATGCAACTGAAAATCCTAAAAATATACTATGGAAAATAAAGATACACACAGTGCTATAATTCAGCTTGGTACACATGATAAGACCACTGGTTATGTAAGGAACTTTCCTCTACATCCACATATGTAACTTTTGTGGAACTTTTCGGCGGTCGCTTGTGTGACATTTCAAACGTACCTCTCTATTCAAAACGAAGAGCATCGCTCCGTGTCGTTTTATAATCTCAATATTATGATTGCCCATGTTAATCAAGTTACAACAACAGTAACAGCTAACAGGAGATGAAAAAAAAAAACAACATGGCGTCAGTTTGCAAACTTCCGTTTGACGCCAACGCATGTCATTGGCTTCAGCGCTGCGTGTCTTTAGCGGTAACCAAGAAAATAGGGAGAGCGTGAGCGAGAGTGAGAGCTTATACCGGAAAAACGCATTGTAGCAGTCAGTATACAGTTTGGGTAAGGCAGTGTTGCCGTTTTTGAAAAAACTTTAATATTTATATGAATGTCATCGGAGTCGCGTAAAACGATTCAAGTTTCATAGCAAAAATACTCTGAAGCAAAGTCTTTTCTAACGCGATATAAAGAATGCTCAAAATTAAGCTAATCTTGAGTCTATTAAATTAGTTTAATTTTTATGTATGAAATTATATGACAGACCGACAGAAAAGTACAAGATGAATTTAATATATTAGCTTTAACCATCAAGCTTCATAGTCGGGACCAACAAGACTTATTTTGAACCAGAATTAAAGTAGATAGTAAGATTTTGAATATACATTTATTTATTTATTTATACATATTCCTATTTTAGAAGGAATAAACCGACTTTAATGATATCGAGGATGGATGGGGCTGCTTGTAGAAGTCCACGTAAGTGGGGAAAGTCCTGATCGCCACTCACTTGGGAGTGGCCAGAGATGATTCTTTTGCAAGCAGCTCACAAACTTCCAGCCTTTTTTTGGCCAAGTATCCTCTGGAGATCCCTTGGACACCCGTCCGGGGGTGAGCTAGTTGTGAGCTAGTGAGCTAGTTGCGGGTCTCTCCTAGACTTAAAACTTGGAATGTGTGCGTAGGGTTTGGGTCCCACCACACATTATCATCATTTCCAATGAAAACCAAATGACGACCACTGCAAACGAAAAACGGACAATGATTTACGGATATGCACCTGGAATGTCCGGACCCTCCATAGGGAAGGTGCAACTATCCAACTGGCGGAAGCCCTCGTAAAAATAAATGCTGACATCACCGCCATCCAGGAGATGCGATGGAAAGGACAAGGCTGCTCTAAACGGACTAACTGTGATATCTACTACAGCGGCCATGCGGAGAGGCGCGAATTTGGTTGCGGATTCGTTGTAAGTCGAAAATTACGCCACCTAGTTTCCCGGTTCACGCCAATAAACGAAAGGCTGGCTACGATCCGTATCAAGGCAAAATTCTTCAAGATAAGCCTAATTTGCGCGCACGCCCCTTACTTACATAGATGGCCATAACAACCCGTTGTCAGGTTACGGCCGACCTCATTAGCTCTCGCCAGGCGCCTCTGTTTTGCGCGCGCCTTCTCCAATCATTAATGCCAAGCGTGGTTAGGGCTTCCTCAGCTTGGTCTATCCACCGGAGGCATGGTCTCCCTCTTCGTCGTTGACCGGGGACCTTCCCTTCGAATACCTTTTTCTCTGGAGCTTCTTTATCCATACGATGGACATGACCCAGCCAGCGTAGTCGCTGTATTGTTATACGCTTAACTATGTCAATGTCGGCGTAGAGCTCATACAGCTCGTGGTTCATTCGAATGCGATAGTCGTCGCCAACTCGAACAGGACCAAAGATTTTGCGGAGAACTTTCCTTTCGAACACCCCAAGAGCGCTCTTGGGGTGTTCAAAAGAAAAATACTGCTCCCGAAAAATTTAAAAAGTCCAAATTTACTCAAATAAGTAAAGAATTCGGCCTTCCGATTAAGCCAATTGAAAGCTGCGACTATGAAATTCAAGTAGGTGTACATCAAAAAACATAAGCAACTACTTGGAGAACCAACCACAGGTTAAGCCACCAAAAGAGATCATACATTTGTTACTTTTCAGAATAAATTTTTCGCTATAACACCACGCAGCAAAAAATTGCATTGTAAGAAAATTATCTATTAAATGGAAACGGTAACACGGGCTATAACCCAAGAACTTAGTTTTGGGCAACCAAATGTCAACATAGCACAGAAAGAGAAAGACAGTGAGAAAGAGCGCAAACGTGCTACTGAGCAGCAAAGTTAACCTTGAAGTTGGCCGCAGCTGCTGAGGGCAACAACAAGGAAGCACCAGTACCAACATAGAAAGCCAATAAACTCAAGAAAGAAAAGTTCGCATAATGCCACACACACATCCCCCCCCCCCCCCCCCCACCACTGCCCACAGTCGCTACAAAAACAAGGCATGCTGCCGTATATCCTAAGTGATGATACGTGTTGGCGAGGGGCAGAACAAACAATGGCACAACAGAAAAAAATAAGGAAATAAACGCTGTCAAGAACCGAAAAAAGCGTAAAAGCTCAAGGATATTTTGAGTCAGCAAAGGACAACTGAGACGGAAGCTTACATAAGGAATCTCGAGCAATATAAGAAAAAGAAGGCGAACATCTAACATCGCAAATTGGGGTGGCTTTGCGTAGGGAAGTGCTGTAAGTAGGTTGAAGCTAAAAATGACTGGGAAAGGAAGCATGTAAAGAAATTAAGAAAAAGTTCAGGGTAAAAACTTGACATTGAATATAAAAGGGCATAAACAGCAGCAGCAAGAACAAGCAGCACAAATAAGATACTGCGTAGTAAACGTTGCCCAAAAATTATGTTGAATGACAATCCGAGGAGAAATTATATAAAACAGGATATAAAGACAACTACAGCAGGGGAATTAATAACAGCAAGAATACGAAATGATGCTTTAACTAACAAAGGATACAAAAAATATCCAAGATTTCCATTGCATTAATGATACAATGTAATATCTTGAGCCGTGAAACAACATATAAGAAGTTTACGACCAAAACAAAAGGTCGCACGAAGGGTCAATGAATGCGTGTATGCTGCATGATGTATAGGCCTCATTCCCCAATGCCTATATTGAGACGGATAAAAAACTTTGGTAGCTTAAGATAAAGCTGTAAGTATAATTTATTATATGGAATAAATTAAGTGCAAATAAATAATATTTTTATGCGATAAGCAAACTAATGAAAAGCAAAAAAACACCAAAACCGAGGATTTATGGATTACGTTAAGCACCAAGCTCTTGTAAGTCAATGCTGTTGTTGCCATCCAATATACTTTTTATACAGAATTAGCTTAGGTTTAGAAGGCTGTTTATTTATAAATCATTTACACACTCGGAAGATCAGTGAGCTTCATTGTGAAGTCTTTCGTTTTTACTTCACTATGCTTAGCTCAATTGGCACCAAACGAAATTCTTTTGAGAAACAACACCAAATACTTAGTTACCCACTTGCTTGGGCTAAGGAAAACAAATCACAAAAAATCATTGAAATGGCGGTTTGAAAGGGTTTTGTGATGTATATTGACGGTGAACAAGGGTCTCATTTCCATTTTCCTCAAAACATGATGGTGCCCTCTTAAGTGAAAACTTCTGAATAATTACCCTAATTGTCTTTCAAAGCAATACTGAAAGTGATTGCCAAAAAATATATCACATAGTACATATATATGGAAGTTCCAAGATAGTCTTATTTTTTAAAATGTTTTCGATCAACACTTTGCCTGATGTATAAAAAATTCTTCTGGAACAAAGTTTAATGTGCAAAACTTTGTCTAAGAGTCTGTTAATTGAAAAAAGAAAGTAATTGCTCACACAATTTTGTTCACTTGAAGTTCACAGTATGTGTTAGGAGTTGGTACTTGTTGCTTTACAACCAAGCCAAATTTAGTTACCGTCAAAAATAATGCAAAAAAAATCGCGTGTCAATTCGTCCTTGATACTGTGAACTGCTTATTGCGGCGCTGGTTTATTTATTACTTCTATTTTTAAAATATTTCATGTCAGCAACTAGGGAATGCCATATTGCGCAGCTACCCTAACTAATTGTGCTATAGTTTTATTTGAATAATAATAAAAAAATGTGCTTTACTTCATCTAAGTAACGACTCATAGGGATCCAACTTGAATGTAAATTAATAGAAAACATGATATTTGTTACTTTCAGTTTTCAATTTTCGTGTTTTTTTTCATTTACTAGGGGTTAATGCAACCTTGACAGGCGATAACCTTGAAGGGGAGTTTTTCTTTTTAGATTTGCCTTGCAGTTTTGCTTTGAGAAAGTTTTTTTTTTGGTTGATTATTTTCTTTAGTTTTCAATTTCTAGCAAAGTAACAATTTCGTCAGCATGTTTCTTTCCTCAACCTTATTACTAACGAATATTTAGTTTTCATAAATTACCTCTTTGTCTGAGAAAATTAACTTTTATTAAAAATCAATTTTTTAATCGAAACTGTGTAATTGATGAATGTACCTTTAGTATGTTATAGTGCTCATCAATGTCGCTGCTCAATTTGGTATAGTAGTTGAATGCCGTTTGGCAATATTTTCCGAGATATAATCATCGGTGGTGGATGATATATCTATACTTACATCCACTATCAACCATGATTTCAGACCTTATTATATTTTGCCAGAACTGCTTTATTGGAAGTTTGATAAAGTGACCAATGAGTAATGAATGTTTATCATCTTTATAATTTACTCATAGGGAGCTTTCAAATAAATCAACATTTGTAATCCCTTTCCGGCCAAACTTCAATGCTAGGCAAACTCAAGCAACGTGACAATATTCAGAGGAACGGAATCGCAGTTAAGTAAAGTGAAGAATATATAGATATTTATTTGCATAAGAAGAATATTACGATATTATTGTTAATTTTAAAAAGAATTCATTGCATTATGTGAAAGTGGCATATTTCCCCTGCAGGAGATAAAATAATAATTAAAAGTAATATGATTGAATACCATAAAATTCGACAGAAGACTAACTACGAAATAGAATAGAATTCCATGATAAATAAAATGCGTACAATAAATAGAGTCAAGCACCTTCCGGCAAGCCACTGGGGGTCCAACAAATGAACTAATCACATTTAAACTTGTGCACCTTAGTTACACCTACAATGCCGCAAACGGTAGAACGGCCCACCACCCACCTACGCATAAATTAAAAGTATGACGCATTAAATTGTTGCTCACCAGAGGGCGTATGAGAATTGAATGAGAAAACAGAAAAAAAAAAAATGTTAGCTTTCAAAAATTAACTTAACTCACATAGTATCTCAACATTTATGGCGTAGTAGTGAAAATTCCGCTTTTTTCCTACCTAAAAGTATGCAACAGCAATGGCAAAGCAACAAAAAAACAAAGTAGAGAGTAGAGACATTCAGTGGCGACCCCATTCAATGACAACTGTCAACAAACTTTTACCTTTCACAGGGTAATGGTTTTATAATACGTAGAATTACGATTGGGCGTGGCAGTGGATATGGTCGGGGTTGCAAAAAAGCTTGCTCAGTTGGGAATAAACAAAAAATGCTGCGTAGTAGAAAAGCTTAAAATTTCTCTTAATAGAGAGCAACTTTATTGTAGAAGAGAAAAATAAACCTTAACCTTTATGAGTAAGTAACGGCTATGACTGCTCTCAAGGCTGCCAAGTCTTTTAACGTTGTTTTTTTGTTGTCATCGTCATCAGCCCCAAGTGTCCTTCAACCTGGCTTATACAGTATACTCAATTGCTTTTTTTACGGCATAAAGCTTTTAGCAAGGCCACCCCAGCCAAAACTCTTGAAAATAAAGAAAGCTTTGCCTACATATGTGTAGGCGCAAATTCAAGGCAAAATAATGTGAATATGAATTTTACAAGGTCTTTCTGAGCGCACGCTTTACTGCCCATCCACGTTTAAATGAGCGACCTAACACCCAGTCTACTATGTATTCTCAACAGCAAGCAGGAGTGTAGAACATGCGAAAAAACTGAAATGGTTCTAATGAAGACTGATGAAAATTATTATTTTCTCAGTTAAAAGTCTTGCGACTTTCATATACGTGCCTGAATGAGATACATTTTGCTGTAAAAAAACAAATTTTGCATCTGTTTTTAAATTTTTAAACTTATTTTCATATGTATCTAAAGTTCGAGGCAATTTAGAACTCATTCGAGTTGGTCATTTTCTTTATTTTTAAGTGCTCTCAGTTGACATGCAGGTTTAACTTTTGGCCGCAACAGAAATCTAAAGAAAACTGTACTATATACCCTTCAATCTGCTCATAATATTTTCTTTGTTCGTAGCTATCTTTACATATGGTGGAGCGCCAACAGTTTGTCTATCCGTCACAACTTACCAATCCAAAGCTTACTATGTTAATCGTGACGTGCGAGTAACATTTAATTCAAACACAATATGAATGAGTATTTTCAATTTTTAAAATTTCGATATCTTATTACTGATATTACGTCGAGCCAATTCGCATTTACATTTAAATTTAATTTTGATTATTTTAAACCTTGGCCGCTAGAATAAACAGTTGATGTCAAAAATTTGTTAATTTTTTTTTTTTTTTAATTAATGGGAAATTTTGAATGTCAGTCAGAGAAATTACTATTTTAGCATAAGATGCTAATTACATAAAAATAATTTTGATTTATAAAATACAGAAAAATAATTTTTTTGCGTGCCATTATCTCTCTTCCTTTTGCGATGCGTGCGCTATCTCCCGTTTCCACACTGCTTCAACACATCGTATGTTAATGATCTGCCTGCTCTCACTTTACTTCTGTTGAAGTTCAAGGTTATGCTTGAAGGATGCGCACACGGGTCCCTCACATTCGCTACTGCCCACACTAAGCGACAATACCACCATGCCACTATCTGTTATATTCTATGAATTTCTATTAGTGTTGTTGAAATCTGTATGGTTCGTTGCTATGGATTTCTTATTTTTCATTTTCAGAACATAGGACAATAAAATAATCGTTAGATTCACTAAGCCAAACAACTTGAAAGTTTGAAAATGGCTTAAAAAAAAGCCGCTGCTTGCAGCATATGTATGCGATTATTAGCTACATCTGCAAAAAGGGAAATGTTATGTTAATTCGGTTAGACAGCCTTAGATTTACTCTAAGGCATTCCCGGTACTGAATGGGGAGGAATCTTTCTTTCTTCTCCTCATCGAACTTCAGTTTGATGGAGGGAATAAGTAAGCAACTTTCTTTTGTTACTGCTCACTTAAAAACGGAGAGCGTATCAGCATTTATACATACATATGTATGACAGTACGTAGGAAACTGATTACCTAAATCTGGTCCATTATTTTATGCAAGGTACAAGAGTTTAATTCAATTTTTGAACCCACTATGGTTTTGTTTTTCCATGACAAGTCATGATGTTCCTTTCAATCGTTGAAAAGCAGGGTCCCCTGCAATAACCAGTATTCCAGACTTCCCTTAAAAGAAATGCTTGGCTGAACTGACTTCACTAAATGAACCGAATTTATGCATAGCACTAAATATTCCTTCTCGCCAACTTCGTCAGAGATTTCGCATAGTACCTAGTCAATTCTCTTCATTTTTGTTGTTGTATTGAAAGCTGTTAAGAGCGCTCCACACACACCTGCTGCCTGTATTTTGTTGTTTCAACTCTTACCGTTTGTTTGATACTCTTGTACCTACGTGTATGTGTAATCGTTAACCTTGAGCCTTGCCATTGTACCCGCAGTTTAATTTTTTTTTTTTTCATGTTTTATGCTCGCTTACTCTCCCTATAACATCCCGTTTGTGCTTTTTCACGCTTTTTCACTTCCTTTTTGTACACTCTATCTCTTCCTCCTTTTTGTTTAACATTCACTTGATTATGAAGCAGCGCGTGACTTTGATTTGTTTTTAAATGAATTCTGCAAATGTTGTAGCATAGAATTAAAGGTCACACAAAGGACAACATACCCAAAGCGGTGGCCGGCAAAGGATGTAGGGGCATAAAAATAAATAAAATTCGCAAAAACTTTTAGCGCGTTGATCACGCATTTTAACTTGCTGCAGTCTGATGAGAATGCTCTGGAACACACGTGTCACATGGTATTTATTTCAAAATACAAAATACACAATATGAAATCAATGACAAGTTCACGTATGCACGCAGAAGGATAATTTATTGGAAACAAATAGCGTAAACTTCCAGCTAAGAGTTTAAGCAGTAAATTTAACAGCATGTTGACTTTTCATTCGGCTATGATGAGCTCTAAGCTCTCGCTTGCTATTGATTTTTTAACCACTTTTTTGGAAAAGAAATTGAATTAAGTTCATGTTGATAGAAATACTTTTCCTTTACCTTACGACTAAAAATTATAGATTTCCAAATTAATGATTTGCTGTCTGATATTTTTTACGCTTAAGAAAGCATTAGAGCGAGAATATGAGAGTTGTTTTGCAGTAAGTCAAAAAAAAATAATGATTCTTCAATGAAAGCTCAACATCGATTATGAGCTTTTTTGTGATTATGGGAATGAATTGTTCAGAAGCGAAAAGTGAGACACAGTAAAACTTCAGTAAAATAAATATTTTAATGAACTTTTTAAACTTAAAGTATGTTTTACTGCGGTAAAAGTAGTATGAAATTGATAACTATTTAACTTAATAAATCGAGAAGAATATACAATCATCTCTTACCAAAACAATAATTAGCTTTGAGTTCAACCCTCTCGAGCTTATCACTGTCAACCCATGCAGTTAACCTTTTTAAAAGCTATTGCGACACTTTTGACCTTCGTAGTTTTTAACACTGTTTAAGTGACGTTATTTTTCTTTCCGAGAAAGCGTTAAAAGAAAATTATAGACACATTTAATAACATAAACGTTAACCCTGTGAGAAGTTTAGCAAATGCTGCTGAAATTATGTGTTAAAATTATTTAAAATAAAAAAACTCAATATACGTAACTTAGCATTGATCCCAAATTCTTATGGTACTATGTATATTGCAGTACGAAAATGACGTGTGTCATTTACAGACTATGGTAGTGAATTTGCTTAGCCCATCTACTGAAACCTTATAATAAACTCCATACTAAGAGAACCAAGTATATTAAACGTTCCCACCAAATTCCAATTAATATAAAAGTAATGAAAATCATCATATATTTTTCACAAATTAAAAGAAGGTACTTAGATTTTAATTCATAATTTAAATTTTGAATTTACGGAAATCAAGACTGCTTCATTGACTGCTTAACCGAGTGACAGTCATATGAAAATTTCACCCTTATATTTTTTAAGGCTAAGGTTGAAAGAAATAAAGAGTGGCACTTGAATTCGAGTCATTTTCCCAGAAACTGGACAGAACATCATATGAGGCGCCCGGTTTCAAAACCGGCCAAGTCCATATTTCATACTTTTGGGAAAGCAACGAAAAACGTTTGTTTTCATCTATGTTCATTGAAAAATCAAAAAGTATTTCACATATGATAGCTTATAAAATTTCTTACTCTAGATACGTCAGATCAGATATTTATTTAAAGTTTTATTTGCGAATGTTTTTGAGAACAATTTTGGACTTGGCCGATTTTGATTCCAAGGCGTTGGATTGGTTTTGAATGCAAGTTCATGGACTTGGCCGGTTTTGAAACACATGAATCAATAAGGAAATCAAATCAGTGCATTGTAGGGTATGTGAGTTTCGGCCTGGCCGGAGATAACACCTTAACTTGTTTTTCTTTCCCTTAGTATTATCTAAGGATATTTCACTGTGCATCAGCTTATTTTATAATGAAAAAAAAATCTTTTTAAGTTTTCAATATTAAAAATAACAATCGTTTTTGATTTTAGTTCTTATTTTTTTCCACAGTTTTTGAGTTTTATATTTTTCTTATCAAAAATAGCCCATATTTTCAATTGCTATTTTCGATTGAAAAAGTTTCCATTTGTTCAACTACATAACTATTTTGCAATGGGAAGCTTCAATAAAAATAGTAAAAGCAGCAACAACAACAAAACCAACAACAATAATTGACAAGGCCAACAAAGTATTTATGTACACTCAGTCGGCAAAGAGTGAATGGCAACCCTTGCACTTGAACTGCTGCTGCAGATGTTAAGCAAAATTGCCACCCAACAAAGTGGGTGGCAGCTGTTTGGGTAGTTTTGATCGGGAGTCATCGATGTGACTACTATCGTGCAGTTAGTGTATGTAACCTTCAAAAATGAGCTTTTCTGCTGCAAGATATTTTTAACATCAATATGAGTAGATTCTTTGTGCTGAAGGGTAGCCGCTTACATTTTGTTGGGTGGTATTTGGCGCAGCACTTGCACACTAACAGTGGGTGGCATGTCTCCTGTATGTGTGGGTTATATGAAATAAAAGCCGGCCGCATAGTTGTAAGCTTCAACTATTGACATTGACGTAGGTACCACTGAGGCACAGACGTTGGTAATCAAAAAATATAAATAAAAAATAATAACCTTTTGGCATAGAGGGTGCTAGATATATAACGCAAGAAATACTGAGAAGAAAAAAAATCTACAAGATTCATTGGAATTTTTTAAATTATTTATGAAAGTTAACTATTTTATAAATTTCTGCACAATCATATATGTATAATCTTACTCACCCTGTACATTTAGGAACATTAGTTTCCATGAATAGCTGTTGCATGCAATGACCATGAATATGCTCCAAAGCTTAAACTTTATCGCTGGTTTTGACCTTTGCCTTGTGTTCAATTTTAACTCAAGGATCCCCATTGTTTGTTACAACAATAACATCAATGGTGCATTTGCTTCAGTGTGCATGCACGCTTAATCACTTTCGACTTATCGCCATTGAACACACTTGAACTTCATGCTATGACAATAATGAAAGAACATACATACAATACGCCCACATCTCCCATAGCCCTTGATATTGGAAGCGGCAAATCAACTCTGCGCTCAATTCAATTAGGTTTAAGTGGACAACGCTTAATTAACGGAGAAAAAAATTAATAATGA
This sequence comes from Tricholauxania praeusta, assembly GCA_949775025.1. Lineage (NCBI taxonomy): Eukaryota > Metazoa > Arthropoda > Insecta > Diptera > Lauxaniidae > Tricholauxania > Tricholauxania praeusta. The sequence continues at coordinate 51,838,717 of OX459028.1, read as the reverse complement.
TAAGTAATATCGAAAATTATAAGCTACAAGCATATGCAAATTCCAAAACAAAACAGATCAGCTTTCGTTAGAGTTACACAAGCCAACAAAAGATAATGTTGTTTTTTTTTTCTTAGAAACTAAGAACTAAGCCGGAGTAAATCTGGCGTTAAAGTGATGCTCTATTACCTGCATGGTGAACATGCTCTACAATTTCTTAACTAATTCGAGATAAGCCCAAGCAGAATGCAGCAAATCAAATCTTTAAAGCTACTGGAAAATTCTTCCCAAACGAACAATTTTACGGTAGCGAATTAAATCTGCGCCCTCAAATCAAGTAACTAACAACATAGCTACGCTACAATAGGAAACAGATGGCAAACAAAACACCGATCAAACAAACACAGTTGGCAACAGGGTTTCGAACCCGAACCGAACCCGAACCCTTAACCCGCTCCGGAACAATGTTTTTTTTTAAATTATGTGAACCCGAACCTGAACCCAAACCCATTCAAAAATTTGGTCCAGATTCAATTTTTATTACGCTTAGAAATTCAAATTACATGTATTACAGAAGTTTTTAAATTTCAAATCACATATTTCACAGAATTATTTTGCTTCAAGCAAGATCAATATTTGCTTTTGGTTTTTATTTACTTCGACAATTTTCATTGAACTCCTATGAAATGAATGTGAATTTCCTGATTTTGAAAAAGTTGAACTCTTGAAGGATTAGAACTCTTGTCTAGTTTATATAATGATATAAATCCATTTAAGGTTTATAGCTCATACTTCCCTTATGACACAATATCTACAGTTAATATTAATGTTACTAAGTGCAGAGATTTTTCTAAGAGGCCTGGAGCGCCTATTAAAGCTTCTTTGGTAAAAAGATTAGGCTTAAAAAAGCACTGCTTGGTTGTCCAAATCGCTGAAATTCCACTTTTTATATGCTCAAACGCTTATTAGATTACAAAACTTTATACATGTGTAAATTTTAATTTTTTTTTTACTTTGCAATTTTAACTATGTCTTCCTCTGAATTTTAATTGTTCCTCCTTTAATATTCGGTAATAAATCGGTATTATACGAGAATATTCAAAGGTTTTGTACAACCTAGAATCACTGACATAAAACAAAGTCTGCTTGGCTTTTAAGTTCAGTTGAAGACAGCAAAATGCATCAGCACAAATCGCTCAGCTACGGGTCATAGCTGACCCGTTGCTTCGTTGCCATCACAATTTGCTTCAATATCACACATATATAACATAAGCATAAGTACATAACATAAACGTGTAACCATGACGAAGGAGTGTTCGGTGCTGTTCAACAGCAACAAGAAGAACTTTGGACCTATCACAACACACCAGGAAATCAAGGCGCAGTCGAAGCTCTGGACTCTCCTGGAAAATCGATGCCGGTAAGATTCAAGGTGGGTCATTCTGTTAAAGTTATTCACATCGACTGCCTGAAAAAGGGTAGGTGTTGAAGAAAAAAGTGCTCTTGCATCTGTAAAATGTACTAGCACCGTCGCTATGGCAAAATTATATCAATTGTGTTACGAATTGGTTTCTCATCCACCACACTCTTCAGATTTAACTCCCAGCGACTCTTATATGTTTCCAAATTTAAAAAAATGGCACGGCGGAAACATAAAAAATGAAGTATCGTTGAACGAAGTATTTATAAAGAGCTAAGAGGAGACTATATTTTGAAATAGAATAAATTTTGCCCGAAATAGTTGTGTTTTTTGCCTAAGCCGATTACTTTTTGACACGCTCTCATATTTTCGTGCATATATTATATTTGTTAAGAGCATATTTAAATTAAGGTGCATTTATTATTGCTAACTATTAATATTTTATGTTTTCTAGAATGAAATGAGTTGGAACTTAATTTAGAAAATAAGTAGGAATATGGCCATTAAGTTCAATTATGACTCTTTCATCTATAATTTTTTGCACGTTTACTCTAGAAAGATGAAATTGTGTTGGCCAATGTTTAGTTCATTTTTGCAAATGCAGCAGAGGATCGATGATCGTTCAACGCATTATTGATGTATCATCTTTAATCTTTATAAATGATCAAGAATACGCTCATTTACTGGATTTTCCTTTTGCTGCAATAACATGATGATAATGACTGCTTCGCTGTATTATCAATGAACAGACTAAATGGCTGAGTGTGTACGCAATCTTTTTCGTTTTACTTGTTGTTCATCAGAACATTGCGGTTCAATGACCAACTGAAAGGAAAACACTTTCGGCATCACTTTCTTGGAAACGTCATATACATATATGGGGCAGACGAAAATCAAAACGTAAGTAGCTAAGTTATTTTTACCAACAAAATCTGATAAGATTGAAGACGAATTAGCACGGGATGGAAGCAGAAAACATGGTCATCCTTAATGATGTCTGTGATTTTTTTTTTAGAGAATTGAAGTCACTTGCTAATTGAAAAGTTTTGTAAAGGTCCAATGCTAAGGAGGCATCTTCTGTTTCGATTTCTGGAATCATGAGATTTCGGAAAAGATCATAGCCCACCCCAGTAAAATGGTAGTATTCCGTACACTTCTTAAATCAGGTATTGTAAGCAGGTAGTCAGTATGCTCCGACACACTAAGTACTTCTTTAATCCGCTTCTATTTTAATTGTCATTAATTAAAAATGAGCTGCAGACTGCTAATAATTTTTATGATCAAAGATAGTTTCAATTCTTAAAAATTATTTTTATTTCTTATAAATATCTATCATACAATTTTGATGAAAATTGCGAGTTCAATTGTATACCATAACTTTCCATATGCATTATATGGTATGGTTTTTTCTTGCGATTATGAATTATGGAAAAGTTTCAAATCACAATTACAGAAATTATCAATCTACATATGGCCGTATTCTATAATGTTGCATTGTTAATCACAGTGCGCTGCATATCGGGTTCATTACATTTAATGCTAACCGATTGGTCATGGTCAATTTTTATCGGTCACATTTTTATTTTTATTTTTATTTTTTTTTTTTTTTGTTAGATTGGTATATTTTTTGTTTAAAATGCAATGCAAAAAAATTTTAATTTATACAACTTTTATTCTTTTTTTTTCAAAATTTTATCTCATTTTCGTTTAGGGGCTCTTTTTCAATTTTTGCATTATTCACTGAGTTTTAATCACGTCTACTTGCCTCGGCTGTTGCATGCACTACAGTCCATTGACCATGGGCCGCAACCACAAACAATAAAAGTCATCAAGGTCAGACTGTGTCTGGGTCTGTGGCCGACGAGGTTATGTTGACTGCGTCTGTGATTGAGTTTGGTGCGGTCAGAACTTCTTTTTGTGTTACTCAAATTCTTCCATTCGTTCGTTGATTTGGTTCTTTATTATGTTTTTCATTCTTATTTTGAACTGCTTCCTTTGATCATCTGCATCTGCATCTGCAATGGAGTTTTTCAAATTTGTTGTTGGTTTCATTGAAAATTTGAAAATTTCAAGTGTTCCGCTACTCGAATATCGGTCTAATTAAATTCTCATTGAAGTGGAGACTTCCTTTGGTTGAATGAAAAAATTATTTTCTTTTATTTTTTCATTTAGGCAGTAATGTATGTACTTAATGTATTTAATGAAATATTGCTTACTTATGCATTTTATGTGGCATTTCATGATGATCAACTGATTTTTATTTCGTAATATTCAAGGTCAAAAGTCACAAGAAACAGTTTTAACCAATTGATCAGACACTTTATTATGTTGGGAAACATTTTTATATATCCTAAAAAAAACCTAGTAATTTACATACATATAACCAAACATTTTTATATTATAATTGGTGATTTTTTGCCATTTGGTTTTTAAGTGTACATTTTTAGACACTTTACGCGTGAGTCGTAACATGTGTCGACGACAAAAATACTCAATAAAGTTTGCCATTTTATCATAAATAAACCAACAAAGGGACAGCGCTTGCAAACGATTGAATTTTATCATCAAAATTTGTGTCCTGTGAGAAATGATGAAGATCCAATTTCTTATCGTAAAATTTTCTTCAGCGACGAAGCTCATTTTTGGCTCAATGGGTACGTCAACAAATAGCATTGCCGAATGTAGTCTACAGAGCAGCCAGATGCAGTTCTGAGAAATGGAATATTTGGTGCGGTTTGCAGGACGGCGGCGTCATTGGACCGTATTTTTTTCAAAAATAATGAAAATCGCAACGTTACAGTCAATGTATCAAGGTACCGTGCGATGATTACCGACTTTTGTTAACCCAAAATGAAAGAATTGGACTTCGTTAACATGTGGTTTCAACAAGACTGTGCCACATGCCACACGGCACGCAAAACCATGGACCTATTGAGAGGCGAGTTTGGTGAGCAATTAATCTCACGTTTTGGAGCAGTCCATTGGCCGCCAAGATCATGCGATTTGACTTTATAAGATTATTTTTTGTGAGGCTACGTGAAGTCTTTCGTGTACAGGAATAAGATAGTCACCATTGCAGCCCTGGAAAACAACATTACAGATGCCATTGGTGAGATAGCGGCTGAAATTCCGGAAAAAGTATGTTAAAATTGGAGCTTGCGGATGAACCACCTCAGGCGTATCCGAGGCCAACATTGACAAAAAATAATCTCTAAAAAGTAAATGGCAAGAATTGATATATCGCTGCAAATAAATATTTTATTCACTATTGTAAATTTTTTGTCCTTTTTTTGTTTTTTTCAAAAACCAAATGCTTAAAAAAAAAGCCCTATATAACTATAATAATCAAATAGTTTTAAACACAGAGCTGCAAAGTATCGAGAATAGTAAAGAAAAATCAGTAAAACATGGAAAGAAGGAGAAGGATTCGAAAAGTATCGAATAACAATAAAATTCAACTAAAATCGAGTAGCATCACATATCACATAAATAGAAAAATATCGAATCGTAACGATAAATATCGCAAGATATCGAATTTGGGAATAGATTAAATTTGGCGATAAAGTCAGTATAGATTGAGAAAAAACGTCAAAAAGAATTAGCAAATGTCAAGAAATTCGATTAAGCCGGAAGTATCAAATAGCATCGAGAAACACCAAAAAAATAACGATACGTATCGTCCCAGTTGAAAAATATCGTATTACATCACAAATTACCGAATGAGTCTACGAAAATCTTAAAGATCTCAAAAAACTCGATGAAAAATAAATAGTAACGAGCACCATAAAAAAGTATCGAAAAATTGTTAAAATTCGAAAAACCGAGCTATGTATATTGCAATTTCGAAATTTTTGGTTAGAAAAAATATTTAAAAATTCGTATCCCTTGTTTCTAAAAATTGTTTGCAAATGCAGCAGACATTGCTGCTCACCTTATAGCATATCCACAGCATCTTCGGAATGGGAAATGAAAACCAGTAATTTCTTACTAAATATTTCTGTAAGAAGGATCATAGCTGGAACGATTTGAATGAAATGAATTAAGCACTCTATAAAGTTTTCAATTTCCGCCAACTAAATTGATCTTATTACGTTTCGCAGAAAAAACTCAAGGACTCTTTTACATTTCTGCAAACCGCAAAATGTCTGGGCGCATAAATGAAAGGATATTTTCAACACCTTCGTTAAGGTTTAGTAGCATTCGATTTTTATAGCATCATAAAGTAAAAAAAATTGATTTATGGAGATCGCTTCTTACAGCGCTTAAGCCGCAACTAAAGACTCATCAGTGAGTAAGCGGCTGAAGCTGTTTGAAAGCCCAAAAAATAAATAAATAAATCGCACAGTGATTTCTGACTAATTTTCAGAAACTGGGTCAAGAGTTTATGTATGCGACCAAAAAACTAAATTCTGTGTACACACTAAGAAAAAACTAGCTGTTTGTAGGAACAAATTTTTAAGTGCTTACTAACTATATAGATTTTTGATATTTGTATTTTCTTATTCATATAAACCATTTACTTACCATTACTTGAAAAAAGTATTACGGTGAGAGTGAAAAAACATCTTTGATAAATTCTTAAAAAAAAAGATAAACATATGTTCTAGCTTAATAGACATATTTTGTAATACTTAGATCCCTGACTTAAGACTCTGCACAACATAGACGTCAAAGTTTTCGCATACGCAGATGATGTAGGGAAAATTTATAAATGCATTAAGTGATCTATTGAAAGTTCACTCACTGACATGTGTAGATGAACATTTTTTCACAAATTAATAATGAGGGTATTCCTGAAAACGCGAAAAAGCCTCGAAAACTGCGAAAACTGAGCACATTTTCGAGTCTCGAAAATAATTTGTATGAAGAAAAGTTTGCTCAACTTTCGAGGCTAATTAGTTGAGCAAGTGGCCTCGAAAAGTTGGAAAATAAATCAGTGTTGCCGTATGTCGAAATAATTTGCTGCCAGTTTGAAGTTTCTTTAGAAATTGGCACATAAACTTAACAGAATGATTTTTAAATATATAAAAGCGCAATTCTCAGAATTTTTGTTTGTTTACCTATTTGTGTTTTGTTATTTATTAACTTAATTCTACATATTTTTTCGTTTTGGTGTGATACATTTTTTTTCATGGCAGCGGTAACACTGATCAAACTGTCAAATTGCAATTGCTCAATCGTTTACGAGTTTGTATTGATAGGGGTGTTCCTGAAAGCAAGCTCGAAAACTTTCGAGTTTTCGCGCTTTTCGAGTTTTCGCGTTTAGAGGAATACCCTCAATGAAATCTCATAGTTTAGGAACTTACTAAAAAACAGTTGCAAACCATTGTCACGGATCAGAGCAATAGTAACTCAGTGCGTGTATTGTGTCACTACAGTATAGAGTGCAACGTAAAAGTTGAGTGCTTGCAGAGCAAGGTGTTCAGCTGCCAAATGACCCCTAATTTGTACCATTACCTTTTTTAATGTATCTTATGTATCATAGCATCATACCCTAAAAAAATGCTGTATTCTTATAACCAAAAAGCGAACCAAATACTCCATATCTCTAAACAGAATTTTTTGTAGATTATCACTTGGTGTAACTTTAATTACCGTAATTTTTTAATATCAGAAACAATCGTCGGCCGACAGTAGATCTACAATTATCAAGGCTTTTATGAGAGTGAAAACCCTGAAGAAAATCGGATCTCAAACCGCAATTGACAAATCAACGGTATATCGAATTGAGTCCCGACACAATTCGGAACGCCATGAAGTGGTCGGTCACGAAAAGTAACAGCTCGTCAAGAACAATAGTGGCTGAAATACCATTTATTAGCAGAGTCAATTAAAAATATGGGGATGGATCCTCCTTGAACGAAGGGTTAATTATCAAAAATTTATAATTAATAATTTAAAAGTCTATGCTGTGTCAGCAGCGAGGAGTAGGAAATTAATTCTGGGTCTTATGGCTTATTGTGATTTTTAAATAATAAATAAGCAAATAAATTTAAGTCTAAAGAAATAAACGTCCTCAAAATGTTATTGACCTTGAGCCAAAAGAAAAATATGAGGACTGATGAACTGAGCTATTCAAAATGCAGGAACTTTTTTTTTTTCTTTGTCCACCAATTTGGACACGACGGTAACAGGCTGTGGTTCTCTTCAGGCAACATTTTTCACGTTCACGAAATGTTTTGCTCTAAGCTGAAGAAACTTTTCCCCCATTCCAATATCTTGGCTACGCCGCTGCATCTAACTAAGTAATTCTGATTTTACACTATTATATCTGTATAACGTTTCTCGCAGTGCAATGTATTCCAAAGTGTACACCATGACTTTTCCTTTTAAACACAAAGACTCGTAAAGGTTTTTTTCTCTTAATTTATTTACCGGAACCAAACTTTACCAATTAAAAAATCGCTTTATATAGCGCATGATAATTTTTATTTTATTTTAATTTTTTTGCTTTGCTATTTTCTATAGTTTATGGGGCACAAGGTATGCAAACAGTAACAGAAAACAAAAACTGAACTGAAGGTCTCCCCTTGGTGTTCAATGTAGCGCCAATCTGATTTGTGACTGTCAAATATTTGTAGTTGTGCTGGCTGGGTGTAGCTTTGGACAAACATTGAGAGCTCGTTCGCTGCTTGAACTGACCTCAGATACTGCATATTGTGTGTTCTTTACATTATGATTATGAAATAGCAGGAATTCATTGATCTAACTATATATGTAGGTATGTGTAGGCGTGTCAAAAGTTCTATATGCTACATTTCCGTATTAGTTGCTTGTGAAGTGATCTTCACAGATTTTCATTTATGCTGAAAGTGATATTAAGTTTGAAATTATAAGTGATCAGTAACATTCGCACATACATATGTATGATACGATATATATGTGGCAGTTTTCGAGATATAAGAGATTTTATAAATTATGATCATTTGATTTTAGGCTTTTGGCAAAACATTTTACAGAAGACTTTCCGATGAAAACAGTTCGCTTTAAGAACAAATCGAGTTAAGGCCAATTTACCATCAGTTCTGGGCACAAGTTTGTTTTTAGAATGATATTTGGGTCTTATAAATATAGAAAATTTATCCAAAAAGGAGAGGGGAATTTCACCTAGAATGCGTTCATTTGAACAACATAAGTTTTCAGTTTGATTCGTATAAGTAATGTAATAACTACACAATACATATTGGTACCTCTCACATTTTTAGTCTCTTACTTGGACTATATTATGGAACTTTGACGCTACGAAAGTTTCTTATAACCAAATTATATTGAAGAGTGTTTCTAACCAGTGGAGTCATTTCACCAAAAGCATTTTGAATTGAATCGATGTAATGTATAGTAATATCAGATCCTTGGGGGGGGGCCAGTGCCTCCCTAGCTCTACACAATTGACGCCTCTGTTTCTAACAGATATACAGTTCTTCTGCTGGTATGTTGTCAATACCAGCTGCTCATCAATTACTGGAACTCTTACTCTGAGACTCAATAGGATTTCACACTGGCGACTTGACGATATTACCTTTTCGTAATGGCTTTTGAGTTGGTCGTCGGCAGATGTTTGCTTGAACTTAGATTCTCACTTTCTGTACTATTGTTAAGATCGTGAATTATAAGCGCAAGTTTCCTAGCAATCTGAGCCTCCAAACAGACCAGGCTATGTGTCGGTTTCTTCACCTTAACCTTTGCGGTAATCTCACAATCTACAATGTTGAAGAGCCCAGGGCCATGAACATGTGGTGCGCGCTTTACCGAGAGGTGTTTTTGGCTAAAAGCTGCAAAGAAATTTTTTTTAACAACAAAGAAAGCCAATAAAAAAGTTATCAATATTTTTCCCACACAAAAATAAAATTTTTACGATTAGATTAAAAAAAAATATGATTAATTTTGTGGTGCGGCCTCTTTTCGTGGTGCTGAAGCCAATGTAGCCTATGCTTAAACACGGTTCTGGAAGAGTCCTTCTAAAGGCGCACATTCTTCGCTGAACTTGTCGTATGTTATATCCGATACCTTGGGGTCACAAGACTATACAAAGCTGCTTGTTCGCTCTCACGAGTTACAGTCTCTTTAGACGTTGAGAAACATATGCCTTTTATAGCCGTTCAACCTGACTTCTGAAGCCAACTGTTAAGGATTTATCTACACAGATGTTGATTGTATGACAGACGCTGAAGCAGATGACATCTTAACTGGATCAGATGCTTCTATAATGTATGATATGGTATGCCAATGCAAATGCAGATTAATTTCGAAAACAATTAGTTATCTTTGGCGCAAAAGTGGACGTAAGTTTGAAATTTTTATTAAAAGAATATTACTTCCACCACGCTACGTGCTGATTACTTTCACTTAACATATCCACATTGAAAGTGGCCACGTTTACTTAATAACTCACTGTATAATATTTGGAAGCTAATGCTTTTATGGGAGGTGACACACCCTCTCGTTGAATTCCTGATTCTGATGTTATACCGAGCTATTTCTTATATTTGGCAATTTGATTTCGTAGCTTCTTAGTATTTCTTTCTGTGGGAAGTGCCACGCCCTCTTGACGAATTGAATTCTATTTTCTTTCAGAGCTTTTCCGAACCATTACAACAGTTTGTGTGAAATTTTCTATCTTTATCTTAGATAATTTTCTCAGTACATATAGCGTTTTGAAGTTATGACTTGCCTTTTCAAAATTTGAAAACTTTTCTTCAGAGCTTGTACAAGTTATTCCTAGTATTTGTGAGAAATTTGGTAACACTTCATCAAATATCACTCGCCATAAAATATTTTAATTGACTTACTTGTATAGACGGTAGGCTATCCGTGAAGAGATTTCGCCCATTTTCATTGCGCTTGTTTGAGGTGTAACCTGTGTACCGAATTTCATTCAATGATCTTGCTTGATTTTTCAGTAACCGTGATTTCCAGACACACATACAGACAAACAAACAGATTGACAGGGCCAAATTGACTCAGGTGGTCACGCTGATCAAGAATATATATACAGTGAAACCTGGATAACTGGGATCTTCAAGGGAACAAATTGTTTGTCTCATTTAAAGAGGTTCTCATATACACAGTTTCCCAAATTCTATGAAATTTTATTAAAACAACCATTTCACAGCCTACTCAAACCGATAAAACGTGAATATTCAAATTCAAAATAACAATTTATAAGCACATAAATATTAATACCCACTTATAGAGGTTATTTCTAAACGGTCCCAGTTAAAGAGGGAAAAGTCAATGTTATGGAGGCGAAAACGCACAAAACCTTCAAAAATCATATCCCAGATATAGAGGTTTAAAAGTCTCAGTAATAGAGGTATTTTGATGCAAAAGTGCTGGGACCTTCAAGTGAGTCTCACTAATAGAGGTTTCTCACTTGTCCAGGTACCGCTTAACCAGGTTTCACTGTACTTTTCCGTACCGGCCATGCCCTCTTCCATGCGTTACAGACGGAACGACAAAGTGAGTATACCCTGAGTGTAGGGTATAAAACAAAACAATTGAAGCAGTTAAAATGAACTTGTTATAAAAATCACGATTGTCCATTTACATTTGTAATTCACAGATCATTTCTTGAACATCTGCTAATTCTAATTTATTTTGTCACTTACAAGCATCAACGCCTCCTCGCATGTAACATATTGACCAGCATCAATACCTCGCGCCAAATTCGTAAACAGCTGTTGCCTTCAGATGTTTAATCATTAATTTATGCGCCAATCATCACCGATTATACGGTAGATCGTACCGTTAGATGCTGGTTTTTGTCTCAATATCACTTTGAATGAATGACATTAATATATTTTTACCGTTTATTTTGAGTTTTTTTATTGTTTTTGTTTTTTTTTTTTTACTGATGTATCGTTTTTCGTTGCTAACTCACTTCCTTTCCGTCTTCCTTCCTGTAGCAATTAATCAATAATTTTATGCAAAATTCGGTTGAAATTGTTGCAATTAAATAGAAAAAATGTGAATCGGCACACCCTGACAATAAGACAACCTTAAAATTTGTATATGACCGCAAATTTAGATAAAAATTGTGACTAAAAATGTTCAAAGTGATCATAGATTATGACTTTATATTTATGCAAACCATTTATTTTTTTCATAACTTTGCAACGAAGCAACTTAGTATTACATAAATATCCTTCATTTAATATAGAGAAATAGTATACACTGGACAATACCACAACGGAGCAACAATTTAGAAATATGTAGATATAGCTCATGCGATTTTAAAGACTTCTAGTGGTCAAAAATAAAATAATCGAACGTAATTAAATCAGCTAGTCTTGGTAGACATACATAAATCGGCTGTGTTGCCAAGTGAACGGGATTGACCCGGGCAAGCCCGGAATTTCATATCAAGGTCAGTGGCCTGGTAGGAATTCAAAAATTTCTTAAATAGCCAGAAATAGCACGATTTTTGTGCTACACACTTCAATGTTTTGTTAAATATTCAAACAATTTGCTTGTAATATTACTGACCAAAAAAAAAAAACAAAATGAGGTCCACTTTTTAAAAAAAAAAAAAAATACTTCTTACCATTTGAGGAAAAATATTTTCAGATGACCGGGAATTGCTTCTATCAATAAATGTCAACATAATGTTTTTTTATAATTCGAATTCTAATGTGTTATTTATGACTCCTCCCGGGAAATCAAAAGCGCACCTTTTCCGTACAAAATAATAAAGCTTGCTCAGCAATTCAATTTCGATAGCCAGTATGATTTTAGGAAATTGGAATCCTAAGGGAGCACCTCCCACAAAATATTAACTCTTTATTTTTTGACAGTTATACGTCGGTCTTTAATAAAACTTTGAGATGGAACAATATTTTTCAAAAAACTGGATAAATTTTAAAAAAAATGGGCGCTGCACTCCCCATTGATGCAACAAGAATAATGAACGTTATCAAGATGGATTCCTATTAATTAAGTAATGCAAGAACTTAAAACTGGCGAGTTTTGCCAATTGAGTGCAGCACCTCCCATAGAAGTAAAAACTTTAAATTATTACACGGTTCAACAAAATCAATATTTTTGTTGAAGCCATGATAAATTCCAATATTTTCAGAAAAAAAACTTTAAAAAAATATATACGTGACACATCGTTTTTCTCCAGCACGTCAGACTTTTGGCTTAATCGATTTTTGTAGTTTTTCATGAACATGTAATTCTAATAAATTCTTCTTTTTAAATTAACTCTTACAACAATGGGTTAATGTTGAAAAGTTTTTAATAGATCGTCATTAAATAAAATGACGTTGATAAATTTTATTTATGAGCAAAAATAGTCTTATGTATGAATGTGTATGTGTACGTAAAAAACATTTTTTTTATTTTGTTTTTCTATTTTCTTTCAATGCCAACGCGAAGTCGGAAAGATCTTGACAGCCGGCGCTTGCTTACAGGTTATGGTCAAGGTTTCGTTGTTACAAACTTTTTGAACTGACAACAAACGGAAATTTTTATTTTATAGCAAAAGTTATTTTTGTTTTTTTTTTTGTTTTTGTTTTATTTCTAATATTCTGGGCTAACACACTTGATCATTTCCTTTTTGCTATGAGTCGGTAGCAACGAGATATAAAAATTTCATTAATGATAATAAAAATATTAATAAAATACACGTTACTTTTGAATAGCCAACCAGATAGCTACTTAAAGTTAAGCATTTCATTTAAATCAGAAGCACGTGCGTGCAATAATTCAACAAAATAAAAAAAATATATGATCTTAGCAAAAATTTTAACTTAATTTGAATATTCGAAAAAAAATTAAAGGTGAGCGCAAACCTCGCAGCGTGATGTGAAAACTTAATAATGTTTCTTTATGTCTTTAAAATATAAACAAAAAATGAGTCAAAAGTTAAAAAACGTTCAAAATACATATTGGTCATTTGAATAACTGCATCACATTTGGTTTTCTTCTACCTTTTTGAACATATTTTGAAACGAAATATCTCAAAAACTATAGAAGATAGGATAAAAAAATCGGTGATCTTTTTTTCTGAGAAATGGTTTAGTTTTATAAAATAAATAAAAAAATTGAAATAAATTTTTTTAAACAAAAATTTTTTTATTCAAATAAATTTTTTTATTTAAAAAAATTTTCTCAAAATATCTTCAATATAAAATCTCATTTATTTTTTTAAGCGAACTTTATATAGTGGCATTGACTTAATAGTGTATTAAGGTGAAGGCAATGCAAACCACAAAGGATCTGAGCTATTAAAAAAAAAAAAAGATCTACTTGAGTAGAAATCATGTATTTTCTCCTTATACATAGGCTTAAAAAAGCGGTAAAATTTGTTTCGCTACTTCCTTATGTGTAGGTACATAAAGAAAACCGAAAAGAAATTAAAAAAGACAAATTTTAACTAAGAAAAAATTCCAAAAAATCAAAATTTTGCAGTTCCGGTAGCAACCCAAGGAGCATTTTTCTCTTTTATTATGAAGATATACTCGAATTTTGAGCTTTCCCGAAGAATTCTTGAACATGACATTTTTATGAACATGTCTGGTGTGCGGTTACTTAAAGAATAACCGATATGTTGAAAAAGTCGAAAAAGCAGATTAAAGCTTAAAATGTAGCACTTGTTCGACCTCTCTCTATCCATTGGTGCAATTATATTCTCTTACGTATATTGGATCCAAATTCCACTTAAAGCTGTGAGCGCCACTGGTCATGTTCTAAAATTTATTTTCAATAAATGTAGTCAAAACACCCCCATATTGGGAAGAGCGATAACACCACTAGCCAGGACCAAAATTTAAAGTCGCATCCAGGATACACTCCATGCAATCCTGGATTGACACTTTCTTAAGTGTAGACACGAAATATATGCCACCCAGAGTTACCAAGTCGTACAGAAGAAACTGCCGACCATTTCAAAAAAGAAGACTTACTGTTTCCTTAAATGGTAAATAAAGTAAAATTTTTCTGGGAAAAAGTCCATTTGACCTTTTTTTTCTTGCTAGTTAAACAAAAATGTTAAGTCGAATGGGGGTCCAATTCCCCCTTTTGAGATAGTTTTTAATTTCTACCAGTCCCCCGGTTTTGACATGAAAACTTGGTAGCTCTGATGCCACCCCATCGGAAAAACATTCTCCATATATATGGCAAACTTAATGAGTAAAATAATGAAATGTTTTCAACTTTGTGGGAGGTCTGCATTTTTTGCCAAGTTTCTTCAATATATTTATGTAAGTAATTCCTAAATAGTTGGTGCTACGACAAACTTAAGCCAACAGTGGTTATTCTCACACTCCATTTTTTTTTGCCTGACTTGTTAATTATTTGAAATACTACATTTCCATATCATTTTTAATATTTATTTTATTTCTTCTGTGGAAAGTTTTATTCATTATTTAAATTTTGTATCTTATGGTTTTTGCGTTCGTTGTCTAAGAACTCATTATACCTTACAACAACAGTGATAATGACTAAAAACCGACCTAGCAATCGGTAAGTAGGTGTGTTCATATATAATCGAGCACTCTCATGTGATTCGCTTAACCGTCTGTTCGATTGTTCATCCGTCCGTCTGTCCATCCGTATACTCATCCCACAGCTCGCCTTGATCTTGGCAACTTGATAACCCCAACCTTGAAATTTTGACTTACTCGCGTCTGTTGAAAAAAAAAAACAAAATATTGAAATTTTTTTGCACTTTATTTGATTTGATTTTGGACATTTTTCACAGCGTTGTTGTTGTTGTCGTTTGTATTTATTTGTATATTTATTAAATTTTGCTCTTGTTGCTTTATTTGACAACGGATTACTAATCGTTTTATTTTATGTAGTTGATTCTTTTCCTCAAAATATCTGTCAATCGAATCGAAAGCGATTCTAACTATACTCGAAATTATATCTGCATTTCATCTTAAATTTAATTGACTGAAAGTTAACGTCGTCTCTAGGCAAATTGATGTTAAATGGTTTTCACATCTTCAAAATTTGACATTATCACAAACGTTTCTCCACTTGAAACTAAGTTTGTATCACAAAAGCGATTCTGAAATGGGTAAAAGCTTGATATATAGTGCATATGTCACCCCGGAAGTATATTGTCATTTAACCTCAAAATTCAATTTTAAAGATTGAAAGAATAAAATTAGCTCGAGAAATCTAATTGGATAAAATCTGTGTGATTTTTCTGATTTCCGGCCTTAAATTTTTTTTTGGAAAACATATATTTATGTAGGCCTTTACCCTTAATATTCCCCCAGAGTTTTACATTTTTTGTTTAATTTTCGTTTTAGAGATGTAGCTTTATGAATTATCAGAGCTATGACGCAACGAGAACGAACACTTATTTTTTTACAAAAAGAATGATCTCTTCTAAATTTCTAGGTAGTGCCCATTCCAAAGTGAGTTTACTGAACATTACGAAGACGAATTAAAATTAAAATTTATTTGAAATGCAAATGGAATGCTTTTCACTGGAATGTTCATTCCTTATAGTAATGCCGAATTATTAGTGGGAGTGTACATTTATTAAATTGGTACAAAAAACAAATCCTCATGTTTGAGTCAAATAATTAACACTTAGAGGTCGCTAGTGTCGCTTTTCGCTGAAAATTCAGAAATAGCGATTACTAACGATTTATTGATTGCTGCTTATAAGAGCTATGTAAGTATTTACTTATACATATATGAAAGGAACGTCTTAAAAAATTTTAAGGACATTTTTTGATATAATTTTGTCAGAGGAAACAGATATTGTAAGGTATTTTATCATTTGAGTTATCGATTTACTCCTACAAGCTATGATAACGTCAAAAATATAAAAAAAAATAGAAATTCATTCAGCGTACAAAATAAACGAATTCCTTAAGAACTTTGATATCGGTTAGAACAAGTACTTTGGAAAGAACAGGTAAACTACTGCAATTCATTAAGAATATATTTTTTTTGTTTTAAAAAGCTGCTATTTTTGCTACTGTTTGTTCTATAATTTAATTAGATTTTTTTCTTTTTTGTCAATAAATCGCACATTTAATTATTTAAATTTGGCGACCTTGAGAACTAATAAACAAATATCTTTTAAATACGTAGATTACTAGTTATGTATTTGCTAGAACTTGAGCTTCTTAATACGTTCTTTAATGAAATTGGGTTTTTTTCATAGATACATAAAAATGACATCATCTTCGAAGTAGTAAAAAATAAAATCAGCAAAGAATTGTTATAGTTATGTACTATTCGCACATCTCTACTAACAACACAGGGTAGAGTTGCCATTCTTTTTGTATTATTATCAAATTTGGTGAAAGTTTTTCAATTACATATTGATACGTTATTTTAAGCATAAGCTTTAAGAGCTTCCTAGGATTAAAATTGTGGCCGAGTCTCAGGTATTAGCAGAATAGGCGCCATATTTGCCAACGTATCTTAACAACCGCAACTGAAATCATTTAAAAAAAAAATATACCGAATTTTCTGCCATAATCGCTGATGGGTCAGTTTTTCTATTTACATATATGCCTTTTCGATGTTGGTTGTTGCAGATCGATAAGTTTCTCTAGCAACTTTCTAGGTCATATAGCCATTGCCAGCGTCTTTTCATAATTTCAGTTGAGTAGAAGTATGGTTGATGCCATATGATGTTCGTGACTCGAAAACTAATCCTAAATATTCGCCACTAACTGGAGTTCAGGATGGTGATTATCTTTTAGGAATTTTAACAGGTAAGTCTTCAAGCCATTCGAAAGGCCGGACGAAAATAGGGTTGGGTTGGCTCTTAGTACAGCAGTTGGAATGTTGCTGCAGCCTTTTGTTTTATATTGCTTGAGTTATTGGATCGTCAGTGTTATCTCTCCAATAAGAGGGAAAGGAGGTAGCTAGAAATGATCGCTAAGTTTCTGCGTGAGTTTGCAAATGGTGCTGTGCGATTTTACTATCAGTGGTGTGCTTTGGAGGAGAGTACGGTTGCCCTGGGTGCAACGGTTTGTGGGACGGCAAAATTGAGCCTTGATTTTTACTATATTTAATTAATCTTATGGCCTTTTTATTAGGAAATGAAAACAGTAAATTACACTATGTAGTGCACCCCCATGACTTTTCGTAATGTGAAAAATATCTCATTTGGGTAGGGTTTTTGGAAAGTGAAAACTTATGACCTTTTTTGCAATTGCAATTGCAATTTTGCCCGGGCGCCGAATCGGAACGGTACGCCACTGCTTACTAAACTTATATTTTCATTGCTGCTATGGCTTAGCGTGCTGATAAAGTGTAGCCAATTAAGGGGTTGAAATGGTAGTAGTGAGCAGTTCGTATTTTTAACTGTACATGAAGTGTTGATGAATTTTACTTAGAGCTCATCGTAATTTTGTAAAGCATACGTCAAGCAGACGGCTATGGAAACTAATCCAAACGGAAACTATGCCAAAAAAAAAACAATTCCAGCAGAATTGGGCATTAAAAAAATAAAAACTCCTAATTCTAAATATTGAGAATCGCCCAATTGAAAATATTAAAAAATGCTCAAGCCAATTAACGAAAGAACGTGTAAAATATGCTAACACAAAGCTTGGGCGACAGCTAATATTTCTAACAGAAATTAAGGTCCAAAATAACGACGCCCACATTTTTGGATGATCGTTGATATGGGCGTGAAATTTATTACCGTATGGATTACTTCCCAGTACCAAGACAAACAGCTTCGCCAGGTTTTTCTTATCAAAAGGGATTAATTTGTTTTTGTGCAGAGTTTTTATGTTCAGTACTTTTAGTGCAAAGGGATGGATGGATTGGCTTTTGGTTGATCATAGTAAAGTTTCTGATTGCTTTCCACCTGGGGATTGCCAGAGCGATCTCTGAGCCAACCATTAGTAAGTTGACACACAACCTCCCCGCGGCTCCATCTGGGTAGCTATCTCCGCATCCGCTGAGATAGTGAGCGAATGTGTGCAGCGTGTCCTCCCTGGAAGTAAACTGGGTTGTGCGCAGGGTTTGGTACCAGCCACGAAAAAAAAACACTCCAATGAAGACTAAAAAAGCCTCGGATAATGAACCCCTCAACGTTGACGACCACTGCAAACGAAAAAAGGACTATGATTTAAGGATATGCACCTGGAATATCCGGACCCTCAATAGGGAAGGTGCCTCTATCGAATTGGCGGATGCCCTCAGAAAAATTAAGGCTGACATCACCGCCATCCAGGAAATAAGATGGATAGGACAAGGTTGCTCTAAGCAAGCAAGTTGCGATATCTACTACAGCTGCCATGCGGAGAGGCGCGAATTGGGATGCGGATTCGTAGTAAGCAAGAGACTTCGCCACCATATCTCCAGGTTCACACCTGTGAGCGAAAGGTTGGCTACGATCCGCGTCAAGGCTCGATTTTTCAACATCAGCTTGATTTGCGACGATGGACGATGCTGTCAAAGATGCCTTCTATGCGAGACTCGAGGAAGTATACGACCGCTGCCCGGCCCATGACGTTAAAATTGTACTCGGGGATTTCAACGGAAAGGTCGGAAGAGAAGGTATATTTGGCCCCACTGTCGGTCAGTTCAGCCTTCACGAGACCACCTCAAACAACGGTCTACGGCTGATCGACTTCGTCGCGGCGCGAAACATGGTAGTAAGTAGCACCAGATTTCAACACCTCGATATCCACAAGGCCACCTGGCTGTCCCCTGATCAGAAAACACGCAACCAAATCGATCATGTTGTGATCGACGGAAGGCATGCTTCCAGCGTGCTAGATGTTCGTACGTTCCGGGGAGTCAATATTGACTCCGATCATTATCTTGTTGCAGCCAAGATACGCATGCGGCTGTGAAATGCAAAGGATGTACGCTCTGGTACGCAACGAAAGCTGGACGTCGCTGACTCTCTACCCGATGATGCCGGTGGACTTTGGACGCATATATCCCGCTCCATGCGCTCTGCCGCTGATGAAGTCATTGGTTTCCGACGCCCACTTCCGCGAAATCAATGGTATGACCAGGAGTGTCGCGAAGCTACTGCAGTGAAAAACGCCGCCTACAAAAGAACCCTGCAGTCAGTAGCAACGCGAGCCATGCACGAAAACTACCGGGAAAAGAGAAAGGATGAGAGGCGCCTTTTCAGACGCAAGAAACGAGAGCAGGAAAGGCATGAGCGTGAGAAACTCGAAGTTTTACGGGGCAGGAATGATGCTCGAAAATTTTACCAACAAGTCAAGCGTCTGACCCAAGGTTTCAAGCCCGGAGCATCAACCTGTAAAGATGAACATGGAAATCTGGTTACGGATACGCAGGGTACACTGAGATTATGGAGGGAACACTTTTCCAAGCTGCTTGCTGGCGATGACTCCACCAATCCCGCCTTTGGAGAAATTAACCCGATGCCACCAATCAACGACGATGGTGTGGACGTACCACCACCTAGCCATGACGCGTTACGAGTTGTGATCCAACGACTTAAGAACAACAAAGCGGCTGGTGCCGATGGCCTGCCAGCTGAATTGTTCAAGACCGGCGGCGATGAGCTGATAGGGTGTATGCATCAACTCATCTGCAAAATATGGCTAGTTGAAAGCATGCCCGACGATTGGAATCTCAGTGTCCTTTGTCCTGTACTGAAGAAAGGTGACCCGACAATCTGCGCTAACTACCGGGGAATCAGTCTTCTTGCCATCTCTTACAAGGTCCTGTCGACTGTACTGTGTGAAAGACTTAAGCCGTTTGCCAACACACTGATTGGGCCTTATCAGTGCGGCTTTAGACCTGGTAAGTCCACCATAGACCAGATCTTCACACTACGTCAAATCCTGGAAAAAACCCACGAAAAACAGATCGATACCCATCATCTCTTTATCGATTTTAAAGCAGCTTTCGATAGCCCGATACGGGATTGCCTGTACGCCACCATGTCTGAGTTCGGTATACCTGCGAAGCTTGTGCGGCTTTGCAGAATGACGTTGAGCAACACAGCCAGCTCCGTCAGAGTAGGAAGGGACCTCTCCGAACCATTTGATACCGAACGAGGTTTCAGACAGGGCGATCCACTATCCTGCCACCTCTTCAACTTTGTGATGGAAGGGGTGTTGCGAAGAGCCAGTGTACATCGTAATGGCACTATTTTCTACAAAAGTGTCCAGCTCCTTGCATATGCCGATGACATTGATATCATTGGACGTTGTAAGCGAGATGTTACTGCTGCGTTCTCTGCTATCGAAAAAGAGTCAGCGAAAGTGGGTTTGACGGTGAATGAGGGCAAAACAAAGTATATGCTGTCCACAAACAGGGAGACGCGGCGTATTGGATCCTTTGTTACTGCCAACAACTATACTTTCGAAGTTGTCAAGGAATTCACCTATCTTGGCACCGCCGTGAACACTCAAAACGATGTCAGCCTGGAGATAAAGCGAAGACTAACTCTTGCTAATAGGTGTTACTATGGTCTCAGTAAGCAATTGAGTAGTAGAGACCTCTCTCGCCCGACAAAACTGACACTCTACAAGACGCTCATCTTACCCGTGCTACTTTACGGCGCAGAAGCATGGGTTGTGTCGCAGACTGATGCAGCCACGCTTGGAGTGTTTGAGAGAAAAATTCTTCGCAAAATCTTCGGTCCTGTTCACATCGGCGACGACTACCGTATTCGAATGAACCACGAACTGTACGAGCTCTACGCTGACATTGACATAGTCAAGCGCATCACTATTCAACGTCTGCGCTGGCTGGGACATGTTGTGCGTATGGACGAAGAAGCTCCGGCGAAAAAGGTGTTTGATGCGGAAGCCGCTGGGCGACGACGAAGAGGAAGACCATGCCTCTGATGGAAAGACCAAGCCGAGGAAACCCTATCCACGCTTGGTGTGAATGATTGGAGAAGGCGCGCGCAAAGCAGAGGCGCCTGGAGAGAGCTTTTGAGGTCGGCCGTAACCCGGTAACGGGTTGTTATGGCCACCCAAGTAAGTAAGTAAGTACTTTTAGTGCAAAAAACCACAAAAAAATTTACAAGCACAAAATGCATTAAAATGGGCAACGAGCTGCTTATACTAGTTTCAATGACCGCTACGTCATATCGTCAGCAAGCTTTGTTAGCCGAAGTTTAGTAGTCTGCAAGTCTACTATGTTCTATTTCTTGCGTTGATCAGTTAAGAATCACAGCAAAAAACAAAACAAAACTTCTTCATCTTAGTGCAATTGCTTTTGAAATTTTGCATTATTTGCATTTCCTTACTATTAGTCAAACGTCATGTAGCTTTATCAGTCCTGGATTATCCCATAAGCAAATTAAGCAATTGCTTAGGGCATCACGTCTCGGGGGGCACCATAAACAGCACCGAAAAAATATTTGCTCGCGCATGAAAGACAAGGCTGTTTGGAAAATGTGTTTAATTAAAAATATCGCTGGAGAAAATGTAAGAAAAATTATATGAATTATTATGTATATGGAAATAGGAAAAGTGTAGCAAAATTGATACATTTTATGAGAGTGGGTAGAAAAGTCGCAAATGTGTTATTTTTTGCTTTAGTGTAGCTGGTCATGACCACGCGTGCTCGTGCATCGTCGGCAGAATTCGGAGTTTTGAATTCTCCCGATTTGCCAGTTTGAGTCGAATGTTTTGTTAAATGAGTAACGCGGCCGGTGTATGTTCGTTATTCAATTAATTTGATGATAAATAATTAATTAGGTGTTACCATTAATAAACTATAAGTCAACAGTGCGTTGTGTTGTGAGCAAGTGTCGACAATTATTTCAAAGTCTTTTCATTCAGGTAACTTAATATATTTGATATTGTTTTATGCGACAGCTTAAGTCGCATTAACTGAGTTCAGCATTGTTCAGAACACATGCAATAATCCAAAATCCGAAACGCTTTGAAAAATTTGTCACTCTTTTCCATACGATTTTCTCAGCAATATTTATTGCTTAAAAATTTTGTTTTTGTCACTCACTTTTGCCATACGGTACTCTCACACAAAATCACAAATAATGACACATTCACAGTGACAATGACATAGCTTAGAATTATCGGCTGTGTTGCCATATTGAAATAGCTAAGTGCGGTATAAATTCACTTTGGTTTCGTGCATTTATATCAGAGCTAATGCACATTAGTATGGCGATAATTTACAAGTTAATTTGAATTTAGTCTGCTAATGCAAATTAACGCTGTCGTCTGTCTAAGCTATAAGGCGTACTCTGTTAATGCGACTTAAGCTGTTAAAATGTGAAATCAGACTTATAAATCTTACAATTCACATTATTTCGAAATGTTATTAAATTTTTGACCTTTCTCGTGACAAATTTCATGGTTCTAGGTTAACGGGAAGTACCCTATAGGTTTTGATTCTCTCGCGAGTGTTAAAATATGCGACGAAATATGTCTAATCTTTTAATTTCGTTGATTTAGAAGTTTGATTTTTTCACAGCTCTAAGGAATTGCAGGTTTGAGTATTTGGTATTAATTTCAATTTGATACCTCTTCGCGTTGCTGAGAAAAAGGGTTTTGACAGACAAACGGACAATAAATTTATCTTGTAAGGGTTATTTTTTTCCTTTTGGACGGAACCCTAAAAATAAGCTGAAGAAACGAAAACATTTATGATTGATTACGCTTCTTTATCAAATATTTTTGCCATTCAATCCATTATGTAGTGTCAAAGTTTAGTTGAGTTTGGTTTGGCTGTCGATAATTAGGTACTCTTTTGTTATAAGACCCTTGGTTATCAGTATAGCTTTATCAGATGATTTATAGATGATAGATGCATTATCAATATTATATATTGTCCGCAAATTTAATGCCCGTAAAAGTCGCAAGTCGCATTTCAAATAATTAAAGTAATTATGCTTTGGTTTTTATTATAATAACTACTCCACGTAAGTATCTCTTTCGTAAATACTCTAATGTACGTAATAATAAGTATGTACCCACAAGTACCGTTAAAACAAAAACGTTAAAAAAATGTTAAGGACCAATACTAGTATACTAGCTAGGATAGGGGGCACCACAGGCGTGGATTGTTTAGGGCATCGAATAGTCTTAATCCGGCACTGAGCTTTATGCCTTGGTTTGTAAATGAAGAGAGTGCTTACCATTACCAGTTTTTGTGTATTGCAAAAACCTTACGATTTTTGTTTAGTTGACCAGACCATGACATGTTCTATGTTGTTGCTGTTGTCAACTTGAACCTCAAAATCGGCCACAGTTTAAATATATGAAACCTTTGATAATATTGTTCTTCAAACACAAGCGACTTAGGTTGTCATTAAAATGCTTTACTCTTTGCTTTTATTTTCCTATATTCGTATAAGCCATTCAGTTAAATGTTATAGAAAAATGAGGTCATACATACTTTTTTACGTTCCAAATTAAAGAACAATCTTTAAGGATCTTTTTGAACTTTTCGAGCCAAATTTCTCAAATTGATATCGGCAACTCTATGTATGTATGTATCTACAAGATTGCTTATAAGCGTGGCTGGGCAAAACGTACCGCGCGCGGTACTGCGTCAGAATGAGAATAACTTTTCATATACGTATATAGTAATAGTCAATCTTCTGCTGTAAGAGTCAATCTTCTACTCCACTTTATTTTCGATTCACACAAACTAAGGCTAGATACACAAAACATTTCTTAACGTTATAAGTTTATTTTATCGCATGCAATTGCTATGTCAGCAGTCTTTAGCATGGCAATTGCATACGTTGATATAGTATTACATTTTATGGAATCATGTATGACGCGCTACACTATTTGAGTGGGTCATACATGATTATGTAGATTCATATGTGGTACTCTACGTTAGTGAAAGGGACCACATATGACTCCACCATCCCTGGATTCAACAGTCCCTGTTGAAGTAGGATTTAACTTAAGTTCTACATTAATATTATTTTCCTTATTATTTTTACAAGTTCGAAAAATATAATGTAATACAAATATTGATACTAATATAAATAAAATGGTCAGTACAATATTCAAACCATAACTTACATTTCTATGGAATTTCAATTCCTTAATTTCTCTTATATTTTGGAATTGGTTAAGTTTTATTTCCTCAAAATTAATTGTTTCTTGAAGACTTACATCTTCGGATTCATTTTTTGGATAGTAAAATTTCTCTTGTGCAATAGCCCTTTCATTATAAAATGTTTTGTTTAGCAATGATACTTCACAATTGTAAAAGCTTATTAAATAATTTCTATTTAGTGTGATTTTTCTTTCGTCACAATTTTGCTTAAGTTTTATTTTAAATGCATTTTTCATAATAATTAGGTCATCATCCATGACTTCTACACTAGTTTCATTATTATGTTTTAGCTTGCAATTTCGAAGGTATACGCAATTTCTACTTTCTTGTAATTCTCTTAAGCTTGAATTTTCTTCATATAAATAGCTAATGTTATTTACTGTCACAACAAGTTCGTTATTTTCGTCAATTTCAAGAAATTTTTCGTTAGGAACTGGAGTTATAATTTTTAATTCTGTCGATATATAGGCTGTAGGAATTTTTATTGCTATAATAAGTGAATCGTTTTTGTATGTCATTATTCCCATTCTTATGAGTTTTAATTTATAAAAATCTATTTCAAACTTTTCAATTTCCTCAGCAGACAATACACCAGGGTGTATTATATTGTTTTTTGCAGAAGCTATATTCTCTTGAATCTGTGTTATCTTGTTTTCAAGAGACTTAAGTTTTAACATTTGGTCAGAATATAGCAGTCTTCTCGCAATTTCATTATGCCTAGTTTTGATGTCTTTAAGAGATCCCTCTATATTTTGTCTATCATTATTTATTGCTTTCCTAAGTATTTCTATCGACTCGTTAAAGTGCGTATTTATTAAAATTTGTTTATTTATTGTTTCGATCGCGTTGTGACTATTTTTGTCAGTAACTCTAAGATGTTCCAATATCTCTTCTCTATCCTCATTATCCATGACCCCAAAGAGCCATTTGTAGGTGGTACCCACAATATTTATTAATCCCCTTTTGTTTCTATTTATCCTATTTGGCATTATAGTTTTTACTTTAGATTTGAGTAACTTGATTTCTAGTTTTAAAATATCCTTATTGTCTATGTCTAGTTCCTCAATATTATTTCCAATAATGTTAATTACCTCTAAAATATCTGTTGGATTAATGATGTGCAATACAGTAATTGTAGAATTGACAATTTCTACTTTCCTTAGCCGTATTACCGCGAAGCCGGAATTTTCCTCAATTTTGTTGACTTGTAGAAGTCCCTGAACTGACAAAGCTATAAGTGCTGTTATTACAATCGTGATTTTCATCTTGGTTGTTCAGATTCTCCTGAAATATTTAGTTTCACATGATATTAATTTGTATTATTTTGATATTTAAATTTTCGCCTAACTTGAGTTTTATAAATTTTTTTTTATTTATTGTCTGCACTGACTAGGTGATTACCCTCCTTCCTATAATTTGCAATTTTTTTATATTTAGGTTGCGATTTACTGACTCTGTTATTTTGAACGAATTCATTGTCAAACGGGTGATCGCTTATTATACCTCTCCTTTGATTAGTTTTACTAATTCTAGATTCTTTTTCTTGGGTCAGTTTTTGTGAAAAAATTTCTAAGTCTTCCCTAGACAAAAGGTTGTTTAGAAAGTCAATTGGTCGTTTATTAGTCGCAGTATGTATAGTATTATTGTAAAAAGTTATTGCTTTAGATACTTTTTCTTTTAGGTCATCCTTATTATCTTCGTCAGCATTAAAAAGCCTTATATGTTCATTTAGTGTAGAATGAAGTCTTTCAACATCTGCATTCCCCGTTTTTAGATAAGTAGTGGTGAAGTGAATTTCAATATTATTATCCCTCAAATATGTGTTTATCATAGCCGTGTTAAATTCGCTGTCAGCAACTATCCGTTTCGGTTTGCCTAAGTATCGTATACGTTCTTTCAAACCCCCTATTATTGATACCCAAGTCCGATCTTCCAACTCGTGCGTAGTGGCATATTTTGTAAGTCTATCAATACTAGTTAAAAACATTTTGTTTCTCTGGGGAAACCAAATATCGACATGGATAATATCATTTTGTTTTCCAGGTGTTTCAGTCAAGTTCAAAGGGTATTTTATTGGTTGTCTATCAAACTTCGCTCTATTGCAAATTTCACAATTATTTACATATTTATGTACTTCCTTTTGCAGATCAGGGAAATAAAATAATTTCTTAATCTCCTCCGTTACCTCATTAATGCCTCTATGGTTATTTTCTAAGTGCTTGTCTTCTATTATTTGCAAAAGTCTACCCCTGTCTACAATATCTTCCAATAGTATGTGCGATCTTAATATTTTCAGGTTTTTATTCCTCGAAAAATATGATATATAAAGGTTTTGGAATTTCAAGAACAGTTCGTTATCCGAACAGAGGACTGCTAAAAGTCCTTTTTGCGGCAAGTTGTCTCTCATAATTTCTAAGATATTGCTATCTGCTGTTACATTGATAATAGTCCTTATTTTCTTTTGGTAAATTATTTTCTTGGTCAAAGATTGCTTCTCGGAAAACTTCAAAATTAATTGATTTTTAAAAATATTAATAGCGTTTTCTGTAATTCTTATCGAGTCAATACCGTCAGTTTCTGCACTGTGAACAGTATCGTCATCGTCGTCTTCTATCGATTCCCTTAATTCGTTTAAAACTTCCTCTGTTGTCATAGCGTTTACGTAATGAAAAATGTCGGTATCTTTATCGAACAATTCATTAAGATTAATAGATACTGGTTTGTCTGGTTCTGTAAAGATTCGACTTAGACAATCAGCGATTACGTTTTCCTTCCCTTTAATGTATTCGATGTCGAAGTCAAACTCGTTTAGTTTGATTTTCCACCTTTGCAACTTTAAGTTTGGTTCCTTTAAATTGTTCAACCATATAAGTGGGCGATGATCCGTCTTAACCGTAAATTTTCTTCCGAAAAGATAGGGTCGAAAATATTTCGTAGCCCATACTATAGCTAAGAGCTCTTTCTCAATAGTACTATAGTTCTTTTCGTGCCCATTAAGGGATCTACTAGCATAACAAATAGCTCTACTATCTTGCATTAAAACGGCTCCCAGAGCGTAATTGCTAGCATCGGTTACCAACGTAAATTTTTTGGAAAAGTCAGGGTGAACCAATATTGGATCTGCTTTTATTAATTTCTTTAATTTTTCGAATGCCCCAATATAATCTTTGTCTCTTACATTAATTTTGGCATTCTTTTTCAAATATTTGACCATAGGATGTGCCACCTTTGAGTAGTCCTTTATAAATCTCCTATAGTAGCCAGTTATACCGAGGAACGATTTTATTTCTTTTTGACTTTTTGGAAGTTGAATCTTATTTATTACTTCAGTTTTAGCTGGGTTTGGCTTGATCCCCCTATCAGTGATTAAATGTCCTAAAAATTCTGTTTCCCTAGCAAGAAATTTACATTTACTTAATTGGATTTTGAGGTTATGTTCGTTTAAACAGTTTAGGATCTTATTTAGTGAGTCTAGGTGTTCCTCAATACTTGTTGAAAAAACAAGGATGTCATCCATATAAACTACACATATTTTCCCAATGAATTCTTTAAGAACAGAATTCATTAGTCTCTGGAAAGTTGAAGGTGCGTTTTTCAAGCCAAATGGCATACGTAAAAATTCGTAATGGCCATCTGCTGTTGAAAATGCAGTCTTATGAATGTCCCTTGCATCCATTTGTATTTGGTGAAAGCCCTGGACTAAATCGAGAGTTGTGAAATATTGGCATCTTCCCAATTTGTCAAATATATCATCTATATTTGGAATTGGAAACTTGTCCTCGACAGTGATGCTATTCAGTTTTCTATAGTCGATTACAAGGCGCCATTTTTGTACGTTTGACGCATCAAGCTTCTTTGGAACAATCCAAATTGGGCTGTTGTAAGGACTAGAAGACTCTCGTATTATACCCTGTTCGAGCATTTCTTCTATTTGTCTATTAATCTCGTTTTTATGAATCTCCGGGTATCTGTAGAGCTTTGAATACACAGGGATTTCATTTTGGGTGTTAATTCTATGCTTTACTGTGCTTGTAAACGTAAGGCCCTCATTATCCTGATTATAAAAAACCCTTTTATGTTTTCTTAAATTTGTCAGCAATCTATTCTTATCTGCATTAATCAAATGATTTGTATCAACATACTCCGTAATGTCTTTATTTTTTACTTCATTGCTAAAAATTTCTACCACGTTTTCATGATAGCAATTTTTCCCATAATCTTCCTCTTCCTTATTCATGTAAAACTGTATTGTGGTATTGTCCGTTCTCAACATTCTGTTTGGGTAGTCTATTACGCAATTTAATTTTGTCAGAATATTGTTCCCTATCAGTCCGTCGAAATTTTTATTAAAATTGAATTCTAAAAATTCACTCATATAATTATCTTCTTTAAATTCTCCAAAAATCGGGAATTTACAGAGTGTTTTTACTCTAAATTTTTTACCTAATGCTATGATATCGATATTTGTGTCGGTTTTCCATTTTGGGTTGCAAATGTCTTCATTTATCAAACTGAACTCCGCTCCAGTATCGATAATGAAGTATAATTGCCTTATTGGAGTTTCAACTACTATATAGGGTAATTGCTTACCTGGTTTGTGGGAAAATTTGCCCCTGAACTACCAATGTCCATTGGTGTGTTATTACCCGAATGATTTCCCGAATTATTACCAGAATCACCTGAACTGTTGTTCTGGTTACCCCAATTGTTTCTTGAATTACCGGAATGATTTCCCGAATTATTACCAGAATCACCTGAACTGTTATTCTGGTTACCCCAATTGTTTCTTGAATTACCGGAATGATTTCCGGAGTTACCTGAACGGTTATTCTGATTACCCCAATTGTTTTTTGAATTACCCGAATGATTTCCTGAGTTATTTGACCTGTTTCCCTGGTATCCCCAATTATTTCTTGAGTTACCTGAATTGTTTCTTTGACTACTCCACTTGTTTCTCGAATTACTGGGCTGATTTCCTGAGTTACCTAAACGGTTTTTCTGATTACCCCAATTGTTTCTTACCTCATCGCTAAAGTTTGTTCTAATTGAAGAATCGTTAAAATTTCTTCTGAAACCGGTGGCTGTATAGCCTTGGTGTCTAGCTTCTACTACTATTTTAAAAGCCATCTCCAAATTTGCCGGGTTCCTAGCATAAATTAAAGTTTTAGTTGGTTCTGGTAGCTTCTCCTTAAAAACCTGCAGCGAAATTCTATTAATTTCTGCTGTCGTGAAACCTTCGTTTCCATGTGTTAGGAGCCTATTGTGTAACCTATTTCTGAATTTATTTATGCTATAATGGAGTTTTTCTATAGTGGAGTCCAATCCACATGTTTTTAACTTATCCATTAATTCTACACTGGATTCTTTTTCCCCGAAGTTTTGTAATAGGACTGTCTTTAACTGGTCCCAGTCCCCTACTTCCGCACTTCTGTGTATTGCCTGCCTAGTGCGGCCGGTACACTTATTCTTTAAATATGTAAATAGTATTCTCTTATTGTTATTATCAAACATATTTAGAGACGGGAGCACACTTTCGACTTGCTCAATAAAGTCAGGTAATTGGTTAATATCCGACCCATCAAATTCAGAAATTTCCTTTATGCAGGTTAAAACTAATTGAAACGATTGTATTAAGTTGGGATCCATGTTAGTATTTTTCCCTAATTTTTTTTTTCAATAAAATTTTATCCTCACCAATCGATTTACAAGAAAGCACAAAAACCGCGTTTGACTCTTCGAATTGTATTTAAGACGATAATGATTTATATTTTTCTTTCAAAAATTCGTTACAATTCTCACCCTTCTTTTTTTTTTTTACCCTTATTGTTGTGGTCCTTGTTGAACGAAATTTTCCTCGATGTCCAACGCCGGTTGCCTTGTGACAAAGAAAATGTTGTCTTATTCGTTGCTGGTTTTAATGTTGATGTTAAGTGTTGCTTCGGTGAGTTGATCTTCCAAACTTTGCGGACAAAAAAAATTTTTTTTGGTATAACTGCAATACAGCCTGTCGGTCACTGTTGTTGACTGCCAGGAGGCTTCTCGCCTTTGCTGGTTACCCTGGTCTTTATATTATTAAATTTATAGTATTTAATAAATACTATTTATGTTAAGAAAACTCCTTTATGTTAATGTTTTATGTAACATAACTTTTTGTTTTCCAAAACTTTCACTTGATCGATTTTTTTTGTAGTTGCTTATTTTTTATATTTTATTTTATTTTATTTTATTTTATTTTATTTTATACCCTTTTTGGGTTGTTGAGTAAATTTTTATTTTATGGTTAAAACTTTTTCTCGTAGTTAAATTTTTTTTTTCGCTTGAAAATAAAATTTTTTTAAATGTTTTCCGTCGTAGTTAAATTTTTTTTTCGCTTGAAAATAAAATTTTTTAAATGTTTTCCGTCGTAGTTAAATTTTTTTTTCGCTTGAAAATAAAATTTTTTAAATGTTTTCCCTCGTCGCCAGTAATAGTCAATCTTCTGCTGTAAGAGTCAATCTTCTACTCCACTTTATTTTCGATTCACACAAACTAAGGCTAGATACACAAAACATTTCTTAACGTTATAAGTTTATTTTATCGCATGCAATTGCTATGTCAGCAGTCTTTAGCATGGCAATTGCATACGTTGATATAGTATTACATTTTATGGAATCATGTATGACGCGCTACACTATTTGAGTGGGTCATACATGATTATGTAGATTCATATGTGGTACTCTACGTTAGTGAAAGGGACCACATATGACTATATAAAGCAGAGAGCGTAAAATTTGATTCAGTTTGCTTTGAAAAGCGAACAAAGCACAACTACACATGCATTGAAGAACATTTAAAAGAAACACACGTGTAGTGGTGCCCAGCTCTGCTTATAAGCATGTGTTGATGATTTGCTTATCAATTCTGTATATGTGCACGGTTTCTTACGCTTTTTAAGCGCCTTCTCGTTACGCTCTTTGAGCGCCTGCTCGTTCTCTGGGCAGCACCGCTTATAAGTCATTTTTTGGACATAAACTTGAACTTAAAATTTGCGCACTTTGCGTTAAAAAGAAAACAATAATATTGCGATTATACAAAACGCACAAATGGGCATTGAAAACAAATAAAAATGGGAATTAGAAAAAGTACACGGAAAAAAAATTCTGTAAAAATTCATTGGATTTCCGACAATAA
This sequence comes from Tricholauxania praeusta, assembly GCA_949775025.1. NCBI lineage: Eukaryota > Metazoa > Arthropoda > Insecta > Diptera > Lauxaniidae > Tricholauxania > Tricholauxania praeusta. Next base: position 51,807,171 of record OX459028.1, on the reverse strand, counting down.
TAACAGTTTTTCCCTGTAATGCCCAGATAGTAAGCGAAAAACTGTAATAATTGATTATGATTGTCAATGAAATATTACAATGTACACACTGTAAAATTTAGCATTTATCCTGAAAAAATTTTAAAAACGAAAATTCAATTTTTTTTTTTTTTTCATATTTTATAATAGCGGTATTCACGATCAAGAGCAGTTGACGTGGCAGATGAGCAGAGTAGCAGATTTGCTCTTAACAACAACAAATTATATGTGTAGCCAATCTGCTACGCATCTGCTCTTTTACTCTGTAAAAACCTTGAGTTAAATGTGATAGCAATTTTGCCACAGTGAAATGCAACCCTGTGTCAGCTTTCTCGTTGTCAAGTAAACGTAATTTTTGTGCAAATAATTATATAAAAGAAGCGTTTAAATTCGTGATTTGTTCTAACGCGAATTTTTATTTGTATGCGGAATATAAAAGTTGGTAATCTGGTAAAAAATCAACTATAGAAGTGTTTTCGCTTTTTCTTGGCATTTTCAACAGTAATCGCGCAATATTCAGACAAATATGATTTATTTTAAACAGAAAACAGCTGAGAAATTTGCTACTTTAGCAATATTGCCATACTTTAAAAAAGTGTGCTCAGCAAGTTCACTGCTAAATTGCTACTTTTCTAACTTGCCACAGTGCTTGACCTGGCTCGTGAATGCCGCTAATATTTATTTTTTATTTTATTTTTATGTTATACTTCCTAACCATAGTTCTTAACATATCATGAAACAGAGAACCAGCCTGGCAACATTCATACAGTTCTTTTCTTCTAACCGTAGATCTACATTTTATGTCGTATTTGTACAACGCAGATGACAAAAAAGTAATATCGAATCATAAAAAAATGATTTATTATGTGATACTTATTGAAGTTTTTACAGTTTACTGTAATTTATTGTAATTTTTTCCTGACCACATTGTTTATTTTTCATTCTGAAACTGTAATAATAAAGTTTTACACTGTAATGATTGCAGTTTACGCATCAATTTGTACTGAGTATCCCATGAAATTAAAAATTACAGGGCTATGCGACAATTTTTCCTGATTATTTCGCTTTGTTTGAATATATCACGCTACTTTTTACAAACCCTTTTTTTCCGTGTAATAGCTAAATGTTTGACCTTGAATACTAGAATTTATTACGAGCTGACAACAAAAAATGAGGTAGCGACGAGACATCAGAAAATCCACGTGCATATCGGCTATGTTTTCGATGCTAAAGCGGCCCTCACACGATCAGTATTACTGACAGTATTTTGCATACTGACAGTATTACTGATCGTATGAGGTGAGTACTGATGTACTGTCAGTATAGAAAAACGATACTGATGACTGATGAAAAAATCGGATATTACTGACGAAGTTTTTAAATACTGACAGTAATACTGATGGTGTGAGGTGAATACTGACAGTTCATCAGTATTATTTGCACAGAAAAGTGGCATGCCACTTTTTGGGGCATATCCGGCTGAAAGTTGGTCAGAGGGGGCAAGTAGGCACGGGACGGCAAAATCCTGGGAGGGGGCGTGGCATGCCCCATTTTGTGGCAAATAGACGATGAGGCAGCGAAACTTGAAAGAAACTTGGAAAAGTTCCTCATTCAGTGGCATGGAACATTGCGTCCAGGGTATGGTCGTCCGATGTCTAGCTGGAGGCGTGGTGCAAGTTTGGATGGAATCTGCCCCAAAAAGTGGCATGCCATTTTCGGCTGTCGGTCACGTAGCCGGAGCATAGTTCGCACCTTCACCAGTCGAATGTCAAAAAAACTGATTACTGACAATAAACAATACTGACCGTGTGAGTGGTACACTGACAGTAATGTAAATACTGTCAGTAATATTGATCGTGTGAGGGCCGCTTAACGGACGATTTCGCAGTTAGCAACATTAGGGTGATTTAAATTTTTTTAAATGTTTGTTTTAAGGTTCTATTGCGGAAAAATTAAGCTTATGACATTAAAAAAATTTTCACACAAACGCTGCTCTGTACCTCAATTTTAAAAGGTGACGCCGAATCTTGTTAGTTTTACATGTAAATTGTATAGAAAAATTATATTTTCTTAAAGAGGTATGTGAATGAATAGATTATGAATATTATTGGGCTGCAGAGGGTCAGTTTTCAAAAAAGTATTTGGCGCTGAATCCGAATATGGCCTCAGAATTGATGGATCATGTCAAAATTCTGAAATATTTGAGGTTAAGTATCTAAGAAACGAGTTTTTTTGTCTACTTTCGAGGCCATGTATAGGATTGGAAAAATTTTTTTCAGATAATTTTTGATAAAAGCATCATTTAGTACCATCCTTCCTCTTTAAAATGAGCTTTCAAGTGGTCATCTGTGATGTTTCCTCACAAAGTTGCAGTCATTTTGAGCTACCGTTATTGCTAAGGTAAGTAGTATTCGCAAGACAACAGCTACGTTTGGAGCAAGAGATTTATTTCTTGGCACTATTAACTCAATGATTCCTTAACCTTTCAAAACGTTGATTTACAGACGATATTGTGGCATCTTATACTGTATAATATTATTTAATCTTAAATTTTTTTTTTTTAGGATACGAAAATTGCTCACCTTCAGCTTCGTTTGAAAACATTTGTATATTTTTTACGAGATCTTACGGAAGGATCTACTCGAAACGTTGTCTTATATTGCAAATTTACTTTTTTTATAAAATTGATGCTGCCTTTCAATTGTAATGCCGCACTGAACAACTTAGAGGATAAACTTTGCATGCAATTAAATACCACCTGCCAACATACCTCAGTAAAATTGATATTTGTGCAATATGTTTTTTTAAATTTAATTTAAGCACTAAGATTTTTTTCTTATGAATTATTTTTTTTAAAGGCTTTAGTAAGTAGAACATAACAAAATATAGATATATTTAATTCATTACATTTTAATATCTAAAAAAAATTAATATAAATTTATTTTATAGAAAATTGATATTTGTGCAATCTAATTTTAAGTGAAAGTTTAACTTCAATCTTCGAAAAAAATTTAATTTAAGGTCATTTTAGTATGAGATGGTGTTGCTCTTTTCTTTATCAAGTAACTTCAACCATCGGTCATTGATATCACCAAGTTTTGTAGAACCGACAAGTCTATATTCGACCACTCCTTAACAATAGCTTATTTTAGCTGTTTCAAAAATTCGTACTGCTTTGTAGCACCAAAAATTTTAGAAGATAGTATGCCCCATAAGTCCTCAATTGGATTTAAATCCGGACTTAAAGTCGACCACTGCAACAACGAAATATTTCTAGACTTAAAAATCGCCATCATATGCCGTGCAACGCGCATGGGAGCGTTATCTCGCTGAAATGTCTCACTGTCGCTATGGAACTCTTCTGCAAATGGTATAAGTTTACTATCCAGCAATTCAAAATACCTTTCTGCATCAATACGACTGGGCATAAAATAAATTGATGACTTTCCTCTAGCACCAAAACCAGCCCAAGCCATTAGAGATCCACCAGCATAATTGCGCCTGTAGCAGGTCTACCTAAAATGGCACATATCCCTCCAATATTTATTATGTTCGTCTGGGCCGTCTACGTTGAACTTTTTTTCATCAATAAATATCACAGTTTTGAACTCATCATCCCAAAACTTGTATTATTCGTAATGTGATGTTTTTTAGGTTCGGTTTGGGCACTTTCGATTGATACTAAAGATCTAACTCCTTTCTTCCAATTTGTTGTATGAGTTGTCTGGTAATTGACAGACCTAGTTCTGCCTTAATATCTGCGCAGCTCATCATTTCGCACGTGGATAGAGTCCGAATGTGTCGTTTGGTACGCTCATCTACCTTGGATATAGCACCTTTGCAATTATTTACGCTATATTTTTGCGGGTTTTTCAAAAAATTTGTAATGGTATTACGATGGCGATTTGTTGCACCAGCAATTACACATATTTTTATCCCAGTTTCATGCATTGTTTTTTTCTAACTTTCTCTTCGTTAGTTAGTTCCTTTTCAAGAGGCCTCTTGAACTAAAATAAATATTTGCCACCACATATAAATGACAATTATATTTTTATATTAACAACATGGATAATTACGCTGCAGTATTCAAAGCTCAAATAAATCAATTTGCACAAATATCAATTTTCTATGAAACTCAGTATTTGACGCGCTTCCTTAAGATAACGGTATCATAGATTCCAATTTGGTAAAAATTAAACATACGACAAAGAAAGATGAAGAATGAGAGAACAAAAGTGCAAACTCGAAACAAAATTTCCGTAATTATTTTAAAAGGAACATCGAATAACATTTTTGCACAAATATCAATTTTACTGGGGTACTACGAATTAGGCATTAGTTGCTCTCAAGCCGCACAGCTATTTTGCCGCAAGTATGCGCTGGTCCTAAAAATTTACCACTAACACTACCTCTCCAACACAACTTAATTCCCTTTTCTTATACCATGAGACCCACCATTGTTAGGTTTTTCGTTTTGAGGCTGGAAAAATCGAAAAAATATGCAATATGTTGAAAAAAGTTGAATGAGGTTGAAAAAGTCAAAATAAATTAAAACTTGAAAAAATATGGAAAATGTTAAAAATATTTTAAAGTTGAAAAAATTTTGATACAGGTGAAAAAGGCAGAAAGAGTCGAAAATAGTTTTAAAAAAAAGTTGAAAAAGTTGAGAGGCTAAAAAACTCGAAAAAAGTTGAATAAGTCGAAAAAAATGGATATACATATGGGTATTTCCACGAAATCGAAAGTTTTTGTCCCGTGCGACACCTTGATTTTTTGCAATTATCTTGAAAACGAAAAATTGCCCAAATTCAACCTTAGCACCATAAGGAGCTATAAGTTAAACCTATTGTCAAAATAAAAATCCATTTTATTTTGACTTTTTTTTACTTCAAATGTTTTCGACGGTCGCACGGGACCCATCCACATGTATGTAGGTTGAAAAAGTCGGAAAAATATAGAAAATGTTGCAAAAAATTGAAAGGGGTGGAAAAACTTTAAAAAAGTTGTAAGTCTCGAAGAAAGTTAAATGAGGTTGAAAAAGTTGAAAAAAATTAAATGTTGAAAAAGTCGAAAAAATAGGGAACATGTTGAAAAAAGTTGAACAGTTGAAATTGACTGATAAAGTCGATAAAATATGGAAAAGGTTGAAAAAAGTTAAATACATGTATGCAGACTTGGACGTAATCAATTACATTTGGTAATTAATTACATATGCAATTACAATTACTTGTAATTTTGTAATTGAAATATTTCAATTACATGTCAAATTATCTTGAAAACGAAAAATTGCCCTAATTCAACCTTAGCATCAAATTTAATCCATTAATATAAAAATCCATTTTATTTTGAATTTTTTTACTTCAAATGTTTTCGACGGTCGCACGGGACCCATGGAAATGCCCATATGTATGTAGGTTGAAAAAATCGGAAAAATATAGAAAATGTTGCAAAAAAATGTTGAAATGTTGAGAAGTTTTGTTTAATTTATATAAGTTGAAAGAGGTTGAAGAAGTCGAAAGGAACCTTGTCGAATTCTATTTAAAATCAAAGCTTATAGTAACCGACATCTACTATGTACATATGTATATATCAAATTTTATTAGTACTACTCTGATAGTACGTTATACACATATGGCCATTTCCAACAAAAATGTCATTTTAGCTGGCCTCGTTTTTAATTTTTTGAAAAAAAAATCGAACCCTGGCCAGGCTAAGATGACAATTTCGATATTTTTTTTTTTTTTGAGCACACCCTTCAAACATGGTTTTTCTTGAAGTTAAGACTAACTATCTTGAATTAATATTCAAGGAGGAACAATTAAAATTCAAAGGGAGACATTAAAGTTGCATTTAAGTTAAAAAAAACATGAAAAGTTACATTTAAAATTAAATAAAAAAATATGTCCTTGAATTTTAATGGTTCAACCTTTAATATTAATTCAAGAGTCTTAGTTTCCAGAAAAACCATGGTTGAAGTCTGTTCTTCAAGAAAAAAAATTAAAAACGAGGCCAGCTAAAATTACATTTTTGGTGGAAATGGACATATATCCTTGAACATTCTTTCTTTGTATTGGAGGTGTCACTCTCACCGATGCAATCCCATTTAATTTCAAACTTTATAGCAGCCGACATCTCAACACCAAATTTCATCAGGATCACTCCCATAGTACACTAAATACAGCGTTAACAGTTTCTTGCTTGTATGGAAGGTGCCACGCTCACTGACGCAATCTCGTCGAATTGCATTTAATTTCAAAGCTTATAGTAACCGATACCCCTATACCAAAGTTTATTGAAATTACTTTGATAGTACACTAATATAACATTACGGGTTTTGGTTGAATGGGAGGATCTACGTCCACTGACGTAATTCCGTCGAATTCGATTTGATTACAAAGCTAAAAGTAACAGACATATCCTGATCAATTTTTACTAGGATAACTCTGATGGTACTTTTTGTATATAACATTTAACGTTTTTTGCTTGTATGAGAGATGCCACGCCCACAGGTGCCACGCGCTTCAACAAGTTTAGCAATTATATCGGTTTAGTTTGTATTGCTGAGCCGCTTTCGAGTTATAATGAATCAAAATTATTGATTGCTGAAAAATGACAAACCCACTTTTAAAATTCCGCCACCTTTTGGTACATTTTAAATTATATATCTGCATCTGTTTACCAAATTTCATCACAGTATTTTGCATGGTTTGGAAGATATGACATAAAATTTAAACTTTTAAGTCCCTCTTAGAATCGCAAGCAATTTGAAACCTATCCAATCTTAATTTGGTTTATGAATGCATCAAATCCCCAAATTTCATCTAAATCGATGCGGCCGTTTTCGAAATTATGTTGACTACATGTATACAATTTTAGCTCGTTTAATAATAGTAGTCTCGTGCCGAGACTTCTATGGTGGACTGACTTGGCAGTAAATTGGGTTTTGTCATTTTTCGCTCACCCGAATTTTATGTCACTAATTTTTGCCATTGGTTTTTGTGTTTTTCGCTCACCCAAATACAATTTCAAATTTCATAATGATTAATTCACTTTTAATTTATTTAATTATTTCTTGTATTTATTGAAGTGACTTATGCTGTCCTATAAGATTCTTGTAATCTTTAGCGTAAGGATTTATGCCATAATGTTTGAATAAATAAAATTGAATTGAATTGAAATGAATTTTATATCACTCATTCTTGCCATGACGGATACCTTTATACCTTTTTAATGTTAACGTCCTCTGCTGTATTTCCTGGGGATGATAAGCCTTTCACTTACTAGAATAATTTTTAGCTAGAGGATCTATGCGATCTAAGAAACCACAATTCACCCATAGCCGATAGTAAGAGTAAAATTGGTTTGCTAGTATTGTTTTATTCCATTTTATGTTCTTTTCCGCTATACCCAGTTATACACCATGATTTTTCCCAATATGGGGTTTTTCAAGACTTTATTTATTTAATATAAAATGAATAACAATATTATTTAATACATACATATATGTGACCGGGAAAGTTAAAAGGGACCTATGGTTCGAAAAAATCGATTTTCACTTTTTTAGCGATTCTTATAGAATAGGCTAGCTACGCTTTTTTCAATGCAACAAACCGCAGCTTTCTAGCTGCATTAGTTTTTTCACAAATTCACTAAAATATAATTTTATGTTATAGCCGGTGGACCTGAGCAGCAACAGAAAACAGGAACGAAAAGGAAACCAAAAAGCAATGAAGTTACAGTCGTTGTTAAAAAATGTCTTAACAATTGTATCAAAAGTAGTTGTAAGAAGAAGGAAATTTTAGACAAAATTCGAAAAGATGTGAAGGAAATGTCGTCCTTGATTGTGGAGGCATCGTACTACATTCATTTTTCCTTGATGAAAAAATGGACTAGAGGAGATTTTTCTAAACAGAACTTTCTCGACTATTATTATTGTTTGGTGAAAGATCCCAGACCAAAATATGTACTCGATCCGGAGTATCGGGCATTAAGAGAAGCTGGAGGCTTGCAGTTGTACGAGAAAAAACTGCGATCAAATTTGTTTGTGCAAAATAGCAGACAATACGATGTGTTGTTTCGCAATAATATTTGGATGCATGCGTACACACGAGTACGTTTGTATTTCAAAGATTGCTCACAAATTCATTCGAAGGCAACGTTGGATTTTCTATTCAATAAAGGATCACAAAAAGTACCAAATGAGGAATTGTTAAATTTCTTACGGAAAGATTTCCAATGGAGGGATGAACAATTTTATGACATAAAGAAAAACCCATAGAATTTTGTTCCATTTTTTTATAAATTGTCAAAATTAAATGAGATGCGAGGTTGGAAGCAATTTCCTTTAATTCCCATTAGAAAACATGGAGCGCATCATATACAATATGATTCGTATGCTTTATATATGTTACTAAGAAGTTTGAATTTATGCGGGGCTAACATTGATGATTTTAATAAAGATGTCGAATGGAGGAAATATTTTGACTTACCAGAGACGGCGACAAAAAAATTTGATTATTCTTTGAATACAGATGGATATGCCGTTTCTTTTTTGATGGTGAAGCCGAAAAAAGAAATTCATGGTAGCGAAAATAAAAATTTGAAAATTTCAATTGAAAATTTTAAAACGAAAATAGGACTTGATCCTGGATTGCGACTAGTTTTTGGCGGTGTTCGGTATTCAGCCGATGAAGAGGAAGGTGAAATTTGTGAACTATACAAATTGAGAAGCAAAAGTTATCAGTCACAATGTGGATTCTACAGCCGTTTAAGGAGACAGAATAAATTTACAAGAGGAGCTGAGGATGGTCTGACCGATAAGGAAAGAGGACTATCTCCAATGTCGACAAAATTATTCAAGGAGTACACACGTGCACATTTAAAGATTTTTGTGCACAAACAAGGAATGTTTATTAAACCGAAGGTGACTAGGTTGAAAATGGAGAAGTATATTTGTGTAGAGAAAGCCAACCATAGTGTGGCAAAAGAAATTCTTGGCAATGTGCCGGGCCCAAAACTTGTCTGTGTTGGCGATTCCAAAATTGCAGCAAATTCTCCTATGCGCGGTTATATACGAAATCCGCGTACAAAACTAGTTAATGCATTAAAGTTGCATGGAGGTACCGTTTTGCCGGTGAATGAATTTCGAACAACAAAACTTTGTGCCAACTGCCATGAAGTGAATAAAACATCGAAATCACCCCACCGGTATCAATTCTGTCCAAGTTGCAAAACAAGTTGGAATAGAGACGTGAATGCTGGCGCGAATATTTTGTATCTGGGAGAATGCGAACTGAAAAATGAAACTAAGCATGCAAATTTCACAGTTAAGTGCATTCTCCCATATACAGAATGTTCATCACAGCATTTGCGTCCATTTGGGCAGAATTGAGTGTGGTGATTTCAATGTGGTATTTAACTTAATGAAATGCGGTACAAAGTTTTCTTGTATGAATTTCATTGACTAACAAAACTTTGGTTCTTGAAACTTTTATTCATTAAACTTTTTTTTTGCGGAACTAATCTATAACATCGCATTGGTGGAAGCAACATTTTCGAATTTCGCATAGGAAGGTTTGGGCAAAGAATTTTTTTCGTCACTAATTGGTTGAATTTGTATTTACAAATAAACTATTGAAATTCTGTCCGAAGCACACATTGACAAAAAAAAAACGTACGAAAAATTCCAATCGGACAAACTTCTCTGAAATTGATCAAATTCGCTTGAAACTTGTTACTCAGGGGTTTTCAGGGTCGCTGATTACGAATCCGGTATCAGATTTCAAAAATTCAAAATGGCGGATTCAATATGGCGGACGAATTTTTTAAAAACTGATTGGATTTGCTTGAAACTCCTTATTCGAGTTTTTGGGGTCGCTGATTACGAATCTGGTATCAGATTTTCAAAATTCAAAATGGCGGATTCAATATGGCGGACAAATTTATTAAAACTGATCGGAATCAGCGACCCTGAAAACCCCCGAGTACCAAGTTTCAAGCAAATCCGATCAGTTTTTAAAAAATTCGTCCGCCATATTGAATTCGCCATTTTGAATTTTGAAAATCTGATACCAGATTTATTATCAGCGACCCCAAAAACTCCCGAGTAACAAGTTTTAAGCCATAAAAACGTTCATGCATATAAAAAACCACTTCGTAACTTCAAAGTCGTTTTTCTCGAAAACTTATTTTCGTACCGTGGGTCCCTTTTAACTTTCCCAGTCACATATAGTTAAATTTTGTTTGGGCATCTTGATATCAGTCAGAGCAGCTCTCGGTTATTGATTTTAATAAGAGCCCCAATTTTTTTTTAATTTTTATTACATTTATCAAGTTCAAAAGGTCTAACTGAAATCAAAAAAAAACCACTTTCATGCAATCAAGTAACCCAAATATAGATTACACTTTTTTTGAATTATAACTTTTATTTGCTTAGATAAAATACATCGGATTCCGCTGCATAAAATCCGTATTAATTATACGTTTATCGTATTCTTTCTTCGGTTCATCAAATTTAAAGGTACTTTGAAAATAAAAAAAGTTTATTAATTTCAAAATTAAATTAAAAAAAAAAACATCTACCACTTACCCTTCAATATACACACGTCCTCGGAAAGCTACTAAATGTGCTAAATATGCGGGCGCCGGATAGGAGACGACACGGTTACATCGTGGAAACATGTGACATAGATTGTATGTCAATTTTTGCAAATCGTCTATATTCATTTTGGCATCGTCTTCAATTACGTTATAGCGTGTGGGTTTTGCAGTGCCTTGTATGGATTGGTGGCTAACCATGAAAAACTGTACCTCATTTGGATGTACAATAACTTGATCTACAACAGTCCCTGGCTCAACATTATTAAATTTATCACGAGGATTAACCGATGTGGGGAAAAAGCGTGTATGATGACGTTTTATAACAATAATGCAAGTCAATTTTGGAGTTGGCTGACAACGAAGCTATGATACGAAATAAAATCATTAGTATTTAAGCTTAAACACATTATACTTATATTACCTTACTACAAACAGCCCGTATTGCACTCAACTCATTTTGCTTAACGATGGGAAACTGTCCATCAGAGACACCATCACGATAGTATATAATGTGTTGAGGGTATTTATTCTGATTCTGGAAATAAACTTTCATATGCTGCGTAAATATTGATTCCATATCTTCAATATTCTCCACCGTAGACCTTTGTAAGCGATATTGCATGTTGTAGCAAGCTCCATTTGTATCATGCGAAGCTGCCACGCCTACAACACTTGGTATATGCTTCTGATCCGGTGAAGGATGCGTTACGTCAGCTCCCAAAAACATTACGTTTTGCAATGCCATATTGTTACCAGTGTTGATTTTATGATTCGTGCCATTCAGTTTGCCATTTACTTTTAGTAAAATGTTTGTTACCGTTTGCATATCACAACGCCGCTCAATTGTATTTTCTTTAATACACTGTGTCAGCTGGCCAATTTTTAATTCAGCATGCTGTTTGACGTCTGCGTAGGAGGTCCCGAAAGTAGGCAACACGACAAAAACTAAGTCATAATTTTTTTTCTTAAAATCATTTAAAATATCGCTAACCCTGTCATAGCTAACTATATCAAATTTGGGGGCCAAAAACATGTTTAGTTTTCTTGATAAGTCTGATACCTAAAAACAAAAAAGCAATCAAGTATAACATATAAAGCAATAAATAAAATAAATGGGGTGGGTCAAAAGTTTCTGTACAGCACGTTCACGACATTTTCCGCTTCTAATAACATACAAACTAATGCAACAATGCGGACTCCTGTGTAGAATAATTTGTTCGACATTTTCTCTGTAACTGCCCGACCCTTGCCAGAGCCAGGCTCAGATATCTAGGACAAGCTTTCTTCAATAACCTCAGCGAATTGGCCGGAAATGAAATTGGATCGCTGCTTAACTACCTCAACAGGATAAACTACATATAGCTTTCATCGCTACTCAGACTTTATAGATATTTTGACAACTCTATTGCCAGTTTTGTGGATCGCATACTTCTGTGATAGCCAAACGGCACAACTAGTGCTACTTAAGACTTTTAGCATGTTTGCTGAGCAGCCTATTTTGCATCAAATAATTTGTGAACGAAAAGCACAAAGTACATATACAAAATAACTACAAAGAAAATGTTAACTATTTGGCTTGACCTGATCAAAGCCCAAACCTTAATCCTATCGAAAGCATGTGTTCTGATGTAGAGAGAGAATTTTGGAAAAGAGGCCACCAAAAATGCCGACGAACTGATCCAGTACATTAGAAAATATATTTACCATAATGAACCAGATTTTATGAAGGTGAAGATTTTAGTTTTTGAAAGAATAAAATTTTAATTATTTATAGAGAAAAAAGGTATTTTTGGCGATGACAAAATATTGCGCAGCATGTGCGTCAGCTGCTGCAGTCCTGCTTTAATTATTTGAATAATATGGAATAATATCTACGATTCTACATACATACATATGCTCAAAAGTATAAAATTTAAAGAAAATTGTTCGAAAATAGAGCGGAAATTGTGTCCGAATGGTAGTATTGTAGGCCCAAGTGATGGTCACTGCAAATTTGATAAATTTTACGAAAAAAATTTCTTCGCAAATGTGCAGAAAATTTGAAATTCGGTGAGTTTTTTCCTTTAAATTTTAGAAAAGACTTCGTGCAAATATCAGTTGCAACACACTTTTTTTGGTTAGTCGAAGAGTGAAGTGTATCGAATTGCAATGAACAAAAAGCAAATATTCCTCAAAAAGAATTTGCTCTGATTTAGAGCAAACAAAACAAATAGTTTTACAGAAACTTTCCGAATACCCTTCAGTTAATAATTTTACATACCATATTACCAAATCTGTCAATTGTATCATACTTTATTTTGGATCGGTTTTTATAAATAATTGCCCATTTATGTCCTTCATTCGATGGTTTTGTCAATAAGAACTTTGTTGTGTCATTCATACGCCACGCTCCTTTAAACGGTTTTATTGTATCACGTGAAAAATATTCCAATAGAGGTGAATCTAAAATGCGCATAGGGACTACTTTAAATTCGTTACCAATTTTGATGCCAAAGTTTATTAATTGTATATTAGTGTTGTGATTAAAATGTGAAAGCAAATCCATTATTTTTGCTTTACGTATGTTTGTCGAAGTAGCGGCAAATCTAATCATTTCTCTTACTTGTCGATCTCCATCTTTTTTCTAAAATAAAAAATTAAATATGAAAGGACGCGTACATTAACATCAGGGGCGTGCCGCTCCTTAGTGCAAGTCCGTGTGGCGCAAGACGGCGCCGTTGTTCTGTTGGCGCCGAAAATTCGGAATAAAAATGGATAACTTTTTTTGCTCATCACTTCAACACCGTGGAAAGACAAACATATTGTAAATGTGCCTGTTCCCATACATACATGCAATGAAGTCAAATTTAGTTCGATAACTTTTTTTTGTATACTTTTTTTGAAAACAGGAACGCTTTTCGACGTAATAACTGTAAATTGGACTAATGCATTATTGTACGGGAAACATAAACATCTGGTTGGGTTGAGTACCTTCCTCCCCGACCAAAGAAAATCCCGGATCCAGTCTTATTTCTGAGAGCGCAATATATTATCTTGAACGACAGCACCAGGAGAACTAGTCGCGCCCCTGATTAACATCTTATGAGAAGCAATACAATATCTATCTAAAACTTACATTAGTTGCCTGTCCAGCTGGGATTTTGCAACATTCAATCGGCACATATATATTTTTTACTGTTGAACCTACATGCAAGCAATTTAAATTTGGATAACGTAAATTATACCCCTTTGATGAAAAATATTGTGCTACAGTCATTTTTACTCCATCATCCATTGTAAATGACAGCCTGTTGGCGGGTTCTCTACTAACGTCATTTACTTTATATGTTCTAGGGGACTGCCCAAAACTTTTCGGCGGTTCATAAATTATATTTATGCTTTTCAAGAAAGCTTTCAAATCACTTATGTTACGATCTGATAGTGGTTGATTCACATTACTGTTATAAATATTATGTTGAATGTAATCCACAAGATAACATTCACTTGGAAATGATTTGTGCGATATGTCAACATTTAAAAATGGAATATCACCAAGTATGGCAGCTTGATATAGACCAGTCCACATTTCATATCCATCATTGAGGTCATATTTGCTTTGCGGTTTTGTATAGAATGAACGACCCACACGAACACCTTTATTATGACAGGGACTTGCAAGAACAACTTCAAGGCACTGCAAAGCGCGCATAGGTTTATCATAGACACGTTCTGTATAGTAGCTGTAAAAACAAATGAAACAAGTAAATCATCGATACTTATATAGTATGTAATTGCACAAATCAATAATTTGAACAAAAAATTAAGTGCTGTTGTCAAAATTATATTTATAATTTGCGTTTCGATTTCTATCTTTTTCGACAAATTTGTACTACATTAATTTAGAAAGATTGTTTGTCCAACATTTTCCATACTTTTTATGTAGAACAGTCTGTCTACGTATATCTGATTACTTTGTATATGGAAATGTGGGCAACTCGCCAAACTACAGTTACTTTTAAAGCGATTATGTAGGTAATGTGTCTTATGTTTATGTAGGTAAACTGCCTACAAAGCGACCATTGCTTTGTAAAATAAGCTGAAATTACTGTTTAATTCTTGCCTATACAAAGATTATTACTGTTCAACGGTGTTGTTTTTGATAATTTGCTGCTGGACAGCCGAATTTGTTGTCACATGTTTGTAAAAGTTAAAATTTATTTTCATTTCAAATATGTAATGAAAATAAAATGTTTAGAGAATAAACTGTTTAAGCAGATATTTGAAAAAGTTATTCCAAAATTTAAACTAAGTATTTGTGTTTTTGGAACAAAATTTATAATAATATTTTTGTAGAGCTTATTGTTCAGTACCACAAAAAAAATTACAAGCGCAAAATGCATTAAAATGGGCAACGAGCTGGTTATACTAGTTTCAATGACCGCTACGTCATATCATCAGTAAGCTTTGTTAGCCGAAGTATAGTAATCTGCAAGCCTACTATGTTTTATTTCTTGCGTTGATCAGTTAAGAATCAGAGTTAAAAACAAAACAAAACTTCTACATTTTAATGCAATTGCTTTTGTAATATCTTTGATATCACACATTTCTTGACGAGCGCTTCGTTGAAGGCTTTTTTGTCGATACGAACGAAGTTGCAAGTGCAACGAAAATATCGTTATTTGGTTTAGTCCTTTAGACGTGTAATTTCTTAAGTTATCCGATGCCATAAGACACACGAACATTAATTTTTTTTTTTTGAGATACGCCCTTTTCGCTTATGAGTGCAGTATGGATGTATAAAACGTTACATCTTGGCACCTAAGGCAGACTTTTTCTACGTTTTAGTAAGTCGGCTCAAGCTAAAATATAGACAAAAGAAAATAAAATACATCTATAAAATTTTCAAAATAAACACCCTAGTATTTACACTGTCCGTATTAAGCAATTTTCGAAATATTTGCGGGATTGAACGAGGCATTGCACCTCATATACAATAAAAGCATTCAAAACTAACTAGTTATGAAATTTTATTCATGTAGTTATATTGTCCGTAGTAAACACATTTCAAAACGTATGCATGATTAGACAATCAGGCGGGGCACCTCTCATGCAACAAAACACTTAAAACGCCTTTTCTTTGTATTTATAGCAGCTATAGTTCTTAAATTAAGTAAATGGATAGATATTAACCACAAAGAAATATATAGGCGGTATTATACAACGGGGCGTGCGTACATAGTATAATTTACCTTTTCAATGACTTCAAATCGATTTCCATATCCTGCGTCTCTTTAACAGCTATCTTAAAACTTATTTTTCTGGATCCGGTATCATCAATCTAAATAAATTACAAGAAGATTTTATCAATTTTACAAAAAAAAAAAAACAACCATATTTCATATACGTATAGTATCTCTGTATAAACAAACCTCAATTTCTTTCTCCACAGAGCTTTCAGGCAACTTTGTTGCAGTGTAACAACTTTTTTTGCCGTCATATGCCATTGGAATCTTTGAGAAGTATTGCCGATTGAACTGTTCAAATGCAGGCCGCATAAACTTCTTCGGACGATCAGGTGTAATCTCAACGTCATAATGGTAGGCTAAGGCTGGCATATTGTCCATATTAATGTTAAGGTAATTAACTTCAACTGTGCCTTTGCGACCTTGGGTACCACGTTGTATGTTTCCTTTTGATGACACAGATTGTGAAGATACTGACGACGAACAAGATGATATAGAAGATTGGCGCTGTTGTTGTTGTTGAGCACGTTGACCTTGTTGCTGCCTCTCCCCTTGAGCTTGTGATTGTTTTTGTTGTTGTGGACCACGTTGGCCTTGTTGTTGCTGTTGTTGTTGTGGACCACGTTGGCCTTGTTGTTGCTGTTGTTGTTGTGGACCACGTTGGCCTTGTTGTTGCTGTTGTTGTTGTGGACCACGTTGGCCTTGTTGCTGATGCCCCCATGCACCTTGAGGCTGTTGCTGTTGGGATCCACTCTGACTTTGCTGCTGCCCCCATTGCGATTGCTGTGGTGCAGGTCCCTGCTGCTGCCCCCAAGGACCTCGTGGTTGCTGCAATTGTTGTTGGGGTGCAGGCCCCTGCTGCTGCCCCCATTGACCTCGCGATTGCTGTTGGGGTGCAGGTCCTTGCTGCTGCCCCCTTGCACCTTGAGGTTGTTGCTGTTGGGGACCACTCTGGCCTTGCTGCTGCCCCCTTGTATCTTGAGGTTGCTGCGATTGCTGTTGTTGTACGCGTTGTCCTTGCTGCTTCTGCTCCCATTGACCTTGTGGCTGCTGCGATTTTTGTTGGGCACCACGTTGTCCTTGCTGTTGAGATTTTTGTTGCTGCTGCTGTTGGCCCTGTGGTCTCTGTTGTTCATCTCGACGTCGTTGCCCTTGCTGCTGTTGCTGTGGGGCATGTTCACTCTGTTTTCTTTCTGGAGCACGCTGTTCCTGCTGTTGCTTTGGTGTGGCTTCAGTTGGTTTATCGCCACCGGCACCATCAGTTCTGCCCTGTTTCTTTTTTCCCTGTTCCCCGCTTGGTACATTACCACTGCTGCTAGGCCCTATTGGAAAATATTATAATTACTATAGTTATAAGCAAAGTTATAATTTAGTCGTACGTAATACTTTTTTCATTACTTTTTCTTTACTTCTACTTTTTAAAAATGTGAAATTTTGGTAACGAAAAATTCAATGCATAACTTCTAATTTTTTTTTTTAATTTTGAAAAAGTGAAAACTAAGTTAAAAAATAAAATTCAATGCTATGATATTTAAAAAATTTAATAAAACATTTGTTTACGTGTAGTCAGGGTGGTTGTGAGATATGAACCAAATAGACTCCACAAATTCCTTGCGCAAATAGAGACTTGCGCAGTGCAGTTGTCTGTGTATGGTTCGGGTTGTCTTGCCGTATTTTTCTAATGTTAAAATGATTAGGTTCTGATAAGTAGTTTAAGTTGTTTTTGTAAAATATAAATGAGTTTTTGAAAGTATTTTTCTTTCATCCATATTTTCGTAACTATCTTTATGGTAAAATGCAATTATTAAGTAGAAATAGTAAAATCTTGAACTATTTATTATTATTATTATTGTACCAAAACGAGTTTTACATTATGTATATAAGAAAATAGGCATTTATTTAACTGTTCTGTTACGAGTAATGGAAGAGCTTCAGATTGGAATAATTTTCCAAATGTAGGCACAAAAATAATTTCGGCCTCCTTTAGCAATATACTGAAAATGTCCAAAATTGTAAAGTAGATGAGCAAAACAGGGCTCCACTTTATACATCTCTTAGCAAAATCAATGAATAAAATATTTTTTCTTTTTCGTTTTCTTTTTCTTTTCAAAATTTGCCGTCTCTTGAAATCTACATTCAGCTATAGGCAGAGGGCTTTTCGGCAGTACCCAAAGTTCAGCACTGACCAGGAAAGCGAGCGTTCAGTTTTTCGTTATGGATCCCTTAAGATGAGATTGCAATTTAAATTTAAATTTATGAAAGGTGACCAGGTGTTGCAAGGAAATCAGCTTCTGATTAAAATGTCACGGTAGACTGAAGATGGAAACTTAAGAGGGTTCTTTCTTGGATTAAAAATTTTATATGAGTGGAAGTAGTTAATCCCGATATGTCGATTAATTTCAGAGGTGATCTTATCGGCAACTTTACGAATATATATTTTTTACTGTAGAAATATGTCGAATTCAGTGGATATATGGTGGTGTATTTAGTTCGAGTTCTGTATTAAAAACTTGAGTTTTTCTGCGTTTTCTATTTGGATAACTATATATAATAACGTTAGGATGAAATTCAACAATTTTTACAGAAAATTTCTTTACATGATTAATGTGAGCAACTTTTTTCCTATCATTTATGTCAATCCAATATATAATACAACTTAACTTCTTAATAATCTTAGCATGTGCCCATTTACAATAATTGTTAAAAATAGGCTCATCAAAAAATGTCTCTTGCATACAAAAAGTCAATTCATGGCCACCACACATATGTTCTAGCATTCTTTATGACTATACCTATGTGATCACTATGCAAAAGTATCTTATAAGAGATTGGGGTATAACTACTCGATCTCCATAAAATAGCAACTATTTTGTCCCTTATGATAATCGCTTATCGTTAAATTTCGTAACTGAATTTGGAATTCTTTTGGGTCAGCTTTTCATAACAAAATCATAAGCAACTTTCAATATTGAATCTTATTCTATTTCTTTTCGAATATCGCACCATCAAAGCAAGAGAGCCGCATCTCAAAATTTTAAGTTTCGAGAAAATTGAGATCAAAGAAATCTAAAATTTTCCACTGAATTTGAAGACTGCCATATCTTCAACTATGACAGTCTTGAATTGAAATATTTTTAAAAACAAAGAAACATATTATCTTGTGGCTTTTTTGCTTTGCGTTCAGTACACAAAATCATAAGATATTTTCTCTTGATGCACTTTTGTTCTAATGATCTTGAATGACAGAAGTTCGTTTTTTAATATAAGGCATTTTTCTAATCACAATGTATTCACGAAATTGTATTGTTTTTGTCTTATGGCATTTTTGAATTAATATTTTTTTAAAATTTAGTATTGACTTTTTCTTTAAGGCGGTATAGTACTACATAAAGTTTTATCGAAAGTGTGCCACATGTAAAAAACAGACACTTTATCCTTTATAAAACTACCTAATTTTAATTCAAAATAGTTTTTCTTATATATCTACATGCTATAACTATGGCTTATCTAAAAGAAAACATTTTTCATATCAATATGTGCTTTTATTTTCACAAAAACCAAAAACATAGTTAAATATTTCAATTTAAACATTCGGAAATTCATTCGATTATTTAATAAAACTAAAAATATTTACTATGAGCGCAATGGAAAAGCAGATTAGAATTATTTAGAAAAATTCTTCGAACTTGGATTTAATTACTTATCACCTCCGAATTCTTCATCATTCCTAAATAAAATTTTAATTGCATTTTATTACTAGGCTCAAGGCTTTCATAACAGCAAGCCCCTGGCCTTCAGTTTTGATTTTCTGTTGAAAAAACTGACATTTATTAAATTAACTTTAACATTATATTAAAGCAATTTATCAAAGGGGCCGTTCAAGTATTACGTAACGCAATTTTCGAAGATTTTTGACCCCCCCTCCCCCCTATGTAACGCGCCGTAACGTTTTCCTCTACCCCCCCCCCCCCCCCCCTTAAACGTTACGTAACACCCAAGTGACCATATTTACCTAAAAGTCACAATTATGTTGCGAAAAGTACCGGAAATACATGCGTATGTTGTTTATTTTCTTTATTATACCCTACACCGAGGGTATATTCACTTTGTCATTTTGTTTGTAACGCATAGAAGAGGGCGGTGGTAGGTATGAAAAAGTATATAGATATATTCTTGATCAGCGTCACCACCTGAGTTGATTTAGCTATGTCCGTCTGTCTGTCTGTTCAAATCAGGTTTACGGAAAAACCAAGAAAGCTAATTGAATGAAATTAGCACACTCAGGTCAGACCTTCTTGCAGGCATCTTGCTATTCAAAACGGACGTAATCGGTTCATGGACACGCCTACCGCCCATACTCTATGTATATTTGCCCAATCCCATTTTGGAAAAAAATGCAGCGATTTTGATTAAACTTGGTGATTAGGTGTACATTTGAACTAAATTAAGATTAGGCTAGGTTTCAAGTTTCCAAAGATTCGCGTGGCACGGTCCTAAATTTTAACCTCTATACCACCATATCTCGTAAGCCGTGCAAGATATTGTGATGAATTTTCTTTATTTTTTCGACTTTTTCATCGATTTTAAATTGTTTAGACTTTTTCAACCTCTCTCAAGATTAACATTTTGCATATATTTACGACTTTTTCAACAGTTTTCAACCTCTTAAACATTTCACACTTTTTTTCGAATTATTTAACCTCTTCAACGACTTTTTTTACTGAAATATATGTACCTACTTTGAGTGCAGTGTAGGGTATGTGAGTTTCGGCCTGACTGAAGATAACACCTTAACTTGTTCATATTGTTATTTAATAAAAATCACACATAATGTAATAAACATTTGCTTAAGCTTAAAATATGTTAAAATGGCGAAAAATGAGACGAACATATTTTATTAAAATGATAAAAGTTGATGGGATCTAGAACAGCTACAGCAATAAATGAGAAAAATAAGAAATCTTTCCACGCTTACATCTCTGGTTTTGGTTAACCAATCTCGAAGATGATAGTTTTAGAATATTCTGCTTCATAAGTGCTTTGATTTAACATATCATTTAATGCTGTAAATTATCTAGATCCCATCAACTTTTATCATTATAATAAAATTTTTTGGCTGTAGCTATTCAATAAGCATACACATAAAGAAAGCGTTTCATTATACACACCTCATTTCAAATCACAACCCGCTAAAGTAGTTTCACTTCTAAAACAATGTTACGTAACGCGTTGTTCGAAACCCCCCCCCCCCTCCCCTGTAACGCATCGTAACGTTTCACAAGACCCCCCCTCCCCCCCTAATTGCGTTACGTAATACTTGAACGGCCCCAAAGACATTGTAGAGATTTTTCTTACATTCTTCTAAATTACTTCCACCTATCACGATACGTACAGTGGTGGCCACGAATTTAGCACACACTGCAGTGGTAACTTCATATTGAAAATATTAATATTATAGTCCAAGAATTGTAATCTAATATTTTTCCGTGAGTGTTGCTTACAACTAGATGATGAATTACCGTTAATTTAAATGGTAGTTTTTACTCTAATTTTCCACATATTACAAACATTTGAAATAAACGCGCCTTTCCTGAGAGCTCTTTTCTGCCTCAAAGTAATCAACGATATGTCAATGGAATAATTTTACAATTTTACTGAAAATACCATTATAAAATCAAACACCAATAATCCGCACAGCTCTAATTTCAAACGAAATTAAACACCAGACGAAGGGTATGCGATTCCGGGTTTTCCCCAATTCGTTTTACCCTCATTTTAATTTTTGCGTTACTTACACGTTCACAACAAATGCCGGCAAAAAAATGTTTTTACTATCCCGGATAATTGAGGTAATCACGCTTAATCGATCGAGATAAAACAATTTTCTTTTCTTTATCGATTCCAGATAATTGATATTCCCGGTTAATCGAATCATTTTGAAAAATTATGTTATGATATTGTTAGTGTTGAGTTATGTACTAAATGTTTATATAACTTAATTACGCTCAATATGAAGAAAAATTCAAATTTTTTTTCGTTTTGATTTTCGGATAGCACTTTAATAGTATGAGCAGGAGTGTCGTGATGCGACTGCTGCAAAAAACGCCGCATACAAGAAGACGCTGCAGTCAGCCAAAAGGCGAACCTTGCGAGAAAACTACCGCGAAAAGAGGAAGGAAGAGAGGCGCACTTTCAGACGTAAAAAAAGGGAGCAAGAAAAGCGTGAGCGTGATGAACTTGAGGTGTACCAGGGCAAGAAGGATGCACGAAAATTCTATCAAAAAGTTAAGCGTCTAACTCAAGGTTTTAAGCCCGGAGCATCCACTTGTAGAGACGAAAATGGAAATCTGGTTACAGATACACAGAGAGTACTGAGGTTAAGAAGGCAGCATTTCTCCAACTTGCTTACTGGCGATGATTCCACCAATTCCGCCCAATCGATGATAACGCATATAAGATCCTCTCGAGTGTATTGTGTGAAAGATTGAAGCCGCATACAGACACACTGATCGGATCCTATCAGTGTGGCTTTAGACCTGGTAAATCCACCATAGACCGCCAAATCCTGGAGAAACCCATGAATATCAAATCGACACTCACCATCTCTTCGTCGATTATAAAGCTGCGTTCGATAGCCCAGTGCGGAATTGCCTATGCCTCTGCAGGATGACGTTGAGCAATACGTGTAGCTCCGTCAAGGTAGGGAATGACCTCTCCGGAACTTTTAATACCGAGCGAGGTTTCAGACAAGGCGACCCGCTCTCTTGCGATCTCTTCAATTTCATTATGGAGGGGATCGTACGAAAAGCCGGTGTGCATCATAATGGCACCATTGTCTTCAAAGGTGTTCAGCTCCTTGCGTACGCTGATGATATTGATATTATCGGTCGGAGTAAGAGAGATGTTATTGCTGCTTTCACTGCTATTGAAAAGGAATCAGCCAAAGTGGGTTTGACGGTAAACGAGGGCAAGACGAAATACATGATGTCTACTAACAACAGCAAGAGAGTGCGAGATCCAGACTCTCATGTTACAGCGGGCAACTGTAAATTAGAAGTTGTCAAGGAATTCACTTACCTAGGCACTGCCGTAACCAGCAACAATGATGTCAGTCTGGAGATTAAGCGGAGAATAACAATTGCTAATAGGTGCTACTACGGTCTTAGTAAGCAATTACGTTGCAAAGCTCTCTCTCGATCGACAAAGCTAACACTCTACAAGACGCTCATTCTACCTTTGCTTCTTTATGGCGCTGAGGCATGGGTGGTTTCGACAACAGACGCAGCCGCTCTTGGGGTGTTCGAGGTCGGCCGTAACCTGACAACGGGTTGTTATGGCCATCTAAGTAAGTAAGTAAGTATTTAGCGTTAAAGCCGGGAGTTATCGGAAGTATGGTCCGAAGATATTAGCAAAATATTAATTAAAAATATGAAATGGTTTTTGTATGCATCTATAAAAAGGCAAAAATCTGCGAAAAGCTCCCGAGCTTTTTAATGCAAATTTTAATATCATCTGGAATAACGTTACTTTCTGTTCATTATTGTCGTTGAAAAATCTTATTTTATAAGAGCCATGACTTGAAATCCGAAAATCCAAATTTATCGATATGTTTACGCTTTTTTATTGAGTCATCATTATACACAAAAAAAAACTTTTAAAGCCCTAGGGCTTAACACTTTTGTTTGCGACGCGATTAAGATAAGTAGTCTTATTGTTAGTAAAATATGATAAAGGAAATAAATTCAGCTTTCTTAATATGTTAATAAAACAGTACGTCAATAACGCATTTTTTTGGAAAAAAAAGCCGTAAAACATATCTTGAAAACTATGAGTTGGACATCAAAAGCTTTAGCTATTAAATTACCTTTCATATGACACCCATATTTTGGAAATCAATACAGTTCAATCAATTTCCGACTTATAAAGATTTTTAGAAAAGATATATCCACAACTTCCGATGACTATATCTCTGAAACCAGATCCGAGCAACACTTGTTTTTTTTACAAAATATGGCGAATGTAAGCTAAAGCAAATCTGTTTCTCTTTTTATTTCTAAATAAGATAAATTGTTTCAATACAAAAAACAATAGACCCTAAAACTGAAACATAATAATCCTGTAGGGACCCAGACATTACACATCCAACACTTACACTTGACAAAACTTATTCTTTAAATACAAATTTTGTATTCAATTAATAAAAATTTTATTTTTGTTTCAAAAATGAAAAAATAAATTATTGAGTTTTCAAAATTCAAAAAAAAAAACAACACTCTTATAATAATAGATAAAAATTTAAATTTTAAATTATGTGATTCAATCCTCGGACACCACATTGGCGATCCTGCCAGGAGAACGCTTCCAGTACTTATGGCATCAATACAGTACCGTTAATAGTACCCGAATTTCCTGCTCAACCAGTCAACACAACAAAATATTGTACCACCAACGAATTACAGCTACTAATAGCAATAATTGGTCATAAATAGAGTACCATACAATAAATACAGTAACATGCTTCTCAACGATGCCTCAATGTGATAACAATTTACAAAAATTGGTCTAAATTTCAGAAAAATCGCCATATCTCCAAAATTATGGGTCATATTTCAAAGATTTGAAATATGACCCATATTTATATATTATTATTGTAGCCCATTAAATTATCTATCTTATGACACCCATATTTTATATATCCATTCAGGGATTCCTAACTTATAAGGATTTTTACAAAAGCTATATCCGCAACTTCCGATTGCTATATATCGGAAACTAGATCCGAGCGACTTTTTTTGATTACATATTTGTGCTTAGAATAAAAAACCACAAACGAAAAGTTTAGTTTAATTAACATTGGAGAATGGGAGCTAAAGTAAACGTAAGCCTAAATTTTTTTTTCAATTACGTACATACACACATACTTACATTCCACGTCATTTTACTGCATTATTGTGCATGTTATACTAACCTGGCGGTTGGGGTAGCGGAGGTTGTTGCTGCTGTGGCCTTTGAGTTTGGGTCCCTGTTGCTGCATCTCCACCAGCTCCATCATCGCTATCCTTTTTTTTTCCTTCTGCGTATTATAATCATAAGTTTTAAAATTTTAGTTTTGCAGTTGAACAAAATACTGGAATGTATTTCATCGGCCATTTTGATTTTTCTACTCACTATTTTTTTTCCCCATAGTTTTTCTTTTTCAAACGGATATGCACTTTATATTCTAATATATGTATATAGAAAAATATATTTTTTTTTTTTAACAATATAATTTTCACTTGAAAATTTTATTTTTGATTTTTCTTGCTTTTGGATCGAAAAATTGATGCAAAACTAATAACTTCTTGTGAAATTCGCTGTATATTAAACAGTGTTACCAGATCAAATTTCTGGGAAAGAATTTTAACCCTCAAAGCCTGAGCAACAGCTGAAGGCTGGCCACTAATGCTCTAAACACAATTACAGCGGTGGCGGTAAAGCGGCGACGAATATTCGCTGTCAAAAATTATAACATACTTGATCATGTGAAATTGAACAGAATTGCGGCGTACGACTGTTGAGCTGCGACGATTCGCCGTCGATTTAGATTAAATTCTATTTCACCGTCCGATCAGTGTTTCATTTCTTTGTCATTCTCTTTGCCAGTACGATTTTCTCAGCAAAATTTATTGTTTACAAATTTTGTTTTTCTCACTCTCTTTTCCCTATAGGATTCTCTCACAAGAAATCAGACGTGAAAAGCAGTCGCCGCCGCAATTGTGTTTGTTCAAACGATTTTTCGTCGCGTTTTTTTTTTTGACAGCGAATATTCGTCGCCGCTTTACCGCCACCGCTCTAATTGTGTTCAGGCTATAACTCTAAAATTTCTAGAAAATCGGGAGTGAGACCGTTAGCTAACGCGCGTTTCAACATAACACACAACTCTATGCAGCAAGCAACACCATCAACGTTGCGTTGATGAAACGTGCGTTGAACGCGCGTTGGTTTTGTCAAAGTCGGTGTTATGCTAAAACGCGCGTTGGTTCTCTGATGTATTTTGTTTGTTTGTAATCTCCTGAATAGATATCAGTAATAGTAGGGCTACCAGATGGCATACTTTAGTAGCAAAAGTGCTACCTTGCTACTTTTCACTCGAAATGTACTACTTTTGGATGGATTTGCTATTTTCGATGTTTGCATTGTAAAAGAAAAGTTATTTGAAAAATTCTTTTAATTTGCTGGGGTTTGTCGTACAAAGTGAGGACCTTTTTTTTTTTGCTCATCAAAAATATTAGTATGGAATTAAAAAAAATTTTGGTTTTCATTACAAAATTGGAATTTTTTGATATGTGCTACTTTTGTAGGCAGGCCATCTGGTAGCCCTAAGTAATAGGGTTGTCATAAGAAAAATAATTTAATGGTCTACAATAATGGTACGCAAAATTTTGAAATTTTACCAATAATTTTGGAGAAATGACGATTATTGTACGAATAAATAACGCGCGTTGACTGCCGTGTGAAAATTACCAAAACCTGCGCTGAAAAAACGCAATAGCTAAAGCCCAATTTCCATGTGATCTTATCTTATCTTATTTTATCAAATATCAGGGAGGACATCACATGCTATTAAGATAGCAAATGTATGCTATTCACACTCGCATTCTCCAAGCGCATTAGGTTCTGTTCGCATGCTTTTTCTTTCTTACAAAAATTTGATTTGATATCCCTGATATGGGATGAAATAAGATAAAATAAGATCACATGGAAATTGAGCTTAACGCGCGTTGACAAAACGCTCGTGTGAACTTAGCCTAAACAGAACTGGAACGTGCAATATCGCACAGATTTTTCATATACGTTTGTAGTGAGTACAAAATTCACACTAAAAAATTTATCGCAGAGAAATAGAAAAAATTCTATGTTTTGGTGCGATTTGACACTGAAGATAAATCGCACGTCCCAGTTCTGTGTAGGCATTTAGTTAAAAGCGCCCACTGTCAGATTTCTTGTCTTCTTTCGTTTTGTTTATTCTTGCATTATTTGAGTTTGAAAAGATTGTTCTAGTAGTTATTTGATTGTACCATGAGTGCGATCAGTGATAACTAAAGGCCCAACTAAAGCCTAAACCAAAATAGACGAGACGAGACATAACGAGTAAGTTCGAGTGTATGTAAACCAATGTTGATAGCCAAAATGAACCAACGTAATTGATCGAAACTGAGCGAAACATTTTGACGAGACGTAAGAGTTCCGTAAGAACCGAACTTCAAAACGTTGCTACTCGTCATAACAGTTTTTCCGGTTCGTTTTGGCTAGCGTAACATTTTGGGTTAAATGTCAAAACAGACGAAACGAGTGCAAACGTTCGTTCAATTGCTGCCGTTTCGTCACGTCTATTTTGGTTAAGGCTTAACCAATGCCTGCATTGACTGAAGTCAGCTTATGCAATTGTGCGAATACACATAAGTAAATGGTATATTAAAGGCCCAACTAAAGGCCCAACTAAACCATGCATCGCTTAGCGTAACCTACTGTCAAATTTTAACGAAAAGCCTGTCAGATGCTTAAGAAACTCAGAGTAAACTTTTTAGTGGCTATGTTGTACTTCGTTGAACTTAAGAAGCGATGTCGCCATAGTTGCAAACGTATGAAATATTCCCACAATCGCATAAATTTTATTTCTTATATTTCCTAAGTAAATTGAATTCATTCTCAAAATGTTATTCATTGACATTAATTAAGATATTTAAAGCATTAAATATGCAATCCAGATATTGATTTTACTAATTTTAAGAAAAAAATAAGAAAACAAAATGTACTATGCGTGTAGATTGTGGGAAAAAGTATTGGCAAAAGCAAAGCGTGGCATCACTGAATTTTCAAACAAATTGTGTGTGTTGTGTGTGTATTAAAATGCATATTTCTGCAACTGCACTCAAAGCCCTTTCCTTTACATTTCGATTACAATAAAATGCGTCAATTTTACTGTATAAGCCTCTTATTTTTTCCACATTTCCTATTAATTTCAAAATAAATGGATTTTTCACTTCTAACTCCATCGCAAACATATTTTTTTATGTAAACAATGCATAGACATTTGATTCCGTACAGAAAGTGCGTTCAGTTTCGCTCTTTCCATAAGGAAATGACATTTGTGGAAATTGAACGAAACTTTTTGTTAAGTTCATTGTAGTTTTGATATACGATTTGTGTGTATTCGCACACTTGCATAAGTTGACTGCAGTCAAGGCGTTTAGTTGGCCCTAAAGCCATGCATGTATTGACTGAAGTCAGCCTTTGCAACTGTACGAAATGTGTATATGATGCATTTGAATGCCCGCATTTTCTTAGTCGGCGTTTACACGAGGAAAGTCTCAGAGACAAATTCTTGTCCATTCTCTTTTGTGATTTTCGTTTCGCGTTTGCAACATATGACAAATTTTTTACCTCGTCCCTTTCGCTTTTCCCCTCTTGCCAACAAACAAGGAAACTTTGCCGAAAAACTTTTCTCGTGTAAACCTTGCCTTATCTTCAATTATTTCATCTGACGTATGATTACCAATAGTACAGCAGTATCTTAAGATATAAAAATTTATTAGAATTGATTGTCCTTGAGTGATAAACGACTTCTGAATAAGTATTGGTTTGTTTTTAAAGAATTTGATGCCTTCAAGAGATGGTATTTGTAGCGACAATCATGAAGATAAAATGTTCGTGCCATAGTCTGCAAAATTTATTGCATAAATTAATATGTATGATTTTTATTTTAACATCGTTCAGGGTAAATCAAAGTTTATAAATTAAGCTTTCCGTATATACATATATATAAATGGAAAAGTCACTTTTAACACAATTTTTAATATTAGTTTAGAAAAAAGCTGATTAGTGACAAAACAAAAAAAAAAAAATTAAAAAACATCTCATTTTATCAAGAATGAGGTTTCATGTTAAAAAAAATTGCTTGTCAGCTTTAAAAATTAGCCCTGAGGAATCAAACTGCGAAACGTCGGCGTAATAAAATTGAAAACTCGAAAATATTTTCTTTTTTAAAAAAAAAT
Organism: Tricholauxania praeusta; assembly: GCA_949775025.1. Classification (NCBI taxonomy): domain Eukaryota; kingdom Metazoa; phylum Arthropoda; class Insecta; order Diptera; family Lauxaniidae; genus Tricholauxania; species Tricholauxania praeusta. The sequence goes on along the minus strand of OX459028.1, from coordinate 51,778,298 downwards.
TTCCTATGACAAAAATTTATGGAACTTATGAAAAAATATATAAACAACATCCAAATGGTCGTATCCGTAGTTTTTCTCAAATGAAACAATAATCTTACAGGGACTTAAACTAGATCCACCTACCTGACTGTTTTAAACATGCGTCAAATTTCGTTGAGGTGATGTTCTCTTAACCTCATGAATGTGTAATATAGTGCGCAGATCAATAATAAACTCGGAACGTACTTTATTTTGCAAAATTTTTCAGCTGGTAGAGTAATCAAATGATATTGATATCATCACTATCTTTCAGCAATCTCCCTGTGAAACCTTTGTTTAGATTCAAGTCATGACGACCAAAAGGAACATAATTTTTATGAAAGCTTTATCCGATATTTTAGATAGCTTCATCTCCAGAACCAGATCTGAAAGTTTTTTGAATTAATATTCAATTTATCTCTTAAACACATATCTAAAACTGCGTGTGTAGACCACCAGAGGTTTATAAAAAAGGTATGCATTCGAAAAAATAAATTTGAAATTTTTACAGGTTAACGGTATCATTTTCCATTTATGAGTGTTACCTTAACATAGTAAACAAATTAAATGATAAGACAACTTTTTGGTTTAAAACCGAAGTTAGAAAATTTTTTTATTATATTCTGTATTATTTGTAACATGTATGCAAATTTTAAATCTAGGGCCAAAACTAAGAACTTAATGCTTGTTTTGTCTAGCATTTTTCTATATTTTGGCCACCAACTGCTAGAAAAATGTAAGCATGGAAATTCAATTTACTGGACAGTAGGTTCTTAGAGTATTGCAGATTACAATTTTTGGCTTGCTGTCAGCATAATAACTACATATATAAAATAAAATCACAAATTGATGGACCAACTTACTGATGTAGTAGAGCTTACTACGATTCGTATGAAATCAAATACTCCATTGTAAATATGCGTAAAATTCGAGATATGTTCTCTGTCGTTACGTAGTCAACAGCCGCAGCATCATCATCTTTCGTATGCCAAACAGCAGGAAAAGGCACTGGAATCAAATGTAAAATTGGTACGTTACGCTGAAAAAAAGGTAAGTGATCATCTTCGATGAATGAGGAACGCAGCGCATTAGGCTGAAAGTAACGATTGGGTAAATAACGCGCCACTCCACTACTGGTGTAATTCTCCAACAAACCAACGTTAGCCAGTCGTTCCTCAATATCTACTAAGCGTGAATACCATGATTCTGTTTTTGCAAAGAAACTGTAAAATTTTGGATCTGGTGCTCCAATCAAGTCCAACAACACTAACATATCAATTTTGTCTAAAAACTTTTCGCTATCCCACTTTTTAGCTAAGTGACGTGCTCCATAAATAGAATCATTTGGACCCCATTCGTCAAAAGCCTCTTCACCATCGAAAAACAACAACATCGGACTAAGTTTTGAAATTCTGAATTGTTGTAATTGTTTGTTCAACACATGTGCTAAGTTTATTAACATAGCACAAGGCACAGCGGAATCTGTGGCACCAACAAATTCATGTGGCTTCAACTCTGGCATATATTTACTATCATAGTGGCAAGCGAGCACAAGAAAACGTTCTGCGTCCGGATTTAGTGTGGCAATGATGTTATGAAAATGTAATTTACCCAAAATTGGTACAGTGTCATGAAATTTATCAATAGTGACAGACCATTTTAAGTTTTCCAGTGAGTTCTTAATATAATGTCGCACTTTTGTGTGACCTTCTGAACCTACAACACGTGGGATCATAATATTTTTCAATGCACCACGAAAATGTTGCATTTCTGATAGACGGCTGAATATTAAAAATTTATCATCTGATAGTTGATCTGTCTTGTAGGGCACCTGCAAAATAAAAGAATACGTGTAAGTTCAGAATATAGCATAAGAAATGTGCCTTTAAACACTTCCTAGAACGATTCAGACATAATTTTTTATTTGCAATATTTCAATGCTAGAATTAAAAATATAATTCGAGCTTGCGGTAGTTTCTGAGGTAGAGTTCGAATTTGAACACTTTTACCTGTTGGCGTCCAACGAGAAAATCTGTTTCACCAAGCTGCGCAACTGCATTGGAAATCAGCAGAACCCCCAGTAGATTGCAAATATGTTTATTCATTTGATATAGAGTTGCACAATAAGCGACTCGAAGGACACGAAACCACTTTTTATTCTCTTATCAAACCCTGTCAAAGTATTTTCCCGTCTTTTGTTAAAATTTCACTTGTGTAAACAAAAAAAATTCGTACACCACACAGCTGCTAATATTTCAGTGAACTAATACAGCTTATGAAAATAAATAACTGCTCCAAAGAGATAAGTAAATTCTCTACTTTACTGGCATGAAATAAAGGCTTGATTATTTATGCGCTTGTAATTATGATATTACGGATAGTAGCGTACCGAAGAAAATATTGCTGCAATTAATCTAGTCTTCGACACACAATAAAATAATTTTCTTAACCAAATTTTCGTGTTTTGTTGTGCTCGATTTCGACATATGACGATGAAGAAATTAATAAAGAAAGAAGCAAAATTCGTATGTCATGTAACCATGTCAGTTAAATCACGGTCTCGATCATGGTGTAACCATACAGGTGAAGTATGTAATTGAGTTCCATTTTGTTCGTTGACGTGGATAGACGTGTCCCGTTGTCGTGTCGCGTGATATCAATAAAACTGAAAATTTAATGGCGGCTCCCTTTCACGTGGTTTTTTAACCGCGTGAAATGTATTCAGATAGTATCTTCGGCATCACTGCTTGAAAAAAGAATTTTTTAAGATAATTTTAATTATCGACGATTTGTAAAGTTCCTGCATAGGAACGCACGCTAAGGACTACAATAAAAACCTCGTGTTTCCGGTAGTCCTTTACTTAAGTTATACATATACCTTTTGGATTGTCTGGTATATTTTAAGAAGAAGAAGTATGTAATTACAATAACTATTTTTAGCCCCGAGCCCGCAATAGCTCTTTTTTACATATCGTTGGCTGGTTCTACCAACTTCACATTTCTGAAGTCTGAGCGTCAAATAGACCCACACCAAATGTAGGAGATAGCCATGATTTAATTTTTAAGGTTTTCGCAAGCTGTCAAATTCATCTCATCGCTGTAGGAAAGGTGTTTTGGTCGAGCAGCTGATTAATTTTGACCAAAGAGGATCCAAAGAGATGAAGCTCTTCTCTGCCCAAAAATTCTGCTCACACGTATTGCTTGTCAGAGAATACGTGTGACTCGTTTCAAACCATGCTGCCCTATGTTGTGAAATAAAATTTTCGGAAAACTTGTCTTGATTGGGGATATTATCAGGCGATTGGGGGAATCACTTGGGAATATTTTCATAATGCTGTTATATAATTGAAAAGTTACATAACTTTATAATGTTATCAAAACAAAAAAAAAATTTTTCAAGATCCTTATTCATTTCATATCTGCAATTTCAGTTTCTTACAAAACTATGTAACTTCAATTATAATATTAACAAATGTTGTTGAAAGCAGCGCGTAAATTGTTGTTTGAATGTCATCAGTTACTGACAGTTTTCCTGTTAATGCTAAGAAAACATGTTACATAATCGCAAACTTGAAAATGAAATATGTCTATATAATCGGCATGAAAACTTATGAACTAACAGTAAGCATGCTAAAAAGAGATCACTAAATTGAAAATAAGTTCATGTGTATAGTAAAATGTGCAATGCAAAGGATGTACGCTCTGGTACGCAACGAAAGCTGGACGTCGCTAAGCTGCAATCACATCGGACGGCCGAAGCCTATTCCGCTCGTCTCTCAGAACTGCTCCTTCAACCTGACTCTCTACCCGATGATGCCGGTGGACTTTGGGCGCATATATCCCGCTCCATGCGCTCTGCCGCTGAGGAAGTCATTGGTTTCCGACGCCCACTTCCGCGAAATCAATGGTATGACCAGGAGTGTCGCGAAGCTACTGCAGTGAAAAACGCCGCCTACAAAAGAACCCTGCAGTCAGCAGCAACGCGAGCCGTGCACGAAAACTACCGGGAAAAGAGAAAGGATGAGAGGCGCCTTTTCAGACGCAAGAAACGTGAGCAGGAAAGGCACGAGCGTGAGAAACTCGAAGTGTTACGGGGCAGGAATGATGCTCGAAAATTTTACCAACAAGTCAAGCGTCTGACCCAAGGTTTCAAGCCCGGAGCATCTACCTGTAAAGATGAACATGGAAATCTGGTTACGGATACGCAGGGTACACTGAGATTATGGAGGGAACACTTTTCCAAGCTGCTTGCTGGCGATGACTCCACCAATCCCGCCTTTGGAGAAATTAACCCGATACCACCAATCAACGACGATGGTGTGGACGTACCACCACCTAGCCATGACGCGGTACGAGTTGTGATCCAACGACTTAAGAACAACAAAGCGGCTGGTGCCGATGGCCTGCCAGCTGAATTGTTCAAGACCGGCGGCGATGAGCTGATAGGGTGTATGCATCAACTCATCTGCAAAATATGGCTAGTTGAAAGCATGCCCGACGATTGGAATCTCAGTGTCCTTTGTCCTGTACTGAAGAAAGGTGACCCGACAATCTGCGCTAACTACCGGGGAATCAGTCTTCTTGCCATCTCTTACAAGGTCCTGTCGACTGTACTGTGTGAAAGACTTAAGCCGTTTGCCAACACACTGATTGGGCCTTATCAGTGCGGCTTTAGACCTGGTAAGTCCACCATAGACCAGATCTTCACACTACGTCAAATCCTGGAAAAAACCCACGAAAAACAGATCGATACCCATCATCTCTTTATCGATTTTAAAGCAGCTTTCGATAGCCCGATACGGGATTGCCTGTATGCCACCATGTCTGAGTTCGGTATACCTGCGAAGCTGGTGCGGCTTTGCAGAATGACGTTGAGCAACACAGCCAGCTCCGTTAGAGTAGGAAGGGACCTCTCCGAACCATTTGATACCGAACGAGGTTTCAGACAGGGCGATCCATTATCCTGCAACCTCTTCAACTTTGTGATGGAAGGGGTGTTGCGAAGAGCCAGTGTACATCGTAATGGCACTATTTTCTACAAAAGTGTCCAGCTCCTTGCATATGCCGATGATATTGATATCATTGGACGTTGTAAGCGAGATGTTACTGCTGCGTTCTCTGCTATCGAAAAAGAGTCAGCGAAAGTGGGTTTGACGGTGAACGAGGGCAAAACAAAGTATATGCTGTCCACAAACAGGGAGACGCGGCGTATTGGATCCTTTGTTACTGCGAACAACTATACTTTCGAAGTTGTCAAGGAATTCACCTATCTTGGCACTGCCGTGAACACTCAAAACGATGTCAGCCTGGAGATAAAGCGAAGACTAACTCTTGCTAATAGGTGTTACTATGGTCTCAGTAAGCAATTGAGTAGTAGAGACCTCTCTCGCCCGACAAAACTGACACTCTACAAGACGCTCATCTTACCCGTGCTACTTTACGGCGCAGAAGCATGGGTTGTGTCGCAGACTGATGCAGCCACGCTTGGGGTGTTTGAGAGAAAAATTCTTCGCAAAATCTTCGGTCCTGTTCACGTCGGCGACGACTACCGTATTCGAATGAACCACGAACTGTACGAGCTCTACGCTGACATTGACATAGTCAAGCGCATCACTATTCAACGTCTGCGCTGGCTGGGACATGTTGTGCGTATGGACGAAGAAGCTCCGGCGAAAAAGGTGTTTGATGCGGAAGCCGCTGGGCGACGACGAAGAGGAAGACCATGCCTCCGATGGAAAGACCAAGCCGAGGAAACCCTATCCACGCTTGGTGTGAATGATTGGAGAAGGCGTGCGCAAAGCAGAGGCGCCTGGAGAGAGCTTTTGAGGTCGGCCGTAACCCGGTAACGGGTTGTTATGGCCACCCAAGTAAGTAAGTAAGTATAGTAAAAAACGAGCTACACGATTAAGAAATAGTCCAGCTCGATAAGGAGCTGCTCATAAGTCTTTAAGGGAAGGGAAGTGAGGCTACAAACAGCATTACGTAATATTTGAACAGGCTCTAACTTGATTATTTTCTAGATGTAAAATAACTTTGTCTATAGATTTGTAAAATATCAATAAAAAATTTGTTAATTCAATAAAATTTTTGTTTCATTCAAAGGAGTACGTATCTTACCCACAATTCACAGTGAACGCAATTATTACAGAAGTTTAATTTTAAAAAGATTTAAATCAAAAACTTGAGGACAAAACTCCACTCCAATTTTAAACCATTGCAAGTTTTCTTAAAAAAATTTAGCAATATTTTCAGTAAATGAAGCTTGAAAATAGGTTATTTTTTTTGAAAAATATATAAGCCAGACAGAATCTTTAATAAGCTTATGTTTTTAGTGACACTAAGTCTATTTTTCCTTTAATACTTTCCATTTAATAAAATTTGTAATTGAGTTTTAGATTTATAAGAAACTGACGTCGGGCGCGATTGTAAGTGTTTCGGCTAATATCAATGTGAAATTAAAAATTTTCGGCTATATTTTATACTAAATAAGTACAAAAAAAAAAAATTAAACAAACGTCAGTGCTAACTTATTATGATTAGTAAGGTTGTGATCAAAACATTTATTTTCATGCGATCTGTATAATTATTCGCTTTATATGCAAAAATAAGTTAACTCGTTGAAAGCCGTCATATTAACTTTCTTTTTGGGAAAACTTTGCCTATTTCAAACATTTTACGGCGTGTGGTTTAATTTTTGTCCGTAGGGGCAACATCTTAACGTCGTGGTGAAAAAAATATTTTACTGAAAAATGTTCTGAAATATGAAAATTTCAAAACACAATTGCAATCGTTTTTAGACCTTGCCTAACAAGATATTTAATTTTTTGATTCTTAAAACTCGTTATTATTATTTGAGTGGGCATAATAATGTTCTTTTAATTCCGTTTCCTTCATAAAGAAACTGAGAAAAGAAGAAGAATACTGAAAAAATTTGTAGAAAGTGTGAGGTTAAAATTCCTAATAGACCCATGTAAGTTTAAATTGGACTCGTATGTATTAGTGAAAAGACTTGATTTTTACAACCGTGCAGGAGGGGAAATATTTTTAATTTGGTGAAAAGCCCGACAGCTGATTTTGAGGTACTACTAATTAGTGAAGAAAACTGATTTTTACAACCGTGCAGGAGGGGAAATATTTATTTTTATTTTTAATTTGGTGAACAAACTGACATTTCAATGGAAATGAAAAAATCAGTGGTGAAGTATAATATGACATTTGCCCAATGAGTAGGTTGCCATATGTTAAGATGTTTAACTAAAAAAAGCTAGGAAGTTATTTTTGCATATTTAAAGGACAGAAGACTTGCAAACTATATTATTTAGTACTTTATTTCATTACATTATTTAGAATTTATCTAAATTGCATTGTTTTTTTGACTACATAATAAAATTAGTTCTTTTATGTCCCTAATTTGGACCAAAATGTCCTAAGTGGTAAGGCCAAAAATTTTATTAGTCACCATGGGTGGGTGAGTTTTTAAATGCAGCGACGCGACTGATTTTTTTTGCGTTAGTAGTAGAATTCTGCCGAGAGCTTCATCTCTTTGGATACTCTTTGATTTTGACTTTGAACCTACTTTTGGAAGAAGCAACATTTTTTCGCATTTATTGAGCATCGGAATTTTCTCATCCCAAAAGTTTATGCAATTTTCGCTTTTTTTCGCAGACATACATAGCTCTGAGCATGGTTGAATCATGGCTCTGAGTTTACTGATCCACATGCCATTAATGTCTAAACAGAATTGGGACGTGCGATAATCGCACTGCGATTTATCTTCTGTGTCAAATCGTACCAAAAAACAAAATTTGTTTTGTTTCTCTGCGATAAGTTCTATAGTGTCAGTTTTGTACTCACTACAAACGTATAGGAAAAATCTGGACGATATTGCACGTCCCAATTTTGTTTAGACATTTAAGGGCCTCTTATATTTGGAATACGTTCTATGTAAATCATTGCGCTGCAGTTTGAACGAATTCAGAAATTTTTTCTAGATTAGCATTGCGTTCTTGGAACTTTGGTGATTCAATATTATCATGTTACTCACGTTGCCTGCGTTTGGGCCTTGAGACGAAAGGTTATTTATTTATGATATAATAAATTGAAATATTGACTGCCCAGAGCTAATTCGATCATTTGATTTTGATAATCCACCGAGTCAGTTTTGACATTTACATATATTTGTTCTTCATAAAGGACCATTAAACTAATTATACTCAAAGTGAGTCTATGTTAAGAGCTTTGTCATTATATAACAGATTGCCATGTACATATTAGTGATATTAACTTTAGCTAAGCCCTATTTCTAAATTAAAGCCTTATTTAAGTTATAATTATTAGATAACTAAAATGAGGTTTTAATTTAAAATTAGTGATATTCGTGTAAAGCCAAGTTTTAACTATATTAGGATCAGAGTGACCCACAAATCAAAACAAAATTGTAGATAATAAGAATTTTCTTTATAAAACGGTCACCTTGTGTAAACTGCAGCTGACAATCAAATAAATAATTTGAGTTCCAATTGTGAAGTTTTGATTTTTTGCTGATACAAAATCTTTTTGAACTACATATTATTAAATTGATAATTTTTCATAAATTTTTAAGATTTAATGTAGTTTGCAGCATATCGTTCAGAAAATTTTCAAGATCGTACCCTTAAGCGCTGCATTTCATCAAAGCGCTTAAGTTTTTTGAATGGGAAATTGAAATGTTATGAATGTCAAAACTATAGTAAATAGGATGACAGATGATTGAAAATCGAGGCTCGCCTTAATTACTTCACCTTTATTATTACACCAAGCTAACGCAGAAACAGAACTTGGACGAGCGATTTTTCTTCTGTTTATCCTATACGTTTGTTGTGAGTACAAAATTGACACTATAAAATTTATCGCAGAGAAATAGAAAAAATTCTATTTTGTGGTGCGATTTGACACTGAAGATAAATTGCACGTTCCAGTTCTGTTTCTGGGTTTATAATTTAAGTCAAGGTTTACACGAAGAAATTCGATGAAAGAAATTCTTGTCCATTCCCTTTTGTGAATTTGTTTTGCATTTACACACGAAAACTAAAATTTCTTTTTGCTTGTGAATATCATAGTCGGCGTTTACACAAGGAAAGTCTGAGAGGCAAATTCTTGTCCATTCTCTTTTGTGATTTTCGTTTCGCGTTTGCAACATATGACAATTTTTTTTACCTCGTCTCTTTCGCTTTTCCCCTCTTGCCTACAAACAAGGAAACTTTGCGTCAAGACTTTCCTCGTGTAAACGTTGACATAGCAACGTTGCTGTCAATTTTTGCCACAACCGAAAGAGCACGATTACACATGCATAGTCGACGTTTACACGAGGAAAGTCTGAGAGACAAATTCTTGTCTATTCTCTTTTGTGATTTTCGTTTTACGTTTGTTAGCGCTTACACGAGTAAACTCTTGCCGCAAAGTTTCCTTGTTTGTAGGCAAGAGGGAAAAAACGAAAGGGTGGTGTACAGAATTTTCCGTACCAACAAATTCTCTTACGTTCTGTTCGTTAGCTTATGTTATGCTTTGATTCTACGTTTGTAGTGGTGGATCGACGCATTAACTGCTTTGATATGTCAAGGTTTAAACGAGGAAAGTTTTTCGGCAAAGTTTCCTTGTTTGTCGGCATGAGGGGAAAAACGAAAGGGACGAGGTAAAAAATTTGTCATATGTTGCAAACGCGAAACGAAAATAACAAAAGAGAATGGACAAGAATTTGTCTCTCTGACTTTCCTCGTCTAAACGTCGACTATTCACAAGCAGAAAGAAATTCTAGTTTTTGTGTGTAAATAGGGCTACCAGATGACCTGCTTGCAAAAGTAGCACAAAAAAAAAACAAAAAAAAAAAGGTCCCCATTTGTACTTTCCCATATCACTAATAAAAAACATCATTATTGCTTATTTAATTACATTGTTTCCATACATTTCCATACGTTTCCAAAACATTTTTTTGTAAAATTTTGTTTGTTTATCGACAAAAAAAAAAAAAAGGTCGTAACTTCGAAAGTAGTGAAAAGTAACACATTTCAACCAAAAGTAGTACATTTCAAGTGAAAAGTAGCAAAGTAGCAAAGCCTTGCAAAAGTAGCACTTTTGCTACTTTAGTATGCCATCTGGTAGCCCTATGTGTAAACGCAAAACGATTTCACAAAAGGAAATGGAGAAGAATTTGTTTCATCGAACTTGCTCGTGTAAACCTTGACTTTCCGACATATGACAAATTTTTTACCTCGTCTCATTCGTTTTTCCCCTCTTGCCATTTAACAAGGAAACTTGCCGAAAAAGTTTCTCGTGTAAACGCTGACATAGCGTATTTTTAAAAGAAGCGAAACGGCAACACAGACTACCAGAAAATTCTGAGCAAGAGCAAAAAGTATCAGATGTTAATCATTGCATCATATGGGGAAGTATATTATACTTTTTACTATTATTCTATGCTTTTTAGCATACATATTAATTTATTGCAGACGAAATTTAGGGAAAACTAAAATAATTTTGAGTTAATGATATTCCATTACATACCAAATCGTTCACTTCGAATACCATGCCACAGTTAACAATTTTGTTCTTAACTTTTGTTCCAGCAGCTGCACCTGTCAATGCATTATTCAAGTGTTGCAGCAATTGGTAGAAGGTTCGAGCACTTTGATTAGAATACAAGCTGAATTTCATAATTTTTTAGATACAATTTTATTTTGTCATATTTAATCTTTAACAATAGCCTTTTTAAATTTATTAAATTCCAAATTTATCAAGGATATTGTGTAAGTGACCGAATTACATAGCTGGCACGGTTTTAAATGTCAACGGTTTATTTATGGTGGATATTGCATTCATGTGTTTAATTTCCTTTTTTCACTGTTTGGTCAAGGGATCTTCTATAAAACATTTCATACAAATAATTAAATAGAAAGAACGGCATTCTCAGTTTGGAACGTATTGGATCGTGTTCATATTTTGAAAAGAGTAAAACCAACGGTCTAACGAATACTATTTTATTTTGCGACTATTTCTTAAACCTGGAACCGATCTCGCGATATTTGCATGGTTGTTGTTTTTTTTTTTTTTTGCAATTGTTAACGTAATGATGATCGTTTTGCAATATATAGAAACATAAAAATATTATTAATAGTATACATATATTATACATTTTGCATCGAATTTTGACAACTATGAAGCCACTTTATACTGTCAAATCTTAAAGCCCAATTTCCATGTGATCTTCATTTCATTTCATTTCATTTCATTTTATTTTATTTCATTTCAAGAATGAAAAAGCGTGCGAACAGAACCTAATGCGCTTGGAGAATGCGAGAGTGAATATCATACATTTGCTATCTTAATAGCATGTGATGTCCTCCCTGATATTTGATAAGATAAGATCACATGGAAATTGGACTTAATACGATGAATCAATATGAAATTTATTGTTACTGTCATGATCTTTTTTTTAAGTATTTTTTTGATTGTGATGATACTTTTTTTCTCAATATTTGATGATTGATACTGCTAAGGGCAGGGCCATCATGAGAAAATCTGAGCCCGGTGGTAATCATACAGCCCCTCATCTCCCTCACTCCAACAATTGAAAAATTAAAAATGATGTAGGATGGCGGATGGCGGAACAAGCATATTCTATTGTACACACCTAATTTTTCGAATCACCCATCACTAAAAAAGTTTCACTTCAAAAATGGTATAATACTATTTAATTAATACATGTAACTATGTATTTTGAAAATTGGTTAATTTGTAAACTTGACAGTATGACAGTAGATACGGGATATTCTTTCTTAATTCGAAGACAAGAAAATCCTTTCACTCACTGTATATACGGCAAAAATTAGGTAGATAAAATCGAAGGGACTGAGCCAATGTTTGCACCCGTTGCGTTGCAACGTGCAAACGACAATTTTTGAATAGCGATTTTAAGAATTTACGAGCCTCTTCGAAGGATTGCAGGCCCGGGGAAATCGTCCTGTTACTCCTCCTCCCTATCGTTGGCCCTGGTTAAGGGTCAAAACACCAACTATACAATATAATAAGATATTTTATGTAAAAAAATCATATTCGTCTACCATCTTACAATAAGCGAATTACAAAAACAGTAAAAAATTGACAAGCGTTCACATAATCAAATTAAATTATAATTTAATTAACCAATTTTCAAATACCAATAGACTATTACATATAAATAACTAAATATTGAGGGACCAACTAAGTAGTCAGTGGCCAATAAATTAGTTGAATATCGACTGAAATAGTGATAATTATTCATAATTTATATACGATAATTACCCAAAATATTATTAAATTACGCAATTATTGCGATAAAATCCTGAGGAAAATTGAAATTGAGTACATTCAAAAGTAAGTTATAAATAATTTTCAAAGTATTAGTCGGTCGACTATCTCACAACTATTTTGTTGACGTTAATGACCAGATTTCATGTTATCTTTCTTGATTCTTGATCAGGGAGGATATCACATGCTATAAAAAAAGAAAATGTATGCCTATTCACTCTCGCATTCTCTAAGCGCTTTAGGCTCTGCTCGCATGCTTTTTCATTCTTACAAAAATTTGATTCGATATTCCTGATATGGGATCAAGAAAGATAATATGAAAACGCCACTTATAGCGTTCTGAATGAATATATCCTTTGTATGGTACAAAACTTCAAAGTGATACACCAGCGCTTAAATTCACCGTGTGCAAGCTTGGCAACACTGCACCTCGATATATATTTATTTACCGTCTGAAGTTTGTATGTATGTTCGTCAAATAATTTTAATGTCGTCGTTCTCGGTGTGGCCTGCATTTGTGTGTCTCTTGTATTCATTCGATTAATAATATTTCAAATTTTAACACTTCTGAAACTTAAAAACGCAAAAAACTGCAAGTTGAAAAAAAGAAAAAATATATATACAGTAAGAAAATTAGTGAAATAATTAAAAAATTCCTTGTGCATACAAATAGCAAATAGTTTAAGGAAGAAAAAATCTAAACTTTATTGCTATTCAAAACGAGGGGTTATGGCAGAAGAATCGACATACATAAGTGCAAATTAAACTCACTGAAGTCCGGCGGCAGTCGCTTTGTCCGTGACAGAGTGACGTTCGTTTATGCATTAGTTTACTGAGCTGGCGTTGGTGAGCATTTCTTTTAGGAAAGCGAAGGAAGTACTGCATCCGAATTGAAGTTTATAAGGTGGAGCGAAACTCGTGAGACATCAGTCAGTTCCCCAAAGTAGAGTTGCCATTCGTACAAAAATAAAGCTGAGGATTGGGTGGTGCCTTTATTTACCGTGAGTAGTGGTAATAATGAATTAATGGGGTGGGTTGGTTGGTAGAAAAGATACAAAGGGATGGATAAAATACAAATCAACTAAAATTCGAGAGCTGAGATTTCAAGGTCGTGGTAAAGTTTTAATATGGCGCTAGTGTTGCACTAACAAATTCTCTTGCCACCCCACCTACCCCATTTGCAGTGAATATATAAATGCTTTAATTAACTGTTAACAATGTGACGATAAAAGTGATTCTGGAATAGAACTCATTAACAAATTAATTCCTATTTACTTAAACATTCAAGGTGATGAAAATTCATCTAACAAAATTATGAAAATAACCTAGTTCACATTACACCATTCTTCTTGAAGGGAAAGAAGTTTTAAGGCAAATCTCTCAATTATTATGTTTGATGAATAATACGATTACACAAGATAAAATTACTTTTTATTAAAAAATAATACAGCCCACGAGATTAAATGGTACATGGGGAAGGTAGTTATTGAAACACATTGCATATAATGAATATTTCAATTTTATTTTTCAGAGCTGGAAACTTACGATCCAACTACTTACTAAAACAACTGAAATTCTATTAAAAAGAACCGTTTCAAACAAATACAACACTAGCATGGAAACCTTTGACGTGACTGATAAAAATAGGTTTGTATTGTTATACATATTAATAAAATTACTAAACCAAATATTTGATTTTTTTATTCAAATATCTTTTAATGGAAAAATCAGTTGGTACTTTGGTCCAATGTCGAGACAAGAAGCAACAGAAGTGCTAATGAATGAACGTGAACGAGGCGTCTTTTTGGTGCGAGATAGTAACTCAATATTGGGTGATTATGTTCTATGTGTAAGGTAAAGAGAAACAACTGTAAGATGAAAATTAAATAAGGCCCATTTTTGTCATATGAAACTGCCTATCATTCGTTATTTGATATTGTTTATAAAGTTATGTAAGTTTGCATGTTTTTGCGAAATTTAATAAAATTTTGACAATTTTCACTCCAGTTGTACGATTGAGACGTTTTTACCAAAATGTATTTCCAAGCATACCTTCTATCTATATTTATGATTTACATATGAAAAATTAATTTTTGTGCTGTTATTCCAAGTTGCGAATAATGAACGGACAAGTACCAGAAAACATGAAAACTCCAAACTTATCTAATTTTGTAAGAAAAAAAGCTTCTAATATTAATAAAAATCTAATTTTATAACAATAAAATACTTATCCTGATATCGATACAAATAGTAATATGTTAACAGTCTCATAAGAAGAAAATTGGCCTTTGATCCCGAAGAACTTTTTCATTAAATAAATTTTTCTTAAAGGGAGGATACCAAAGTTAGTAATTATATAATAAATAAAATTCAGCAACAAGATCAAATTGTCTATCGCATTGGAGATCAATCTTTTGAGAATTTGCCAAAGTTATTAACATTCTACACGTTGCATTATTTGGATACAACGCCGCTGCGACGACCGGCACCAAAAAAATTAGAAAGAGTTATTGGAAAATTTGATTTTGACGGCAGTGTAAGTATAAAAAAATTAAAATACAAACTTAAATAAGAACAAACTTTGAAAAAAACATACTCAAGGTAAAACAACCCGAAATTTTAAAGGGAATACATATCAAAAGATCCGAAACTTGAACAGCTGCATATAAAAAATAATTCTATAGCTTTCAAATAGTGACATGTTGTTTATGTACTAAGGAACAGTATTTAATACAAAGATTTTATTAATGATGCCATAATTTCAGCCGCGTCGACGAAGGTTGCGCTGTATCGTTAAATTTTTTAATATTATGTCACTAAACTTATTTCTTCAGTTTTTTTTTAGCACCATAAAGATATTTGAAAAGAAGTTAAAAACTTGCTCCATTTAGGGACTGGTCGTTTGGCGAAGAGTTAAAGGGTCGCTTAAAATAGAGTAAAAAAATATTAGTCTGAGTTTACAATAAGTTAAAATTAGAGTTAACTGCAGTGGCAGTCTGCCACAAAAAAACTCGGCCTATAAGCAATATATACATTTGAAAATCGGTTTTGTTTGTAACTGGCTTCTTTCTACCACAATTCCAATATAATTTTATGCCAGGTTAAAGATCTTACTTACTTACTTACTTAGATGGCCATAACAACCCGTTGTCAGGTTACGGCCGACCTCATTAGCTCTCGCCAGGCGCCTCTGTTTTGCGCGCGCCTTCTCCTATCGTTATTGCCAAGCGCGGTTAGGGCTTCCTCAGCTTGGTCTATCCACCGGAGGCATGGTCTCCCTCTTCGTCGTTGACCGGGGACCTTCCCTTCGAATACCTTTTTCGCTGGAGCTTCTTTATCCATACGATGGACATGACCCAGCCAGCGTAGTCGCTGTATTGTTATACGCTTAACTATGTCAATGTCGGCGTAGAGCTCATACAGCAGGTTAAAGATCATCAGTTAAAATTTGTATAAAAAATGTAATGATTATTATGAATTATTAGCTGTCCCAGCAGACGTTGTTCTGCCCTTTCCGGAATCTGTCCATTTTTCAAGTGAAATCAACTTCTGTCCCTGCTTTTTTACATACAGTGGCTCACAGGTCATTGTATGCAGTGCATACTTTTAACTTCAGCGCTCTACAAATCTGAAACTAAATGAAATATGAAACTAAATGAAATATGAAAAAAGTTTTGATGTCGAAAGAGAAAAAATTTAAGTTTAAAAATAAAATGCACTTTGAAAGTTAAAAAAATTTATTTTTTCTCTGCTATGATTTTCGTTGTTGCATATGATTTCCAAATCAACGACAAAACTTGAAATAAAAAACTTTCCCGTTAGAGAAAAAAGGAAAGACGACTATGAACATAGAAAATGAAAAGTTTAGAAACGCAATACATTTATGGATGTTTATTTAGTTGGTAGTTAGATGGTGGATGGAACGATGATTGTGAAAATGCTATTTTAAAAATATTTTTGTTTAAAAGTTTTATAGCCACGACCTATTCTCAGACCTACCAAATATACACAAACAATTTTATAAAAATTAGTAAAGCCGTTTCGGAGGAGTTCGGTAACAAACACTGTGACACGAGATTTTTTATACATATATGCATTAGATATTCTTTTTGACTACCTTCCTTGAATTTTTTAATGGATATAGAAAATCAATGTTATGCTTGTTTTTTTGTATTAAAATTGTATATCTACTAGGATCAAGATGATTTGCCTTTTCGTCGCGGTGAAATTCTAACTATAGTACGCAAGGATGAAGATCAATGGTGGACGGCAAAGAATACCTTAGGACAGGTTGGCCAAATTCCAGTACCTTATGTCCAAAAGGTAAAAAACTTTCAGCTATTTTATTAAATACATTTATATCTCTATTGTTCCTTGTTCTAGTACGATGATAGCTCTGATGACAACGGATTCGAACGCCCTTCTTCAGGTGGCAGTAATTGTGGTAACTTAATTGTTAGCGGTGGTGGAAATCTACGCTCTCCACGCGTTATTAGTTCCGGTGGCGTTGGCAATAGTTGTGCGGGTAACGTTGGCTTAACACATACACCACCAGTTTCAAATTCGCACCAGTTGGGTAACGCCTTCTCGGATCTTAATGTAAGTTTTATTTTTAATTAAATTGGTGTCAATACAAACACATTTAAATGTAACAAAATTTTAGCGTAAATTGCCTGCGTATGCGCGTGTTAAACAGTCGCGTGTACCAAATGCATATGATAAAACAGCGCTGAAATTGGAAGTAGACGATATAATAAAAGTGACAAAGACCAACATAAACGGTCAGTGGGAGGGTGAAATTAAAGGCAAAAAAGGACATTTTCCATTTACGCATGTGGAATTTATCGATAACGATTGCAGTAGTGACTCGGCAAATAAAACTGTGGGAGATTTGTCGGAAACGCATACCGCTGCAAACAACGACTGGGGAGAATAAATGGTAAACAAATGAAATTGTGCCTATAGTAGCATTAAATTAAATTATTTTTTAGCAGCTTGATGCCAAATGCGGCGAGAGCAAATGTAAAGGTGTTTAAAAGAATGTGGTGCTATGAGTTTTGTTGCACAAATTAAACTTGCATGCACAATTTTAAATAAGATTTACTTGTAAATAGCTTATAATTATTATTGTTCAATTTTTAGAGAGTTAATTTTCACTGATTTCTAATTAATTAAATAAGGCATCGATATATATTTAATTAGCTACCTAATAAGTTGAACTTAGGTTGATAAATTTTATCTAACGCAACCGACTTTGTATACGTATACATATATTTTAGTTATTATTAGTCGGTTTTTTTTAAATTTACATTTATTGTTATATTTTAACAATCCTTATACATAATTAATATTATTTTGTAATAAGGCATATGAGAAACGAACATTTAAATAAATAAAGTGTTGCTTTTATTATCACAAAATATCATTATCAAATTATGTCCCTGATATTCCATCGTAAAAATAAAAAAAATGTAAACCTTTATACAACTTTCTTATAAACATTTAATTTTGTCTGCTCACATTCTTCATAAGAAAGCGAAGCTAAGACAAGTTTAAACAGATTAAAGTAAAGAATTGTTTGAAAAAATTTGTAACACGAGTATATACAGCTGTGTTCATAATAATAGGAGTGATAACACACAAAAGCAAATAAAAGGATTTTTTGTTAGAGTTTAGTTATTACAAAAAAAATTTATTTCAGGAAACTTAGTTCTTAGTATTTAGCAGCACTTTTACAAAAAAACAATAACTTAAATACAACACATATTTTTTAAAAAAATAAAATATACTTCAACTTCATATACTAGTTGTTCAAAATAATAGGAGTGTTTGCTAAAACCATGAATATATGCTAATAAAAAATTACAAAATTACAACTTTAAAACTTTTTATTAATAAAAACAAAAACTAAGCTTAATATTTAGTAGAAAAGCCATTATTTTTTTAAAACGGCATCACAGCGACGCGGTATTGAGTCGACAGGACTTTGACAGCGTGTGGGAGATATATTTGTCCAGGCTCCTTGGACGACACTCCAAAGCTGTTTTTTTTTTGTTGGCTTAGCATTGTTTACATATCTGTTGATGTCCCACCACAAGATTTCGATTGGATTTAGGTCTGGTGACTGAGCAGTCCACTGTATGACCTCAACACCTTTCACCACTCCCTAGCCCGTTTACTGGTGTGCTTCGGATCATTGTCTTGCTGGAAGACCCAACGAAGTGGCATTTCATCACCGACAAAAGAGAGCATAACGTCTTGTTAAACATTGTTAAATATTGAGATTTGAATTTTTTAAAAAATATGTGTATTATTTAAGTTCTTGTTTTTTTGTAAAAGTGCTGCTAAATACTAAGAACTAAGTTTCCTGAAATAATTTTTTTTTGTAATAACTAAACTCTAACAAAAAATCCTTTTATTTGCTTTTGTGTGTTATTACTCCTATTATTATGAACGCAACTGCATATAATCGAAAAATTACATAAATAAAACATACAACAGAATCCATTGTTGTTAAGTATATAATTAGTCGCTAAGTCGCTAGCCCTTCGGTTGAAAACTTTTTAATGGCAAAAAGACAATTCAACAAATTCTGCTAAGATTTCTAAAAAACAAATTATTTTTAATTAAGAAAGCGGTACATTTTTTTAATTATGTTCATATATTTGAATATATACAATAAAATAAAAATTTCCCAAAAAAATTATAGAATTTCGATCAAAATTAATGAAGAAATTTCCCAAGAATAATAAGTAAAAATCACCTCAAAGGTCATCTGTAAAAAGATATGATTTTTCCCGTTAGAAACCAAATTTTGATATCCCTCACACAATTTTTTTTTTGGTGATATCGCCGAAAAACCGAAATATAAAAATTACCCAATAGCCATGAAAGCTGGCCCAAATTTTTATTTGTATAACATATTTTTTTATAAGTTTTAATACAAGTAGGGATATATTTTTTGAGTTTTTCATATTAAATTTTTATAGTAAATTAAATGATGAAAAATAAGTTCAGCTATTTCTTTTCTTTATAACGCATTTCCTTGATGTAAATTGGAATACTTGCAGTGTCTTAATATGATGGTCAAATGGAAAATAATAGTCAAATCCGTCAACTAAGTAAGAGGTACAACCATGAGTATAGCAGCTCAAATATCCGTTTTACACATACTCTCGTTAATTTTTATAGAACTTTCTTTTCAATATCTATGATTTTTAGTGCTGTTCAGCAAAAACTTCACATCGATGTTGTTCATGTTTACACGATAAAAGAATTGCAAAATGTAATTCACAGTGAAAATGTTCAGCAGTGAAATAATTCAACAAAGTGTATCATAAATTCTTACGTACTTGTTGTAATTTGCATTTCTATTTATCGCTTTGTAATTTTATTTGTGTGTTTTTAATGATTCAATTTAATTCGATGTTTATCTTAAAACTTATAAGCTGTTTACCATGGGTCCATGGATCTAAGAGGTGAGCTTATGGGCTAATGCTCCACCATGGACAGTAATATAATCAGATATGAAAAATTCTGAATAGAATATTTAAATCATTCAACTTCTTTACTTTTTAACTCTCCCATAGCTAAATTATCATCCGCGAAAATTTGTGATTTTTTTTTCTTTTTTCCACTTTAGAGACTAAAAATCGGGGGAAAATTAAGCTGTTTTTAAATACGCGCCATTTTTCGAAAAACGCTTTATTTCCGGTTTTGGTAAGGATACGATTTTGATGAAACTTGGTGTTTTGGTGCACATGTGAACAAAATTAGGATTGGGCTAGGTTTAAAGTTTTCAAAAGTTCTTGACATGACACAGCCCTAAATTTTAACTTTAAAAACGCCATATCTCGTAAACCATGGAAGATATTGTGGTTGTGAAATTTGGTAAACGGATACAAATCATATGTATCATAAGTTGTACTAAAAGTGGATGAAATGGTAAAAGTAGGCGTGGCACTTTTCAACAATTAAATATTTTGATTCTGTATGTCTCAAAATTGGCACATACGATTTCTATAAAAAATTTTATAGATGGAAAGCAGTCATCAATAAAAGCTTAGCCAATGCGCTATCTATCTAGATGAAGAGCGTGGTATAGCCCACAAGGCTTATAAACGTTATATTAAGAGAACAAACAACGTAATCGTTATGAATTTAATAAGGCAGATATGCTTGCTATAAGGAATCTATTACAAAAATTTGACGCAGTAATGCTGTGAGAGTGGCCCCTTCCATACAAGCAAAAAACGTTTAATGTTCTAGATAGCGTGCAATGAGAGTAATCTTCATAAAATTTGGTTTAGTGGTGTCGGCTAAACTTTGAAACTAAATAAAAATTGACGGGATTGCAGCAGTGGCCCCTCCCATATTAACATAGAGTTGTAAGCGCTATTTTAAACGAACTATTGCAGTAATTGGTATGAAATTTAATGTTGTGGCTTACTTGCTATGAGGTATGTATGAATCAAAATTGGGCGAAACAGCACCAGTGGGCGTGGCGCCTCCCATACAAGTAAAACACCTTAAGTGTCATATCTATTGAAATATGAAATACAAAAAATAATAATGTTAATGCTGACTCGATTGCGTTGAAGGCTGATGCCTTGTTTCAGATATTTAACCTCTTCCATTCTGTTGGATTTAATATTCCGGTTAGAAATCTGAAAAATTCTCATATCTTCCATGTTGGGATTTGTAGAACTAACTATGCCTCAAATGCAGGGTCGTCGAGAGAAAATCCGGACTTGGTGGTAACCTTACACGGGCCTTGTCTCCCCCTCACCCCAACAAATGTAAAATTAAAAATGATGTAGGATGGCAAAAGTAGTATATTCTATTATACACACCTAATTTTTATAATCACCCGTCACTAAAAAAGTTTCACTTCAAAAATAGTATAATAGTATTTAATTAATTAACTATGTATTTTGAAAACTTGTTTAATTTGTAAACTTGACAGTATGACAGTAGATACGGAATATTCCTTCTTAATTCGAAGACAAAAAAATCTTATACGGCGAAAATTAGGTAGGGGAGGGTGGGGCTAAGCCGGACACTTTTTGTCTTTTTGCAAAAATAATGTAAAAAAATTATTCGAAACCTTGGGTGTTATATATCATTCGAAAGCTACATCATTTAGCTACAAATCGTATATCGTTTGATGGTTTGATATGTATTCAGTTTGGCGTGAGCTCACTCAGACTATACCAACCTCGAAATCGAAATAGCAAAAAATCGTGGGGCTTAACCGGGCAGGGGATGAGGCTAATCCGGACAGTCGCGCCAAAATAAAAATGAATAACAAACATGAAGGCACATTATGTTAAAATGTTATTTTGAATCTTTATTGATGTAGTTATTTCGATGTGTTTCGTACAAGAAAAGAATGTATTTGATTAAAAAAATTTTGATTTTAAGTGCTAAACGCAAAATGATGATGAAAAAAATTTTGGATAGAAAAATTAAAATATTTTTTTTCAACGAACACTTAACGGAAAATCGGAAAATATTGAAATTCATTCAAAATCTTCATATGGTTTTCTTGATCCAATCTGCCAATGTTGCTCGCTTGACACCATGCAATTCTGATGCATCTCGAATCGACGTTTTATCACGAATCACTAAAATAACAGCTAATTTAATTTTTTTCTTATCGACTGCTGGCATTTTACGTTTGTAATTACGCACCATTTGCTGTGAATAACTTTAAATAATTAATATCAATGTTTATTGTGCTTTAGTTATGTCGTAGAAACATTCAATGTGCTTCAGAAGTGTTTATGAATAACAAACACGAGTTTAAAATGACAAATAAGGTGTCCGGTTTAGCCCCACCAAAAAGTGTCCGGTTTAGCCCCATCGTGTCATTTTTTTAACTCGATCGAAAAACATTGATGAAAAATATTTTATCATAAAAACCACTAACACCATTCGATTCAGCACATCTTAATTACCTAAAAATACTCACCGAATATTCTGCGCACTTGTATATTAATTTCACAATCCAAAAATTGTGAAAAAAAAAATTTTTAACTTTAAGCGAAATAATACATGTGTTTGCACTCTTCGACGACTGACGCTAAACTGAATGATGAAATATCATCGACACTTCGGAAGTTACTAGTAGTAGCTTATGACAGGGTGCGTTCATCGCGCATATGGCCGTTCCGATATTCAAAGTAGTTTTTGATTAATCGCGACTGTCCGGTTTAGCCCCGCGTCCGGTTTAGCCCCACCCTCCCCTACAAAAAACCGAAGGGACCAGCCAATGTTTGCACCCATTGCGTTGCAACGTGCAAACGACAATTTTTGAATAGCGATTTTAAGAATTTACGGGCCCCTTCGAAGAACTGCGGTCCCGGGGGAATCGTTGCAAAGTGCAAAGGACAATTTTTGTATAGCGATTTTTTGTAGGTATTTACGGGCTCCTTCGAAGAACTGCGGGCCCGGGGGAACCGTCCCGTTAGCCCCCCCTGTCGTCGGCCCTGCTCAAATGTCCCCATTATATGGGCATAAGTTTGGATTTAATTTATTCTAAAAATACTTTCAAGAAACTCTTTAGTTTTAGAAACTTTATAGAAAGATATTTCTGGATCGAAATTGGACTAGAATGTAACAGTGGGTGTGTCGCCGCCTTAAATTATTACAGCATATATCGCAAAATATACAAGCTATTGCGCTAAAATTCGGTATGCGGGTGTCGATCGTATAATTTATTGAACCAAAAGTAGGCGGAATTGGAGAAATTGGCGTGCCATATTCCGGCTTTTTCATCTCTATTCGTTTTTTTTCAAGCATTTTCCATGTTCTTTTGGCATTTTCTACCTAATAACTTTTTCAAATATGTTGGACTTTTACAACCTCTATCAACTTTGTTCTTATTTTTGCGACTTTTCAACCGCTTTCAACCTTTTCCAACATTTTGAATTTTTTTCGACTTTTTCACCAATATTCTTTTTTTTTTTAATTTTTCAACCTCTTTCAACTTTCTTCATTATTTTCTTTTTTTTTCGACTTTTTACATTTCCCATATTTTTTTTGACTTTTTCACCTATTTTCCACGTTATTAGTTATTTTCTTTATCTTTTCGGCTTTTCCTTCGATTTTGATTTGTTTAAACATTTTTCAACCTATTGCAATTTTTTCTGAGTTTTTCAACCGCTTGCAACCTTTTCAAAATTTTCCATATTTTTTGAACTTTTTCAACATTTTCCATGTTTTTTCGACATTTTCAATTTCTTTGATGATTTCCATATTTTTCAGACTTTTTCAGTCTTCAATTTTCAACTGTTTAAAAATTAATTTTAAAATTTATAGAAGAATATTTTTCGGTAGTTTAAAATTTAACTTAATATAGAGACAAACTTAACGAAGTTTTTTTTAAGCTATTGAATATGTGAGAAGACTTATTGCAGGAGTAGCACGATATTTATTTGCTCCTGATGCGACGAAGATATTACAAGTTCTGATGCATTGAAACGGAAACAATAAAATAAATTAGAAAATATAGGTTAGTAGATCTAAAAATATTTAGGAGAGTTCTCCTATGGCAGCTACAGTTTTGAAATTTAAAACAAGGATCTATGCAGTCTTTACAAATGTGAGCGAGCTCTTTGTAAAATGTGAGCGAGATTCAAAAGCACCTATTGCAGCTACAAACTTAAAATTTAATATGTGGAAGCACATTGTAACTTGAAGAATGAGGGCGTGGTTTGAAAACAGGGTGGGGTACCTTCCTTAAAAATAAAGTACCTAAACCGCTATATCTTGAGACTTATGCTACAGTTTCGAAATTCGGTGCACTTGTATCTATACTGTCTTCGCTTGATATCCTGCAAATGTGGGCGGGATTGAATAAAGCGGTGTGGTAGCTCTAACATAACAAAATAACTGATAACGCTATATTTGGACATGATCTAGGGAGCTGAAATTTTGGGAGTTGTAATTTGTAAAACATTTTTTCTTGCATTTAGAACCATTTCTTTTACCTAAGATTATCCCCCGTTTTAGTCGACGAGAAGAAATTGGCTGTATGTTTATAAAGCCAATTTAAACTCGGCGACTAAAATGGCGAGATAGTAGCCAACCATGAAAGGGCTGTATTAATTGAAAACTGATTTATTTTAATACTTGAAAGAAATTTAATGTTATGTCCAGGGGTTTCTGTATTCTAACAGTGTCCTAGGACGTGCATTCTAATCAACTGAACAATACGTATTATTTATTAATGACTTTGTGACTAAAATTATTCCAGCATTTTTGCTTAAAAATATTCTATTAAAAAAGTATATTCCGTTGCTGATGAACCTGATAAATGCAGCTCAATCGGCAGATGACGACACTGTAGAATTCAATAAAACTTTTAACTTCTGCAAATTTATAATTCGTCTAACTGTATCGTAAACTTACAGTAAACAAACTTGCAGAACTTTCCTTTATGAACTTGCAGTTCATTTTCAACTTACTGTTTTATCGCTTCTGGTACTCTTCTGG
The DNA here is from genome assembly GCA_949775025.1 of Tricholauxania praeusta. Taxonomy (NCBI): domain Eukaryota; kingdom Metazoa; phylum Arthropoda; class Insecta; order Diptera; family Lauxaniidae; genus Tricholauxania; species Tricholauxania praeusta. The sequence goes on along the minus strand of OX459028.1, from coordinate 51,753,461 downwards.
GAATATTTTCTTGTCATTTGTATGTTCAAAGTCTAATACTATGCCAATTTTCAGAGCTATATCTGATTAGTTTTTTTTTTTTAAGAAACTTAACACGTTTGACCGTTCACCCACGCACTCCGCCTCCAATGTGACTTCTGCAAAATGGTCGCTAGTTTTGAAAATGTCATTGGGAACTATAAAATATATAATAATATAATATAAATATATATATAATATAAAATAAAAACTACGACTATATTCGATCAGTGCAGTTTTATGTAGCCAGCTCTCCGTCTATTTCAACATTTATGTTTATTTAAACTTTTTGAGATTACAAGATTAATAGGAGGTGATAGTTTCAGTAGTATGTTCTTAAACATAAAAATATCAAAAAAACGGTCTAGCTTACAAAGTTCTACAAAATGGGTATGTGGTATGGCCTCCTGATCTACAAAATCATCTTTTAAAAATTATCTTTGGTTAGACTTTCGAGATATCTACCGATGACTTTTTTTCCCCTTTTCGGAAAAGGTGGCCTATCATTATACGCAATGAATTCTGTTTGGACTGAGAGATTTTATTGAAATTATCCAAACGGAATTCAATATTTTTACTCATTTTGTCCTTTTTGATAGTTATTTTAGAAAGCATAAATGAATTTTTAGAAACTTTTTGTTTTTTGGCGAAACCTGCAATTCATTTCACAGCTTAAAGTTTCAGATGACCTTTAGTGCAACGTTTGGACCCTGGAAAAGATTTTAAGACCAAGTTAAGTTAGTTAGTTAGGCGTTAAGGTGAGATTGCCTTCTGTATTAATTTTTGGTACTTCTCATTTTTTCGTGTTTCTAATCAAATAAAAACAAATTAGTACAGTTTATCTATGATTCGTCTTTCTACAGGAAGGCTAATTTTACCGCCTTGTCGTTAGAATTATGTGTACTTAGAAGAGTGCATGCATGATCGTCACAGGTAGCAGATAGCAAATTGCAGACAGCTTGTATGCATATGGTGCAAATAACGATAAATCCATGTATAAGGTACATAGTTTAAGAGAATGTATAAAAGGAAGTGTTCTTGGGCTCAAATAGTAAGATGGAAATCTACACTTTTGTGTTTTATTTCCATCGGTATTTGCCACAAAATTTCAAAATGCAGAAAAGCCGTTGTTTTCCAATGTGTAAACTAGGGATGCTATTTTACTTATGTTGTGACTGTTTTTGTCTTCATTGTTGTTTTAAGTGGTGTAATTTTCCATTTTTTCATTATTATTTGTTGTAGATTCAACAGCGTCTGCCTTGATTTGAAGGTTTCTTTTCTGAATGTTCTTTATCTACTTGTTTGATATTTGTTCTGAGTATAGAAGTGTTCTAATTGATTTTGGGAAATAAGATAAAGCTAAATTTTTTTTTATGTATCGGTGTATCGACAAATAAATATCGCCGATATCGAATTTCGAAATATCCCGATATATCGGTAACCCCATCCAATTGATTATGTTTTGTGTGCTGTCCTTTGATTTTGATCTAAAAACATAAAAATCCATAGTTACAATTATTTTTGATCGAAAAAAATAGAAATCCAAAATACTAATTATTTTTGACCGAAACAAATAAAATTGTATGATAACGATGACTGTGGATCGAAAAAGATATAATTCCAAAATAATGATTATTTTTGATCGAAAAAAACATTAATCCGATTTTTTTGATTAAAAAAATTAAGAATTAAAAATAACGATTATTTTGGATCCAAAATAATTATTTTTAATAATTATTATTAATAATTACAATTATTTTTGATCGAAAAAAAAAAATAAAAATTCATTTATAACGATTATGCAGTGATTTCTATTAAAAAATTCATTATCGTTGCGGTCCCTGATAAAAATAGCGCTTCTGAGGTAGTGGTGAGTTTGCAAAATTGTGAGTCATCAATAGAAGCAAATGCAGATAATCAACCTGTCATTACGATTGCACTTATGTAAGTATGTGCAATTAAATTTTAGCCATAAAAAATATGCATGCACGCTCTCTTTGATTACTTCTCTGCAAGAAGAAAGAAGAGTTCTTTCTGGTTGAAAAGGTCGATTACCTCGAAAAAGAAGTAAACTTGTTACAACAACACAAAAATGAGAAAGATATGTGTATGAGGCTATGAGGCATATCTAAATCAAAAGTGGTCGAAATATTATCAATGGGCGGAAAACCTCCCATACAAGTAAAATATCTTAAGTGGGATATCTATCAAAAAATGTGAGTAATCCTACTAAAATTTGGGGTACGAATCTTGTATATGAAAAGCTATTTCCGAATCAAAATCGGATTTGACTATACTAGTGGGTGCGTCACGACCCCTAAATTTTAAGACTTATTACAACATGTATATTTCGTAAGCTATACAAGCTATTGTGCTAAAATTTGGTATGCGGATGTAGATAACGATCATAATTTATTGAACCAAAAGTAGGCGGAATTGGAATATCTATTAGATTTTTTTCAACATTTTCCATAGTTATTTGACTTTTTAAAGTTTTTCAACTTTTTCAACCTCTTTCAACTTTGTTCGTTATTTTTGCGATTTTCCAGCAATTTTGAATGTATCAACATTTTTCAACTAAAAGAAACCCCTTCGGGTGTATTTTATCCGCATTTTCAGCCACACGAAATATTAAAAAAGTTTTTTAAAATAATTCTAATGGAATAACCGAAATACTTCCGTTGAAAAAGTTTACTGCTTATTTACATGCTTTAATTTTCTGACACTAGAATGGTACATTAAGATGGTAAAAACTGAGATCTGGTGGGTAAGTCCTAGAACGGGGTCCTTGATGTCAGTGGCCCTTAAAGCAAAAAATTGGTATACTTGAGATAAAAACATTGATATATCATACTTTAAGATCGGACTGTATATGCCGATGATATGACGAAAAATGAAGATGCGCGACCTCTATTTACGGTAAAAAAATTTTATTTTCGAAATTGCTTTGCAAAAATGCTTCAGATTCGAATTGTTTTTTCTGGTACGGTTTAAAGTACCTATGTATATAATTTACATACATGGCTGTGGCACCACATTTTTAAATTGGGCCATAGAACTGGTTTTGCGCGAAGTTTTTCTACATATCATAAGCTTATTTTTTGTGTATCAGTACTATTTTTTTTGAATCACCCTAATAAAATATAAAAGCCGAACATAATCTCAACACAGGCCTGTCTGCAAAGATTCAAATCAAATGTTCAATTAGCGTTGCTTAATGCATGGAAATCATTGTGCTTCGCATGCACGCTGACGAGCCGAAAATTAACTTTGGAGATTATTCGAAAAGTGCTACGCGTAACCGATGACTTTGACTTTGAAATATGTTATTCTTGGTGTTATCATGGGCAAATGTATATATATATTATATGGGGCGCGCTCGGACTTCCTCTATATATTTTTTTTTTTGAGATTTAAAATCGCATTCTTGAATAACTATGCAATTTTCAAGCTCAAAAAAAAAAAATATGAAGGAGGTCCGAGCGCCCCAAAACACTTGCTTAGAGTAATCCCAAGAATAACAAACTTCAAGGTTAAGGTTATCAGTGACTTGAAGATTTTTCTGAAAAGTTACCTAAAATTTTGTAAATTGTTGCTAGGACGGATATTGAAGATTTAGTGACCTTGCACGAGATCGAATTGTAAACTCCATTTGGCTATGACCCATACTACATATTATCATAACAAAAATTATGAAAAGACGCTGGAAATGAACACGTCACGCGATCAGAAAAAACACTAGCTTTGGTGGAACCCGCAGGGAGATAGATGCATAGAAGTGGTTACGCCGAATGATAGAAATAGATATGCCAAGCATTGGAACGAACTGGCTTAATACAAAGCATAGAGCCAGGGATTGAAATAGCTACAAAAATCGGGGATATGTGTAGATAATAGTTAAAGTATAAAAGCGTAATCGAAAACTACGACAGTTACATAAGGTTGGAATCTCCGCCAATTTACTCTATTCGTGTGTGACATGTAGCATTGATATTATTCCTTAAATTGATTTTATAATTAAAGCTATAAAAGCGTTAAAACGACGCAACCCAACAAAGCGCTGATTCGGATGCAGCCTTTAAGCCGTAGAACTAAAAATAAACTTTCAGAACAAAATGTATAAATTTGATGTAAGCGATTTAAGAGATTTTGCTTGTCAAAACGTCATTTGTGTTGTGTTTATAATTTAAAATTTTTTTATCAATCAAATATTCAAAATTTTAGTTAAACTTTGATTACATAAGTTTTAATAAACTTACGCAAGTAAAATGGCCGATAGGGGTCAAATGCTTCCCCGGCTTTATCAGTATCGACGAGACCGACGAAAATTCTCTCTTCGAGTTTACTTGATCACTGCCGTTTTTGCGATTATAACTATTGCACAATGGGGTGCTTTCCTGTTTATGTAAGTAACAATGTGTAACCGTTTAAAGTTGCCGACTTAAATTAAATGCCGACCATGGAAACTTTTCTAGAGACGAAATTCTAGAGAATGAATTCGAAATTATAGACAAAATTAAGGACATTTTTGTGGAGCACTATTATATCAGCATCATAACGCTTCTGGCAGCACTAGTGATGGTTACATTATTCGTGTTGTTTGAGGGGTTAAGGTTTTCTATACCAATAAACTGGCTGGTGTCTATTCTAATTGTAAGTCACATAAACCATTGGTATTGTACCTGAAATTAATTTTCTTATTTACAGGTTGAGCTTGTAACAGTGGGCTTGGCGCGTATTATTATCGAAACTACAATTCAGAACTTTGGGTACAGCCTTGCAGTAGTCAGCGTTGTGACCATTCTATTTATTGCACTAGGGATTTTTATACCGGTAAGTTAATATTTCAGATATCGTATCATTTAGTTTGGCTAAATTGAAATAGTGCAATTATGGTTATTATATTATAGTGCAATCGTTGAAGAAAAAAATAAATTTTCCTTAAAGAAGTGGGACATTAAGGTTGGAACCAATATTAAAAATCCGAATTTCCACCTTGTAAAAGGTCTATACTTTTAGCAAACTTAAGTAGTTCTTTAGTTTCCATGAACTGTTTTTGGACATAAATCCTTAACTAATATTAGCCGTGTTTTATTGGGTTTGGTTAAACCAAAATTTCATACAAATTCGTGAACCAGCTCAGTTTCTAGTTCAATCGATTGAACTTTTTTATCTTTGCTTAATTATAAGCTAGTGAAGAACAGATGGCGCTTATCGCAAAAAGATGTAGACACAAACCTTAAATAATCAAAAATATATGGCAACTTTGCTGGAATTTTGAAGAAGCGTTCTTAGGTCACGCGAGGCCTTGTGCACCGAGTCAGTGCTAGGCTCAAATATTAAAATAGAGGCACATAATACAAATAAAAACAGTGATGAAACAACAGAAAACGAAAAGAAAACTTTGGTATTAGCGTCTGCGACACTAGAAAAACAGTTTGAAATGATTTGATGGCAATAATTTGAAAAAAAAAAAAAATGTGTACTGATACGTGAGGCCCCTTACCGCGCTAGGCCCCGTTCAACCACATGACCATAAAGTCGGCTCTGATTTGAAAATAGAGTTTCTTTCAAACACTGTCATGCCACCTGATGGTCAAATGCAGAATTATAAAAGGTTATTCATACTAGCCGTGTTTTATTGGCTTTGGTTAAACCTAAAAGTGGTTAAGTTTAAATTAATCTCAAAACATTTGAATAAATGTAGATTAAAATTTTAATTACACAATATAATTTCCATGTTAAAATAACATAAAACTATTTGTATTTATGAAACTTTTTTTAATGAAAAATTGGACTTGGTGAGTTTTGATTTTCAGAAATGTGGACTTGGCGGGTTGTGATAAAAATAATTTATCAGAAATTACTGCAATCAAAAGTTTGTGAAGGAAACATTTTTTTTTACAATTTAAAGTATGTAGGCTTTTAGACAAAAATGTTTTCCAACTTCTCCTACAATATCACACATTTTCATTTTTTTTTGGACTTGACGGGTTTTGCATCTCAGCTCTTCATACGTATGTATGTAATAATCCTGTTGTTTCACCTTTCATAATGTGAAATTGTCTACTGTGTGGACTATTATAAAAAGAATATTTTATTTTTTTACAGCGAGATTTTACTCTTGATGTCGTTATTGTATTCATATGTGCAATCGTATTCTTTGTTGGATCGGTGTTTTTTGCTACGGTAGCTATTGTTGCTGATATTAGCTATTCTATCATGTTGTATTGCGGATTCGTTATAGTCATAGTGTTACTGGTGAGCATCAAAATAATTTGGTTTTGACCTAATGTCTTGCATTGGTTATATTTATTACAGTTTCTAATGTATCACGCTCAAACTATTAACGGTGGAAGGTACGCAGAAATGCGTCTAAATGATTATCTTCTAGCAGCCCTTATTATTTATCATGACTTTATAATACTATATATATTGTCACTGTTTATTTCCACGGCAATTGCAGGAGAAAATAAGTTATTCAACATCTACCATGGTGGCAGTTGGTGAGTACAACGAGTTGTTGTTTAGTGATGCTTTCTTAATTGACTTCCTCCTTGGCATGATTTCCTTATTTTAGCAGTTGGTGTAATGGTACTAAGACTACTGGTGCACCACGTGGAGAGAACGTAGCGGGTTCAGGTGATAGACCAGGTGTAGTGGGTGAAATCAAAAGTGAACCATCAAAATTATCAACCAAGCCATCACCACCACCTACAAAGCCAACACCACCATCAACAAAACCTACACCAAAACCAACAACAACAACACCAACAACAACAACACCAACAACAACAACAACAACACCAACAACAACAACAACAACAACAACAACGACAACAACAACAACGACAACAACAACAACCGAACCAACAACATCAACAACCGAACCAACAACATCAACAACCGAACCAACAACATCAACAACCGAACCAACAACATCAACAACTGAACCAACAACATCGACAACTGAACCAACAACATCAACAACCGAACCAACAACATCAACAACCGAGCCAACAACATCAACAACCGAACCAACAACATCAACAACCGAACCAACAACATCAACAACCGAACCAACAACATCAACAACCGAACCAACAACATCAACAACCGAACCAACAACATCAACAACCGAACCAACAACATCAACAACCGAACCAACAACATCAACAACCGAGCCAACAACATCAACAACCGAACCAACAACATCAACAACCGAACCAACAACATCAACAACCGAACCAACAACATCAACAACCGAACCAACAACGTCAACAACAGAACCAACAACAACAACAACAACAACAACAACGACAACGACAACGACAACAACAACAACCACAACAACAACCAAAAGAACAACCATTACCGATCCTAAGTTAACGAGACCTGGGAAAGGTCGTAGGTCAAGCTTACTACCTGACCAACCGTCATTTGAGGAATACCTGCGTATATACGAGTAAGAATCTCCAAGTTCAGAAGAAGTTAAAAGATGCACTTATTTTTATTGTTTAGTTTGACAAAAAATTTACGTATATAGGAAAATTCATACTATACAAAATTGCTTGTAATCGTAAAATAAATGTTGAAATTGAGTTTTTAAAAATATTGTTTTAAAATTATTAAGGTTGAACTTCTAGAACGAAAAGTGGATGGAGTTGCCACAGTTGCCCGTGGCACCTTTCAGAAAAGTAAAAACTAAAAATGTTCATATCTCAAGCATTATGTAATGAAATTTACACAGTAGCGTGATTTCTCTTGAACATTGAAAATATCCTCGTGTTGATTTTTCTATTCGGGATCTTTACAAACAAAATAACAATAAATATTGTTGAAGGGTTTTATTGCGCACAATATAGTTAACAATTACAAATGCACCCAATTCTGTTTTTACACAGTTTTGGTTTAAAACGGCCTAAGAAAAAAATTGATTCAGTTTCGTTTAGCACGACTAAAAAAATCTAGTTGATTGAAAATTTAGAGAAAAATATTTTTATGAACCGTAATCTTTTAGAAATTTAGTTAGAAGGTTAATATGGTTGAAAGATATAGAGCTAATCCCTTTTTTTTCTTTGTATGTACTAGGGAGATTTCGAGATTTTTTTGATCCCGGGATTTGAAAATGCGATCCCGTTAATAGGGTTGAAAGATGTGGAACTAATCCCTTTTTTCTTTGTATGTACTAGGGATGCCAATTTTCGAGATTTTTTTGATCCCGGGATTTTCGGGATTTGAAAATGCGATCCCGGGATCTCGGGACAGTTCCGGGATTTAGAAATTCTAAGAATTATTAATATAAATTTAACTATACGTCGGAAAAAATTGTAATATTATTTATTTAATACAATAAATAGAAAAACTGAAAATTTCTTCATAACAGTAAAAAATAACAAATTAACATTTCAAAATATAAATTTTTGTCATGTATCACAAATTTTTTAAATACATTCATTACACTGTGCAGCACATGATTTTAGGACTCATTTTTGAGACTTGCCGGTGAAAGTACTTGTAAAAACTAGAACTTCTGCATTATTACTTTTGTCAAGTTGGCTCATATAAGGATTTTCTGATTTTGTGAAAAAAATCGTTCAAACTGGATTTTTTGAATTTTTTGAATATTTTCACTCGGCAATTTCTCAGTCAACCGTAATGAATATTGTTTTTGTGTCTTTAGTAAAGTTGTAGGTATTGAATAAGAGAAACAAAATGCAAAACAAACTTTCCCGGAAAAACTGCATTTTTTCGATTTATGTATATGGCAAAAGGTCGAAAAAAAAAAATTCAATTCGAAATATCCCCAGTAGGAAAAATTCATTCCGATATTTGATGGTGGCTGCAAAATTACCAATGAAGAAAGCAGAAAAAATGAATAATTTGCGATTTATAGGAAAAAAAATGGATTTTGTCTAATTTGATGCCAGATTTAAAATGGTTAATGAGAGAAAGCAGAAAAAATCACTAATTTGCGAGTTTTTGGGAAAAAAATGAAAAAAATTTAATTTTTTTCGAGCTTTTGCCATATAAATCGAAAAAAATTCAGTTTTTTCGGGAAAGTTTGTTCTGCGTTTTTTTTCTCTTATTCAATACCTACAATTTAGCTAAAGACACAAAAACAATATTCATTTCGGTTGACTGAGAAATTGCCGTGTGAAAATATTCAAAAATTCAACTTGAGAAAAGTAATAATGCAGAAGTTCCAGTTTTCACAAGTACTTTCACCGGCAAGTCTCAAAAATGAGTCCCAAAACAATGATCTGAAAAATGTTGCACTGTGTTATTATACGTTAAAGTATTTTTTTAAATTTTTCTTTTAAGCTTGCAAGTGGAATTAAGTTTCTTTTTTCAGTGTTATCGTTATCATCGGTATTGGAGTTAGTTTCGTTTTTGAATTTGAACAAAATATCATATAACTGTTTTTTTTTTATAATTGTAAGCGATAGGCATATATGTATGTATGTAATACTTCTATATCATGAATCAATAAAATATTTATTTTATTGATTCATGCTTCTATATTGTTACTAGCCTACCTGCTCAGTATGTTTGAAGTTCACCAAGATTGTTGACATATCTAAATGCTACAGTTTGTTTTGCGCATGCGCTAGTTTTGTATGTGTTGATTTTTAAAAATATTTGTAAACAAAATGTATTAAATGTCAAATGGACTCAGGGGCGGCGCAAAAAAAATTAGATCTAATGAAGAATCTTAATTTTTTATTAATTGAAAAAAAAAGTTGGTTTTATTTCGCAACAAATTAACATCAATCTATAATGAAATTTCGACATTATTGATTATGCAATAAAATTAGTTTGGTAAATTTATTCCTTACGTACACTTTTTCTTTTACCAATTTTGTGCTTTCGTAAAACAATCTTGTGTCAATATACATATTAATAATTGCCTTACAAAGTTGAATCCTATGGTGATCCGACCTTTCAAAAAAAGTTCCTAATTTAATATGAAAGTCGATAAATGCATTAGAAGACGAAGATTCAATATTTTGGAAGACTTTGTTCACTAAAAATGTTTTTATATTTTTGTCTGCGAACTGAGGCAAATGTTGTCTTATTACTTTTACACAAGTCAGGCAAATATCACACACATCCTTGGAAGGTGCCCAAAAATGGTCCCATATTTTTTAAGGCAGATAATGCCGGCAAATTTATCGTCTGTCAATTGCCTCCTACATGTTGCGATTTTATAGTTTTTTTAATTTTCCATACTACAAAACCTGCTATGTATTGAACAACATTTTCAACAAAAGTGGATAGTCACCATTTTTTAGTTTAATTTTTCTCTAATCGAAATTATAATTTTTTGAATATAAATCAAATCTTGCGAGTTGAAAAAAAGTTTTAATAAAACAAAATAAGCCGCTTCTGCTTTTCATAAAATCTACTGTCAATTTTCGCTCATGCGCAGTAGAGTTGATAGCACACGGTTCGCTTCAAGCCAGATCAAGATCGATTAAATTGTCAATCAAATCTGACAATGCACAATTTTTATATAGTGTCCGGAGATTCCAAATATATTATCCGCAAATATAAATTCTTTTTACCAGTTTCACCGTTTTTCATGGAAAAAATCGTTACCAAAATAAAATTTTTTTTCTCGGCTGAAAAACTAGTGAAAAAAGCATTTTTTTTTTATTATCTTTTGTGAGCTTTAAAAGTATTTTTGACCATAAAGCAAACAAGGAAAAAAAAAAAATAAAAAAATGTTTATATACATATGTTACTTTATTCATCATTTTCCATGGAAAAGAATGGAAAATATAATGCCTCATTAAATTTCATAACGATTATGTTGTTAGAACTCTTAATATAACATTTAAAATTAATGTGGGCTGTGCCACGCCCTCAAACGAGTTTTTCAGTGAGGTGGCTAAGCTTGTATTGATGACTGCTTTCGTCGCGACGGTCAAATTTACAAAATCACACAGCTCCTACGACAAAATGTCCAGGCAGTCTTAGAGTCATACTGTCCAACAGGTGTTATAGGGTTAACTATCAAAGTTTTAATACATCTGAATTTTTGATTGTCGCTGGTGTTCCTCAGGGTAGCGTTCTTGATCTGTTTTTATATATTTTATTCACCTCTGATATTCCGACAAAAGACCAGCTAGTCACCTTCACTTTTGCGGACGATACGGCAATTTTAAGTCGTCACAAAAATGCTGTGGTAGCCGTCAATCAGCTTCAAAGTCTAGTTCTTATTGAAAATTGGCTATCAAAATGGCGTATCAAGGTGAATGAGCAAAAATACTGACATGTCATATTTACATTAAATATAAACCCAACTTTAACCTTAACATTAAATGGTATTCGAGTTTCAGAAGCAAATGATGTAACTTAACTTGGCATTCACTTAGATAAGCGCTTAGCTTGTCGTAAACATGTCGAAGCTGCTAACTTGCACTGGTTAATTAACAGATACTCTCCTCTAAAATTAGAATATAAAGTTTTGCTATATAATAGTGTCATCAAGCTTATCTGGATCTATGTGATACAGTTATATGGATTCGTTAGTTCATCAAATATAGCAATTCATCAAAGGGCTCAAACAACGATACTAAGGACAACAGCAGGAGCTCCTTGTTTCATTAGAAATCAGCGTATCCATAGTCATCTCCATATACCCGATATTTCGATGATATTTTGAATTGAATCGATGTAATTAATAATAATATCAGATCCTTAGGGGGGCAATGCCCTCCTCACCCCTACCCAACTAACGCCTTTGCATCAAGCTTATCTGGGTCTATCTGACCTATCTGGACTTATGAGTTATATGCATAGCTGGGCATTAACTTGTTAATCCGTTAATTAACGAAACTAAAATTTCGACTAACGGATTAACTTTCAAGTTAACTTTAGAAAATGTTAGCGAACTCGTAAACTTCCGTTAAATTTCCCCAAGTCCGTTAATCGTTTATCCAGTATCTACTATTTACCAAAAAGAAACCGTACGCACCGCGCCGCCCCACAAAAATCATGTTCTGACAACAAATACGTTCCGGTTGAAATGGCTGGAAACGTAAGACAGCAGTCGAGTGGGTGCAGTAAAAAAATGTATGCGAGAAAAAAAAAGGTAGAAGAGGCGTTACGACAAAAAGCTGCTTCTGTTCGAAGAACAGAGATAGCTTAAGTGGCGGGGGCAGCAACGGGAGTTTGTTGCTCGTCGATGATGAGGAAATCTTTTTCAATTCAATACATGACGATACCGGGAAGCAACAAAAAACAGACTCAGTGTAATCCATCGTAACAAAGTTTCGATACGATATTAAGTAATTTTTGTTATTCATTTTTTGTTCTGTATACATAATAGCCAAAGTGGAGAATGAAAGATCAGCACATTCTTGGGTTGTTGTGTGTATGGAGCGGGGAATGAGAGATAAGAACTTTTTGCCAACTAGAGGCATGGAAACAAACAGAGACTCACTCGTTGGATATTTAGCAAACCAGACAGTCTTTGCTGCCGGCACCTCGTTTATATTTTGCTTGTACTTATATACATTTAATTGTTTCAATAAAAGATAATATAAAGATTTGCAAAATAAAAAGTGATTTATTTAATGTAGTATCGGTAACTTCACAACTTAACGTAGTATCGGTAATTACATCGCAACTCGCAACGATATAAAAATTGCAATTTTTATAACGAGTTAACGGACTAACGATTAACGTTAACTTGCGTTAAATCTTTCGAAACGTAACGCTTTAACGGTTAACGAAGTTCACTTTTTTAGTAACGGATTATCGATTAACGAAGTTAACTATTTGATTAACGGTGCCCAGCTATGGTTTTATGGATTCGCTAGTTCATCAAATATAGAAATTCTACAAAGTGTTCAAGCAACGATACTAAGGACAATAACAGGAGCTCCTTGGTTCATCTGATATACCCATCGTAAAGGCAGAATTTGAAAGACTGAGAGGAAAATACCTCCAAAGACTGCCAAATCACATTAATCCTTTAGCTACGTCGCTTGCCAACATTTCAGCATATTCGCGTTTAAAAAGGTCTGACCGGCTAGCTCTTACAAATGTATCCTCTACTCTTATTTGCATCGATCGTGAAACTTTCACTTGAGTATGTGCATACACAACGATAGAAGCATTTCAAATTCTACGCAAAGTCCATTCGGCTGGAATATCTCATTTTTCTTTATCCTCACGAGGACTTTGCACCGGGACCTAGCTCGTCTTGAGCACTGTTCTCTGAGAATAGTAATAAAAATAAAGAAAAAATCGCCATCCAGCTCATCTCCTAATAAGGGCACTGGACCGGGACCTTACCAGTCTCAGGTGCTGCCCGATGATAAGAGAGTGCGGCAAGAGGTGTGTTGGAGCAGTGTACTTTTAGGACGCGTTTGGTTGCTAGACCGGGTCTAGCTCATCTCGGCTACCGCTTCAAAGTTGTCCTCGTTACACTAGCTTTCCACAACGTGATAGACCGGAACCTAGTTCTCCTCGGCTACCATGTCACAATCATATCCAGGAACTAGTTACCTCTATGATTTGAGACAGGGACCTAGCCCGTCTCTGCTACCACGTTAACACAGACCGGGACCTCGCTCGTTTCGGCTGAAAACTAATCAGGGGATACGTATTAGTCAACAACTGCAACTATAGATTGGTTGCCATAAACCTGTTACCGCGGCACTGCTTCAACAGATTATCCCATTACCGCAACTGCAGAAATGAACAGAAGTGGTGTTTAGTAAAATCTAGTTTTAGACCAGCTAATGTCTTTGAGTCCCGCAGACCTTTGAATTACTTTGTATAATACATATACCAATTTGTATAAAATTTATAATTTGTAATAGAACATTGTTAGACTATACAATTTAAAGAGATACAATAAATAAAAGAAGAGTTTAAAAAAAAATGTTTTAGAATCTTTCGCAACCTCTTAAAATTCGACATCAGTGACTTGAAGATTTTTTCGAATAGTTACCCAAACCTTTGTAAGTTGTTGCCTAGGACAGATATTGAAGACTTTCACGAGATCGAGTTGTGATCTTGATTTGACTATGACCCATGCTATTGTCACAACAGGGATTATGAAAAGATCCTGGTAATGAACAGGTCACACGATCAGGAAAAACACTAGCCTGTCGAACTTGGAACCTGCAGGGAGATAGATGCATAGGAAGACCCATGTCGTTGCGCTGAATGATAGAAATAGATATGCGAAAGATTAGAACAAAATGGTTTAGCACAAAACAAAGAGACAGGGATCGAAATAGCTACAACAAACAGGGATATATGTAGATAATACTTAGTCGTAGAATAAAAGCGTAATCGAAAACTACGACCATTACATAAGGTTTGAATCTCCGCCAATTTACTCTATTCGTGTGCGACATGAAGCATTGATATTGTTTCTTAAATCGATTTTATAATTATAAAAAAAAACTTTCTGCATTTCTGTATCAGTGCTTTGCAGCTTTGCGGCGCATCAAAGCTTTGATAGCTCGAAGCAAATTAATGCATGTTAGGTCAATGATCGATACAATTGTCGCATTGGCACTTTATTTGATCCTTGTACATTTCTTCATTTTAGAGTTTGCTACAATGAATTATAAATAAAAAATAAGAAAAAAATCCTTCTGTATCGTAAAATGCGCACTTAACGCGCCCAATATTGAAATTCACTCAATGACTAACATGCGGCATTTTTTCTTGAGCTATAAAAGCGTTAAAACGACGCAACCCAACAAAGCGCTGATTCGGATGCAGCCTTTGAGCCGTAGAACTAAAAATAAACTTTCAGAACAAAATGTATAAATTTGATGTAAGCGATTTAAGAGATTTTGCATGTCAAAACGTCATTTGTGTTGTGTTTATAATTTAAAATTTTTTTATCAATCAAATATTCAAAATTTTAGTTAAAATTTGATTACATAAGTTTCAATAAACTTACGCAAGTAAAATGGCCGATAGGGGTCAAATGTATCCCCGGCTTTATCAGTATCGACGAGACCGACGAAAATTCTCTCTTCGAGTTTACTTGATCACTGCCGTTTTTGCGATTATAACTATTGCACAATGGGGTGCTTTCCTGTTTTTGTAAGTAACAATGTGTAACCGTTTAACGTTGCCAACTTGAATTAAATGCCGACCATGGAAACTTTTCTAGAGACGAAGTTCTAGAGAATAAATTCGAAATTATAGACGAAATTAAGGACATTTTTGTGGAGCACTATTATATCAGCATCATAACGCTTCTGACAGCACTAGTGATGGTTACATTATTCGTGTTCTTTGAAGGGTTAAGGTTTTCTGTACCAATAAACTGGCTGTTGTCTATTCTAATTGTAAGTCACATAAACCATTGGTATTGTACCTGAAATTAATTTTCTAACTTGCAGGTTGAACTTGTAACAGTGGGCTTGGCGCGTATTATTATCGAAACTACAATTCAGAACTTTGGGTACAGCCTTGCAGTAGTCAGCGTTGTGACCATTCTATTTATTGCACTAGGCATTTTTATACCGGTAAGTAAATATTTCAGATACCGTATCATTTAGTTTGGCTAAATTGAAATAGTGCAATCAGTCCTGTATTTATACTAAGGCACTCTAGGGCATCAGCGCGGAGAGGGCACCAGATATTGAAACTCTGATATAAAATTATATGTTTTATTATAAATTTTATTTTAGCTTTTGTTTCTTGCTTGAAAAATTTAATTTAGGCCTTTTTATCGTTTTTTTTAGGTGGTCTAGCTTTTTTTTTTAAATAAATGTGGCAACACTTTATCAAGGATTTAGCTGTTAAAAAATCAAGAAAACAGTATTTCAAATAAAAAATCGATATAAAAAAAACTAGGGCACCATGTTCTTTAAAAGCCTAGGGCACCAAAAATGTAAATCCGGCCCTGAGTGCAATTATGGTTATTATATTATAGTTCAATCATTGGAGATCAAAATTAATTTGCCTTAAAAATGTGGGATATTAAGTTTGGAACCAATATTAAAAATCCGAATTTCCACCTTGTGAAAGGTCTGTACTTTTAGCAAACTTAGTTCTTAACTGGCATTGATCATTGATAAAAAGAGTAAACAAAAGCGGACCCAATATGAATCACTGAGATACCCCGCATAACACGGCTTGCATAGCTGAGAAATTATTCCCTACTATTACTCTCTGCGCTCTCCGATCTAGGTAACTTTTTAGAAAGTCCACTGCAGTATCTGAGAACCCAAAAAATATTTTTTGCTTACGACATAATAATGCATGATCTACTTTGTCGAAGGCTTTAGGAAAGTCTTACGGACAGAGTAGTGTTATCATTTCCTTATTATATGCAACTCTTATATCGTCAAGTATTTTCACCAAAGCAGTGGAAGAACTATGACCACGACGGAAACCAGATTGCAAAGGTGAAACAAGTTCATGTAAATAAATATGAATACGTATCTGATCAGCTATTAAGGATTCACTGACTTTAGAGACACAAAAAAGAATACTTAGTTGGCATAATTGTTGCCACTTTCCATGCTTTTGGCAATGTTGAGGTAGTTGAACAGTGGTAAGTATTTGTGTAAGGGAACTGAGCGCAAAAGGAAGTACGGGTCTTAGAAATTTTATGCAAATACCATCCTCACCTGCATTTGACTTAATATTTTTGACGCTTTTGGCAACGTCAGACTCACTTACACTTTTAAACTGAAACGAATTTGTAAAATGCATAGCACTCAATTCTTCTTCAACAGTTTGTGAATCAGAGGCAGGACTATATTTAGTACATACTGCACTACACATTTAGTGCATACCACATGTAGTGCACTAACTCCCATATGCAGCCAAAATGCAGACCTTCCATAAGGTCGACCATTGGCCTTTTTCATTTGTTCCAACCTTAACAACATATGTACATATGTAATAATCGACTTGTTTCACCTTGTGTAATGCAAAACTGTCTACTGGCTATTATAAAAAGAATATTTTATTTTTTTTGCAGCGAGATTTTACTCTAGATGTCGTTATTGTATTCGTATGTGCAACCGTATTCTTTATTGGATCGGTATTTTTTGCTATGATAGCTATTGTTGCTGATATTAGCTATTCTATCATGTTGTATTGCGGATTCGTTATAGCTATAGTGTTACTGGTGGGTTTCAAAATAATTTCCCTTTAACCTAATCTTTTGCATTGGTTATATTTATTTCAGTTTCTAATGTATCACGCTCAAACTATTAACGGTGGAAGGTACGCAGAAATGCGTCTAAATGATTATCTTCTAGCAGCCCTTATTATTTATCATGACTTTATAATACTATATATATTGTCACTGTTTATTTCCACGGCAATTGCAGGAGAAAATAAGTTATTCAACATCTACGATGGTGGCAGTTGGTGAGTACAACGAGTTGTTGTTTAGTGATGCTTTCTTAATTGACTCCTTCCTTGGTATGATTTCCATATTTTAGCAGTTGGTGTAATGGTACTAAAACTACTGGTGCACCGCGTGGAGAGAACGTAGTGGGTTCAGGTGGTGGACCAGGTGCAGTGGGTGAAATCAAAAGTGAACCATCAAAATCATCAACCAAGCCATTACCACCACCAACAAAGCCAACTCCACCATCAACGAAACCTACACCAAAACCAACAAAACCAACAACAACAACAACAACAACAACAACAACAACAACAACAACAACACCAACAACAACAACAACAACAACCAAAAGAACAACCATTACCGATCCTAAGTTAACGAGACCTGGGAAAGGTCGTAGGTCAGGAATGCTACCTGACCAGCCGTCATTTGAGGAATACCTGCGTAAATACGAGTAAGAATCTCCAAATTCAGAATAAGTTAAAAGATGCACTAATTTTTATTATTTAGTTTGACAAAAAAAGGACGTATATAGAAAACTTGATACCAAACAAAATTGCTTGTAATCGTAAAATAAATGTTAAAATTGAGTTTTTAAAAAATATTGTTGTAAGATTATTAAGGTTGAATTTCTAGAACGAAAAGTGAATGGAGTTGCCACAGTTGTCCGTAGCACCTTCCATTAAAGTAAAAACTAAAAATTATCATATCTACAGCATTTCCAACAAAATATAATGAACATTGAACTTCTCCTCGTGTTGATTTCTCTATTCGGCATCTTTACAAACAAAATAACAATAAATATAGTATTGTTGTAGGGTTTTATTGCGCACAATACAGTTAAAAATTACATATGCACCCAATTCTGTTTTTACACGGTCTTTTTTACACAGTTTTGGTTTAACACGGTCTATTAAAAAAAATTGATTCAGTTTTTGCACGATTTCCTTCGATTTAGCACGATTAAAAAAGCTAATTTGTTGAAAATTTAGAGAAAAATATTTTTATTAACCGTAATCATTAAGAAGTTTAGTTAGAGAATTGGGTTAGACGGTTAATAGGGTTGAAGGATATGGAACTAATCCAAATTCCAAAAAATTTAAATTTTGCAGCTCTGGTAGCAACCCTAGGACCATTTTTTTAAATTTTTTTATATGAGGATATACTCGAACATGAATAAATTTTCGAAAATCGAGTGTTATTGAAGTATTCTAAAGCATGCCATACATGTACATTAGAGCGGTTCAAAAAAAAAACTTTTTGATTTTTTCACGATGTGTCAGCGGATTACAATAGCCTTATATGTCTGGACAAGCCCCATTACTAGGATTATGGTTAATATTGAAAACTGGATTAGCGCCCTCTGTTTTAAGTAAACAACCCATTTTCAAAAATCTTGATTTAAAAAATGCTGCAAGTTGTAGAGGCTATAAAATTTTTCAACAAAGTGGGTATGGTTTTCGGGAAACAATCGATCGGGGAATTCAAATCCGTGATTGGTTTTTCTTCTTCTTCTTTCTTTCTTACGAAAAAATTGACAATTGCCGATCCCGTGCTACATCATTTTTAATGTACTGTTATTTGCTTAACAGAATGCCGTAAACCGCAAATCATTTTCTTATTTCGAACGCGAGATATCTGCATTTTTCTAAATTAACAGAACTGACATAATTTGAATTTTTGAATATTTTAGAAAAATCTATAGAATAGTTCAATTATAGCAGTTCTGTTAATTTAGAAAAATGCAGATATCTCGGGTTTGTAATAAGGAAATGATATGCGGTTTACGGCATTCTGTTAAGCAAATAACAGTACATTAAAAATGATGCAACACGGGATCGGCAGCAAAATAATATGGGGTGATTTTGCAACTTTAAAGTACAATATCGGAATTTTATAATTTTTTTCCAGTCAATTTTCAATTTTTTTGTAAGAAAAAAAGAAGAAGAAGAAAAACTAATCATGGATTCGAATTTCCCGATTGATAATAACTGTTTGAAATAAAAAAAAAATTAGAATCACCTTAATATGCAAATTTGTCGACTACGATTCCAAAAAAATCAGGTCTGTTAATTTAGAAAAATAGAGATATCTTTGTTTTGAAATAAGATAATGATATGCGGTTTCGGCATTCATTTAAGAGAATATCAGTTAATTAAAAATTATGTACCATGGGATCGGCGGTAACATAATATTTGAGGTGTTGGAGCTAGAAAGTGGAAAATTGGTACTTTTTTACTTTTGTCCGGTCAATTGTCAATTTTTTTGTAAGAAAGAAAGAAGAAGAAGAAAAACCAATCACGGATTTGAATTCCCCGATCGATTGTTTCCCGAAAACCATACCCACTTTGTTGAAAAATTTTATAGCCTCTACAACTTGCAGCATTTTTTAAATCAAGATTTTTGAAAATGAGTTGTTTACTTAAAACAGAGGGCGCTAATCCAGTTTTCAATATTAACTTTAATCCTAGTAATGGGGCTTGTCCAGACATATAAAGCTATTGTAATCCGCTGACACATCGTGAAAAAATCAAAAAGTTTTTTTTTTGAACCGCTCTAATGTACATACATACTTCATGTATTTTCTTACACGGTTTTGTCTGGAACGTATCGACCGTGTATAAACAGATTCGGGTGTATAAAATATTAATAAAGTAATAAAGACATAATTTTATTTCATATACATTACATATATACTTATATATATTGTGATCTAGTTTAACACTCGTACTAGTTAACATGTCTGCTATACAAACGGTTAAAAAAATCAACGAAAAACATGAGAGCTCCGCCGTACAAAAGCGGGCTGATAAAAACTGCTCAGCCATTTCTCAAAATGAACAATAGCAAAACTTTAAAAATTGTTTCCACTGGTTCAAAATACCTAATAACGATCCGAAAAAACAGTAGCGAAACACTTGCCAATGTCTCGCCATTCCTTATAAAAAAACTGATTAAACACATACAAAAAACTACGTAATGGGCAGCATTCTAATCAAATCGTTAGACTTTACACAAGCTATAAAACTGGTCAATTTAACTGTGATCACCCAAGCGATTCAAGTGGACATAACAGAGCGTAATTCACTTAACTACTCCAAAGGTGTTATTTATTGCAACGACTTCAGAGAAACACCAGAAGATGAAATTCTTGTTGAACTTCAACTGCAAAATATCACTGAAGTAAAAAAAAATAATAAAAAGGAAGGTGATCAAATTAAAGAGACAGGCTAAGTTATCTTAACTTTTTCAACTCCTACTCTTCCCAATGAAATTAAAGTAGGGTATCAAATTGTTTACGTTCGTCCCAATATACCTCTTCTATTAAGATGCAAGAACTGCACACGTCTTGGACACATAACTAAATTTTACGAAAACATCAAATTATGCTTTAATTGTGGAAATACAGATCACTTAAACTCTGAGCTTAAAGAAGAATGCGATAACGTCAAATCATGCATCAACTGCAAAGAGAGCAAAGTTTCTAGCAGAAACCACTACTCATTCGATAAAAAATGTTTTATTAAAATGATACAAAATGACTGGATCTAGAATAGCTACAGCAAATCAAAATGTACTCATCGAGCGAAGTGCTCAAAAACTATTAGCTTCGAGATCGGTTAACCGAGAGCTGAGATATAAGCGTGGAAAGATTTCTCACTTTTTCAATTTTTGATATAGCATTATATGTTATACCTTACCTTCGAGGAAAAACCTACTTAGTTAAAGTACGGCTAAAAAAAGAGTGTCGCTTTTTGTGTTTCAGTACACATCACGGTGGGCTTTAACCAACTTTAAATGACAAGTTGAGTTACAACAAAAAATTGAATGTGGAATTATTTGGGATGTTAACCAAAGTACAAATGCATCAAAAGGAAAAAAATCCTTAGAGCTTTTTTTTTTAATTCCATATTTACAGTCTTTTAGTAATATTATCTACATAGTATAATATGTGTATAACGTACGTATGAAATTTAAAAAACATCCGATTGTGCTCAAATCGACATGTTAAAGAACCCAAAAAGATAGTCTCACAGTTCAAATTTCAGCTCCCTAGATATTCGGGGTTTTGAAAACTGTTAGGACAAATTTCGAAAAAAAACGCAATTTTTGCGAAAATAGCCAAATTCAATGTTTGATAGCTCTGGGCCTGGTCAACCATTTTCACTATATGGTATGTCATTTAAAGGCGAAACAAACATAATAGGATCGGTCTTTAGTATTATGAATAAAACTACGATTAAGTACACCGTTTTCAAAGCCGTCATATTTTACTAAGACGTATTTAACTTTTTCGGGTCGCAAAAATAATTCTTAAGGTCTAGAGGCTTAAAATTATTTTTTATGTATAAAAGATTACATAAAAAAAAAAATTGATGTCCACAACTTTGAATTTAGATTTGAGGGCTTTTAGAACAAATATTTTTAAACCGGACTAAGCACGACTATTTTCAGGTCTAAATATGGTTCTTTCTCTAGACCCCGACCACATAGGAAGCTGAAATTTAGACTATAGTGCTATCTATTAAAGTATTTTGACGTGTAAAAATTTGAAGAAAATCGAATAACTTTTATATGGAAACTTAAATATGGAATTAAAAAAAAAAGCTATAAGGATTTCTTATATTTTTCATATATCGACTCTAAATTACATCCCAAATAATCCTCAATTAAAGTTTTTTTTGTAACTCACACTTTTATTAAAAGTTGGTTAAAGCCCACCGTGACATACATTATTTCAGATTTCATCCGTGCTAAAGAAGTTTCACTGCAAAAAATTAATCAAATTCATTTGACTTCGACTCCACGAAGTTAATGATTGATTTCCGAAACCGTTTGAAAAATTTATATTTTAAACAGTCTTGTTGAGAAAAAAGAAACAATAGATCGATATTGAAAAGTTTCTTATCTCAATTTTTATTTTGCGTTAGACATGTTCAAAAAAACCTCATGCTTTAAGATTTCTCCAAACAAAACTAATACATAAATCGTCCCTTTGGAAGTCTTGCCGCTTATTTAAAAATCTTATTGAGACCGAGCCTCCACTAAGGGATAGTAATGGCGGTTGGGCACGACGTGTTGAGGAAAGGGCATTTGTTTTTTTGCAGCATCTAAGCCTAGTATTTCAACCAAGTTCTGTCTCAAACATTATTGACCTTCCTCCGCAAATAAGTAACGCTCAAAATATAAATATGCATATTACCCCAAATGAGGTAGCCACCGTCATAAATATTAAACTTATTTGCAGAAAAGCACCTGGCCACGACTCCGTTACCCCCATAATGCTCAAAAATTTACCCCAAACAGCTGTAGTTTTCATCACCAGGCTATAATTAATTTTGGCCATTATCCTGGTGAGTGGAAAAAATCAATAATTACAATGATCTCGAAGTCCGGCAAAGATTCCAGTTTACCATCTTCATACAGACCTCTTAGCTTGCTTCCATACCTCTCAAAACTGTTTGAAATATGTTTTTAAGTCAAGATCATTATCTTATTCCTTCGCACCAGTTTGGCTTTAGGGAATAACATGGAACCATTGAGAAAGTTAATAGAATAACAAACGAACTAAGAAATGCGTTTGAGCATAGAGAATACTGTTCCGCCATATTTCTAGATGTTAAGTAAGCGTTTGATAAAGTATGGCACGACTGTCTGATCACGCAGCTCCTACCACAAAATGATCATGCAGTCTTAGAGTCATACTTGGCAAACAGGAGTTATAGGGTTGATATACGTCAAATATAGAAATTCTACAAAGGGTTCAAGGAAAGATACTAAGGACAATAGTAGGAGTCATTTGGTTCATTAGAAATGTGCGTATCCATTGTGATCTCCAAATACCCATAGTAAAGGCAGAATTTGAAGGACTGAGAGGAAAATACCTCCAAAAACTGCAAAATCACGTCAATCCATTAGCTACGTAACTTCAGCATATTCGCGTTTAAAATGGTCTGACCGTCCAGCTATTACAAATGTATCCTCTACTCTTATTGACATCGATCCTGAAACTTTCATGATAGAAGCATTCCAAATTCTACGCAAAGTCCCTTCGGCTGGAATATCTCATTATTCTTTATCTTTATGTTGGAGCAGTGTGCTTTTAGGACGCTTTTGGGTGCTAGACCGGGATCTAGCACATCTCGGCTACCATGTCACAATCATATCGAGGTACTAGTTACCTCTATGATGGTGGACAGAGACCGAGCCCATCTCTTCTACCACACTGACCGGGACCTTGATCGTCTTGGCTGAAAATTAATCAGGAGAGACGTAATAGTCAACAACTGCAACTACAGATTGGTTGCCATAAGCCTGTCACCGCGACACTGCACCGACAGATTACCCCATTACCGCAACAGCAGAAATGAATAGAAGTGGTTTTTAGTAAAATCTAGTTTTAGACCAGCTAAAGTCTTTGAGTACCGCAGAGCTTTGAATTACTTATTATAATACATATACAAATTTGTATAAAATTTATAATTTGTAATAGTTTTTATTAGAAATAAGAACATATTGTTATACTTTACAATTTAAAGAAATACAATAAATAAAAGAAGAGTTTAAAAAAAAAAATGTTTTAGAATTCTTGCGAACTCCTAAAATCCAACATCAATGACTTGAAGATTTTTTCGAATAGTTGCACAAACCTTTGTAAATTGTTGCCTAGGACAGATATTGAAGACTTAGTGACCTTTGACGAGATCGAGTTGTGAACTTCATTTGACTATGACCCATTCTATTATTAAAACAGGGATTATGAAAAGACCCTGGTAATGAACAGGTCACACGATCAGGAAAAACACTAGCCTGTCGAACTTGGAACCTGCAGGGAGATAGATGCATAGCTACAACAAACGGGGATACATGTAGATAATAGTTAGTCGTAGAATAACAGCGTATGCGAAAACTACGACCATTACATAAGGTTTGAATCTCCGCCAATTTACTCCATTCGTGTGCGACATGAAGCATTGATATTGTTTTAAATTGATTTTATAATTGTAAAAAAAAAAAATTCTGCATTTCTGAATCAGTGCTTTGCAACGTTGCGGCGCATCTTTGATAGCTCGAAGCAAATCAATGCATGTTAGACCAATGATCGATACGATTGTCGCATTGGCACTTTATTTGATCCTTATACATATTTTCATTTTAGAGTTTGATACAATGAATTATAAATAAAAAAAAAAGAAAAAAAATCTTATATATCGTAACATGCGCACTTAACGCGCCCAATATTGAAATCCACTCAGTAACAAGCATGCGCTATTTTTACTTGAGCTAAAAAGCGTTAAAGCGACGCAACACAACCAAGCGCTGATTCGGATGCAGCCTTTAAGCCGTAGAACTAAAAATAACTTTCAGAACGATAAAAATTATAAATTTGATGTAAGCGACTTAAAAGTTTTTGCTTGTCAAAACGTCAATTGTTTTGTGTTTATAATTTAAAACTTTTTATTCAATCAAATATTCAAAATTTTAGTTAAAATTTGATTACATAAGTTTTAATAAACTTGCGCAAGTAAAATGGCCGATAGGGGTCAAATGCATTCCCGGCTTTATCAGTATCGACGAGACCGACGAAAATTCTCTCTTCGAGTTTACTTGATCACTGCCGTTTTTGCGATTATAACTATTGCACAATGGGGTGCTTTCCTGTTTTTGTAAGTAACAATGTGTAACCTTTTAACGTTGCCAACTTGAATTAAATGCCGACCATGGAAACTTTTCTAGAGACGAAGTTCTAGAGAATAAATTCGAAATTATAGACAAAATTAAGGACATTTTTGTGGAGCACTATTATATCAGCATCATAACGCTTCTGACAGCACTAGTGATGGTTACATTATTCGTGTTGTTTGAAGGGTTAAGGTTTTCTATACCAATAAACTGGCTGTTGTCTATTCTAATTGTAAGTCACATAAACCATTGGTATTGTACCTGAAATTAATTTTCTAACTTGCAGGTTGAACTTGTAACAGTGGGCTTGGCGCGTATTATTATCGAAACTACAATTCAGAACTTTGGGTACAGCCTTGCAGTAGTCAGCGTTGTGACCATTCTATTTATTGCACTAGGAATTTTTATACCTGTAAGCACAGTTGGGCACCGTTTATCAAATAGTTAACTTCGTTAATCGCTAATCTGTTAATAAAAAAGTTAGCTTCGTTAAACGTTAAAGCGTTACATTTCGGAAGATTTAACGATAGTTAACGTTAATCGTTAATCCATTAACACGTGATAAAAATTGCATTTTTTATATCGTTGCGTTAGTGATCTTATAAAAACTGTTGGATTAGGTTTTGGAAGTTAACAGATTAGGAACAAACAAAACGATGTGCATAATTGGAGGTGTAATTAAGTCATCTGGCACAATGTGGATACTCCCCTTCATGAACATTATTATGGTGAAGTTCTCGTCTAAAAATCAGGATCGTTTTGGCGTTAAAGTATCTTTGCCCGTGGAATAAAGATTTTCAGCTGCAGCGCTTGAGGGTATAGCAGTATCTACTTATTATATTTAATAAACAGATTTATGAATATCTGTTTCCCAAGGAATAACACATCGTTGAACAAGTCTTTTGATTTCATGTTTAGCCACATTTTGACGAGGTTTTGAGCTTTACTCTTTAAAGATTTCTTTCTCTTAGGTTTTTCTTGAAACTCTCAGTTACAGAATTGAAAAAGTTTTCCTCATCATCGTCGTTGTTACTCGCGTTGCTTCCTCCGCCATCCAAACTATCTCTGTTCTTCGAACTTCCGCATTTTCTTGTCATAACTCCGCTTCTACGTTTTTTTATGCATTATTTTACTGCATCCACTCGACTGCTGTCATACATTTCCAGCCACATAAGCCGGAACGTACTTGTTGTTAGAACGTGTCTTTCGCGGCGCGGTGCGTGCGGTATCTTTTTGGTAAATAGTAGATACTGGATTAACGATTAACGGACTTGGGGAAATTTAACGGAAGTTAACGAGTCCGTTAACATTTTTTAAAGTTAAATTAAAAGTTAGTCCGTTAGTCAAAATGTTTACTTCGTTAATTAGCGATTAACGGATTAACGAGTTAATGCCCAGCTATGCCTGTAAGTTAATGTCTCAGATACCGTATCATTTAGTTTGGCTAAATTGAAATAGTGCAATTATGATTATTATATTATAGCTCAATCATTGTAGAAAAAAATTAATTTGCCTTAAAAAAATTGGGTATTAAGGTTGGAACCAATATTAAAAATCCGAATTTCCACCTTGTGAAAGGTCTATACTTTTAGCAAAGTTAGTTCTTTATTTACCATGAAGTTTTTTTTTTGGATATAAATCCTTAACTGATATTGATACTGTGAAAATGTTTTAAGCATTCTCATTTTTTTTAAAGCTAAATACAAGTAAATGTTCACCCAAATACTTAACTTTATTTTGACTTACGTAGCTTTTTATAATTTTAGTGACCTCAAAAATGTGTACAAATTTCTTGAATTAAACTGTCGTTAATTTATATAAAAGGTATTGCAATGCACTTTTCAATGAAGTGCCTATATCATAAATAAAACTTGAGCAATATATTTAGTACATACTGCACTACAAATTCAGTGCATCCCACATGTAGTGCACTACCTCCCATATATAGCCAAAATGCAGACCTTCCATAAGGTCGGACATTGGCTTTTTTTCATGTGTTCCAACCTTAACAACATATGTACATATGTACGTATGTAATAATCGTCTTGTTTCACCTTTCATAATGCGAAACTGTCTACTGTATGGCCTATTATAAAAAGAATATTTTATTTTTTTACAGCGAGATTTTACTCTGGATGTCGTTGTTGTATTCGTATGTGCATCCGTATTATTTGTTGGATCAGTATTTTTTGCTATGGTAGCTATTGTTGCTGATATTAGCTATTCTATGATGTTGTATTGCGGATTCGTTATAGCTATAGTGTTACTGGTGGGCCTCAAAATAGTTTTGTTTTGACCTAATGTCTTGCATTGGTTATATTTATTTCAGTTTCTAATGTATCACGCTCAAACTATTAACGGTGGAAGGTACGCAGAAATGCGTCTAAATGATTATCTCCTAGCAGCCCTTATTATTTATCATGACTTTATTATACTATATATATTGTCACTGTTTATTTCCACGGCAATTGCAGGAGAAAGTAAGTTATTCAACATCTACCATGGTGGCAGTTGGTGAGTATAACGAGTTATTGTTTAGTGATGCTTTCTTAAATGACTTCCTCCTTGGCATGATTTCCTTATTTTAGCAGTTGGTGTAATGGTACTCAAACTACTGTAGCACCAGGTAGTGGAACAAGTAGTGGACCAGGTGCAGCTGGTGCAATCAGAACAACCATTACCGATCCGTTATTATCGAAACCTGCGAAAGGTCGTAGGTCAAGCATACTACCTGATACTTATCAGCCGTCATTTGCGGAATACCTGCGTAGATACGAGTAAAAATCTTCAAGTTCAGAAGAAGTTAAAAAATGCACTAATTTTTATTGTTTAGTTTGACAAAGAAAAGACGTACATATATAGGAAACTTGATGCTATGCAAAATTACTTGTAAGCGTAAAATAAATGTTGAAATTGGGGTTTCAAAAAAATTTGTTGTAAAATTATTAAGGTTTAGCTATCAGAACGAAAAGTGGATGGAGTTGCACAGTTGCCCGTGGCAACTTTCATTAAAGTAGAAACTTAAAATTTCCATATCTATAGCATTTTCAACGAAGTGTAATGAAATTTAGTTCAAAGGTACAAGATCACAAACGTACCACCAGGACATACTGTAAGAACTTTAACTGAAATGCCAATTTTTTCGATCACGTATTCAGGAACATCTTCTGCCGTGTTCCTTGTATCATTTTTGACCTTCAATATCATAAGTCGATCTTAACGAACTGTTATTTTTCGTGGATCTCAACTCTATAGAGAACCTATGGGAGCTAGTAGATCGCGAAGGGAAAAAGAAAAATCACTCCAAAGTAAAGAACTTCTACAGGAGAGTGGAACAAGACATCCATGTAGGGTTTAGTGCCCTTAGTGGACTCAATGCCCTCTAGATTGCGTGCAGACATCGCCAATAGTGGTTATGCCTCTAAGTATTAACTTTAGATAAAAATATTCTCCTGTAAGAATTCGGAAACTATTGAAATAAATTGAGTTTTGAAGAGATTCATTTTTTGCTCGCTTAATTTTTGAGGTTGTCTTGTTATTTTATGCATTACAGAATATTTGATGCAGATACTTCAACAAAAATTTGCATCAATAATGTGAGGAACCATTTGCATGTAGATATAAAATTATAAAACTCTAACACAATTTTATTTTAAGATATAGCAAATTTTCTGACTCAGTGCTCGCAGTTGCATTTTTTATGCTCGCTACTGTATAATGAATGTGGTTAGACAAAAGAGCGTGGGATCTTCTGCTGGTAATTTTAGGATATTATCTTTGAGCTTCCATTAGAAGCATAGCTCGTGAACCAGATTGGCAAACACTTACATATGTGGCCAAAAGGCAAACAGACCTCCCATAAGGTCGGACATTTGCTTTTTCATGTATTCCAACCTAAACAACACATGTATGCACATTAGACATGTTAAAAAAACCTCATGTTTTAGAATTCTTTGGGAATTCTTATTCCTCTAATGCATACATTTTTGTTTTAGCTCATAATTTGTGTGGAAGGTAATTCCGGTGTGTAAGTCCTGTGAAGGTGGCACTTTGTGCAGGCAAAAATCTGCATAACTCACCTATGGACGGTTGCCAGAAAATATCCAGAAATGCCACTTGAGCCCAATTATTTCTTATTACGTAAATTCATACACCATTCACTATATAATACACTAGCATTACCCTGTGCGCATCGCTGCACCTCAACCGTGGTGTATATTCGATGTGCAGTCTGCGTGAAAATTCTATTTAAAAAATACTTTTGTATGAGGACCACCCTTAGTATGCATCCAAATTAAATTGATATTTAAAAATATTTTTGTTTGAGGACCACCCTAAGTATGCACCCTAAATAAAATTTTTTTAAGCTTATCTGTGCCTCTTAATATAAAAGTCATGTGGTGTAAGTTCCAAAAGAATCGACAGTCTTCGAGAAATATTTTTGTCTAAGGGCCACCCTAAATAAAAGTCTTGTATCTTTAACTATTCCTCTTAACATAAGAGCTACGTGGTGCAAATTCGGTGTGAATCGACTTACCAGTCTTTGTGAAAATGATATTTAAAAAAATTTTTGTATGAGTGCCACCATAAGTATACACCCTATATAAAATTTTTACAATCTAATCTGTGTCTCTTCGCATAAAATCCATGTGGTGTAAATTCCATAAGAATCGATTTAGCGGTCTTTGAGAAAATGATATTTAAAAAATATTTTTGTGTGAGGGCTACCCTAAATAAAAGTTTTGTAGCCTAAGCTATGCTTCTTAACATAAAAAATACGTGGTGTAAATTCAGTGTGAACCGATTAATCTGTCTTAATGAAAATGACATTTAAAAATATATTTGTATGAGGGCCACCCTAAGTATGCACCCTAAATAATATTTTTATATTTTTATCTGTGCTCCTTAATATAAAAGCCATACTGTGTAAGTTTCTAAATATATATATATATATATATATATATATATCATATTTCCCTAAATATGCACCCTAAATAAAAGTTTCATCGTCTTAGCTATGCGTCTTAATATAAGAGACAGGTGGTGTAAATTCGATGTGAACCGATTAAGTGGTCTTTGTAAAATTCTATTTTAAAAATAATTGCGTATGAGGGCCACCTTAAATTAAAGTTTTATAGCCACCACGCCCCTGGTATCTAGTCCCGTTCATATTTTGTGAAGTGCTTAACATAGGCTATGTGCATCCTGACACCGAATTTTAAGACTCTAGCTATCATATGAACCAAGATATAGCGAGTTAAAGGTTTTAATTGCATGTAAAGTGCCACGCCCCTTGCTTTTATCAAAAAAATATATAGCCCATGTTACTCAGGAATAGTGTAGCCTTCTATTAGTAGAAAAATTTTTGGAATCGGTTCCGTAGTTCCAGAGATTACCCTGAACATACAAACAAACCTTACCTCTTTATATAATAGTATAGAGTATAGATTTAGCTACTCATCAGTATATTATAGATCAAACAAGAAATAATATTGTTTTTTACTAATTGAAAAATCAGGTCACAAAAATAATTAATTTCGTTATTTTTTCGATAAATTTTCACTAAAGACTGTAAGTAGCGATTCAGCTAATGCATAGTTCGATAATCCTTATTTTCGAATATATCCTCAATCAAAAAAAAAAAAAAAATACTTCCAGGGGTGCTACCAGAGCTGCACAGTTCTCATTATTCGAAATTTGAGTAAAAAAATTAAGAAATAGAAAAAAATACGGCTATTTTTAAGCGTATACATATATAGAAAAAATTCATGATCTCGTCGCAAGTATAGCTTTGGTTTTTTTTGTTTAATAACTTAAATCCTATGCTATATTCACCTTAGGGGCGTTCAGGTACTAGGCGTTACGGAGCGGGAGGAGGGTGTCGAACAACGCGTTACGCAACATTCTTTTTGAAGTGAAACTTCTTTAGCGGACGGTGATTTGAAATTAGGTGTGTATAATGGAACGCTTTCTTGATTAGCTACAGCAATAAATATTCGACATCCTCATATTGAATTTCAGCGCTATAGCTTGTATAGTTTGCGATTTGTGCCGCAGTTAAATTTAAAATTAAGGGCGGTGACACACCCACTGGTACAATCCAGCCCGGGTTTGATCCAGAAATAGCTTTCCAAAGCAAACCTCTTACACCAAATTTTAGTATGATTGCTCACATATTTCGATAAATATGCCACTTACCGTATTTTACTTGTATGGGAGGTGCCACGCCCACTGGTGCTATTTTAGCCAATTTTGATTCAAATATACTCTATAGCAACTGAACCACTTACATTAAATTTCATAGCAATTGCTGCAATAGTTCACTTAAAACAGCGCTTACAAATTTATGTTTATATGGGAGGTGCCACGCCCACTGACGCAATCCTGTAAAAATTCATTTATTTTTAAAGCTTATAGTAACTGACATCTATAGACCAAATTTTATGAAGATTACTCTCATAGCAAACTATCTATAACAATAAACGGTTTTTGCTTATATGGGAGGTGCCACGCCCATAGCTACTATTGAACCAAATTTTTTTTATAAGAGACCTTATAGGAAGTATATCTACCTCATTAAATTTCATAACGATTTCTCTTCTGAACGAACCGAAACGAATACAAGTTTAATTAATTGTGATTACAAACTTTAGTATTTGTTTGAAGTTTGGTGGGAGTTAATAAAGTTAAAGGTGTCTTACTAATAGAAAATAATAATGTCTTCCCGAAAAACCGCCGGCCGTCGTGCTACAACGAAAAAACGCGCGCAGCGAGCTACATCAAATGTCTTTGCTATGTTTGATCAGGCTCAAATTGCTGAATTTAAGGAAGCTTTTAATATGATCGATCAAAATCGTGATGGTTTTGTAGAGAAAGAAGATCTTCATGACATGCTAGCATCACTTGGAAAAAATCCTACAGATGAATATTTGGAAGCAATGATGAATGAGGCACCTGGTCCAATAAATTTCACAATGTTTTTAACTTTATTTGGTGAACGTTTACAAGGTACCGATCCGGAGGATGTTATTAAAAACGCATTTGGTTGTTTTGATGAAAACAATGGAGTACTTCCAGAGGATCGTTTACGTGAACTTCTTACTACTATGGGCGAACGATTTACTGATGAAGATGTAGATGAAATGTATCGTGAAGCTCCGATAAAAAATGGCCTTTTCGACTATATCGAATTCACTAGGATACTTAAACATGGTGCAAAAGATAAAGATGAGCAGTAAATAATAGTGTTTGACATTCCCAATGCATTTCATAAACTTCTAATCATTACTAAATTTTCCAAATTCCTTTCATAAATTTAAAACTTTTGTTTTTATGAATTGTGTTCGTTTACTTTGTTAGAACTAAGTTAAAAAATAAAAAATATTCCCGAAATAAACTAAATCAAAATCTGTATTACGTTGTTAGTTCTCTTAATATAACGTTTATAAATATTGTGGGTGGTGCCACGCCCTTGAGCGAGTTTTTTCAGTAAAGTAGCTGAGATTGTATTGATGACTGCTTTCAGCGGCATCATCCCCAAAATTTTTATGGAAATCGTTTGTGCCAATTCTGAGATATACGGAATCAAAATTTTTAACAGTTGAAAATTGCCACGCCCATTTTCTCGATTCCGCCCACTTTTATCTCAATTCAAGATATATTTGATATGTATCCGTTTACCAAATTTCATCGCAATACCTTGAACGGCTTACAATATATGGTAGTTTAAATTATAAAATTTAGGGCAGTGCCACGCCCCTGTACGACCTTTTGGAAACTTGAAACCCAGCCTAATCCTAATTTGGTTCACATGTGCACCAAATCATTAAGTTTCATCAAAATCGCTGCAACTTTTTTCAAAATTGGCCTGGGTAAATTTACATAGATTATGGGCGGTAGGCGTGTCCGTCAACCGATTTCGCCCATTTTCAATAGCAAGATGCATGCAAGAAGATGTGACCTGTATGTGAAGTTTCATTCAATTAGCTTTCTTGGTTTTCCCGTAAACCTGATTTCAACGGACAGACAGACAGACAAACAGACAGACAGACAGACAGACAGACAGACAGACAGACAGACAGACGGACATCGCTAAATCGACTCAGGTGGTGACGCTGATCAAGAATATATACACTTTTCCATACCTGCCACGCCCCCTTCGAGGTGTTACAAACGGAGAGACAAAGTGAATATACCCTCGGTGTAGGTTATAAAAATGTACATAATTGGAGTGTGTAATTTAGTCTTGTGTAATGTGGATATTCCTGTTCATGAACATTAATATGTTGAAGTTCTGGTCTAAAAGCGGGGCTCGTTTCGGCGTTGAAATATTTTTGCCCGTGGAAAAAAGATTTTCAACTGCAGCTCTTGAGGATATAGCAGTATTATATTTAATAAACAGACTTATGAATATCAGTTCCCTGAGGAATGCCGCATCGTTGAACAGTCTTCTGATTTCATGTCTAGCCACTTTTGACGAGATTTGGACCTTTACTCTTTGAAGATGTGTGGGTTTTAGGTTTTCTTTAGACTGAGTGAAAGAATTGAAAGAGTTTTCCTTATCATCGTCGTTGTTACTCGCGTTGCTGCCTCCGCCACTTAAACTATCTCTGTTCTTCGAACTTTCGGCAGCTTCTTGTCGTAACGCCTCTTCTACCTCTTTTTTCTTGCATTTTGTCATACGCTTCCAGACATATCAACTGGAATGTACTTGTTGTCAGAACGTGTTTTGTGCGGCGCCACACGGTGCGCGCGGTATCTTTTTGGTAAATAGTGGGTACTGGATTAACGATTAACGGACTTGTGGAAATTTAACGGAAGTTAACGAGTCCGTTAACATTTTTTAAAGTTAACTTAAAAAGTTAATCCGTTAGTCGAAATGTTAACTTCGTTAAAGCCCAATTTCCATGTGATCTTATCTTATCTTATTTTATCAAATATCAGGGAGGACATCACATGCTATTAAGATAGCAAATGTATGCTATTCACTCTCGCATTCTCCAAGCGCATTAGGTTCTGTTCGCATGCTTTTTCTTTCTTACAAAAATTTGATTTGATATCCCTGATATGGGATAAAATAAGATCACATGGAAATTGGACTTAATTAACGATTAACGGATTAACGAGTTAATGCCCAGCTATGCGTATAACGATATAACGAATTATTTCAGATTTATGTATAACATTTGTTTTGCAAAATGCCCAAACATTTTGTTGTCGTTACGCCTTGTTGTTTTAGCAAAAACATATCCAAGCGACGTAACAAAGATGACTCGCAACACATTAAAAAAAGTATTAATTCAGAAATAAGTTTTTAAGCAGGTTTAAAAAAAATGTTTTCTAAATCCAAATCGTTAAACGACGTTTCTGCTTCTTTTGTAAAAAACTAAAAAGTGTGGTTATGGCTTTTCGGATGTTAGGTGACGACATGACGTTTGGAATGTTATGTATGGCAGTGCTGTTGGTGCCCGACTACAGCGCTTCATACGAGAATTTGTCATACCCGTTCAAATTTTAAAATTTGACATTTTAAATAAGATTTTTCTGGTATTTATTGCTAGGGATCAATTGCTTAGGAGCGCCAAACAGAAAATAATTGTTATAAAGAAAAAATATTTCTAAAAAATGTATTCAGAATCATCAGCTACCGCATTTGCCGATCCTTACTTGGAGCGCCACTTGACAGGACATGGCGCGCCGATAACACAGGTGTGTTTTAATTCATCGGGTACGCAGGTTGCGACCAGTTCTTTGGATTCATCTGTTATATTGTGGGATTTGAATCAAGCTGCACGTTGTATACGCTTTGGCGCACACTCGGATGCTGTGTATAGTGTTGCCTGGTCACCGAAATCAAACTTGGTAGCATCGGCGAGTAAGGACCGCAGCGTTAAAATCTGGGAACCCAGGATACGTGGTGTTTCTGGAGAATTTTTAGCGCATGGAAAATCAGTTCGTAGCGTTGATTTCGATCCAAGTGGGACAATGGTATGTTGATGTGTTATAGTAAGGGGTAAAGAATATTCTCTTTCGTATTGTCCGATGCCGGGTACAGACGTATTACGGGTGTAGTCGGCCGCGTGTACCTTAGCGTTTGAGCGATTTCATATGCTTTGTCCCAAGCTGTGAAATGTAAAACTCTAAAAAATTAAACGAAAAAATAAAGACTAGATACGGTTATACACACATAAAAAAATAACAAAAGTGAAAGACTTAAAATACGAAATTAGTTGAGAAACTGCAAGCTGAATATAAAATTTATTATTGAGTCATAGTTTCAAGAGACCACAACAAAAGTGCAAGGTTAACATTTTGGCATTTTGAGAATTGTATCTCCGCCATATTGAGGATTGTCCTCAACAATCTATCGCAAATCACATAAAAAGAAGATGCTTGTAGCAATCAATAAAATATTCTTGCGTAGGTATATCGTACTGAATCCAGCAGTAAGTCGATAAAGATGATATGGTGCAGAATTAAAATTGTATAGAAATGTTTAAAGTCTTCATATTTAATAATTTTTTGTTTTAAGCTAATATTATAGAGCAATATATTTTTTTTACAGTATTTTTAATTCCAACTATTAACGGGTATCTTCATGCACTATGTCATTAGTTAATTGACTGAAATCGATTTGTGTCCAGTAAGGTCGATAGCAATCATAATAGGTCCAAATGTACCTATGTACAAGTATACATAACTTAATCTCAAAAACTTTTCGTATCTGCCCAATGCCAGAGTTTTTATTTAGTAATAGCACAGACCTTCGGAAAATCAGAGCCCATTCCACCCCGTCAAGTCACATACAAAATGTAAACGGTGGGGTCTGATGGTTTCTGTGAACACGTAGCATATTACATTATTCTAATTAAACTTTTCAGATCATAACCGGCTCCGAGGACAAATCACTTAAGTTATGGAAGGTGGCACAACGTAAATTTCTTACGTCTTTTACTGGCAACACTAATTGGGTGCGTGCAGCAAAGTTCAGTCCAAATGGACAATTGGTAGCATCGTGTAGTGACGACAAATCATTGCGTATTTTTGATGTCAATTCGGGTGAATGCGTGCGTACATTCACTGAAGAAAAGGGTGCAGGACGTCAATTGGCTTGGCATCACGACAGCCGTCTTTTGGCAGTGGGTCTCTCCTGCAATCGTGTGAAAATATTTGATGTTGCACAGGCCGAATTGATACAATTGTACCATGTAAATTCAGCACCTGTAAATGATGTAGCCTTTCATCCAAGTGGCAAATTTTTACTCACTGGTAGCGACGATGAAACCATAAAAATACTTGATTTACTTGAAGGACGACCAATTTACACACTAACAGGACACACAAGCAAAGTATGTGCAGTTGCATTCTCGAAAGATGGTTGCCGTTTTGCTACAGCAGGTTGTGATAGACAGGTGTGTATGATGAGTATTTTACAAAGGGTGCTTACATATTGAATTTGTTGTTTGCCTTTTAGCTGCTAATTTGGAAGTCTAATTTGCATAATTTTGATGCTACTGCTTTTCATGCAAAACAGTCTAACGAAGTTCCTTTTGAAAACACAGTCGGTGGAGGTGCTTGCCAAATCTCACAAACTAATTCAACCGATGAAAGTATTTTAATTGATCCACGTCAAACAGATGTCTATAAATCGCGTGATGAAAATTTCCAGGTTATTGATAGTGAATACACAAAACAGGATCAAACAAAAGAGCTCATTATCAACACTAACAGCAATACAAACAGTAGCACATCTCTTTTACACATGCCCAATCATAGCAGCTTAAGCAACAGCAAACATTTTTAAAACATCGCTTACTTTGTCCACAGCATAATTGAAAAGTCCTAACTGTTCGAATCTGAACGCAACTCTAAAGTGTAGAAAGGTTTCCTCCTTATTGGCGTAGAAAACATTCCCAAAAAATGCTACAAAAATTAAAACAAGCTTTTAATAAGAAAATTTTTTTTAAACGATTGTTTGGCTTTACCAATTTTCGTCGTTGCGTATGTCTAAATTTAACCGATATGGACTTCATAAGGCGTGAGCTTATATGCTTCCAATTAAAAAATAAAAATTTGAAAAGAAAAAATCATTCAAATATGAACTTTAAAAAACGTTAACAAATTTCTGATTCGGAAAAACCAACACACAAAAAATATCAATAACTCGTGAATTATATATTTATAATTCTGTCAAAACGACAATGCTCAAAAGAACACCAAGGTAGTAAAAGCATTTGTTCCGTCTATCGGAAAAGAAAATTTCTATTTGGTCGAAACTGAGCTATTTGTGTATTCGTATATATAACTTGCTGAGCACGATGGTTTTTTTCAGAACTTTAGCCCAACTCGATGCAAATGTGAGACGTTTTAAATTTTTACGAATTATTTAATATTTCTTGTCATTACGATTTTTCGACTACTTTTCGATAATATATTGAACAGCATACCATTGAATGCAAATACATTTAATTCCTAAGTTAAGTGATACACCGCTTTACAAGTATTAAACAATTTTGTCATGCTTACATTCTTATCTGATTTTAAATTAATTAGTTTTAGCAGACAACTCTACCTGATCACTGAGCACAGTGCTTATATTACGCACTTAACAGGATGGTGCTTAATTTTGGGCCAGAGTTCCCAAAAATTTGCTTATTTTTAAGTTGCATGCTATTTATTGAAGTTGGTTGAAAAACTCATTGAGTAGAATTTCAAGCCAACTATTTTCATTCTGAAACCATTTCTAATATGAGCAACAAGTTGTAAAAAAAATTCAGAAAAATCAAAGTATTTTTTTGACGATTTAGTACAACATTAATCATTGTTAATCACACAACTGAGTTGGTAACTTTTAGGATCTTCACTTCTATACAATTGAGTGTTTCGAACAGTTGAAGGATTTTCTAGGAAGAATAAAATTTCCCTGGATTTAAAAATGTTCAACTTCAATTATTTTGTCATCTTGTTATTTATTCTTTTCATAAAATTTAATGCTCGAGTTTAAGCCACACAAAATATCTGTGGCAATATATTATAACAGCCCGCTTATATTAAGAAAGTTTCTAGTGCACATTTTTGTTTGATCTACCAATAAAAGATGCACCTAAATTATAAAAACCCTAAATTATAATTATCCCATATATTGAAACGGCAACTGTCGGAAAGATTACCCTCGTTGAAACACATACTTTTTTTGAGCAAAACTTGAGACAGCTTTATAGTTGGAATATTTCCACTAGTAAGGTAATTGGAAAGTATCTAAAATGTAAGTGTCTTCTAATAGTTTGGAGCAGGTGGCAGAAATTTCTTCAATTATGGTAATTCAGTAATACACATGCATATGTACATACATATTGTATGCACACTGCTGCAGCTGTAAATATCTAGTCGTGTGCATAGATACCAAGAAAATAAATTTATTCTATATACTGGCGTAAGCGATGAACAAATCATATGCATATGTACTCATATTGCCACCGTCTAACACAAACTTTTAATATATTCAGAATTCGCCACTTTGTCTGACAAAATTTAATTCGGCGGAAAGATTATACTCACTTGTCACTTTTCGTATGTGATTTGTCGGAGGGAAGCGTGATCTGACCTTTCCGCCGAATGAATTTCTCCAGTCGTTTAGCAGTTTAACAAAGACACCTACATTAAAGAGACTTTCCAATTACCTCGCTTGCAGAAACATCAGCTCCTAACTATACAATAGTCTCAAGTTTTTATCAAAAAATGTATGCTATCGCAACAGTCCAGATATAACTATATTTTAGAAACTTCTCAATCCTAAAAATTTATTTGCAGAAAAGATCACCCTTTGTTAAATTATAAGTACAATTGAGTGCAATTTTGAGACAGTGGTTCATTTTTACTTATGTAGATGAATTTCTAGGAGAAACCGAGTTGTCTTTAAAATGTAATTGTTTCTGACAAAACTAAATAAAAATTAAATTGAGATTTATTTATGTATTTTAGCTACATTTTTTTGAAAGTCTTCTGTATTCTTTAGTTTTTTGCATTAAACATTAGCTGTTATAATTATATTGCTTCTCTTCTGTATCCTTATTATTATTTATAAATTAAAAAAATAGCTTATAAGAATTTAATACCATAAATAAAATATTCCGAAAGCAAAACATTCGATTGCCAAAAGAAACACAGAATATTCTTTGAACTTCGAGCTCATTAAAAAGTTCCAATTTTCGAATCTTAGGTAAAAGGCCGTATTGCTGATTCGTCACCTAAAACAATGTACATACTTATGCAACTAATAGGTCATGTATACGGAAAAGTAATGTTTTAGCAAGATATAAACTGAAAAGTCGGTCAACCTTACTTTACCCTGCCTGTGCAGGGCCGAATTTATATTTTTTCGAAATACAATCCTGAAAATCTTTGCTGCCGCACAGGAAACATTGCAAACGATGAAACTGCTATGAGCAAATAAGAAATTTGTTAACTGATGAGCAACAAAACAACACAATTGTATCCAACATTTTTCTTTTTCGCTCCATAAAACCTGCCACGGAAAGATAAATATCATCCTACTGTTGAAATTAAACTTAAAACTTTACAAATTCAGAAAGACATTTTCGACTGTTTTAAATGCGCGACTAAAAAAAGTGAAACAAAGTCTTTAAAATCTAAATAAATTAGGTATATTATACTGACTTCTGTAAAGTTTTTGATCATTCTCTTTGGCTACAAAATTATTTTACGTTTTAACCTTATTTTATTATCAAAATATCGATATCCGATATTTAATAAAATATCAAGAAGCCTATGTCACATACCTCAGATTTCACAGTGTAGAATATAATTATGAAACATTACCGAATATTACATTGTACGGTGCTCAGGGTTGCCAAGGCTGGGTTTGGCCAAGTCCAGAATATCATGTCAAAGCCGGGGGTTTGGTAGGACCTTCCCAAGTTACTTCTTTTGAACTTGGCATTACATTTACATCTGGCATTACATCACATCTTAATAATATCTTAGGCAAAGTTTAGAGAAATTAATGATGTAAATTTGAATAAAATCGTTTGATTAGTTGTCGATATATTTGGTCTACAACCTCAAATTTAAAAA
Organism: Tricholauxania praeusta; assembly: GCA_949775025.1. Taxonomy (NCBI): domain Eukaryota; kingdom Metazoa; phylum Arthropoda; class Insecta; order Diptera; family Lauxaniidae; genus Tricholauxania; species Tricholauxania praeusta. The sequence continues at coordinate 51,713,311 of OX459028.1, read as the reverse complement.
CCTATTTCGAGGACAAATTGATGCAACCCCTTATACATAAAGATCTTTAAAAACAACAAATTTTTGCTTAGGTTACCGATGCTGAAATGTGCTGGCAACCTTCAGCTTTAGTTGAACCAGAGACATGTATTGAGCCTTTACCGGCACCAATGGTTACAAATGCAGAATCGGAAGCTGATGGTTTTGCTGGAGACAAAGATATATTGCTTCAACAAATTCAGGAATTACGTGGTGAATTGTTGATATTCACTGTTATGTTGGAAAAATTACACGAACGCATCGATTGCATAGAAGCTGCAATTGTAAATTAGTATGCATATATGCATTGCTTTTGGTGCTCGAAATTTAACAGCCTCCGTGGCGCAATTGGCTAGCGCGTTCGGCTGTTAACCGAAAGGTTGGTGGTTCGAGCCCACCCGGGGGCGCACTTTTTTTAATTATTTGATTGATTGTTTTTTTTTGAAAATGCGTATTTAGTGATTTCTAAAGTTTATATTAATTTTAAACTTCATTTATGTGTAATTAAATTGTTTTAAAGAAGATATTACAAATGTTAGCGTTTTTACATTGGTTTGTTTGTATAATTTGATATTTAACTGGGGTTTAAATTTTATTAAAATTGATTTTTATTACTACATAAATTTTAATATTTTTTTTTTCGTATAAATATTTACGAGTATGTGTATATTTTCAACCATAAAGGTTTTATGTAATGTGCTAAGCACTTTAAACAAGTTTAATATATTTATTTTTCATTGAGAATTTCAAAGTACAATAAAGTAAATTTTGTCTTTTAATTGCATTATTTTACACATGCATGTAAATATGTACATATATAGAAATAGAAAAATATTAGTGTTTAAAATGATATTAAATATATTTAAGTTTCAAAGATATCTATGTGTAATTTAAAGTTATTAGCTGCTGTTGGTATCTTTAATTTTAAACCTCCAATTTCAGTTTGGCAATTTTCCGAAATTTGCAAAAAAGTTCATTTCATTCTTTTACACCTACATACGATGTTGTCTTGCCTGTCTTCTTGATGACTTCCAATAGCTCATCAGGCGACAAGTTGGATGTTACTAACACAGTTTTTTCATCTAAGTCAATAGAGACTTTTTCGACTTTATCTGTAATAGATAAATAAATAAAATTAATTATAAAAACTAGAAATGTTTTATCGTGACGTGTCTCTATTTTCTATATCTTCATAACAACTGCCGGTGTCATGTGTAGTTATGAATGTGTATATACTTATGTTACTTTGATAATAAGTACATTGTACTATGCATTCTTATCTCTAGGTGATTATTCTGTCCACGATTAAGCTAGCAAAACAAATTCTAAAGTATCAACATGAACAATGCTCAGAAGCATTTGCTTTGAAATTAAAATTTTAAGTCGAGTAACGATCGATGTTCTTGAAAGTTTACATATTACTTCGTACATAAGCTCATTAATTTCGAAAGTTGCGAGAATACAGATAGTTGGCTACATCAATATTATATAAGCTACATTTTGTTCGCCATCCACTGCTAGCTAGATATTGTATGGGAAAGCAAAAACGAAATCTCATGCTTAATGAGTAAAATTATAGTTGCTATGTATAATTGGGTGATTTAATTTTTGTTTTTTTTCGCTTCTAACCGGTTTTATAGTTGCAGGTACACGAAAGAAAAATTCCGGAACAATTACAGCTCATAATATTAATATTTACTGGTGGTTTCGAGCTTTTTAGTTTTCCATACGATTTGTAAGGGGGAAAATGCTTTATTAGATAGTTTCGTCTATATTTAGTGAAAAAAAAATCTTACATAAACGGGATCAAGCTTATACACACCTAATTAGCAAGAAAATATTTAAAATTGTTTTTTAAACTAAACAAAAATACTTTTGTATGCTTCGGACCTAAATATGTATGTTTCGAATCTAAATAACTTTTTGTTAAAAGTTACGAATATTTAAGTGTCGGCACCTAGGCAATTTCACTCCTGCAAACCATCCGATAAGAAATATTGGAATTGTTTTTTTTAATTGTATTTGCATAGTAAAATTCAGATTTTTATCGGATGGTTTTTAGGAATGAAATTGCCTAGGTGGCTACACTTAAACATTCGCAACTTTTTTTTTAAGAAACGTACTACATTTTGTTAAGGAAAAGATTGTGCAGATTTACAGAAGAAGTTGGTTAAGTTTCTATTTGTTTCTTAAAAAGTTAATTATTTAAAATTTTTATGAACACTTTATTTCATCTAAATTGTAAAATATATCTAGTCCTACCATCAAAATTTAATTAACTTTTACCAAATATTTACTGAGAAATCGCAATTTAAAAAAAACATGCCCATAAAAATTCCCTTGTATATCTTTTTAAAATATTAAAATTTGGAAAAAAGTATTTAAGGCCTTAATATTGATCAATAAATCTTCAAAGTTCTACATAAAAAATTTAAGTTGAAAAAGTTGATTTTTAGTATGCCCACTTGAGAAAATTTTACTCTATATGTACATACAGGTCTTCAAAATCCGGTAATTTTTTACAGCTGTTTGAAGAAAACCGAAAACTCCCATCAATTTTTATATATGTATATATAACACTGTACTGTGTGAAAGACTTAAGCCGTTTGCCAACACACTGATTGGGCCTTATCAGTGCGGCTTTAGACCTGGTAAGTCCACCATAGACCAGATCTTCACACTACGTCAAATCCTGGAAAAAACCCACGAAAAACAGATCGATACCCATCATCTCTTTATCGATTTTAAAGCAGCTTTCGATAGCCCGATACGGGATTGCCTGTATGCCACCATGTCTGAGTTCGGTATACCTGCGAAACTGGTGCGGCTTTGCAGAATGACGTTGAGCAACACAGCCAGCTCCGTCAGAGTAGGAAGGGACCTCTCCGAACCATTTGATACCGAACGAGGTTTCAGACAGGGCGGTCCATTATCCTGCAACCTCTTCAACTTTGTGATGGAAGGGGTGTTGCGAAGAGCCAGTGTACATCGTAATGGCACTATTTTCTACAAAAGTGTCCAGCTCCTTGCATATGCCGATGATATTGATATCATTGGACGTTGTAAGCGAGATGTTATTGCTGCGTTCTCTGCTATCGAAAAAGAGTCAGCGAAGTGGGTTTGACGGTGAACGAGGGCAAAACAAAGTATATGCTGTCCACAAACAGGGAGACACGGCGTATTGGATCCTTTGTTACTGCGAACAACTATACTTTCGAAGTTGTCAAGGAATTCACCTATCTTGGCACCGCCGTGAACACTCAAAACGATGTCAGCCTAGAGATAAAGCGAAGACTAACTCTTGCTAATAGGTGTTACTATGGTCTCAGTAAGCAATTGAGTAGTAGAGACCTCTCTCGTCCGACAAAACTGACACTCTACAAGACGCTCATCTTACCCGTGCTACTTTACGGCGCAGAAGCATGGGTTGTGTCGCAGACTGATGCAGCCACGCTTGTTGTGTTTGAGAGAAAAATTCTTCGCAAAATCTTCGTTCCTATTCACGTCGGCGACGACTACCGTATTCGAATAAACCACGACTGTACGAGCTCTACGCTGACATTGACATAGTCAAGCGCATCACTATCCAACGTCTGCGCTGGCTTGGACATGTTGTGCGTATGGACGAAGAAGCACCGGCGAAAAAGGTGTTTGATGCGGAAGCCGCTGGGCGACGACGAAGAGGAAGACCATGCCTCCGATGGAAAGACCAAGCCGAGGAAACCCTATCCACGCTTGGTGTGAATGATTGGAGAAGGCGCGCGCAAAGCAGAGGCGCCTGGAGAGAGCTTTTGAGGTCGGCCGTAACCCGGTTGTTATGGCCACCCAAGTAAGTAAGTAAGTATATATAACAAAAAATGGGCTTATAAAATGTATATTGACAGTATTTTGAATATCGTTGTTAAAGGTGAAAAACTGTTTTTTTGCAACTGCACATCATATGTACCTTTCTTCGTTAAATACAACAGCGTTCAATACACCAATGTTTTATAATTTTGATGACATCATCAGAGAATTATTTACTACGCTAATCTTTTTAGAAGAAACAATAGTGACCTCAAGGTCTAGAAAATTATAACTTATTTGTAATATTGCTGAGTAAATTGGCTGTTAGTAGGAAAGGTTTGATCGTATCTACAATGTTTGTTACTTACGGGGTTTCTCACTTAACCTATAAATTAAAACAATACTGATTCAAGTCCAAAAGTCCTGAATGAGGAGTTCCTAAAGATGTCTTGTTCGTTTAGCATTTCTATGACTGAACAGACTTACCACCTAATTTGCCCAAAACACGCTCCACCGCTCCGGAACATCCACTGCAGGTCATTTCTACTTTAAATTCGTGTACCTTTAACAAAATCAAATAAACATTAATATGTTGTGTATAAACGCAAAATTTTTAAATTTACTGTCATGTTGTGTTTTCCGTCAACAAAATTTATTGATTTTTGCAACGTTGCTGCTGGTCAAAATTTGAAGTGTTAAACTTTTGCTGCAGATTTTTAAGCAGGTTTTTGTATATTTGTATGTAGGTATTTTGTTTGCTTTCGGTATTTAAGATTTGAATAAATCTAGAATACAACCACAATTAGACAATAGAAGAAAGTTTCAAAGCAGAATCAGTAATACTTTTTAAGATTTTCCAGTTAAGCCACAATTGACCGCGTTCATAAGACACGGTTTGACAGTAATGTGAAAACTTTTTTCATTACAATTAGTCTAAGGCTAAGTTCACACGAGCGTTTTTTCAACGCGCGTTTGCTATTACATTTTTTCAACTCAATTTTTTGTACTTTTCACACGGACGTTAATTATACGTAGAATAGACGTCATTTATCCAAACTAATTGAATAAATTTAAAAATTTTGCATATTATTATTGTATACCATTAAATGATCTTTCTTATGACACCCATATTATTGATATCTATTCAGGAGCTTACAAACAAACAAAATGCAGCGCAAAACCAACGCGCGTTTTAGCATAACACCAACGTTGACAAAACCAACGCGCGTTACAACGCAGGTTTTCTTAACGCGCGTTGATGGTGTGGCCTTCTGCATATAATTTAGTGTTATGCTGAAACGCGCGTTAGCTAAAGTCACTTTATGCCTAGTTTTCATGTCATCTTTCTTGATCTTCTACTATTTCATATCAGGGAGGATATCACATGCTATACAAATAGCAAATGTATGCCCATTTACTCTCGCGTTCGTCAAGTGCATTAGACTTAGCTTTAGGTTCTGCTCGCAAGCTTTTCATTCTTTAAACAACATGAAAGCTAGGCATTAAGAACAAATTGAATTTACTTAACTCCACCTCATTTCACTCAGGCAATACTCTATTTGAAAATAAACGTTGAATTGGAATTGCTTTTTTGTTTGTTTTTTATTTGCCATTTTATTTTTTCTCTCTTCTTCCTTTTTCTGTTCTTCTTTCTTATCTTGCTCATTTTTTTATTTGAGGTGAGGGTACGGAATCATGGTGTAATAACCAAGGTGGAGTAATTAGGGAGAGCCTCGATTTTCAATCATCTGTCATCCTATTTGCTGTAGTTTTGACATTCATAACATTTCAATTGCCCATTCAGAAAACTTAAGCGCTTTGAGAAATTGCAGCGCTTAGGCGTAAGATCTTGAACATTTTCTGAACGATAGCTGCAAACTACATTGAATCTTAAAAATTTAGTCGATGTGGTTGTTATTGCAAAAACAAAAAAGACTTATTGCTATCATATTGAAGCCTGCTACATTATTTAGCGTAGTTTTTTGTTCGCATCAGAATTTTGAAACTCAACACAAATACCTCTCAGTAAAAAGTTGCTTAAAGCGCTTCAAAAATACTGAAGTTGCTGAACGAGTCAATTAATCAAAACACCGAAGTTTCAAAAAAAAATTACGAAAAGAGACAATGAAGGACAAGAAACCCAAACTTTTGAGAATTTCGTTTTTAAGTACGCCACCCTGGTTATTACACCATGGTGTAAAAGTTAAATAAGTACGTTACGCAATAAAAGCTTGATCAGCTGTGAATTATATTTATTTTACTTATTTTGACATTTCCATTGTCGACGTTTACACTTAGAAATTCTTTGAAGACATCCATATCATTTCTCTTTCGTGATTTTTGCTTTGCATCTACGACAAGCCATGATTTAATTAAATGATTTAGTTAAATCATGCAACAAATGCCAAGTTCTATACCTCAACCTTTTCGTGTTTTCCCTCTTGCCAACAAACAAGAAAAATTTTCGGAAATAGTTTCTGTGTGTAAACGCTGAGATTACAAATTTATTTTTGATTAGGCAGCGCCACTATCAGTAAAAAAAAAACAAAGATTCGGTACAAAAAGTACCTGCCTGATTTTCAATTGCAGCTATAAGGATATTAAGGATAAAATCTAAAATAAAAATTACAAAGTAACGTTAAAATTAAAAGAAGCAAACTACAAAACGACTATGATTGCTGGTGGTCATGGCGAACCGAATCCAAATCGCAGCTGGCTGGGGGCACGGGGAATGTGGCTTGCCTATTTTTTAGGAGTACTCTCAGCGCATTTGGTTTTTCTATCGGTGCCATTTATAAGCATTCCGATGGCTTGGACCATAACCAATCTAGTGCACAATGTAGTAAGTTATGGGGAAATGTTGACTCGTTCATAGGCTTAGATATCGTTTTTGTTTTCTTTTTACAGGCTCATTTGTACTTTTTGCATTCCATTAAAGGCGCACCATGGATGAGCATTGAAAATGACAGCGCACGTCAGCTGACACACTGGGAACAAATCGATGATGGTGAACAATTGACATCCACACGTAAATTTTTAACTGTGGTACCAATTGTGTTGTAAGTCAAAAGATTTTTTTGCACTAAATATACAAATTAGGGAACTTATACAATATTGGATTTCCTTTCAGATTCCTGCTTACTTGTTTATACACACGAAATGATCCTGATCACTTTATTGCAAATTTTATTTCCTTGGTAATTGTGATATTGCCGAAACTTCCGCAATTTCACGGCGTGCGCCTTTTTAACATAAATAAATATTAAAGAAGCATTTACATTACAATTTATTATACAACTTTTCACGAGCCAAAACATTAAAATAACCTTAATGAGCTATGACATTTCTGCGGCCACAAGGAATAACAGCTATACTCGATGTGCGATCACAAAGCAAGGGAACATAAGTTCTGGGTATGAGCATCTAACTTGTACTGATTCACTTTGTCAACACATAATCGCCTTAGCTCTTATTCCTTGTTCATGAAATTAAAAATTGCATCAAATGAAAAAAACTACACCAATAGGCTACATTTAAATTTGTAGGACAGTTACAGATGCAGTTCATCAGCAGTGGTTGATTTGCACAAAAATACAAACTTAACTTTGCATCGTAATGACTATTACTAAGATGTAATATATTCAGAGAAATTATTTTAATTGTAAATTTTTAGAAGAATAACATTTTTGTTAATACGGAGCAGCGACACCAAGTGTTTAGGATTGCCCGGTCAGGCCCGGAATTTCATGTTAAGGCTGTGGGCCGATAGGTATTAAAAAAATTTGTAATTTTTTTGTATAAGACTAACTTTTTCGGAATTAAAAGTAATTTGTTTACTAAGGGGCCGTCCATTGATTACGTGAGTTTTTTTTTTGCAGGGCAGGACCCCCCCTGCCCCACCTTTCCCTTGGCGAGCTCTTTCGGGACCCCCCGTTCCCTCCGTGAGACTTGCCTTTTAATTTTTAAATGTAATCTGCTATAAAAATGATAGTCTCTGCATTAAAAATTTCACGTGAGATGTTTTTTAATTCTCCCTCCCCCTTGGCGATATATGATTAGATTTTACGGACTACCTCCCCTCCCTATTTTGACTCACGTAATTTATGGACGTCCCCTAATATACAGCCATAAAGTCAATATGAGTTCTTTTTTTTTGTATGTGAAGTGCTTTGTTGATCCCTGGTGCGCATTTTCTTCGAAATAAAAATTAGTCTATTTGATAAACCATGTTTCATCCAAATTCGTTCAGCCTGATCATCATTCACGCTTTCGCGTTTATATCAAACTTTACCCTCTATAACTGGGACTATTTAGAAATAACCTCTATAAGTGGGAAATAATATTTATGTGTGTATAATATGATATTTTGAATTTGAATATGCACGTTTTATCGGTCTGAGTAGGCTGTGAAATGGTTGTTTTAATAAAATTTCATAAAATCATTGACTTAAGTAGGCTGTCATTTACATAAAATTTGCTCTTATTAGACAGTGCAACATTTTTCAGATCATTGTTTTGGGACTCATTTTTGAGACTTGCCGGTGAAAGTACTTGTAAAAACTAGAACTTCTGCATTATTACTCTTGTCAAGTTGGCTCATATAAGGATTTTCTGATTTTGTAAGAAAAATCGTTCAAACTGGATTTTTAGAATTTTTTGATTATTTTCACACGTCAATTTCTCAGTCAACCGTAATGAATATTGTTTTTGTGTCTTAAGCAAAATTGTAGGTCTTGAATAAGAGAAAAAAAATGCAAAACAAACTTTCCCGAAAAAACTGCATTTTTTCGATTTATATGGCAAAAGGTCGAAAAAAATTCAATTCGACTTAAGTAGGCTGTCATTTACATAAAATTTGCTCTTTTTATTGAAGTTTTTTTACACTCTAAATAAAAGAGGTTCATCTTGATCCTCTTTAAATGGGACAACCCAATTTTAAACTTGGTTATTTGGGAAACTGTGTTAATGGGAACCTCTTTAATTGAGACAGAAATGTTGGTCCCTTGGAGATCCCAGTTATCCAGGTTTCTATGTATAACATTTGTGAGATATGTTTACTAGCAATACTAACTTGACTATTCAGGAACTCCATGACAAAGCCGGGGGTCCGGTAGGAAATAAATTTCTGGACAGTCGAAAATTACATTATATTAATTAAAATGAGTCAACATTTTCGTCACAAAAACTTTTACTTGTATCATTTTTAGGAAAAATTATTTTATTTTGGGAAGGCCGGGAGTTCCTTCTTTTTAATCTGGCAACTTTGTGACCATTTGATCTGCGTTTTAGGGGACTAATCCACGTTTTTGATTTTTCATTCCGTACATGGTGTAATAACCAAGGTGGCGTACTTAAAAACGAAATTCTCAAAAGTTTGGGTTTCTTGTCCTTCATTGTCTCTTTTCGTAATTTTTTTTTGACACTTCGGTGTTTTGATTAATTGACTCGTTCAGCAACTTCAGTGTTTTTGAAGCGCTTTAAGCAACTTTTTACTGAGAGGTATTTGTGTTGAGTTTCAAAATTCTGATGCGAACAAAAAACTACGCTAAATAATGTAGCAGGCTTCAATATGATAGCAATAAGTCTTTTTTGTTTTTGCAATAACAACCACATCGACTAAATTTTTAAGATTCAATGTAGTTTGCAGCTATCGTTCAGAAAATGTTCAAGATCTTACGCCTAGGCGCTGCAATTTCTCAAAGCGCTTAAGTTTTCTGAATGGGCAATTGAAATGTTATGAATGTCAAAACTACAGCAAATAGGATGACAGATGATTGAAAATCGAGGCTCTCCCTAATTACTCCACCTTGGTTATTACACCATGGTTAAATCATGGTTAAAGCCCAATTTCCATCTGATCTTATCTTATCATATTTTATCAAATATCAGGGAGCACATCATATGCTATTAAGATAGTAAATGTATGCTATTCACTCTCGCATTCTCCAAGCGCATTAGGTTCTGTTCGCATGCTTTTTCTTTCTTACAAAAATTTGATTTGATATCCCTGATATGGGATAAGATAAGATCACATGGAAATTGGGCTTAACATTTCAATTGCCCATTCAGAAAACTTAAGCGCTTTGATGAATTGCAGCGCCTAAGCGAAAGATCTTGAATATTTTCTGAACGATAGCTGCAAACTACATTAAATTTTAAAAATTTAATCGCTGTCGTTGTTATTGCAATAACAAAAAAGACCTATTGCTATCATATTGAAGCCCGCTACATTATTTAGGGTAGTTTTTTGTACGCATCAGAATTTTGAAACTCAACACAAATACTTCTCAGTATAAAGTTGTTTAAAGCGCTTCAAAAATACTGAAGTTGCTGAACGGGCCAATTAATCAAAACACCGAAGTGTCAAAAAAAATTACGAAACAAGACAATGAAGGACACGAAACCCACACTTTTGAGAAATTTTGTTTTAAGTATACTCAACCTTTGTTATTACACTATGGTTGAAACCTTAATCTTTTTTTTTTGTGGAGAGGCAATGATTACCTGTTTATAGTTCTCTCAGTCATATTTTTGATTCTAGAAGTGCTTTTTGTGGTACATATTTATAAATACATAATCAGATTTTCTGAAAGAAAAATACATATTACAATTTTAAACGACGGCTGACAGGAAAAAGACAGTAACCTTCAGGGAAACGAAAAACCTAAATAAATGAGAACAGGTGTGGTAAACTTCAAAAGAAAAACACAAAAATAAATATAAATCTGCATCCAGAAATTAAAAAAAAAGTAAAAACTAATCTAAAATAATTAGCTTTGTAAAAACAGAAAGAAAGTAATTTTTTAAAGTGAAAAAGTATTGCACAAATAAAATGAATTGAAAAGTGCTAGTGATGAGAAAAATGCAATAAGGAAAATCGCCGTCACCACTTTCAGTAAGAACAGCAGAGCACCCACAGCAGAGCGCAATTTAAGAAATTCCAAGTCTGCACATGAATCAAGCCCATCATTTTCAGGTAATTTGAATGCATTTTAAAATTTCTGAGAACACGATTTTTTGGATCAAGTTTACTTTAGCTCCCATTACCCATTTTATTTATGGGTTAAAGGTGGTTTAAAGTAAGGCCATGTTAGCTTATTTTTAACAAAAGCATCATTTAGTACCGTCTTTGGCCTTTAAAATGAGCTTTCAAGTGGTGATCTGTGATGTTTCCTTGCAAAGTTATAGCCATTTTAAAGTGACATGAATTTTATCCCCTACAAAGGGTTGCAACCCAAAAATATTAACCAACGGGTTTCAAATTCATGTCACCCTCCTGTCGTCGGCCCTGCGCCCATGAATACTCAATATAAGTGGGGAACGCGTTAATCAATTGCCAAACTTTATGTGTCATATGAATGATAATTTCACAAGCTGTAAAAATAACAATCTGAAATCTATCCAATATACCTATATGATTATTTTTCTAAAATTTTGTTCTATTCTTTAAAACTGATTGTAATGCGATTTTAAAATTGCGCTGCTAATTTCGTTGTGGATGTTGCTGTCGTTGTAAGAATGTTTCTTTTGTTCAACCTTGTTCTTTGTTTTTGCGCCGATTTTCATTAATTCCATAATGAAATTATAATGGTGAGGCTATAAGAAAATTTGCTCTCCCAAACATTGGATATTGGTAATTCCTTCGGCAATTTACTGTCAATTATAATTCCTATCGTTTTTTTTACACATCGTTGTTTTGATTTGACAAAATAAGCAAATCTCAAGATCTCAAAATTGCAGTGCCGGACAGACGGGCTAAAAACTGAAAATAGAAAATAAATACGATTTTACACATTGATGACAAAAAAGGTCATTCATTCAAAATTAACAATGTTTTGTCATCATTGCAAGAGTCCTAGGCTATGACTTTACCTTAACTCAGTGCTGCAAAATGGCTTCAATTTCAGCATGCATGGCTCTCTCAAATGACTTCAACTTTATAATTACACCATGTAAATACCATGGTATGACCAGGAGTGTCGCGAAGCTACTGCAGTGAAAAACGCCGCCTACAAAAGAACCCTGCAGTCAGCAGCAACGCGAGCCGTGCACGAAAACTACCGGGAAAAGAGAAAGGATGAGAGGCGCCTTTTCAGACGCAAGAAACGAGAGCAGGAAAGGCACGAGCGTGAGAAACTCGAAGTGTTACGGGGCAGGAATGATGCTCGAAAATTTTACCAACAAGTCAAGCGTCTGACCCAAGGTTTCAAGCCCGGAGCATCAACCTGTAAAGATGAACATGGAAATCTGGTTACGGATACGCAGGGTGCACTGAGATTATGGAGAGAACACTTTTCCAAGCTGCTTGCTGGCGATGACTCCACCAATCCCGCCTTTGGAGAAATTAACCCGATGCCACCAATCAACGACGATGGTGTGGACGTACCACCACCTAGCCATGACGCGGTACGAGTTGTGATCCAACGACTTAAGAACAACAAAGCGGCTGGTGCCGATGGCCTGCCTGCTGAATTGTTCAAGACCGGCGGCGATGAGCTGATAGGGTGTATGCATCAACTCATCTGCAAAATATGGCTAGTAGAAAGCATGCCCGACGATTGGAATCTCAGTGTCCTTTGTCCTGTACTGAAGAAAGGTGACCCGACAATCTGCGCTAACTACCGGGGAATCAGTCTTCTTGCCATCTCTTACAAGGTCCTGTCGACTGTACTGTGTGAAAGACTTAAGCCGTTTGCCAACACACTGATTGGGCCTTATCAGTGCGGCTTTAGACCTGGTAAGTCCACCATAGACCAGATCTTCACACTACGTCAAATCCTGGAAAAAACCCACGAAAAACAGATCGATACCCATCATCTCTTTATCGATTTTAAAGCAGCTTTCGATAGCCCGATACGGGATTGCCTGTATGCCACCATGTCTGAGTTCGGTGTACCTGCGAAGCTGGTGCGGCTTTGCAGAATGACGTTGAGCAACACAGCCAGCTCCGTCAGAGTAGGAAGGGACCTCTCCGAACCATTTGATACCGAACGAGGTTTCAGACAGGGCGATCCATTATCCTGCAACCTCTTCAACTTTGTGATGGAAGGGGTGTTGCGAAGAGCCAGTGTACATCGTAATGGCACTATTTTCTACAAAAGTGTCCAGCTCCTTGCATATGCCGATGATATTGATATCATTGGACGTTGTAAGCGAGATGTTACTGCTGCGTTCTCTGCTATCGAAAAAGAGTCAGCGAAAGTGGGTTTGACGGTGAACGAGGGCAAAACAAAGTATATGCTGTCCACAAACAGGGAGACGCGGCGTATTGGATCCTTTGTTACTGCGAACAACTATACTTTCGAAGTTGTCAAGGAATTCACCTATCTTGGCACCGCCGTGAACACTCAAAACGATGTCAGCCTGGAGATAAAGCGAAGACTAACTCTTGCTAATAGGTGTTACTATGGTCTCAGTAAGCAATTGAGTAGTAGAGACCTCTCTCGCCCGACAAAACTGACACTCTACATGACGCTCATCTTACCCGTGCTACTTTACGGCGCAGAAGCATGGGTTGTGTCGCAGACTGATGCAGCCACGCTTGGGGTGTTTGAGAGAAAAATTCTTCGCAAAATCTTCGGTCCTGTTCACGTCGGCGACGACTACCGTATTCGAATGAACCACGAACTGTACGAGCTCTACGCTGACATTGACATAGTCAAGCGCATCACTATTCAACGTCTGCGCTGGCTGGGACATGTTGTGCGTATGGACGAAGAAGCTCCGGCGAAAAAGGTGTTTGATGCGGAAGCCGCTGGGCGACGACGAAGAGGAAGACCATGCCTCCGATGGAAAGACCAAGCCGAGGAAACCCTATCCACGCTTGGTGTGAATGATTGGAGAAGGCGTGCGCAAAGCAGAGGCGCCTGGAGAGAGCTTTTGAGGTCGGCCGTAACCCGGTAACGGGTTGTTATGGCCACCCAAGTAAGTAAGTAAATACCATTCATAGTTTTTAAATAGCATGTCAACGCAATTTGATACTTTGGATTGGTGGGTGTAAAATACTAGAACTTAGTAGCATACTCGCTACAATATGTTTATAGTGCAAAAAAATAAAGACTCTCATTTTTATTTGTTTGGCATTTATTTTTGGCTTAAAATTTTGTCAGACCTCTGAAACATGTCTAACATATTAACTAATTTATTGCTTAAAATACTAAATTAAATTTTAATACAACTTTGAAAAATCTAGCATTATTCATAAGTTTGATTTATTTGAATACGAACAAATCAAGCTTGGTAACTAATCGAAATAAAATGTTTATTGCGATAACTCTTAAGACCTATAACTATTATTTTTGACTTTCAATTGAAAAATTATTTTCAACATTCTCTCATGACCCGATTAAAACTTAGCCACATTTATTTCTCCAAATTTACATGTATTCACTATATTTTAGTTTTTGCCAGCCGAAACGCTGCCGCTTTAAATCTCTAATACTATTCGGTAGTCCATAGAAAAAGTAAATAGACAAACCTACATTAAGAGGAGAGAATGAAATTGTTTTAAAAATCTAATGTAACATTTGTTTTTGAAACTTTCAAGCCAATACGAATTCATGCAAACGTGCGAACAACAGACTAACGATTTTTACTTTAACACAGTACAATATAATATTCTTCTAAAATTCTAAAATAAGTAATGAAATGCGACTAGATTGCACATGCACATAATTGTATAACTGAAAAATACTTTAACATAAAGGACATGCAAAATAAAAGTATTTAAGTATTTTTGTAACCGACATACATACATACACATCTGTTGTTTCCCGGAATAACGACTTAGGTTAATTTTTTCCAAATAAGAGCTAAAGCTAGTTATAATACGCTCGTTTCTGCAAGCTCTCATTGGATAAAAAGTAGACAGGATTTTACAAGTAGATGTGGCATACACAAAAAAGCCTCATCGTGCAAGCACTCACGGGTTGACTTGGGCGTAATCAATTACCTTTGGTAATTAATTACACATGCAATTACAATTACTTGTAATTTTGTAATTGAAATGTTTCAATTACAATTACATGTCAATGTAATTGAAAGTTACGTATTTACAATTACTTGTAATCGTAATTGAAATATTTTCGACGGAAATTACTGCAATCCAAAATATGTAATTGAAAAGCAAAGTTATTGAATAAAATTTATAATGGATTACTATTACTTGTAATTTCAAACATTACAAGTAAGCATTACAAGATATAATTAATTAGTACCGAATAAAAATACATAAAATCGTACATACAAACACATATTATTGTTTTTATGCACCCCTACGTCATAAGATGAGCCCACAAACCAAATCTTCCTTACGATATCTTGAGGAATCTGATGTCGACATCATTGACTCAATGAGTCAGTCACGCGAAAGTTCTTTTTTTACATTCCCATATAAATCATTTGCAATAACATAAATATTTTTTGTGAAATTTTATGAAATTTTAATAAATGTCATTGCAGAAAAATGTATAACCAATTACATTTTCGTTTAAAACTACTTGGCAAAAGTAATGGATTACAATTCTCTAAAGAATTACATTTTCATGGATTACTAATCCAATTACGAAAGTAATTAGAATTGCATGTACATACTTGTAATTTTAAATTACATGCAATTGAAATTAATGTAATTGAAAAACACTTCAATTACAATTACTTTTAATTTATTTTTTCAATTACAAGTAAGGATTACTTGTAATAACAATTAAATTACTTGTAAATTGCACTTAAGAATTACTTGTAATTGTAATTGAAAAAATGTAATCCAAAAATACCCAAGTCTGCTCACGGGGTGATGTGTAAACCTGATGATATTTACTTATGGTTTCGGAGTAAGCTATCGAGTACATAATGTAAAAATCGAATAGAATTGAAAAGTATCGAGGAATCCAAGAGTACTAAATAGTTCTAAAAGCATTGAAAAAGTCAATAAGCTTTCATGAAACTTAAAACTTATTAATATTTTGAACTTTTTTGTTTTTTGTATCAATAGGGCTCTTTACGTATAATTCTGTTTTTGTGTTTAAGTGTTAAATGGGCAATGAGCCGTGTTTAATCTGCAATTTAACAAATGCCATTTTAATAAATTTGTTGAACATTTTAATACGATACTTTAACATTGAAAATAATAACAAATTCCAAATATTTAAATTCCACTGAACTAAAGATTGAGAGAAAAATTGACATGATGTTCGAAAGGGCATCGTTTAAAATTGACAAGTACTCAATGTAGCGTTTCTAATTTGTATGAAGAAAAAAAGTTGAGTACTCTCAACTTTTAGCCACATTATATCGAAAACCGAGCGAACTATAAAAAATGTTCCTTCAAATGTTTTCAGCACACAGCAGCTCATTGTTCAAATTTTTCTGTTTCGAAGGCAAATTGTAGAAACTCGGTGAAAATTACCCGAGTAGGTGTTATTGTTTATTGGTAAGAATTTTTATGGAAATATTTTCTTCAAGCAATTCTCTCTCATGTGAGCAGTGGTTTAAGAGAAAATTCAATAAAACTAAAGTAAAGTTCATTTTAGATTACTTAGACAACAATTTTGAAGATGAAAATGAGAAAAAAATAAATTGGAAGAGTTTTTTAAAATACGAGTGCTATAAATATAAATAGGCACTTTTCTATGTAGTTACTGAAAGAGAAACAATTTTAAGTGTTTGCAAAAAAAAAAAATTACTGCCTATTTTTGATTGAACTGAAACATTTTAAAGTGCCGTCTCTTATAAATACATTTGTGCTAAACATATAGGAATTTACTTTACTATTTCTAAAAAATATTAATACAATTATTTCTAATCTTTTTATTTACATTAACTTTTACTATGATTGTGCTGGGCCGTTTTTCACTGGTTTTAATAATTTTCTTATATCGTTAATGGCTTCTACTGTATTTGGCGTTGTGCTTAAATTTATTTGTGAATTAATTTCTTTAGAGCTGCTGCTGCTACCTTCATCAAAATCCTCTAAACTTTCAAGTGTTGTCAGCCTAGCTGCAGGTCCTATAGATTTGGCCCTTCTGATTGGCACATTAGGTCGTTGTTGTGTACGATGTGATGGTCCACGTATTAAAATCGCTTCTAATTTTATCTTAAAAGGTACAGTTGAATCATCGCCATTCGCTGCATTAACTTTTTTATCGATCACAATTGGTTCATCGTCCTCCTTCAGTAATTTATTCAAGCTTGGTCGCTGCCTTGTCGTATTCAAACTGTTGAGAGTTTTATAAAGTACTGGATCAAATTTAGGTGGTTTTGGTATACCATCAGCATCTTTGCTACTAGCTTCTAAGGGATTTTCTTTTTCTGTGACATTTTTGTCACCTACGCTCATCCCCGTCCCTTCGATTGCTTTGAGCACTAATTTTCGTATATCGGCCTCACTTTTTGAGTGCTTAAGCTGAGGAATTGTCATTACATCGTCTTCGTTATGCGTAATTTTTGCACCTTTTGGCCTGGTATTTGTCATAATAGGTGCTGGAGGACGCATAAAAATTTGACTTAATTTATTTTTAAATTTATCTGAATGCATTGGGTCTTCCACAACAGAATTAGAAAGTTTTGAGGCTTCTGAGCTTGTCCTTCGCAATATATCCTTATCTGATATATCTTGCAGTG